>CM052356.1:23676855-24894419 GCA_028551475.1 Casuarina equisetifolia
CATAAGATTTACATTCATCTTTCTTTGCCACATTGAGTTTTGGAAACTTTATTATCTATAATTCCATGATTTTAGCACATTTATTAGGGTTTTAAAACTAATACCCTTTGAATCATTCAAATAAGATACAAAATAACTTCAAGTAGTCATTCATCTCAAGTTTTTCAAGGTTAGATTGTACAACTTTATTTCTGTAGAACATCTCACACTTTATGATATTTAAGATGGAGCACACTTCTAATGCACAACTTGAAAGGAGTTAGTGGAGTTAGGATCATGATCAAATATATGTGGTGTTATTTTGAAAGCTTTTCCCCATAGAAAAACTATGTAGATTAATATCACTAACCATAGTCTTTATCTTATTCATAAGAATGCAATTACACATTTTGGTTACACCACTCTGCTTAGATTCTAAGGCATCCTAATTAGCCAACTATCTTAAAATATTCTAGGTAAACATGCCTTTAAGCTAACTAACATTACCATGTCTACCATAACACCCACCATCCCAATCAAATCTAATAACTTTAATACTCTTTCCCAATTGATTCTTAACCCAAGTGCTAGGGACCTTGAATTTCTGCAAGAGATTTAAACTCTTTCTTAATAAAGTACATATAATTATTATGAAAAAATTATTTATGAATGTGTTGAAATAGAAATTTCTACATAGTACAGCCGTATATGGGTCACTGATATAAATATATATGATGTTACTAATATCAATATATACAACCTCCAACAGGTCAGAATTAAGTAAAATTAATTCTAACCATTCATTAAAAGAAAGTACCATAATCGTTGTCATTGGTGAATTGCTTTATCCAAGGTAGTTAACTTTTTTATTCATAGGGGGAATAAATCACATCTTAAAGTGGATTGTGACCTTTCCAATTTCTATTTATTTTTTTTGGAAGGAGATATGGCAATTACTTCAACAAAATCTTTACTTGAGGAGAAGTGGTTTGATACCTCTGTTAAAATTAATAATCAATATCCTTTATTTTTTATTTTAATTTAAGAGTAGCATGGATATTTTCGAGAGGTGACAGAGACTTTGTATTTTTTCGAAGGGGTTAATTTCAAGAATAGCTAGCTCTTGGGCTTTGAAAAGAATGCAAATCATTCTTAAATAGCTAGCAGTATTTTAGGGATCTCAGGATAGATGAAATCATCATATGTACAATTGATATTTTGTATTCTTTATCCTTTTATGATACGTACCTTTTACACTATTTTTGCAGTTTTCTCAAGTAGAAACAACCCAAGATCTTGGTGACTTTTCTAAAGCTAGGATACATTTTTGCTGCCCAATGAACGGTACAGAACCTTCTAACCTTTGCAGAAATCTTCATTTAGAGATAAAAGGGCCTATGCAGATAGAAGTAGCAATCCCCATTCCCGCAAGCAGAAAAGCATAATTTACTCTATTGGCTGCCCACAATCTTTGCTTAGCTGCCTTTGAATCTTCATTAGTGAATGCTGACAAGGCATTTTCAAAGGAGATGGGGCATCCTTTTTTCCCCGGTCTACCGATTTGAGGCGAAAGAAAGCCAGAAAGATTGATCATACTATCCATTCTTCAACTTTATGACGACGTTTTTCTTTTTAATCACTCAATCAGAACATCAAAAAAGTGGAGGCAATTCTGGAGGACTCCAGCCATTAATTTTCACAAAGCATATTTCAACCTGCAGCAATTTAAAAGCAGTCATTTTCCTTTTCTTTGTCTTATCTTATCTCATAATGGTATTCAGAGGTTGCCATCAGAAAGCTAAAATGCCAGTTCAAAAAGCTTCAGTAACATATCAGCATATGGTCAGCCCAACAGGAAGTGGTCAGCATATGACGATTGTGTGATTGGAAAGATCTACCGACTAGCATGGACATTTGATTTCCTAGGACCCATTCCTATAAATAGAAGATTTTCCCAAAAGATTGCCGTGGAAGATACCCAATTCTACATCTGCACCGGCAGTTACTGACAACCAACTTCAAGTGAAGTAGTGGTTTCATTTTAGGAGTCTGCATTACGTAATGATGAAGACACCAATCAGCTAAAAAAAAAAAAATTCAATTAAATACATAAGGCAACTTTTCAACTTCAACCTTGTGAGGAAGTTTTGGTTTAGTAATTTTATTAGAATTCTTGCATGAGATGAACCAACCTTCTCTACAATACTTTTTTTTTTATATAAATATGTGAGTTTATTCATCAAAGAATAAAGAAATACATAAGCTTAGGGACATACCCCAGCATTACAATTCATCTAGGAGAAGATAGAGTTTGGAATTCTTTAACTATGACTCAACAAACCAATAACGAGAAAGAGTTTAATGTTTCTAAATAAAAAAGCTCTTCCATGAACTACTTTCCTGATTTTAGCTAACAACATTGGAATATCAATAGACTTATTCTAAAAACGTCTACGATTACGTTCTATCTATATACAATAAAGACAAGCTAAGAAAGAAATCTCGAGAAGCTTTGCGGCTAAATCTTTTCCCTTAGTTGCTTTAATCATCCATTGCAATTCAAATTTCCAATCGTAGATGACCTTACGAATGCCTTGTTGAGCTAGAATAGTTCTCCAAACCTGGTTAGTCCAATTACACTGAAAAAATAAGTGTGATCTATTTTCATATTGAGAGCCATAGAAATTATAATACAAATCAATTGAGGGAAGCCAACGAGAAACCACTGCTGCTGTAGGAAGTTTGTCTCTACATATGAGCTAACCAATGAAGTTATGTTTGTTGATTCCTCCCGACCATATTAAATTATACCATTCAACCTCAGTGCTCACTTGAACCTTCTCTACAATACTCACATTTAGATAAGTTGTGTCAAATGTCAACCACAATAAGACTCAATTTAGCACTTATTTTTTATTTGTAGGTTCATTAGATGTATATGGAGCATGATACGGCCATGGACAAAGTATTTAGAAGACTTAAATAATAAGAGGAAAATGTAAGTTCCACAATTAGAGTTGTAGACAACAAAAGTTTTGTTGACTACCTTATTGAATGTATCTTTTAAAACTAATATCATATTTAGAAAAAAAAAGAAATAAAAAAATATTTAATGTTCAAATCCTAAAGAGTAGTGACACTATTGTTAAGATCAAGAAAGATGTGAGAAGCAAAATTTTTCCAATTAAAAGCATAAGACTTTATAAATTATAGTAAGTAGTTGCGTAAACTCTAAAAAATTTAAAGTGTCATTTTTTAGCCTAAGTAACGAATGATTAATTGAACACTTTTGTGTTATAAATTTTGAAATATATAAAGTACATAAAAAATCCCAAAAACAAAAATGTTGTGTCAAAGTTGATCTCTGTAGAGGGTCCGTGAGAATGGTCTAGACACAAAAACAAAAGAATTTGTGCAAGTCTCGTTCAAAAACAAAACAGGAAGTTTTTGCGTATATGCTTGTGATTGCACTGTGTTTTGTTTCCTTAACTCAGTCAACTTTCTTCTAACATTTTGGGGAATCTACCAATGGACTTTTTCTGAATGTCTTTTCCACAAAGCAACGGAAGACACATCACATGGGGAAGGATAATCTTTAGGAGTCCATGGCTCCTACTTTATTCACCTGGATGAAACAGAGCTGACACATGCAAAAAAAACGTTCATTAGCCTACCATTTTGATAACTTTAAATACCTGCACAATGTGCCATGTTTCATCAACGAAGACAAACATTTCTCCCTTGTGTGCCAATAGTGGAAGCATCTTACATCTCTTACTGCAGGCGACCAGCTGTTTCCACTAGGGTAGAGGTGAAATCTTCGCAACATGTCGAACATGAAAACCTCACTTCAGGATCTTGTTGTTGGAATTCCAATAAGAGTAGAAGCAAATCAAGTTCGTAGATCACAAAAGAGATACTTGACTCATCCTGCTAGCCACTACAGCCTTCCATCACATGAAAGTTCGTCTCTGGCATTAACCTATGGTAATAATTCATCTCTTCTCTCTCTCAACCCATCGATCAATTAGTCAGGAAAACAGTGTTTCACCAATGAGAAATCTTTTTGTTGCGGGTTGTGCAGATTCAGTGCTTAATAGGAAGAAGAGGCCTGGTAAAGAAAGAGATGGTTTTGCGCATGGAATCCGGGAGCATGGTAAGCAGCTTTTGGTTTATTTTCCTTCATTTTGTTGTCCTAATTCTTGCTTCGGTTGGTATCATCAAAGGACACTCCTGAGAAGTCAGAACAATTTGCATGTATAATCCTTTGGAAAAGAAAAACGAAATCTGATTTCTTTTGACTTTTGTGAACCGCAGTGAGACATGGACCCAACATCGATGAAACTGTGAAGGGGAAGCTGAGCTTCGGAGCTAGAATTCTTAAATTAGGAGGCGTAGGGAAAGTTTTCAAGCGGTTGTTCAATGTTAGAGAAGGAGAGAAATTAGAGAAGGCTTGCCAATGCTATTTATCAACCACAGCGGGTCCTATTGCAGGCCTACTCTTTATCTCCACTGACAACCTAGCTTTCTGTAGTGAGAGATCAATCAAAATCCCTTCTCCGGATGGCAAGATGATAAGAATCCAGTACAAGGTCAGTTGCAAGAGATCTTATTATTTTTGTTTCTCTCAGAGCCTGCCTGACTTGATGGTTGCTAATGTTATTGGTAATATTCATGTAGTGCAGGTCTTGATACCATTGAGGAAGATAAAGAGAGTCGAGCAAAGTGAGAATGTGAAGAAGCCTTCGCAAAAGTTCATTGAAATAGTTACCGTGGACAATTTTGACTTTTGGTTTATGGGTTTTTTAAATTATCAAAAAGCTTTCAAGCATCTTCAGGAAGCTATTGCGCAAGCTTAGAGGAAAGCTAGTGGTGCAAGAAGCATAAATGTAAATTCTCATTCCCTTCTCAGATGTACAGTAGGAATTCTCAATACAATTCCAGGCATTGTACTTGGTAACGAGGAAGTACTCTTTTATTATTCATGTACAATTTTCCTACTTAGAAAGATCAATTTGTGCTAAAAAATTGCACTTCTTTTTAAAATTGACTTGGAAGAACAAAATATATTCTTAGATTTAAAGAAGATTTTCAAACAAGATTTAAAGAATATGGAACAACTCAAATTGCGTTTAACGTGCCTTCTCTTGGCCAACATGGGTCTAGACTTTGTCTTGGGATGAACCGAAGTTCTAATATTATGTTAAAATAAATAAATTTTCTTCCTTAAAACCAACTTATAAGAAGAGGAAAATATTATTAGATTTAAAGAATATCCCTAAGCAAAATTTGGACAATAGTAAGCACCTTACACTATTTTAAATAGATTCTTGCTATGATCTTTGTATGCTATTAGATGAAATTCTATTTGATTATTCAAGCACAACTAACTATCTAGAAGACCACATTTTGTTAAACAATTTGCTTTTCTTTTTCAAAATTTCCTTGTATTAAAGTGTCAAAATTAAATTTTAAAAGGGTTTTAAAATAAGATTAGGTAATATAAGACTATTTAATATGTTATCTCATAGTGAATGTAGGTTGTGGACTTTGTCATGGCGACAATACACCCTTTGGAAGTCCTCTAGGTCGAGGGCTTTGTGTATAGGAATATTTTTCTAAACTTGAGTTTTAATACTATAATTAAAAAAAGTCACTTCTTAAAACTAGTTTGTAAGAAGATGACATATTTTTAGATTTTAAAAAATTCTAAATAAAATTCAAACAATCTTGAATATATCATGTCATTCTTAATAGATTTTTGCTCTAATCATTATTTTAAACCTTATGAATCTTGTTTATGTTTTATTTTTTTATATTTTTAGTGGCACACAATTGGTGGCATTGAACTAAGTCCCTTTCTTGCTCATTCATTCAATTGGAGAACAAATTCTAGCCTCATCTTTGAACTAAATCCCTAAATCTCAAATAGTAAAAGTATGTTGAAGAAATTTGATTTCTCATGTCCTAGAGTAGTCTGACTCTATTACCATATTGGATGTAATGTAAACTTGTATTTTCTAAATGTTGTAGAACAATCAACATATTATATGATTAATAACTACGTGATTACTTACAACTTGTATAACCCATAACTTTTATTAGCAAACGGAAATTGATTAATAAATTTTTGTTTGTATACTAATTTAATATAGATTGTAGCATTCAAATGTAAGAGATAATTTGTCTCAAATGAGATGAAAAAAACCTAGGAGTTGTATAGTCAAATTTAAAACATCAAATTGTAAATAAGATTAAATGAGAAATCAAGAAAACATATCCTTTTTTGATCCAGTATAAAGATCTACAAATGTAGAATACGATCTTCAAGTAAGGTTCTTATCATTTATTCTTGCCCAAAGCATACTAGCATAATGAGGCTACCACAAGAGAGATAGCTTATTAAAAAGAAAAAAGAAAAAAGAAAAAAACTTGCCACCCTATTCTTAATGGTACTCTATATACAAAGCTAAAGAATAGGACTTAACTCATTCCTTATATGCTACCTAATAGGCCTAACTCATTGCTATCTTATTTGGTAGGCCACAATCAATATCAATAAGTCCATATTTAATTATTAAGAAATTATCTATCTCACTATATTAGACTAATATTGAATCCATTAATATAAGCCCACATCAATAAGCCTAACAAAAATTGGACTAACATTCTTTTACTTAGGCTATATTAATAAGAATAAAAATATTAAAGAAAACATTTTGTTATGCCAAGAGCTAATATACAATTATCACAAAGATACTCATGAAAAAATGGTGGCAATTAAAGTTGATATTATGAAAACATATGATACAGTAGATTGGAATACAATCTTAAATACTTTAAAAATTTTGAAGTTTTCAGACAAATTTAGATTTTTGATTGGAAGTTATATCATTATTGTTGGATATTTTGTAAGCATAAATGGTTTTCCTACAGGTTTTTTTTAAGGGGGCAAAGGGACTTAGACAAGGAAACCTTTTTTTTTTTTTTTTCTCTCTTTGTTATTGTGACGGAGATTCTTAACATAATTATACATAAGAAAATATTTCCTAGAAGGTTCAAATTTCACTAGAAATGCTTTAAAGAGAAGATCATTCATCTATGCTTTGCCAACGACCTTTTCTTGTTTTCTTATAGAGATATTGAATCTATATTGTATTTACTAGATGTTATATAAGAGTTTGAAGATATCACAGGTTTGAAGATACATCCACAAAAGTGTCAAATTTTCTTCTTATGTTTGTCTGAATAAGAAAAGGCTCTAATACTTGATCATATTCCTATCTAAGAAGACCAACTTCTTATAAAATACTTGAGAGTTCCATTGATTGCCAAAAACCTCTCTAATCTAGATTGTACAATCTTGACAAAAAATATATTGAGAAGAATTGAAGGTTGATAGTCTAAGCATATTAGTTATGGGGGTAGACTGTAGTTAGCAAAAAGTGTTCTATTCTTCTTGCTAACATATTGGTTACAAATTTTTTTACTGCTAAAACAGAAGATTTATGAAATTGAGAAAATGATTAGAATCTTCTTTTAGGCAAGTAAATCTAACGAACAATGTGTAGCAAAAGTGGCATGGAAAGAAGTTTGTTAACCTAAAATTTCTGAGGGATTGGGTTTGATAGACATTCGTACGTAAAATAAGGCAACAGTTGGAAAACTTTTATGGTCTCTTATGCATAATAACTTAAACTCTTTATGGGTTTAATGGATGATAACATAAAATTTAAAGGGAAGAAATATATTAGAAGTTAAGATAAAAGGATCATTAGCTTGGAGTTAGAGGAATATTTTACAAGTAAGAAGTGAACTCACACAACTAGTGATGAGCTTTTAATATACTATTATCAAAAGTTATGTAGCACTAAGAGAGAATAAAGAAGATACTAAATGGGCAAGACTTGTATGGAAAGAAGGAGTATCAAAGCATAATTTTATCTACTGGATCATTTTGAAAGACAAACTATTGATAGCAAATTGTGTGGATGTATGGAATAGTTTAATAGACCTACTATGTAACCTTTGCCAACAAAGAAAAGAATCACAAGAACATTTATTTTTTAAATGTAGGTTCACAAATTATATATGAAAGGCCTTATTAGGTATGAATGGATTAACTCAAAAAAATGAACATTGGAGAGCTTAAATATGTTGGATGATTAAGGTTGTCAAGAGAAAGAGTTTTGCAGTGACCTTGAAGCGTATCTTTCAAGGCCGTATTGTATCATATTTGGAGGAAATTATAGAAGAAGATTTAGTGATAAAAGTTTAGACAGTTTGACCATTATTATTAAAATCAAGAAGGATGTGAGAAGGAAGATTTAATCTATTAAAGGAGTAAAGCTTATAAATTGTAATAAGTTCTTGCAAGAGTTTTAAAATTTGTCAAATGCAATGTTTAAGACTAAATGATAATGTTGTAACTGAATAATCTTATAATTTTTTATGGTGATATATAAGTCTTAACCTTTTACAAAAAAAAAAAGAACAAAAATAATAGTAATAATAGTAACTAGTTCTCAAAAATAGCTATTTGTGCACACCTTTATATTGGTCTATAAACAAGTCTTAAAAATTTATCCCTTCCCATAAAGTCTCAAATTATGAACCATGATAATGGTTATATCTTTTATATGACACAACACCAACCATGGTCACAAAAGTTCTTAACTTCACTGATATGAATTTAATATGATAGTGTGGTAACTAGATAACACTATAAAAGTCTATTTTATGTGTTATTTACATTGTTAGTCCAATTCTTTTTTTCTTAGATGAAAAATTATCATTAGAGAATATAGTTTATGATTCCAATTAACTTATATGTTTTGTTCTTAATAACTGGAGTTTAACTTTATGTGTCACAAGACATTCTTAATGGCTAACAATTGAATGCTCTAGCCATTATTTAAGGTTTATATCTCCCCTAAAACTTTAAAAATACATATATAAAACAAAATTTTACCTTATGGTAAATCAAACAAAACTTCATATGCAAGCTTTATTACACAATTGAAAAGACTAAAAGTACACACTATACAAAAGTATCCCATGATATCTTCAAGCCAAGCTAATAACATGTCTTTCAAAAATACAATGTCACAATCCTTAACCTTTTTTTAATGGTTAAGTATTTTTTTTCTATATGTTTAGACCTATCATACTTTTATTATTATTAATAAATAATACTACAACTTTACTATCATAGTATAATTGGATAGATCTAGCAAAAAGATTACAATCCATCAACTCTCTTATGAGGTTTCTTAGCCAAATTGCTTGAATGAATACTCTATAGCATGCCGCAAACTTTGATTGCATGGTTAAAGATGTAATCAATGTTTGCTTTGTACTTTTCCAAAATATTGCCCTACTTGCCATTGTAAAAATGTAGTATAATGTAAATTTTCAATCATTCTTACACCCAGCAAAATCTAGTCAACATACCCCATTAGCTATAGGTTATCTGCATATCTATAATTCAATTTATAAACATTTATCTTTTAAATACTTCAAAATCTTTTAGTAACAATCCAATGATCATGAGCAAAGTTTGATCAATACCTACCTAGAAGCCTTGTTGCAAAAGCATATATGATACTTCTAAATGCATTAGCATATGATACTTTCTCCATTTACTCTTTCTCTACTTTACTCTTATGACATTGTAATAGGTTCACTTTGTCACCTTCAAGAACAAGAACATTTTTAGGTTTGCAATCCTTTATACGGAAACTTTATTAAACAATTACAACATATACCTTTTAAGAAAGACTTAATAATCAACAAGAACAATCCCTATGGATCTTAATGTTTAGGATAAAAATCACTTTTACTAACAACTATTATATCTCATAAAGTAACCTTTGACCATTACTTGTAAGCAAGATGTCCTTCACATAAAAGATAAAGAAAATTGGTACACTCCTTCTAAACTAAGTGTAGATATAATGATCTACCATGTTTTCCACATAAAAGATAAAGAAATTTAATATACTGCCACCAAACTAAGTATATATATATAACAATCTATCTTGTTTTTGTAGTACTGCATAAAGATATAAAACTATTAAATTTTAAGTACCATTATTGAAAAACTTGTATGAGTCCATAAATAAACTTTTTATGTTTACACATAAGTTAATTTGCACTATCCATTACAAAATCTTCAAATTGGACCATGCAACCCTCCTCATCAAGAATTTTATTCAAAAATTATTTTTATATCCATTTGGTGTAATTTCAAAGCAAAATGAGCTACTAATATCATGATTATGCTCAAAGAGTTTTTCAAAAAATAAGTGAAAAAGTCTTGTAATAGTATATTCATTCTCTTTGAATAAATCCCTTAACAACTAGTGTGACTTTAAACTTCTTATTCTCTCTTATAAAAGCTCTCTAAGTCTTCTATAAACTTTTAGATTTACAACTAATGAACTTTTAACTTTTAGATAATTCAACAAAATCTTAAACACTATTATGCTTCATCAATTACTTTTCATTACTCATTGTATCTAACTACTAATCTAACTAAAAGATCATAAATAACATCCTTATGAGTAATTAAGTCCACCATGATACTAACATTATAGTTATATTCTCCTAAATAGACAAATAACTTGAAGAACAAGAAGTCTTCTTTTCCTAGTTGATCTCTTAAGTAAAAACACCACAAGAAGATTGTGGAATTATAGGACCCCAATTAAAGCTATATCAATGTTTGGTTTAGCTACCTTAGTAGACCTCAGCTTTGGTACCATAGGATTTACATTCATCTTTCTTTTCCATATTGAGTTTTAGAAACTTTATTATCTATAATTGCATGATTTTAGAACATTTGTTAGGGTTTTAAAACTAATACCCTTTGAATCATTCAAATAAGATACAAAATAACTTCAAGTAGTTATTCATTTTAACTTTTTCAAGGTTAGATTGTACAACTTTATTTTTGTAGGACATCCTACACTTTATGATATTTAAGATGAAGCACACTTCCAATGCACAACTTGAAAAAAGTTAGTGGAATAGCTTTAGCATGATCATGATCAAAGATACGAAGTGTTATTTTGAAAGTTTCGCCCCATAGAAAACTGTGTAAATAGTCTCACTAATCATAGTCTTCATCATATTCATAAGAATGCAATTACACATTTTGGTTACGCCACTCTACTTTGAATTCCTAGACATCCCAATTGGCCAACTATCTTAAAATATTCTAGGTAAACATGCCTTTAAGCTAACTAACATCATCATGTCTATCATAACACTCACCACCCCAATAAGATCTAATAAGTTTAATACTCTTTCTCAACTATTTTTTAACCCTAGCACTAAGGACCTTGAATTTCTACAAGAGATATAAACTCTTTCTTAATAAAGTACGTATAATTATTTATGAAAAAATTATGCATTGAAATAGAAATTTCTACGTAGTATAGTTGTGTATGGGTCATTAATATCAATATGTATGATGTCACTAATATCAATATATACAACCTCCAACAGGTCAGAATTAAGTAAAATTAATTATAACCATTCATTAAAATAAAGTATCATAATCGTTGTCATTGGTGAATAGCTTTATCCAAGATAGTTAACTTTTTCATTCATAGCAAGAATAACTCATACCTTAAAGTGGACTGTGATCTTATCCAATTTCTAATTTAATTTTTTGGAAGGAGATGTGGCAACCACTTCAACAAAATCTTTACTTGAAGAGAAGTTGTTTGATTCCTCTGTTAAAATTAATAATCAATTATCCTTTATTTTTTATTTTAATTTAAGAGTAGCATCGATATTTCGAGAGGTGCCAGGGACTTTGTATTTTTTTGAAGGGGTTAATTTCAAGAATAGCTAGCTTTTGGGCTTTGAAAAGAATGCAAATCATTCTTAAATAGCTAGCAGTATTTTGGGGATATCAGAATAGATGAAATCATCAGATGTACAATTGAGATTTTGTATTCTTTATCCTTTTATGATACGTACCTTTTACAGTATTTTTGCAGTTTTCTCGATTAGAAACAATCCAAGATCTTGGTGACTTTTCTAAAGCTAGGATACATTTTTATTGCCAAATAAACGGCACAGAACATTCTAACCTTTACAGAAATCTTCATTTAGAGATAAAAGGGCCTATGCAGATAGAAGTAGCAATCCCCATTCCCGCAAGCAGAAAAGCATAATTTACTCCATTGGCTACCCACAATCTTTGCTTAGCCGCCCTTGAATCTTCATTGGTGAATGCTGACAATGCATTTTCAAAGGAGATGAGGCATCCTTTTTTCCCCGGTCTGCCGATTTGAGGCGAAAGAAAGCCAGAAAGATTGATCATACTATCCATTCTTCAACTTTTATGACGAGGTTTTTCTTTTTATCACTCAATCAGAACATCAAAAAGTGGAGGCAATTCCGGAGGACTCCACCATGAATTTTCAAAAAGCATAAAAGCTCTTTCAACTTGCAACAATTTAAAAGCAGTCATTTTCCTTTTCTTTATCTTATCTTATCTCAAAATGGTATTAAGTGGCTGCCATCAGAAAGCTAAAATGCCAGCTCAAAAAGCTTCAGTGACATATCAGCATATGGTCAGCCCAACAGGAAGTGGTCAGCATATGACGATTGTGTGATCGGAAAGATCTACCGACTAGCATGGACATGTGATTTAACTAGGACCCATTCCTATAAATAGAAATTTTCCCAAAAGATTGCCGTGGAAGAAACCCAGTTCTATATCTGCACCGGCAGTTGCTGACAACCAACTTCAAGTGAAGTAGTGGTTTCATTTTGGGAGTCTGCATTACGTAATGATGAAGACACCAATCAGCTCAAAAAAAAAAAAAAACTTCAATCCAAGAAATAAGGCAACTTTTCAACTTCAACCTTGTGAAGAAGTTTTGGTTTAGTAATTTTATTAGAATTCTTGCATAAGATGAACCAACCTTCTCTACAACATTCACATCTAGATAAGATATGTCAAAATAACAATAATAATAAGACTCAATTTAGCACTTATTTTTCAGTAGTAAGTTCATTAAATGTATATGGAGCACGATATAAATAATAGAGGAAAATGTGAGTTCCACAATTAGAGCTGTAAACAACAAAAGCTTTGTTGACTACCTTATTGAATTTATCTTTTAAAACAACAATTTATCATATCTAGAACAAAGAAAAAAAATTCAAATCCTAGAGAGTAGTGACATTAGTGTTAAGATCAAGAAGGACGTAAGAAACAAAATCTTACTAATTAAAAGTATAGGACTTTATAAATTATAATAAGTAATTGCATAAACTCTAAAATTTTTCAAATGTCATTTTTGAGCCTAGGTGATGAATGATTGATTGAAAACCTTTATGCTATAAATTTTGAAATATATAAAATACATGAAAAATCCCAAAAACAAAAAAGTTGTGTCAAACTCGATCTCTGTAGAGGGTCCGTGAATGGTCAAGACACAAAAACAAAAGATTTTGCGCGAGTCTCACTCAAAAACAAAACAACTAAATTTATCATGCTGGATTCGTTAAATTTATCATGTTGTTGTAAATTCTAAAGAAAGTTTGCGAAATAAGAAATCTATATTCTTGTAATTTTTTTCATCGTTATAGTGAAAACATCCTACCGAGTATGCGGACTTAGTTCCTAGACTGGAAGCTTTTTGCGTATGTGCTTGTGTTGCAGTGTGTTTTGTTTCCTTAACTCAGTCAACTTTCTTCTAACATTTTGGGGATATACCAATGGACTTTTTCTGATTGTCTTTTCCACACAGCAACGGAAGACACATCACATGGCGAAGGATAATCTTTACGAGTCGATGGCTGCTACTTTATTCACCTGGATGAGCCAGAGCTGACTCATGCAAAAAGAAAGTTGATTAGCCTCCTATTTGATCCCTTTAAATACCTGCACAAGGTGCCATGTTTCATCAACGTAAACAAGCATTTCTTCCTTGTGTGCCAATAGCGGAAAGAATTTTTCATCTCTTCCTACAGGCCACCAGCTGTTTCCACTAGGGTAGAGGTGAAATCTTCTTAACATGTCGAACATGAAAACCTCACTTCAGGATCTTGTTGTTGGAATTCCAATAAGAGTAGAAGCAAATCAAGTTCGTAGATCACAAAAGAGATACTTGACTCATCCTGCTAGCCACTACAGCCTTCCATCACACGAAAGTTCGTCTCTGGCGTTAACCTACGGTAATAATTCATGTCGTCTCTCTCAACCCATGGATCAATTAGTCGGGAAAACAGTGTTTCACTAACGAGAAATCTTTTTGTTGCAGGTTGTGCAGATTCAGTGCTTAATAGGAAGAAGAAGCCTGGTAAACAAAGAGATGGTTTTGCGCATGGAATCCGGGAACATGGTAAGCAGCTTTTGCTTAATTTTCCTTCATTTTGTTGTCCTAATTCTTGCTTCGGTTGGGATCATCAAAGGACACAACTGAGAAGTCAGAACAATTTGCATGTATAGTCCTTTGGACAAGAAAGTCAAACGAAATCTGATTTCTTTTAACTCTTCTGAACTGCAGTGAGACATGGACCCAACATCGCTGAAACTGTGAAGGGGAAGCTGAGCTTGGGAGCTAGAATTCTTAAATTAGGAGGCGTAGGGAAAGTTTTCAAGCGGTTGTTCAATGTTAGAGAAGGAGAGAAATTAGAGAAGGCTTGCCAATGCTATTTATCAACCACGGCGGGTCCTATTGCAGGCCTACTGTTTATCTCCACGGACAACCTAGCTTTCTGTAGTGAGAGATCAATCAAAATCGCTTCTCCAGATGGCAAGATGATAAGAATCCATTACAAGGTCAGTTGCAAGAGATTTTTATTATTTTTGTTTCTCTCAGAGCCTGCCTGGCTTGATGGTTGCTAATGTTATTGGTTGGTAACATTCATGTGGTGCAGGTCTTGATACCATTGAGGAAGATAAAGAGAGTCGAGCAAAGTGAGAATGTGAAGAAGCCTTCGCAAAAGTTCATTGAAATAGTTACCGTCGACAATTTCGACTTTTGGTTTATGGGCTTTTTGAAGTATCAAAAAGCTTTCAAGCATCTTCAGGAAGCTATCGTGCAAGCTTAGAGGAAAACCAGTCCCTCGCGAAACACAACTGTTAATTCCTATTCTGTTCAGATGTACAGCTATGAAACTCTCTGTACAATTCGAAGAATTGTACATTGTAATGATGAAACACTTTCTAATTTTTGAACTGCTACTCAACTATTTGCGGAGAGATCAGATTCTTCTTCTTGTCATTGTTTGAATTTTGTGAATCATGTTTATCTCTTCATTTTCTCTTTCGCACAAAATCTGGCCCTAATTCCACCCCCTTTTTGCTCCTTCAACAAAGTTAGAAAGTAACTTCTGGTTATATTTGTCGTGTTCATATTGTAGTCATTATATCTGGATGTGTTTCTCTTTTTTATAAATTAATTCTACAGAAATACGTAGGTTTTCTATTATTGTACTGAAGTCTAAAAATTTAAGTATAGCATTTCATCATAGATTGGGTTTAGTAATATATGTCTTATTGTTATATCCTATCACTCATGAAATGGATCATGCTTAAAATAAATGGATAAATCAATATAATGTTTGTAACATATCATCAATATCTTAATTTAGAATCATTTTTATAAGTTTATGTATCTTTTTTCTTATTTGACAAATTGGTTTTAAGGAACCTCTTAATAGTACTTACATTGACCAAAGATCTATTTAATTGAAAAACCGTACGAACCCTCCACCCTTAATACTGCAAGAGTATACGGCCTGTTCCATTACCAATTTTACATCTGGTACTGCGGTACAAGCATATGGATTCTGGGTTTTCCACCTAATTTGGATCAAGCACTCATCTATCTGCAATGGGTTTTCCTGGAAATTTAGCAGCAGCATTCTTTGCCGGATACTGAATGGTTTTAGTGACTATGTACAGCAGCCATGAAAGAATCATCTACCTCATTTGATTGTCATAACAATGTCTCTGCCTGTATACGCGGTGAAGTTTCTAGTTTGTTGGAACATCTAATCACACGGTAAATCAAAGTAGACCTCCATCTTTTGGCTGTTGGTTTTTTAGGTCACCTTTTAGTTTGGCAAGGAAGTGGCTGAGGACTAGGTTGTGAGGCTGATTCCGGTTGAGTTCCAGACTCCTAATCTCTCCTTTCTTGGTGAATTCAAATTCTCACCCTTCTCTCCTGGTGGCAATTCCTCTATATTCTTTTTATTTGCTTGCCTTCCAATACTACCACAAGCTTCAGCTTCAAAGGATTATGCACCATAAGTGGCATCACAATTGTCAAACCCCTTAACAGCGAATTGTTTGTCTTCTTTGCTGCTATTTTTTTGTCCTTCCTCTATTTAGTTACAGGAGGGCTTAATTTAGAAAAAGAACGAAAAACGACTACCGCTAAAAAGGAGAGAACAAAATAGAAGAGAAAAAGAAGAAAGACTCCTGGGATGAGAGAAGAGGAGGTCAAGGTCCACCACATTTTGTCTTCTCTCTTTTTGTTCTGTTCCATTGAGTGGTTCTCTGAGGAAATTGAGACAGTGAATGAAGAAGAACAGAGAACCACGGCTATCGTCAGGTAACACTCAGATCTTTCTAATTAGGACCTGGTGTTGGTTGAGTTGAATTTAGGACATATTTTTCTTCTTCTTTTCTCTTTTTTCGGTTAACCTACATTTTACAAGGCACACTTTCAAATATCACCGAGCGCCAAAAGACTTAAAAACTGTGAAATTGAGATTCAAGAAATGTTCATGAATCTCAATTTTGCAAGGGGTGGAGGGTGAGAATGAATAAATCCTCCACCGGGGCACTTGTAGAACAATGTATATGAAATGAACTAGGACTTTCTTTTCTTTGGACCCAAACGGCCTTCTTGGAATGTTAGTCCCTTTCGTTATTACATTAAGTTTAGGCCCAAATATGGTCCACCCTGTGCAGAAAAGAAAAGAACAGCCTTTTCTGTTTCCTTTTCTCAATGAATTGGTACTGTCTTCGGTTTTTAGCACAGGATTTAGTTCAAACATCTCCTTCCAACCTCAAGAAAAAATTTTGTTTGGCAGATTTTGCTTTTAGGTAATAACCTTGTCCCTTGGTTTCTATTCCCTCCTTTGAGAACTGCAAAAGATACAGAGTCCAGCCGAGGAACCACACGTGAGACATGAAAGTATAAAAATTTAAAGGGGAAGAGCTAAATGGACTCATTTACTTTTCCTTATTACATAATATGTATGAAAAACAGGTCTAAAATCTAGTTGATGAGACATTTGCAGAATCCAAGGTCTGATCAACCATATTAACCATCTATTCACCTCTGCGACTCTGGCAGTGCAGAACATTCTATACTATTCATAGACAAAAGGTCTTCGAAGACGTTGGTGGAATTCCGATGAGCTCAAGGGCATAAAGAGAGGAGATAACAACAAAAGGACTCACCTCAACCAGGTAGCTAATGCTTTGTCCCCCCTCCTGCGATCACATCCAGACAGTAAGCCGCCCTTTGTCTCTACCTTTAACACGCAAACCCTTATTCCACTAATGGCATAGTCTTGGTATTATGATTGAAGTCATTCGGTGCTTAACAGGATGAACAAGCTCGGGGAAAAAGCAGGGAACCTTGTTCATGGACTCCGAGAATACGGTAATCAAATTCATTGCTTTAGTTAAGATTTATAGAATCCCCTGGTTCCTGACTTTCATTGCCTTTCCATGCAAGCCTTATTTTACATTTTGTAAGAAAGCTATTCCCTTCTTACAATCGGATTATAAGAAGAAAAATATATTTCTGGTGGGAAGATCACATACAGGAGGAATTGTAATTTTATAGTTGTAAAACTCTCTTTTTAGTCTTCCTCCAGCTTAGTCTCGCAAAAAACAAGGCTCTGCTGTCCGAATATGCACCATTTGTACAAAGCAACATTGAATAACGAGTTTTGTTTGGTTTAATATTGAGAACTGTAGTGAGATTGGGGCGCAGCCTTGCAGAGACCGTCAAAGGGAAGTTGAGATTAGGGGCAAAAATTCTTAAAGTAGGTGGGTTGGAGCGATTCTTCAAAAGTTTATTTCGTGTCCCAGAAGAAGAGAAACTAGTGAAGGCTTCCCAGTGCTATTTATCAACTACAGATGGCCCAATAGCAGGCCTCCTCTTTGTATCCACCAACAATGTTTCCTTTTGGAGTGAGAGGTCTCTCAAAATACCGTCTCCAAATGGAGAATTGCTTAGACTCCACTACAAGGTATCCTGATCATACTCTCTCTCTCTTCTCCCTTTCTTCATGCGTACCGACGAATTTTGCACTATCAATTTTTGCAGGTATTTATCCCACTCAATAAGATAAAGACAGTTGTGCAATGTGAGAATGTGAAGAAGCAATCAATAAAATACATTCAGATAACTACTTTGGATCATTATGACTTCTGGTTCATGGGTTTCTTAAATTATCAGAAAGCTGTGAAATATCTTCAGCAGACACTTTACCAAGCCCCAAAGAAGTAAAATGTCATTTAGATGAGTGTAGCAAGAATGTCTCCTCTCCCTGCTTCATGATATGTTCTTCTTTGACACAACAAAAAAGAGCTCGATTCCATTTGAGTGTATCCATTTCCCTAATAAGAAATTCTCTTTGATTCTTCAAACATAGCTTTATGCAGCCGTATAGATATGTTGGTTCTCTCTGTAGTAGTTGTGTTAACTGTAGCTCTCTTCTTTTCTTTTTCTTTTTCCTTGTGGTCATTGATTGATGGAATAGGAAGAAAGAATTCGACTCATATCTATTGAACTCTATACAGAAGATTTTCATATAATAATACATCACGATATGAACAACCAGTAAGTCTTTGAAGAACTGTTTGGCGTTTTCATGATTGTCTCATTGACAATAAATTGATTCACCTACTCCATCAGTTATCTATATCCCCACTTTCACTGGGCTTTCAATTTCAGTCTCTCTCTCTTTTCTTTTTCCCTTTTCATTCTTAAGGCGTATTTTAGCGTGGTTGACATGCCCCCCCATCTTTAGGGAATCATTATGCTCTTTAAATGGAGACAAGATGCTTAATAGAAGAAAAGTTGAAATGTTGCATAATGAATAGCGTAATACCTGTTAGGAAATTTGAACTAATGAGGTTACGGCCACATCAAGATCAGCAACGTGGGGAAAGTTAATATTTTGATCACCATGCCCGTTTCTGAGCTTATGGGTTCTCTTGAAGTCTGAAAAATGAACAGCCAAAACAAAGATAAAACCTAAGTTGAGTTTGCATTTAAAACTAGATTAGTCTTAGAATCTTATGTCCCCGAAGAGAAGGCAAAGTCCCAGAAAAGTAACGGACAGTATCCTCCATGCAAGATATGTAAAGGGAAAAATCACCTGGAGAAATTCCGCTGACAAAAGGGAAAATCGAAGGAAAAGAACCCGATGAGTTTCTGTTTCATGTCTGTTGTGTGTCTGTTTCACGCAGCATAAACAAGTGGTTCCAGGATGGTGTTGCAGCAACCACTTGACCTTCAACTACAGGATTTTCTTTATCTAGATAGATCATTCAAAAGTCGGGTTTAGCTGGGGAACGTTGATTACATTGAGGTTGTAGAAAGGTTGAAATCTTGGTGCAGACTTTGAAGGGAGTGAAGGTGGTGAAGGAAGTCTTGTGGGTTCCTCCCTTAGGCCAAAACTTGCTTAATGCGGGGCAGATGGATGAAAATGGATATGTTCTACTATTTAGAAATCGGAAATGCTTTGTATATGATGAAAATGATTGAACCTGTAAGCCGCCAGTAGTTGATATGTGGAATGCTAGAAGCTATCCAATTACATTCAATTATGTGATTCCTAATGCCTTCAGCATAGGTATTGAGAAGTCTTGGCTTTGTCATAAAAGTTTTAGCCATTTCACTTTTGTTATGCTAAAGAAATTTTCTGAGAATGGCTTAGTTAAGGGGTCGCCACCAATTTAAGGGTGATGTATATGGAGGATACCTGTATGGAAAGAGCCATCAACTACCATTTCCTAGTAGGACTAGCGGAAATAAAATAGAACGTTTGGAACTATTGCGTACGGATCTCTGCGGCCCTATGAGGGTTTAGCACATTAACAGAAAATAAGTTCTCCATTCTCTTCATTGATGACTGCACAAGGATGACATGGGTATCCTTTGTCAAAGAGAGGTCACAAGAGTTTGAAGTCTTCAAGGGGTTCAAGTCTCAAGTGGAAACAGAGAAAAGCGAGCAAATCAAAAGCATGCGGTTAGATCAAGGGGGAATTTTTTGTCTAAGGAATTGGATGCATTCTGTGTAGCAGCTGATATAAATATGCAACTAATTGCAACTTATAGTCCACAACAGAACAGAGTTATACAGAGAAAAAGTTTGAACCGTCATGGAAACCCTCTCCCTAAGGTTTTCAGGGGAAAGGCAGTTCACACAATCGTGTATCTATTCAACTGGAGTTCTACAAATGCTCTAGACAACAAAACACCATATGAAGCTTGGAAAGATATTAAACCTTCTGTTTAACACCCTAGAATGTTTGATTCTTTGTGCTTTATTCATATCCCCAATCAAATGAGACAAACAGGAGAAGAAGGCAGAAAAAGAGGTGTTGATGGGATACAGTTTGGAATCAAAAGCCTAACGAGCATACAATGTTGAGCAAGAAAAGTTAGTTCTCTCCATAGGTGTTTCTGAAAAAAAAAAAAAATGGGTCTTTAGAATTGAGAATTGAAGAAGGAAGAGTACCACAATGCTCAGATGCCTTGGTAGTGGAAAAAAGAAGTCAAGCAACAAACTGAAGACAGAGCACTCGAAGATTTTGAACCGATTGCTCTCCCTGAAGGAGGCAACTCGGCTCCACTTATAGAAAGTCCTTCAAGAGAAATTTCTAAAAGAGCCAGAACCTGAGCAAATGCCACTCTAATTAGAATGGGAAGCCTGGAAGATAACTGTGAGAGTTGCAATTATGAAACTCTAGAGCCCTACTCATATGAAGAAGTTGTTGTTAGACAACGATTGAAAGACTTTAATAGATGAAGAGTTCAACACCATCCAAAAGAACGGAACCTAGGAAGTTGCTGATCTTCCAGAAGGAAAAAAGAAAAAATCCATTGCAGTCAAATGGATTTTCAAGAATAAAATGAATGCAGATGGAAAAATGCAAAAGCTTAAGGCAAAACTTGGGAAGTATTCACAAGTGGGTGGATTTGACTATGGTGAAACATTTGCTCCGGTGGAACTAATGGGAACTATTATATTGATTGCAGCCTTGGCAGCTCAAAATCAATGAAAAATTTTCAACTTGCATGTAAACGTAGCCTTCTTGAATGGTGAAATAATTGAAGAGAAATACACCAATTAGCTCTCAGGATTCCAAAATTAAAGGAAGGATAGGTGTTAAAACTCAAGAAGGCACTCATGGTTTAAAGCAAGCACCAACGGCTTGGTTTAGTAGGATTAGCTCTCACTTCATAGAGCACACTTTTGTGAGGAGTCCAGGTGAACCAAGCATCAAGGCAATTAAGCCAGTAAGCAATGTCTAATCTCAGCGACAGCCATCCGTGATCATGCAAACCAACACTTTCTCATTCCTAGAAACGAAGCGGTGTGGGTAAAAAATAGGAAACAATCAATGGTAACATCCATTCATATTCATGCAACCCAACAGTTTCGCACTCATGAAAACAACCTGGCGGCATGGGGTGAAAAAATTTTGACGCTTTGAGAAGAGGAAACGTGTTAATAATGCAGAGCTGAAAAGAGTTTTCATAGAATAGGTCATTGCAATATAAACAGACAAGGAACTTTCGAAGGGTGAAAGAAATTATGTCGTAATTGTTCCAATTTATGTGAATGATCTTATTTGCACTGGGGATTGTGAAAAGATGTGGAGATGCTTCATTTCTTCGAGATGAACGACCTGGGAACAATGTAGTATTTTCTTGGTCTAGAAGTAGCCCAAGTCTCTGAAGTTGTTTCTCAATCACAGACCAACTTCAACATGGAAAGGAGAAAGGCAGTATCCACTCTTTTAGTGGTTGGTGAAAAGGTGTTAGTTGAGGATGACTCGGGAGGAGTTGATCCAACTTTGTCTAGAAGCCTTATTGTAAGTCTCCTTTTTATCACAGCCACATCTGGTGCTTTTAGTTGAACTTCTGAAAAATAAACGTCAGGGGCCTTATCAATGGCTGAGATAGTGCCGCCACAACCGCATCAAGCTAATGTATTTGGCTTAGATGTTTATTGGTTGAAGTGGGATTTGGCCAAGAGAAAGCCACGAAGCTTTTGAATCCAAAGTCACATTTACATTTGAAATTATTGCAGTAGAACTGGAGGGCTTGTGACAATTGCATACATAATTTCGAAGGAGTTGTTAAAGTTTCTGACGTGACAAGGTGCTTGTCCTTGAGCATAGTTTTTTCTGTGTACTCATTAAGCTTCGAGACATCTCTTGCATTCGATCATCTCCTTTCAATAGAAACTTGGAAATAACATTTGATAAAGACAAGATGGTGTGTAATAACTAGGGAAACAGGAACAGCAAAAGTGTTTTCCTCCACCATCTAAACAGTCATGGTCTCACTTCTTCCATTGAAATTATATGTTATAATACTCTCTCCATATATAAAAAAACATTAGCATATAATGGGATGCAGCAAAGTCTTAAGCTCCCTCAACAGCAGCCTACTCTACTTCTGGAATCTCTAAAAAGAATGGGAAACAGAGTTTGCCATCTGGATTGCAGTGCATGGACTAGACTATAAAAGCGTAGATTATAAGTGGGTGTTAACTTTCCAAATGCCATGATTATGGTGCCAGAAATGTCAATTAGCAGAGGTAGATGTCAACTCTCTCGGTTCGCTTTAAAATTAATAAACTGTGCAACATACCCCACGTGAGGGAGAAGTCCAAAACCAAATCCCAAAGACTTAAATGAAATTTCTCGCCCAGCATTACAATATTACTTTCCCATAAAGAAAGGAAGGATTTGCAATAAAGGTACACACCATATGGACTACTTTCCAGATATGCAGTTCTTGAGATTTGGATTTCCCGTCAAAACTGGACACTTTCAAGATTTTCTGAAGCAGTGTAACTATTGCAAAAGGATTGTTCTCGTACACTCAAAAGTAGAAGTGGGTTCTGCGGCTCCTTATTGTCCGACGTCATAATTTCGTTTAGCAAGTTAAGTGTCACTATTGGGTCGGAGGAAGCAATTTTCCAAAGTTCGGAACATTCAAAATCTAAAGCGTACATTGAACAAGCATCAAAAGAAAGAGACACTTTAGGATGATTTTTTATGTTCACAGTATCAAGGAGCAATCTTTTCACTAGAATGAAGAATAATTATTGTATATTTTGTGTTCCATATCTCACTTTATCACCTAAGTTTTTTTATTATGAGAGTGAATCCTAACATGATATAATTAGAAAAATTTACTAACTATTCACAATATAAATATGATAAATAATTTACATATTATATTTTTTAAAAAAAAATTTATTTTTATGCTACATACTTAAAGAATGACTCGAACCATTATCAGTAGGACTGTCGGTCAGGATTTAACTTAGAAAACATCACTAAGCCAACGATTATATTAATGTATGAAATATTGGTTAAAAATGTTCAAGTTTTCTAAAGTTGTTATGGTAATCAAAGTTCAAACAAGAATATCATTTTAGTCTTTAAGTCATCTTGAAAAATATTTTTAAAAAAAAACTATAACTTATTGACAAGTGTACGTTTAAGCAATTATATAAACAATTAAAAAAAATCCTTTTGAGGGTGAGTCATCTTGAGTGACGATGTCAAAGAAAATAAAAATTGGCAAACGTATCCATGTTTATTCATAGGAGAAAATAAAAATTAGATAGCTCAAAAGTGGAAGCGCCCCCCCCCCCTTGCCTGTTGAGTTTCGTTCCTCCTTTGCCACGCTATTTAATATTGTCAAAATCTGGCAACAGCTCACAATGTATTGACTTTAGTTGCTGTCAACAACATAGCTGTCTGCAAATAACGTTGAAAACGAAGTAGCATTGAAATGCTTCCACCAAAACTTTCCGATCGATAATATTAAGGAACTTAAGAAGATCACAGCCAATTACCCGGAAGGGAACAGTCAATTACCCGGAAAGGGTGAAGCAAAACGTGTAGAAAAGCCAGACATGGCATGCCTCATTTGACCGAGAAATGCTTGCATATTTATTAGTGACCCACATCAGAATTTTCAGAAAAAGCAGCTTAAAAATATGTTCCTCCTATGATTCATTCTAAAGGAATAAACCTTCTAGCAACATGTCCTGGCCAACAATCACGTAGTTGTACAATCTTGTGAGGCAGGGGTGGAATTTTTCAACGTTAAGCCCCGATAAACATGAGGGCAAGAATAAGGCACACGTAACTTGTTCCTTTAGAACACAACAAAAGTTTCAAAAGTAGAGATCCGTACCATTTTTTATTAACCTACTCCTCTTAAAGGTAACAGATTGGTCAAGGAGATGAATATGGGAGGAAAGACCTGAATTTTCTGATTGATTTCCGAGTTGGATAGTTTTAGACGCATGGATTTCTTGGCATGCTTAAACTTCTTTCTTAGTTTATCATATAACCTTCGTGATGGCTTCTTATGTCTCCTAACCGGAGGATAGCGCTCGCATCAACATCCACAGAGTTCCATCTATTACTGGCATTCAATTTTCGGGCCTAGTGCAGTCAAAAAGGGACTCGCAGAAAAGGAAAAGGCAATCTGACGGGGAAAGTTATTCCACTGGGAAGAAAAACTGGCCTAATGTTAACAAAAATGATGATCTTGGTGTTGAATTAGTCCAATTCGCAAACTCTGAAAAAGTTTTTGGTTAGATTAAGTCCAAAAAGACAAAGGAAAGAGAGCAAAAGAAGTTGCTGAAGAAGATGTCAGTGAGGAGAACAAAGCTGCTCATGAAACGAATGGCCAAAGCCTCCAAAGTCTTGTTCAACACGGGTGCTGCAGAACTTTTGGCAGCCATGGCAGCCATTGTGGGCTGCAATGGAACGAGATCTCAATGCCGGCATTCTAAGACATCCGAAGTCAAAATTACAGCCACAGAGAGAGAGAGAGAGAGAGAGAGAGAGAGAGAGAGAGAGAGAGAGCTTGAATCAGACAAGTTATATCTGTTTCAAGATCTCTGACTTGTAGCACATTAAACTGTAAACAGGCAGAGAGTTTACACTTGAATCACCTCAATTTGATCATCATAAACACAATCTTATTCAAAAGCTAGAAAAGCTTATAGTATAAATGAATTTAAGAGGTCAACAAACAAAAATTCTTCTATATACAGTATAACTTAACATCTAAAGCCGGAAAAGGATCAGCTCCATTGACGATCTGATCTCCGGAGGCATCACACTAATCGGATTCAAAACTTGCAATCCTTCTAATCAAGTCCCCAAGAAATCAAAAAACAAAAGAACTATAGAATGACCATCCACTAATCGAAAAGAGACTGCCTTGATCAATTCTTCGTGGAGTCCACAACCGCGTTGTGCCTCTTAGACGGACCTGAAGGCGGAACCGGCGTGCCTTTGGGGAAGAAGCTGAATACCTGGCCATGATGTAGAAAACTTGTCCGGTGCTTTTGCAGGTTAGGCTTCAAACGCTCGGACCTCAGCAACGCTTTCGCGTCCACCGTGATCGTTACACCGGGCCTTGCAGCGCAAGAACCAATAAGAAGGACAACGAGAAGAACAAGAAACATGGTTTTGCATTGAGCCATACGAACAGATTTTGGAGGAGAAGCCATTGGAGGACGTTTCGTGAGGAATGGAGAGGTTTAAGGAAATGGGTAGGTATATTTTTTACCGAAAGGCAGGAATGGTTTTATATACATACACGGGGGGAAGGAAAAGTATGGCGGTCTGCATTGTAAAGAGAAGGAAGGCGAGATTGAGGGGGAGTAGTCGATTACACGCTAACGCCATCTAACGACTATTGTATTTGAATGTCAACGGTTTGAAAAATAATCCCTTGCCTTTACAAGAATTTGGTGCCGGCTTATGGACTTAATACTTGAAGATTTCCTGCAATCCAATTTTCTTTGCCCTGGTCAATTGGGAAAAATACACCTGCCGCGTGGTTGTCAAATACTGAAAACTCAGTTCACATGTTGAGTTTGGGAAGCGTATTACTTGGTCCTCAGTCCACCTCTTCCTTTAATTAATTGGAGCCTGTCTCGGCAGTGTCGTTGCTGGGGTTTTGAACCACATTAGGCCTTTCACCAGGCCAAGATTTATACCCAGAGGAGCTTAAACCCATCTGAAAGCATCCACTTTCATCTCTTTCGATGTGAAAACGAAGCAAGACGAATACACACGGCGTCTGCAACTTGAGACTGAGAAATGGGGGATTTAGCATGGAGTCCTAGCAGTCATTTCACAAGTTCCTGGCACATTTGAACGTGCTTTCATCTGGTTTTGCCCATACAATGTGTGTCGTACACGATAGCATTCATATTCAGGGAATGAAAATAACAATAAAAAAATAAGAAACAAACAATGAGAACGGGTCTACGTCGTGAATTTGCAGGAGGGTTACGTGTTGTTCAAGTGCCATTTGTCTAGTGGTTTGGTATGCCATTATTATGACACATTCCTTGTCAAACGTCAACGAAACAAGCGCGGTGGCCACCGTTGGATTTCGACTCATTCACGGAAACAGAAGATTAGACCGCGGAAACGTGCTTAGAAAAATACATAAGCAATAAGACCGACATTCGGAGCAGGTGAACGTAAACGTAGGCAGGGACCGGATAATGAGGAAGGGGATTGTTGAGTGACGGGGGAGTTTAAGACTTGGGAGACCAGAGATGTTTTGATCGGGTCTGTTGGGTCTGTTTTTATTAAGGAAAAGTCCGATGATTGTATGGTCATTAGCACGGTTTCTACAGAATTTGGGACCACAGACGGCAAGTGACTGACTAAGCGTGAAAGGCACGGTCGAGTACTGCATGTGAAAGAATGTCATGCCATATGGCACGACTTTGTCCTGCTTCAACGAGCGTTCTTCTGGGTTACGTTGGGGATGGCCGTCCAGAAGAGCCAGTCCATATCAAAGAGTAGGCTGATTTGGGGGTTGTCTGTCAAAAGCGGTGATACTATTTTGCTTGCTTGTTTGGGATTAGTTATAAATCACAGTCCTTTCCTAACTTCTGCAGTTTTCCAAGCAACCCACTTACAGAATCCTACTGTCTGACCATGATTTATGAGGGTCTTTGTGAGTTGAGAGATTTGGCCAATCTGACTAAGTTAGATCAAATCTTAAAGAACGACTTCACTGCCTATTACTTGCTGAAGATGAGCTCTAGAGCACTTATGACTAGGGTTGGATTGGATTGGATTGGACCAGCAGTTCATCTCAGTAGGTTAGGAATTTGATTAACATTCGCCTTAGAATGCACTTCATGAATCATCACCTTTGAGCTAATTCTGGGCTAAAGTTAAGGCACTTCTGGATCTACACACTATAGAACTTAGCCTGGAGTTCAACAGCTGCCTAACGGTGGCATCTCTTTCGCCTGGAGTCACATCGAGCAAGAAATAGACAATCGAGTTAACAAATATGATCCTTTACTTTATTTGTTGCCATCCATTATAGGGCTTTCATATCCCCTGTTACTTAAACTCATTTTCAGAGTATCCCTTACCTATAAAATTATGTATTTCCTACCATGAAAGAAAGACACGTGCCTACTAATTATTGAACCCACAGAATGGACAGTCGACTGGATGAGAATCTCCCTCCTATGGCTTTCAGATGTCACAACAATCGGGCTTTAGCATTTGCATTATAAAATTTGAGCAAGTGGGCGAGACCCAGGAAAAACCACGGCTACGGCGGCATCCGACCCTTGGAAACGCCGGGAAGTTCCAAGGTGGAGGGAGCTCGGGCTACAGGGCCGGCCCTTTAAGGGGCTATAACAATTTCTATCACCTTTTCATCCTCCTACACTTCAAAAATACGAATCATCCTCGGTTTTGAGTTCAACGAACTCATTATAGTTCATAAATTTTGGTGAATATCATAGGGTGCAGAGACCACAACCAATTTATTCTTACAACATCCTTTGCAAGGCACTCGACGCCAGAACCTAAACTCTAGCCTTAAAGAAGTCGTGACAATAAAGGCTAGTTGTAAGAGTTAATGAGCATTAAGTTTCGTGTCTTCTGAAAACCATGTCCTTCCCTTTCTAAACGCAGCAGGCATAAGCTTGTTAAATCTAAACCAACCCTGCCGACGGTTGAAAATGCAGACCTTGTAGTACATCGATGGACTAAAATAAAATCAGCATAGTACATATACTGGAAAACGGAGGAAGTAGTTTTATTTTTTTATTTTTTCTTTCTGGGAGTTACTGAAATCGAAGGTGGACTTTCTTGATCATCTTCTTGGTCCCACCTTCAGAAAATTCTTACTCCATCCCCGCCCTGTCGGTGATTAACAATGTGAAGCACATTGGCAGCTTCACTGACCAATTCTGATCAGAAAATGCAATGGATGCAGCATGCAAGTCAAATTCGCCAACCCTGGTGAGCCTCTGAATGGTGTTACTCTCTTTTTTTTTTTCTTTTTTCTTTTTTCTTTTTTGAGCTTTCTTTTTGTAGGTTAACCATATAAGTCAAACATACTTTCTCTCTTCTTATTTTAATTTGAACAAACTTGAATCCATTACAGCAAAGGCTGATGTAATAACAGCTCACAGCTGAAATACATTGACACTGTCTTTATGTGATTAATGTCGGTTCTTATTTTTCTTTTTGCTTAATCCACCTAATTGAGTTTTCGACTCAAGTGGCATATATAGGAACAGTGAAATTTTCTGCTAGCAGGTGTCAGTTGGAGCAGGTCTGCATCTGGTTTTCCATCCCTTTTTTAACTCGTTTAGTGCGAAGAAATCCAACGAAAGACGAGGATAAATGGGGGGCAAAAAGGCAACCAATGACGAGAATCCCAACGGAAATGGTAAAATCCAAGTTGAATTATATTAAACGGAAATTGAGACTGTCTGGACAGAGTCCAAGTTAAAAAAGTTTGTCGACTTGCTTCGTTACTGTATTTAGTCGTGTCATTTTGTAATGATTTCTCTCTGTCCCTTTCTTTTCCGCAGGCCAGTGTCCGTGGTGAGCTGCAGAAGGAAGAGGAAATTCAAATGCCGTAACTCTTGAATACCCCCAGAACAAGAAAAATCAATAGTACAGAGGGCTGACAGCAGCTGATAGAAACTTTTAAATCAGTCAATCTTTAACATTCATCCAACTTTCCCATCATTATGTTTAAAGATGAGGTCCGCAAGGCATCAGAGACGAGCTGGCTACAACCCTAATCATACCCTCTAGATCGCAGGCCATGCAGCCTACTGTACAGGCTAAGGGCTATAAGTCTAATTATCCTCCTTACATCACTTTCCCCCTATTTAAGTCATGCAGGAAATGCTAGCTCCTTCAAAACACAATAAAGAGATTTTACAAAACAATACATAAGCACATTCCAGGTTGTAAGTGTTTCCAGGCTCCTTTGGTTGTTTTGTCTCCCGGAATCCAAATGAGGCTAGTGGAAATTTCAAATGGCAAGACAGAATAGTTTCAGTAAATTGTCCTTGTCATGTCTGTGGGAGTTCCCACCCGACGTGTCAAATATATGAAAACGAGTTTAGCCAACAAAAAGGTGCCCTGGATAGAGTTCCTACAATTTGAGTAAATTTTGGATGGTATGTCACACGACGGAGCATGTTTGATTGCCACTTAATGAGGTTTTATTTTACAAGAGATGCTTAGAAGAAAATATGTACGCAAGATGTTACATGTGGTTAAACTCTTTTGTGTCCTTTATCATGCGTACTGATTTCAAAAATTGTCTGTAAGAGATATTGCAGAAGAAAGGTATTAGTTTAAGGATTCCATTTCAGGTCTTTAATGGGTGTCCGGCCATTCTATGAGCTAAAAAGATTGTGTTTTGGACGATCCGTTTCTAGTGAATCCATGAATCAAGTGTTCGTTTAAGATTGCATGCTCCGGGCTAATATCTTGTCAATGGCCCCGCAGTAGTTGGTAGATAAATTCAATGCTGTCAAGTACGTGTTACATTAAAAAGGTAAATTTCAAGACACGATACTTCTAAAATAAAGGCACATCTAAGGGAAACAATTCAAGAATAAAGCTACCAGTATTTCTACCCGAAAAACCCACCAAAACCCATCAAAGTCACAGCTTCGAAATCCCAAGGAGGCTACAAAATGGGAATTCTGATTTGAATTGGCATCATCCCACTTGGTTCTTGTATTGGGGTCAGGCATATTGAGCTCCCGCTGGCATGGTTTTACGCCATGTGGAATATGACTATCTGACATTAAACCAACCCGGTAACACAGATTTGGGTTGTTCCAGGCCCCAAACCGCCGCCCCATTTTACCATATAACTCCTCAGAGAATTGAAGTTCTCCCGTCAAATTGTTCCCATTTAGGTAGAGTGCACCAAGGGAAGGTAGAGTAGCTAGCTTTGGGGAAAGATTCCCTATAAGGTTGTTGTCACTAAGACCCAGAAATCTCAAGCTCTTTAATTCTGATATGGACTCAGGAATCTCCCCCGTCAAGCCGGTTTTGGAGAGGTCCAAAATGGCCAGGTTTGGTAGGCTATTCCAATCCAAGGTCGTCAGGTCTCCACCTATTCTGTTGTCAGACAATACCAATTCTTCTAAGGAGCACGTCCCCTGAATTAACTTGGTCAACCCACCAGAAAATTTGTTCTTTCGAAGGTCCAAAAGAGTCAGATTCTCCATGCTACAAATCCCACTTGGTAGCTTCCCTTCCAGTTGATTGTTGCTCAAGTCAAGCTTCAAAAGTGAGGTCAGTCCTCCAAGGGTCGATGGCAAAGACCCGGATAGTATATTCCTACTTAAATCAAAGATTAGTAGCTTAGCCAACCCGCCAAAAGTATTAGGAATGGGACCAGTAAACCCGTTCCCAGCAAGAACAAGGCGCTCCAAGTTGACCAAGTTCCCAATATCTTTTGGTAATTCCCCTGTTAATCCATTTTCTAATAGCACTAGAGATCGCAGCTTAACAAGAGCACCAAAGCTCGTAGGAATTTGTCCAATGAGACCAGGATTCAATCGGAACTCTAATGATTCCAAGCTGCCTGCAAGTTTTTCCCAGTCAATGGAGGGAATCTCAATGGCATGTCTGCCGGGTGTGACAAAGCAATTGAAGAAAGAGAGAGTCTTGAGGTGCTTAAGCGCAAACAATTGTGGGCGAAATTCCAGGTTTGCAGCGCAACCAAGAGAGTTGTCATGAAAGGGTCCAATATTCAAGGCAGTCACATACCAGAGCCCGTCGAACAGATCACAAGAGACCCCCTGCAGAAGACAACCAGAAAATTTATCAAACTTGCGGATTCCTGAGACTAAATCAAGACAACACTGCGAAACTTTAAACTACAACAGTTGGCTAGAGAATGATACATACGGGTGGTAACAATCTTGTGCATGGAGCACTAAGTGATACATACGTATGGTTTCCAGAACTTCGAAGTTTGCCATTTTGTGCACGAAATCTCGCTAAAATTTTTAGCTTTAGGATGCAAAAAGAAAACTAAAGCACTCTAGATCTCCCATTTTCCAATCTCCGGTTTCTTCAGAATATTTTCCACTTCCGACAACGTTGTGGGCTAGGGACAAGTCGTCCAAATAAGAGATGACTGATCATGTGGCAAGTGATTGAAATATCCTTAAAGTTTTCACCGTTTCACGTTAAAGAGTGCTAGCTTTTTAGGCCTGGCTGATAACAAGAAGTGCTGTTAAATTTCTTATGCGATGACGATGACCATAACAATCGTGGTGATGATTATAATCTTTCTAGATTGCTGATGTTAATGAGCTTATTACATCAAAGAAACTCATGATTCACACTCTATTGTCATTTAGGAATGCTGAGTTTATGATCCCGTACTAGTTGCACTCTTATGTGGTCATGCATTTCTCTTACACAAAAAAGGCTATGATTTTTGGATCCGCCACACTTCATAGCTTTTTAACCAAGAACGAAAATGGGAGTCGCATGTTACTTTTGCTATTCCATGGTACAAGTAGGTGGGGGCAAAGATTACCTGTATAGGAGTCCAACCACAGGGATCTGGGTAGAGACTGGAGCCATTCCACCAATTACCCATAAATCCCTGAACAGCAGAGTACAGAGCTTCCTTCTCTATCTTCCCCATTGGAGCAACATCAATGTCTGCTTCCCCGAAGCAACCAGCAACCATGCAGAAGATGAAGACAGGGAAAATGGTATTGTTGATGGAAATGAAGCTCTTCATTCTGGAAATTCAATGTCTCGTAACTCAAACAGAAAAGGATCTCGTCAAGCTTGATGCAGAGTAGGAGTGGAAACCGGAGTGAAGAAGCTGGGCCTGAATTTAAGCAAGCATCCGAGCAATTCTATAACCTAAGCGTTTCACTTGTTATCGAAGTATTGGAGTAACCAGGCGAAAGTAAAATAAGAAATAAACTGAGAAGAAGAATGAAGCATAGGGCAGAAAGCCAACAACTCGTGTGAATATCAGAATGGACATCCCCATGAATTCATTCAGAAAATCACTGAATTCCTAGAAAAGCCAGGTAAATACGAGCGCCAAAGGTCCAAAAATAAAACGTTGAATGAAAAGGGTAACACAAGGTAAACCAGAAGCAAAGAAACCTGAGTTTTTCCTCCTTGTGTAAAAGGAAAATATAAAGAAGGATAGCAGACATAGCAGAGAATAAGCACAGTTCTCGAAGCCTTATGTAGTAGTAGTAATGGCAAGTAATAAAATTGGAACAGTAGTAACTGAAAGGCTTCATGGAGAAAGCGAAAGGGTGGAGCCGTTCTTTATACGGTTCTGCTTTTGCACCCCTGTGATTCCGTAATCCACATTGATTACAAGTCTTTATCGCTTGTCACATTACTTTGTTTCGTATAGTGGCTTCCTAGAGATGGTCCAAGGGTATGGCAGTTGGGAGACATCCATGGTTGGAGTTTTGGCTAAGGGCTTTTGGGGGACCATTGCCATGCAAAAGAGAGAAGCAAGACAAACACGAGACTGGATGTGCTTCCTTGTTCACTCTTTTTGGGGCTGTTCAAAGTGCCATTACACCTTTGCTGCAAAATGGAATAGAGTTAGGTTTGCTGTAATTATGAGGCGAAAGCTGCTATATTTTCTTTGGGTGACTTTTCTTTCATGGACATTATGGTTGTAAGAAGGGCAGCCTTTTTGTAAAACCAAGTGTTTACAGAAGTGATTGCAGATTGAAGCTTGAGCGGGACCAGTGAGCTCAGCAGGCTTAAGAGGTCAGTCCCGACCAGAGTACTAGGAATTTGCTTTATCATGAACAACCCAAACCACCAAAACCTACAGCTAATGGGGTGTGTGCTTGTGATGCTACGGTTTCTTTTACTTCCGTGCATGATCATTTTCCCGCTTTGCACTCCATTACAAAGGGAACCCACGGCGTGGATGGAGTAAGAGGAATCCAGGTTAAAAAAACATGTGAAAAGGAATTTGGAGCCTCTTGAAGTTTGGACCACAGCTTCTTAATTGTAGGGTGTGGATGGAAGACAAAGAAGGCGTAGCCCGTGCTGTACACAATTTCCTCGGCAGGCCTAGCATAAGCTGATACATCGCTTTCCATCCTGCGTGGTTACCTTTTCGAGGTTGCCTATCTTTTGGAGGGAGATAGTGTTGCTGGTAGAGAGGCAGCAACAACAAACAAAAGAGTAATCTCCTCTTTCCTTCTCCAAATAGCTCTTTCGTATAAAGCACAAAATCTCTTTCATTTCATTTTATTATTTTAGGATGTCTAAATATTTAACTTAAAAATCAACTCAAAAGTTCATAGACATTTTCTTTATTTAAACTTTAAGTCATGAATCTTATTTTTTAATGTAAAATTTTCATCTTGTATACAATTTTCTATATTCTAAACTACATTAAGTTTAAAGTTATACTAGACAAAATAAGTTCAACTTAAACTCTATATCATTTTAAGAGACTAAAAGGTTTAACTCAAAAGTTAATTTAAAGGTTAAGAATGTGTTTTAGTTATTTATACTTCACTCAAAAATCTTATTATTTAATATGAGACTTTAAGTTTAAATTAAGTTCAAATGAAATTTTCTTTTAATCTTTAAGCTAGATTTTATGTTAGACTTTAGGTTTGTTAACATGATATTAGTGTTTTAGGTCTTACTCTAAACCCATTATTTATGTTTGGTCTAAAGTTAACTTTTAGATAAAATTAACCTCTTTAATATGATATTAAAATAAAAAATCTATAAGGCACATTAAAAATAGAAAAAAACGTTAGGAATAAAATAATAAAAATTGTACAGTATTTAAATCTTGTTTAAACATGCTAAATTAGGCAGTAACTGGAGAACTTCGTTTTACCGCGAAGTAAAAAAGACCCCTCAACTGAAGGAAGAACACAAGCCGGGGATCAAAGGCCATCTACCCAGTACTACACAGACCTTCCTGTTTTGTGATGGGAGTTAAATGAACTGACATGATCATCAAGACAAAAGAAGTACCTTTTCTGGTGGAATGAACATGTCAGCATCCTACGGTAAACTCTCCCACAAATTGACGTATCACAACATCGTTATGGTTCAGATCTGAAACGTGGGTTTGATTTGTTTAATTATCCTACAGGCTCTGAAATTAACCGTGGCCCTAGTTATTTCGCTTCTCTGGTTGTCACAGTAAAGCATTAAAGGAGGTACGAGTTTTACCATATATAAACAGAGCCATCCATCAGTAATATGGCTAGAAACCAAAGAATTTAAAGGTTCTCTCCAGGAAACCAAATCCAAACGAAATAGAACAAGAGCTTAGCCATTTTTACTATCCTAAAGCATAAAATGGAAAGAGACGAGAGACTGGCTCCATAAAGACAGGCCAATATATGGCAGTCTTTAGCCTACAGCCTACAGAAAAGCAGCAATCGCATAAAATCTGCTGAAAATAGGACCTTTTCCAAATAAAGAGGAATACTTACTACAAACAGACAGGTATATGCCCAGAAAGAATCCATCATCCATGCATTTATGCATAGATACCATGACAAACACTATTGTTGCTAAAAAAGAAAAAATGCATGAGTAAAAGAATATAATAATTGAGATTGATCAATGTTCCTCAATACAGGGATAGGAGCAGTTATGTGAAAGAAAAACAAACAAATAAATGGGAAGCAATTGATGCATGAACTGGCACTTTGGCAAAACGATTCATTAAAATTGCACCATCAAGAAACCACATAAAAGTTTAACTAGGTTATGCTGTACTAGTAACCACACAACCAGGTCGTGAACATTGAACACCCTTCCATATATCTGCCAAACTCTGCCTTTTTCCCGAAATTACAGGAGAGTAGCAAAAGGAAAAAAAAAAAAAATCCTTCTAAATCCCACTAACTGAAGCTACAGTACCCGACATTATTCTCCCTGAATGTTACACAGAGGGAGGAACTTCTAAGAATGAACCGAAGAAAAGATAGCAGCCATCACGTTGTGAAGAAAGTCCATATCTTCTTTCCTATTGATACTTCACCAGGATGCTCCAACTCATCGCCACAGTCATCTTCAGATTCATGGATACTGCTTCCAGTCTCATCCACGTTGCCAGATTCTGGCGTATCGTTTACTTCCTCACTCATGTGGATTCTTTCGATTGACTTATCAGCATCATCATCAACAATTTCTGATGGCGTTTTAAACTGCTTTTTTGCAACAAACAAGATGAACAAAATATTAAGAAGATACTTCAGGAAATAAGGCTAACGAACATCTTAGAAGAACAGAGACTCTGAAAACTGAAGAAGGCAAGTTTTACCCTAACAATTCTATCCTCAGTGATCTCCACATTTTTTACCGTGGTAACTTGCATCAGTTGTGGAATTTGGCCATTGTCGCAAGCAACTTCCTGTGCGGTAACTGCTTCAGGGATTGCTGCTGCTTCCGCTGCATCACCACCAGCAACTTCTATCTCACTTGTCATTGTCGGTTCGCCTGACATATGTACTTCTGCGACACTCCCCGCACTGGTAAATGTTTAGAAAATATTTCAGAACAATCAACCATTTTCTGAACTGGTAAAACTGAAGTGAATACAGTAGATGACATGCATGATTATGCTTCACTAGATGATATGAACCACTCTAAGCCTTAAATGGTTGACGAGTATGTTTCAGCAATTTTGTTACAGTATCCCATGCAAGGACATATTTTACTTGTTTAACAAACGGTATTACCGTGAGTCTGCAATATATGATCCCTGTACTCTTTCTATACCATTTACCTCTTCTCAAGTTATTACTGGAAAGTTATCCTAAATTTCCATTTCTCATATACAAGAAAACCCCAGAAGTAAAACTTGAATCACCTTCAATTCACAACAACCATATTGGTAGCAAACTGTTGTCTCCGACATTTGCTTTTTGTTCTTCTAGCCAAGTCAAATCACTCAAAACGATTCAATTGCTTCAAAACTAGCAATTTTAAGACAAAGTCAACGAAGATGGAACTCTCCCGCTCAATAAACACAATTCATTAGTTATTCAATTTTTGATGCAATTTCTTGATATAACTATTAGACAGCGTCCATCACCATCCCTGATACTCAGAAACCAAGTCCAGACGCAGCAGTATAAATTGACAGTAAAGTATAGATGGAACTATGAGATATGTGTGAAAAAAAACTCCATGGCAGGAAAATTCTTTACGGGTATGCAATAAATTTTATTAAAATAAATATATTGCATACGGAATTGAAAGTGCTTCAAGTATTAGTTCTGGAGTATTCTTGTATAAGAGAAATGGAACTTTTGGATAACTCTGCAGTAATAACTTTAGAAATGGCAAATATTATAGAAAGAGTAATACTAATAGATAGGAATTACAATAGAGATACAGAAATAGCATTGACCTTGTTTAACCCATACCTTAAGCTAAAGCGACAAAAAGTTTACAGGGATGTCCAAAACCCAGTCAACTACTTATTTAAATTCCATCACCAAAGAATTGAGATGGTCGGCTTTCCCAAGCCCATAAAAGATGCCCATCAATTTCACAACAATATTTACTCAACAATTGAAGGACACACCCAACTACAACGATGGCATCAACCAAGCACGGGTTTGCTGACATGTCAGAGATGAACTTGCCATCCGTGCATTTGTGAGCAAAAATGGAAATAGAAAAACGAAAATAAGAAACAGCAAGAACTTTAACAGCTTTGGCCAGACCATTTATTCTATATAAGTCAAATTTAATACAACTTAAACAGATTCTCAACCTTTACGAGCTTGAAACCCAAAAGGACATTCCACCTTTACTGAAACACATAAACGTTAAAAAAATATAAAATTCTAAAAATTTATGGTTAACTGCATCGTGCCTAGCGATATGTTGGACAAAAAAACTTAAGAAACTTACTTCTTATGTCGCCTGAGATTGTATCGCATCTCTCCAGAAGTTTTCACAACCGGAACAGCTGTTTGTCGCCTCTTCCTGCGTCTACCAACTGTGATACTTCCAGAATGCTCTTCACTGTTGCCAGCATCCTGCTCACTCTCTATTATACTTGAGGTTTGCTCATGTGGCCTTTTTCTTGCCTTCATAGTAGCCACGTTCCCAGTATAACTGGAATCACCCCTGCCTTCCACATTCCAGTGCTCATTGTCTATAGGCTGGACATTCGGACTAAGTTCTGTGTTTTCTGGGGATTCCCCAAGAAAAGCCTTTGCCTCTTCAACAGCCACCTTCACAGAGCGTGTTCTATAAACTCCTGACTTCTTCTTCCTACCAGTCTTGCGCCGACCACTCTTCAGCTCTGATTGCAGGGAATCTTCTGGTACTTCCTCTGCCTTACTGTCCATGTAGCTTTGACCATCACCAGATGGAGCACACATATTATCTACCTCTCTAATGCTCTCAGATTGTGGCTGCTGGACACCAAAGGTGTCATTAGCCATCCCAAAAGATGGCTGTGGTTCATCCTCCGAAATGCCATGCTCTATGGCTCCTTTCTTGACAAGCATAACAGGCTGTCTTTTATGTTGTTCTACATTGACAAGAATGGGTGATGGAGGCGATGTCTCTATCAAACCTGGAGTAGTAACATGGTCATGTTTTTTACCTGGTGATATGTTAAATATCTTAGAGGTACATTTTCGTAGCCATGATAAGCGACCACCAGAGCCAGAGACTCCCAACTCAGAAGCAGCTGCATCACCTTGAGACATCTTCAAACATTCTTCATCCAGCCTTGGCAAAGGAATTTCTTCCATTTCAGGCACTTGAAGATCAGAGAAAACAAAATCCCTTGTGATTTCCTCACAACTTTTGCAGCCCTTCAGCTTCTCAACAAACGCAAGGAAGCGGCTTCTTTCCTCAATTAACTGTTCACGCTGCTCCTTTAGCTTCCTGCTAAGACTGCCAAGATCATCAATATCTTTACGCATTTCAAGTTGGTTCACTTCCAGCTGCTTCTGGTTCAATTTAAGTTCCTCTCTGTCCTTCTCTGTTCTATTCCTTTCAATCTTCACTTCTTCCCATTGCCTCTCAGCAACTTCATTCAAAAGATTAATGTTCCTACGTGCTTCCTCCCTCTCCTCCTCAAAGGACGTTTGCCTTTCCTCCAGGTTCTTCTCCATTTGTTCGCATCGTTTCTGCAAATCAGCCTCCAATTCCCTTCTCTGCAATTCAAACTCGTGAAGCATTTGACTATGCTCATTCTGAGCTCTCTCAGTCAAAGTTTGTTGTTCATGTTTCATTAAGGAGGCAAATGATTCTTTCTCCTGTTGAAGAGCTTCCAACTCCCTCTTTATATTTTCCTGCATTGAGTGTTTCTCTCTTTTCAACCTTTCTTCCTCAGAGCGTTGCAATTTCTCCAATTTTTCTCTCTCCTCAACAATTTTACTGAGCTCCCTGCTAATATCAGCTCTTTTCTCATCCAACGCTTCCCACTCTTTCTCAAATTTCTCCCTTTCTTGTTTTAAATCTTCACCTTCCTTCAAAAGCTGCTCCTTCAGAAGCTTGTAATTCTCTATCTCCTGCATCAGCTGTGATTGCATATGGAGGTGTTCTGACCTCTCTTTCTTAGTTATCCTCAATTTCTCACACTCTTCTTGAATTTGCTGAGTGTGCCGAGCATTGTCACTCCTTAACTTTTCAATCTCATCTCTGAGAATATGCAGACTTGCTTGATCAGCAATTATTTGTCGCTTTTCTGCCTCTATCCTTTTCTCATCAGCTTTCACAGCCTTTTCGATTTCTTTACAAGCTTTCATCTTAGTTTCAATGTCCTTCTCTTTGTCATTCAGTCTCTCTTGCCTCTTCTCCAACATGTACTCTTGTTTGTTTAACTTTTCTTTCTCATGGTTGATTTTAACCTTCCTCTGCTCCCATTCATTTAACTTGCTACTATATTCCTCATTAATGGATTTCCTTTTTTCTTCCAGTTCCAGCTCAAAGTCCTGCAATTTAGCATCCAGGATAGCCCTTTGCTCATCAACAAGCTTCTGAATCTCCACCTATAACATAACCCAGAACAAGAAATGTCAGACTGCCAATCATCATAACACCAAAAGCTACTCCAATCCTTTAGGTATAAATTATGCCATATACCCTATACAGCAGTACCAACTTGATCAATAAGACGTGAAGCACACAACTGCATAAACAGGGAAGATAAGGTTCTGTTGCATCCAGCAAAGTTATCATTGTCTTTCACATCACAAGTTGGAGCGTCTGACTTAAATCATGCGTAAGCATGCATCTCATCCTCAGAAAAGATTCTATCCAGTTGTTTATGATCATCACTCTACCAACTCAGGTGTCAAAGATATCAAAGCCAGTGTCTCTAAGGATGGACAAAATTGTAAGGCTGTCGTTGTAAGAGTACCATAAATTTAAATCTACTCTCTCCCGCTCAATCAGCTTACACCAAGCACTTAACTGTATGCACACCCCACAGTATCACTAAATGACACTGCAGTCCAACAGTCCATAATATCTAATCTCCACAGACCACATCATATAAACCCATAAATGGTCAGCCATGTTTAAGAGAGTAAGTGAGACAGAGAAATTACAGCAGGAGTCAAAATTAGATACTTATTCATTTGAGGACCATACATTCAGAAAGAAGTCCCTTAGTAGACGTCAAAGACAAGAAATTGTAATATACCAGATCTGAGTCAACTTCTACTGAGCAGGAACAAAAAAAGTTATTGGAACTCACTCTTTCTCTACCACTAAGCTTTTCTTCCAGTAGAAGTAGTTCCTTCTCCTTCATCTCAAGGAGATTTTTCACTTGATCCACTTTCTGCAATCAAATTAAGGACACAAGGAAATTATACAAACCATCAATGAATTAAAATTCTTAAAACGGCTCAACCAAACATTAGACTCACTTTCTCTTTTACAACCAAGTCTTCCAGTCTTTTAGTGATTTTATCTTCCTTCTCCTTCAGTGTTGAGTTTGATAGATTGATCTTCTCTTGAGCCTCTTCAAGGTCCCTCTCTTTCTGCTTAAGAGTTGCATCAAGTTGATTTGCTTTCTCCTCTCTTTCGTTAAACATTCTCCTGCTCTTGCATAGCCTCTCCTCTCCTTCCTGTAGTTTCCTTTCCCAATTTCGCAAGTCTTCCCTTTGTTTGTAAAAAATTTCCTTATGTGCTTCTTGCCTGGGTGCAATTGTGTAACAGGTAAATTCAATCCAAAAGACTAATTAGAGCAAGTTGCATGTTCATTTAAGGATATATGTGCCTCTATGTCACCAGTGCATACATGATCACTAACAATCACATTAAAGATGATGAGTATGAAGCATACTCGGTTGTTAAGGCTAGCCGCTCCCTCTGGAGAACACTTTCAGAAGCCTCCACCTTTTGCAATCTCATCTCCAATTCTGAACTTTTTCGGTTTACCTCAGAAAGTTTGGCTTCAGCAGCAAGCAATTTTTCTTCTACCTCCAGAGATTTCTCTTCAGTTCCAAGAACCAAAGCATCTGCACTTGCCAACTTTGTCTCAGATGTGAGCTTAATTTGGTCACGCTCCTCTTGAACTTCACGTAAAGCATTTTCAAGCTGCATCAAAAAGACAAATGGCAAAGATATTTGATAAGCAGACTGCACAAATTAACCAAAACAAATAGGAGGAGAAAATTGAACCACTTGGTAAGTTCTTTAAATTGAAAAGCAGCATTCAGTAAAGACATTAAAGAATCGGGAAACAAGCAAGCAAAAGAAAACTGCGCACTAGCAGGAACAAGTTTTTTCCACTAAGGGGGTAATAAAGAATGTAAAAATACATCCATCATGGTCTTTTTCTAGCGTAATGCCGATGAAAATCTGTTGACATTTCAACTGATCTTCAACTGATTAAATATTCTGAAACAATACCATCTTTTCTTAGAGGAAAAGATGGTAAATATATAGAAACAATGAAGACAGACATCCATACCAAAATAGATACGGAAATAATGACATTTCAAATAGCATGGCCTTGTTACTGAAAGAGATTCATATTTTCCAAGATAGATCATAAATAGCAGGCCACCAAAAAACCAGGAAAACATTGATACATGACAACAGATAGAAAACATAACATACATCTCTCACACACTGCTTCTCAGAACTCAAAGCTCTTCTCAAATTCTCCTCTCGCTTCTCAACTTCCGACATTGCAATCAAGTGTGCCGACTGTTCACGTTTGAGAATCTCTTGAGTTTCTGCCAGGGCTTGCCTCAGTTCTTCATACTTTGTCGTCCAATCCTTGTTCTCAATCAAGAGAAGCCCCATGTTGTACTGGTAGTCATAAAGCTGTCAAAAGACCAGCTCATTAGATAATGTAAACAATCCCTCCAACACGAGGCTTTCCCAAAGAGTTGCACAGTACCTTATAACAGAACAGAAGAACCAGAGAATCATGCTACACAAAGAACAAAAATACAAGGCAATAGCTCCCGCAAAAAAGCACAAGTACAACTTTCTGCCGCAAACTACCTCGATACTGCTAAAAAAATTTAGAGATATTATTTTCACTTCCAAAAAAAAAAAAAAAAAAAAAATCCAACAACGCGGTCAACGTGCATAACTCAGAAGGGTAACAAACCCTACCAATTGCTTCCTACGAAACTATTTCTCTAGTGATCTTCTCACTTGACGACAACATTTGCACTCCATGAGGCTCCTTATACACCCCTAATTCTACCATGACATATATTACAGAGACCCATTGCGCTCAAATTGCAGAAAAATTAAAACAGAGTTAAAATAAATAAATAAAAAAAATTCAACATGACCCACTTATCATAATTTAGTGTTCCAGGCCACCATAGTACACCAACACAAACATCAAGAGAAATTCAGTAACGTCGACACATGCCTTTCAATTTCTGGATAGCACAAATTGGCAACACCCATTCCCCTATGAACTTTAGAAGAACTAAAACCTAATTAACAAAATTAAACATCCCCCACTAAGCAGAATTTGAGGTCCTTGGGACCCACCCATCAAAGTGAACGAACCCAAAACCTCGAAAAGTGATTAAACTAACCTCGTTCTGAAGTTTGGAGATCTTCTCCAAGAGCGCCTCCCGGTCCTTCCTCTCCATTGCCGCCTCGTCCAGCAACCCGGCCTCCCTCAACTGCTTCCAGTCCTCCATACTCCCCTCCTCCAACCCCCTTGCCCCGTCACCGCTCAGCGAACGCAGTGGCGGCGGAGGCGCGGGGACATCGGCAAACGCAACAGCCTTGCCCTTCGCCACGGCACTCGCCGGGCTTGGAGCAGCTGTCCTCTGCGCCGTTCCCGCCGGCCACGCCCTCCTCTGAGGCGTCGTGGTAGTGAACATTTACGAACCGCGCGGAACCGTAAACCAATAAGAAAAACAAAAAAAAAAAAAGACAGTGCAAACGCCTTCTGAAAACCCTAGAATCCCCGAGAGGTACTGTTGTTACTCACAGCGGCGACGAAGCAAGAACCGAGATTAATACGAGAGCGGTTTCAAACGAGAATTCACCGTGTACTAACCGAAACGAACCGAATATTTGAACTTAACAACGGGCCGCTGCTTCCTCGTATTAATTTTCCTCCGGGGGCTTCGGTTTCTTTCGTCAGAGAGCTTCCGGAGTGAAGTACCGAGTGGCCGTGCGAGGAAGCCTCGCATTCTTTGTTGAGTTCAAAACAGCGTCGTTTTCCACATGGAGGCCCATATGGCCGGGCCTCCTAGAATGATATGCCAATTGTACTTGAAAAAAAAAGTTTTATTTTTATACAATTATATTATTGAAATGTATGTAATTATATTATGAATACATAAAATCGTAAAGCAGCTAAAACTAATGATAGCCAATTTTTTTTTTTAAAAAATTAGAACTAAATAAGTTTTACATGAGTAAGATTAGGAGTGTACTCTTAGAACCAAAATAAGCACTGAAAGCAAAAATAATTATTAATTAAAATTTAATTTCAAATAAATAAAAAGATTAATGAAAAAATTTATAAAAGTAAAACCTTAAATTATTTTTTAATAAAAGTTGATAAGAAAGTTTTAACCATAAACAGTTTAAGTTATGATTCACTCTTTCTACTTCTTATTAAATAGACTTAATTTTTAGTTCAATAAAACTAGGTTTTGGACTATTTTGGTGATTAAGTTTTAGTTATTTCAAATACTAAAATTTTTTAAAAAATAAAAAATGAACTAACATCTAATAATAATGTAAAGATAATAAATAAATAAAAAAACCCAAAGCTCAATCTCATCTTGGCCCCGAATCCCCACAACATGCAAGCGCGTCACTACCAAGCACCCACAGGAGCTAGTACGTGTTCTCGTGGAATTGCAACGCCAATCAGCACCTCTGGTATGATTTAGGGTCAACCTTCTCCTCAATTTCTACCAATAAGACTACCCGATCCTAAAACGGCTGGCGTGGCGCTCTCCCATTGGGTCTTCTGTTAAAACCGTAAAATTGCCAAAATACGCAACGGGCTGGGTTCTTTTAGATCCTCATTTCGCACGAACCAGAACGGATAATTCACGGGGCCTCCAAAACCTAAACCCTACTCTCTCGCGCGCGCGCGTTCGGTTTGTGTGTGGTTGTGTGTTACTGCTGTTTATGATCGGAGTTAGGAGAGTATGGCTTCCGAAAGTGCGTCGAGATCGAGCTCAGCGGCGGACTCGTACATAGGGAGCTTGATAAGCTTGACTTCCAAAAGCGAGATCAGATACGAGGGCGTTCTACACCAAATTAACGCGGAAGAGTCCAGTATTGCTCTCAGAGACGGTATCGTTTTTTTTTTCTTTTTCTTTTATTTTATTTTAAATTTTGCTCTTGCTTTTTTATTTCCTTTACGGCGTCTCTTAGATTTATTTCCACACTGGATTTTGCCGCTTCGCTCCATGTTGGATTTGCTAGAGTGTGGATGTCTGTGTTTGAGATAGTACAACTGATAGGATGCGTTTCTTTGACTGAATTTGAACGCCTATGGCCAATTGTAGAGTTTTGGTTTCATTTCTTTATGTTTCTTTATATCCACACTTGGAGTATTTACCTCATTATTGAATTGGAGGGTCCATCGCGAATCACTAATTGCATCACGTCCCTCTTCTTGGCTCTGTAATTTTATGGTGTGCTGCTCATTAGTGTCACATTGGATGCTTTAGCAATGTTTGCGTTTTTGGAATTTTGCCTTTTGGCCTTCTTGGGTAAAGTCTTGCTTATAGGCTCAAAGACTGTTGGGTGCTGGGAAACTGTTATGTTGCTTTTACTGTGAAAAGTGTTTGTTCTATGCGTTTAATCTCTATGTCAATTATTATAGTAAACTTGTGTTCTTCAGATATCTAATTCATACTTTTTCAATCCATGTGTTTCCGCAATTCTGTTAAGTTGAATAATTGCTTAATATCTAGCCGCCCAACAACTAATGAGATTCAAAAAGTTTTTTTCCATCTGTTCTGCAAATCAATGATTTATTAAGAAATAAAGTAAGAATGCTACAAGTTTTTGTGAAGCCACATGAATATCTAAAATGAGACCTCATATATGTAGAGCGTGTGGGTCAGGTAAACTTGCGAAAAGAAAGACGTCATTTGCATGAAATATGCAGGCAATGGTTGGAAGATTAATGTTTGTAGAGATGTTTTTGATGGGGATTATATTGATTTCCCATAATAACAGGCCTTGGTTTGTTAATTATGTAACTGGGTATTGATGATATTTGGGAGTCTCAGACTGGATCTCAATCTTGATTGATGAGATGAATTTTGTATGCCTGTCAAAGTCTCAGTTGATCTTGGTAATACTCTGTTAGTCTCTGCAACTGTTCGTTGATGAAAATATAGCAAATGCAAGCAACTAATATGGAGAACTTAAGAACTACTTGTCTATCAATAAATGTTGATATTTGGGCCATTGCATGTATTCATCAAACAGTAAATAGGTCTGTTTTTTAAACTTTTTTTTCTTTGTCTAATCTGTTGATTTATAATATGTTACAGAGAGAATGTTAACTCTTGCTTGTCTGTTTTTATGTGGCAGTCCGATCATTTGGCACAGAAGGAAGGAAAAAAGATGGACCACAAGTTCCTCCAGGTGACAAAATTTATCAATATATACTCTTCCGAGGGAGTGACATCAAGGTATCGTTTGCAGATGCCCTTTAGCTGCTCTGGTTGTTTATTTATGATATTTATTCAAGTAATGTTATGTGCATTATGTAATAGTTGATGACTTTTAGCCCTTGTTTTGAACGAATTTGTTATATGGAACACTGTGATTTTACTTTCCAAAGAAGAAAAATTAGAAAGAAATTAGCTGATGGTATCTCAAATTTCAACATTTACTGCTTGGTTTTCCTTATGCTGTTGATATATCAACGTAGGTGGAAGACCCTAATACATTCATGAAGTTTCTTTTTACAGGATTTACAGGTTAAATCTTCTCCCCCAGTTCAGCCTATGCCACCGATAAACAATGATCCGGCAATTATTCAGGTAATTCAAATGGAGACCTTTGTATCACTTTATTGACTAAATCATGCTACACCGATTGAATTCATTGTAATATCTTATGCAGTCTCACTATCCTCGCCCGGTTTCTACAGCAACAAGCTTGCCTCCTGCTGTTAGTGGTTCCTTGACCGATCTTAGTTCCCATAATGCACAGTTGGGACTCCATGGGTCAAATTTTCAAGGTGGGCTACCTCTGTATCAACCTGGAGGTAATATAGGGTCTTGGGGACCCACACCACCTCCTCCTAGTGCAAATGGCGGTGCTCTTGCTCTGCCAATGTATTGGCAAGGGTACTATGGCCCCCCAAATGGGCTTCCGCATTTGCATCAGCAATCTTTGCTTCGTCCACCACCTGGGTTGTCAATGCCTTCTTCAATGCAGCAGCCAATGCAATTTCCTAACTTTAATGCCTCTTTACCTACTGGTGCTTCAAATCTACCTGAAGTTCCAGCTCCTTTGCCTCCTGTCAGTTCTAGTTCCCTGAATTTAATCACCAATTCCATGGTACCATCAGTTATGCCATCAACTCTGCCGTCAACTCTGCCTTCAATACCTTCTACTCTGTCTTCAACTCTACCTCTGGTGCCTTCAGCTGCACTAGCATCAGAAACATTAGGAAACTCGGTGCCTAACAAGGTGTTGTCTAATTCTGGGCTTCCAGCTGTTCCAGCTGTTGCACAAAGTTCTACTTTGCCATCACTGGCTCCTTTGGCTACGTCTAGTCTAGATATAAATGCAATTGTGCCCCCTATCTCCAACAAACCCAGTGCAATTCCCGGACCAACCTTGTCATTTCAAGCCTCATCTCAATCTATCTCCTCTATTGTTGGGGCATCCAGTTCTACTCGCACAGAAACACAAGCACCCTCATTGGTAACTCCAGGTCAGCTGTTGCAGTCTGTACCTGCTGCAGTGTCTTCATCTCAAATTTCACAAACAGCACATAAGGATGTAGAAGTGATTCAAGTGTCATCATCATCTGCATCAGCAGAGCCAACAGTGCCAGTTTCCACAGAAGCACAGCCACCAATACTCCCATTACCAGTACCTTCACAAGCTGCACAAAAGGTGTGCGTCTGTATGTCAAATCACTTGTGCGCTTCATTCAATTATCCATGGGCCTGATAGCTTTTTAAAATTATATGTTTTTAGGTTTGGTCCAATTGTCCATGTGCTTTATAGTTTGAATTGCTTATGAGAATAAAGTTGGAGATTAGACCCTCCTCAGGGAACTTTTGTTGCCATCTAACAAACTTCTCTCCCAGAACTGTTTTGATTCTATTGATGATGTCCAAGGGTATTGACCAGATTTATGTTAATCTGTCTTCTCTAATGCATGTTGCTAAAGCACTGTAACCTCCTACAGTTTTTGTTTTGGATGCTTCTCTGTTGTCTTCGTTTGAAATTTAGTGGTTGATTTACAAAGCTTTATTTGTAAATTATTCACTAGCTGCTACTCATGCTAAGCTATATAATCAGTTTTTCTTCTTTAAATTCAGTTGAAACTTAATCCTTTTCCATTCTAGGCAATGGTTAATAATATTACAATAAGAAAATTCCTATTGGTGAACAAATTTATCCTTTTGATGAGTAAGGACAATTTAGGTTTTGAGTTTTTGCTATATGACAAATAAGGTCGATTGTAGATGTTCTTCTCTAATTGTGATGAGTGTTTAACTGTTATTTTTCCGTTGTTTGATCTATAAGAATGTGTAACCTGTGCAAAATCAATCTCGTCATGCCATCTAAGTAATTAGGTCAAGAAGTTAAAACAAGATTTGGACACAAGATAGAGATTCACCCTTTACTCACATAGGGGGAAGGCTCAACCCGTGCCCACCCCTGCAGAAGTGGAGATCTTGTGGAGGATGGGGGAGGAGATTTTATTCCTGCATGCCTGTGTAGGGACTGCTTTGACCCTGGTGTGGATGGATAGATTACTTCATCCTTCTATGCACTTTTACAAGGACGGTTCTTGACCTTTGCATGTCTCCATGGGCTGGCTACACCTCCAATGCGTGCACTGAGGGATCTCCACCCCTGCTCGCTCAATATGGTTGGAGAGTTCTCCACCCCTGTATGCTGTTGCAAGTATCTCTCTCCACCTGCCAAGATCAGATGGAGTTATCCTTGTTTTCTTGGCTTAGCTGTTTATGCAGTCTTGTGATATACATGGTGCATTTTTAGTTGGCTTGATGTAGATAGTAGAATCTGTCAAAAGATGGATGAAAAATTGAATTGTTGTACAAAAGAAAAAGAAAACCTTAGACACTTGATTACTGAAATCGAATGGGTCTTGTCATATTGATCAAACTCAGGCTCTTGTTCAAAATTACAAATTGAGGTCCATATTTGTCATGTGGGTAAAACTAAGGCTTTACCAAATATTGTCTTAAACATATCACAGTGTTCATGTGGGATTGTATTACTTTCTTATTATGTTGATGTATCCATGATGCTAACTTATATGTTCTCCATCTCTTTGCAGCTGAATGGAGCTCCTTTCCATCATCGTCATGGCTACCGGGGACGTGATAGAGGAAGAGGAATGGGGGTAATCTTCTGTTTACATCTGCATTGTAATTTTAAGTTGGTTTACCTCATATAGATCTAACTTACAAACTGGAAAGTCCCTTCAAGGTTTTAACTATTGCATTAGTTTTATATAGAGTTCTACTCTTCTTCAAGATTTAAGGTTTCGATTGCAAAAACAACTTTCGTATTTCTCAAAGGATTGGTAGTGGTTACAAATTGAATTTCTTTCTGGAGATAGATGTCAAAAAGAGAATGGGAAATTAACTTGAAAACAAAATGATAGTTCAATTGAAAATTGAAGCTTTAAGATATTTTTTATTTATTTATGTGAATGCTTTGCAGGTTTGTGATTTTGAAATTTCATATTTGGTATGGGAGGATACAATCTGTTGCACCATGATTCCTTAATATAAGTTGCTTTAATTCAGTGGGATTTTAGCTTGTAAAAAGTGAATGTTGACCATGCAGGGTTCACATCCGGTGACAAAATTCACCGAAGATTTTGATTTTATAGCCATGAATGAGAGATTCAAGAAGGACGAAGTGTGGGGTCATCTTGGTAAGGGTAATAAATTGTATTCGAAGGACAAAGAACAGGATGAAAAGGTTATTGATGAAGACGATATCGAAGATGATGATGATGCTCAGTCGTCAAAGCTTGAGATGAAGGTGAGATTTCCTGTCCTTTATCACACCACAACTATGTGGTTATGCTTTTTTATGTAATTATAATTAATTTTTTCTTTATTGTCAGCGTCCTGTCTATAATAAGGACGATTTCTTCGATTCCCTCTCCTGCAATGCACTTGATCATGAATCACAGAATGGAAGGACCAAATTCTCTGAGCAAATGAAGATAGACACAGAGGTAAAATCTTGTAACTTGTATCAAATCCAAGTTTTGAGGTGTATATGTTTACCCTGTTTGTATGTGCAGACTTTTGGTGAATTCGCAAGATATCGCGGTCGAGGTCGTGGACCTGGGCGAGGTCGTTATTCTCGAGGTGGTTATTATGGAAGGGGTTATGGCTATGGTGGGAGGGGCCGGGGCCGGGCTAATCCCGGACGTGCTTCTTAGTTGGCACTAGGTCTATTGAGAAGATGTAGTGAGTAAATATGCAACCCGTCTGCTCACAACAGCCAACTGGTCTAGGGTCGTGCTTATGATTGCGTTTTCTTGTTTTAATTGTCTAGGGAATAAAGAGTTAGGATTTGCATGCTGGTTTCAAATTTGTCTTGATCTGCTTTGGGCCTTTTAACTGTCGTTTTTTGGGTGTAATGGAGGAGCACTTCGCTTTCAGTGGAAGAAATATTTGTGCCATCATTGCTTTGCCTTATTGTATGACGTTAGCTTAAATTTTAGCATTGTTAATTATTTGTTTCTCTTCTTTTGGCTCCAATTATTGTACACAAGTCAACTGTGGGTAACCCTTTCCCTTGCCCTTCCCTGAACTTCTCGTCATATATCAGTGTTTGTGAAGGGTAATGATAAACTTGGGCAATAAAACTGGGGAATGATGAATCCGCAGGAAGCCTTACACGATGTGAGTAATTAAAACGCAGAAGACACTTTCAACCGATTGGCATGTTTAGTAGCCAAAGATCGAAAGCATCCAGGGAAATATTTGTCCACTGATCAAAACAACATTCACTAACACGATTGATTCCTTTGACACCGGAAAACATTGAGCCAGGTGTGGCCCGGAGGTTTTAAAACTCAGGAAGAGCGTAGAATCATTATGCATGTCATTAATCAATGTCCTTCTTGTATCTTATCTGCGGCAACAAGATTGGACTTTCTTCCTAGTGTTGGTTTGATATGCTTCCAGCCTCCTTTTGAGTGTCAATTGTCCAAAGCTGACCTACCTCGGAAGAAGCTAGGCGCCACTCAGGTCAAGCCAGGCCCGTGACGCTGAGCCTTATGAACAAGTTTCTAACATTTTGGTGTTATGCTGAACAAGAAAATAACAAAAGAGAAAAAGAAAAGGGGGGAAGAGAGAGAGAGAAGAAAGGGGAAGACGGTTTAGTGGTGGAAGACAAAACCGGAGTATTATTTGGATACTTTCTTGGAGCTTCTACATGAGAAACAGCAAAGAACAAGGACCTGATGACCATTTTTTTTTTTCCTTCAAATTTATTATAATAAAAAGACGTTTATTTTTTATTTGATATAGTTATAGTAACTCGTTTTCAAGCATATAAGAAAAGTCCGACAACCTCTTAAGCATTACTGATAGATCCACTAGTGGAACTACATGCACGTGGTAACAAGAACCCTTCTAGGTGGGAGAGAGGGCCTTCTTCCGTGAAGCAACGCCAGGTTATCAAGGAAGACAACATCACCCTTCTCCCACTTGAATTGGATGCTCTCTTCTTCAATGATTTCTTCACATCTCTTGACTATCTTTTTTGGGATTTCTGTCCCGTCTGCCATCATGGCCGAGCTGTGCTGCTTCCCGTACATGCCCACTAGTGTGTTAAACCGCATTCTCCTTCCCTTTCCTTCCATCAAATACCCTTGTCAGAGGGCGCGGGCCTGATATTGTCTTCACCGAGCCATCTGGTTGCCATTCCATGTCCATCCCCAGTGCTTTGGCCCTGCACACATGATATTCAAATTTCAAGTGCTCTCCACCTCAGTGATTACTTAATGCTGGTATCAAAATCAGGCGAGGTTTAGTGTTATGTATAGTATTGTAGTCTTACGCTTTCTCAGCTTCCGCATAATCCGATGAACCAAAAGCGACCTCCCAGCCTCTACCCAACATGGAGGATGTGTCATTCCTGCTAAGAGCTGTGAAGGTGTATTTTAGCCCCTTCTCCTCAATTTCCTTCACAGCATCGGGGAGCTCCTCCAGCATCCTTTCTGTTACACGGAAACTTGGAACGAAGGGTGTTTCTCCTCCTTCGGGGGGTGGTACTTCACAGAAAAGAATTACTTTATTTGGGCACTTCTTGATCTGATTAGCTAGACACATAAAGCTTGTCAAAAGCGATCAGCAGAGGTTGTTATTTTGTCATTTTCACAACATATTATATAATTGAAATCATCGATCATATGCCAAAGATGTTAAATGAATAACAAGTTAAAGTATTCCATATTTGGGTTCTCGAGACTGTCCAGCAAACAGTCCCGCTATCCGTTCCATCCTCAATACATCATCACTGTTATTTGACCAATATAAGCACATATTGCACGTGATAACATGTAAGGCAGTGGTTGGTGCAGTGGAGGGATTGGTGGACCCGCTATGTGTTTGACCAACAAAAATAAAAACTATTATGGACTCATTTGATGGTGACTCTCTTGTGATGGCAAACTAGGCAAACATCTGAGTCCCACTATGTGTTTGACCAAAAAAAAAAAAAAACCTATTATGACCAACAAAAACATATTATCATAGGTTTGTCCAACAAAAAACCAAAAAAAAAATAAAATTATTATGAACTCATGTGATGGTGACTTTCTCTGTGATGGCAAACTAGCCAAACAACTGAGTTCTTAAAAGTGATTTTCTCTGAAGATCTAGTCCACCGATGCTCTTGCTTGTAGCTGTGAAAGGATTAAAGGATAAGAAGAGAACTTCGGTACCTGCTGGATGGCAAACTTCCATCGCACAGTATAGGCTAATATTACAGGAAAAGAAAAAGTTTGGAAGAGTACAGGGGGAAGGGGAAGAAGAAAAAGAAGATAAAGAAAAAGAATAAGAAAAAGAAAAAGAAAAAGAAAAAGAATCACGTCGGTACTTGTCACTGGTTCCAGCCATATTTCCCTTTCTTAAGCTATGATATATGACTTACCAAAGCCATTTCATGGTGGTAGTATAAGAACTCGGAGAGGGGTCCCTCGTTCGCCGTCCATACTCGTTTGTGAACATGAGTCCGAGGCGCCGGCCCGACGTAACGAATGTCCTCCCAGCCGAAGGTTTCTATGATCTCATTGAAGTCCTTGGTGTTCGTGACGTCGAAGCCTCGAATAAGAACAGCACTGTTCTTGATGATCATTTCCTCAAACCACTCTTTGTTTTCTTTGAGAGCAGAAAGAAGAGAATCTATGTCACTCCTGTTGGGCTCTGGTGGTGTTAGCACTAGTGGCATGGCTTCCCCATCCACCACTTTTTGGCCCTCGCATTTTCCCACCTTGAAGGCCTTGCAAGAAAATTCCATGTCGCTAGGCTCTCACTTTTCTATCTTGATGTTTCTGTTTGTGAGGTTATTGCTATTCGCTTCTATGGGGGGATATATATACCAATGGAGGCATGATTGGGTTGGCCAGGAAGTAGTACCGATGCCTGGATGGAAATTGGTCTCGTCATCAGTTTCGTCAATATCCTTAACGCTATTTTGTGGAGACCTGTTTATTTGTTGGATTTGGATGACATGGGGTTTCGTCAACACGCCGGCTGCTACATAAACAATGTCGTGATATTTTATGTTTGTCTTAACGCCGATTGTTACGGTTAACTTGATGATGCCCCAAGCGTAGCTACCACCAAATTGTCGAAATCCATTTCAGTTTGCACCCAGGTGCTGCACTGCTTGCCGCCAATGTTAGTGACCTTAAAAGCCCAACACGTTCCTTTCTGGATGTCGAAAGATGGTCCGTTCATGGAATCAGATCATGCCATTTCACCCCACCTTCTCCAAACTTTAGCCTAAGGAACCGCACAATGAGACACGCATAGACATTACGAAGGAGAATAGCATAAAAGAAAGAAAGAAGGAAAAAAGCTGGGGTTATGGGTAAGTGAAAGCAAAAAGCCTAATATGTCTTGGATGCTTTGGACTATGTACTATAGTGGGAAAATCACCCGTAGGAAGAACAATTTTGGGAACCGGTTTTCATTTACAGCAGCTCAAATTGTCAAAGCATGCCCAGTTTTTTTTTTCACAAACGTCGGGTGATTGGCAATCTCAATCCAGTGCATCGTATACACAGTGTAGTTAAACAAATACAGGTAAACCTTTCCCAATGCGTAACTCCAATTCCAAACACAATGACTTCATTTGGCTGTCGGCAGCTCTTTTTGGCCAACTCTTGCACTCATTGGAGGGTGAGAGGACTGAGAAAGCTTCAAACCCATGGCCCTGGTCCAACTCCTCATCTTCGCTAGAGTCTCAGGGTTTGCGGTGGCAGTGCTACTCTTGTCCTGGGCTTTTGCCTTTCAATCCAGCTTCCTTCCTCACTCATCCTCCCAACAAGACCTCAACTTTGCTGTATGTTTTGCTCTGAGTTGCTTTCCCACTTTGCATGTCTTTTATAGGGCACAAACACTTGGTTTTGCTTTTGGTCTATCTTCCTTAAGAGCTCAAGACTTTTGGTTTTTCTGTTCTTTTCTAACAGGCTCTTCATCCTTTGTTATTGATGATTGGTTTTATTCTCATCAGTGGAGAAGGTAGTGATAGAACACAAGTTAGAATACAGTAAATGTACAAGTAAATCCATTCACAAAATAAATAAAACGGCTCGTTTGGAGCTGTATTTTTGTGTTCCTAGCGATTCTGTTGCATAGATGGTTGCCTGGTTCGAGGAACTCCAAGAAATCTGTGCATTTGCATCTTCAAGGAGTAGCGTTGGCTTCTGGATTTTTAGGGATTTGGACAAAATTTCATGGAAGTGATGGGAACGCTGCTAACTTCTACTATCTAAATTATTGGATGGGTTTGATTTGCATCTTCATATTTGGAGCTTAGGTTTTGTTATTTCGTTCCCTAAGCTTTCTTTATTTTATTTTTCTTAATTGGTTCAAAATCCTGATCAGTAAATTAAAACTAGGTACGATCTTGAATCACTTTTATGAAGTAAGATGAGAAAATGGCATCTTTTTCTTGATATACAAAACCCTAAAATCTTTAATAATAAATTAAAATCCTAAACCCTGAAATAAAAGATATTTTCAAGGGGAAAGCAATTGATATCCTTATTTTCTTAGTCAAAGTAAAGAAGGTAGTTCGTGAGAAAGCTTCTTTATTTAGAAATACAAAATCTTCTCAAGAAAATATTGATTTGAGTAAAATTTGAAGGCTTTTAACTTTTATCTTTTCATAAATATGGTAACTTTTGTAATATTGAGATATGTCTTTGTGCATCAATTTTAAAATTTATTAATATAATTTACCTGTCCATAAAAAAATAAAAAATAAAAAATAAAAATAAAAGTTGGTATGATCTTGGATCATTTTTATAAACTAAGACAAGGAAATGATGTATTTTCCCAATTTACTAAACTTATTTCATTTTTTGTTGAACATAACCTTTATTGGGTTTTTTATTTAATTATTATAACATATGGACCCAATTCATGCATAGGATGTCAAATTCCTAACCTTACTATTAGAGTCCTTACTAACTTATAAGAAAGCTAGTTAGCTAAGCACAAGTGTATATCATTATCTTGTGCTTTTCTTTCGATTGAGTGCAGCTCCTTTATCTTTTCTAGCATCATTGATAAAACTGTCTATGTCAGTTACATGGTCGAGGAAAGATGCTTTCAGATGTTCGGAAATGGGAATCATGTAGGTCATCCCTGTCATTGTTTCTTCCGAAAACCCGTGCAACATGCAGAAAGAAAGCGTCGAACCTGTCAGGCTTTTAGATTTAGCAATGTCCATAAATTCGCTGATGCTATCATCCTTTAAGTCTTTAGAGGAAAGCATCCTTAAACTCAATTTCTTTTCCAACTTGCATAAATTTTAGTTTATGCTCGTGTTGATTCTGATGCACTGGTTCATCGATCTACTGAGCTTTTGGCTTAAAGGAGAGGCGCGAATACAGAGGCTGAGGGTCTTGCCCTGGCACTTTTTCCTGGGGCACGACACTTACTTTGGCAGTGGCCACATCAGAAACAGGACTGCTGGAGAAGTTGGCTCTTTTACAGACCAAGAGAAGCGTCTCAAGAAATTTTCCAGAGTCCATGGTTGTGAATGGCCTAGGACTCGGATTGGCCTTTCTTAGCGGCATTATAGTGCTAAGCCGCGATTTCACGGAAGCACAAAACCGTCCAAAAGAAACTCATTTACTCATTCCAAGTGCTTGTCGTCTTAAAAAGATTCAAACTTGTCTTGACTTAGCTTCTTAAAAGTATCATCCATTGTGGATATGTATGTAAAGTCTTGCCCTGATATTACTAATATTGTTTGGATGGATGGAAGGCAAAACGGGAGTTTTATTTGAATACTTTCTTGGGGCTTCCACATGAGAAACAACAAGAACAAGGACCTGGTGACCAAATTCTTATTCCTTCAAATTTATTATAATAAAAAGATATTTATTTTTTATTTTATATAGTTATGGTAACTTGTTTTCAAGCATATAAGAAAAGTCCACAACCTCCCAAGCATTATTGATAGATCCACTAGTGGAACTACAGGCGCGTGGTAACAAGAACCCTTCTAGGTGGGAGAGAGGGCATTCTTCCGTGAAGCAATGCTAGGTTATCGAGGAAGACAACATCGCCCTTCAATGATTTCTTCTCATCTCTTGACTACATTTTCTAGTAGTTCTGTCCCATCTGCCATCATGGCTGAGTTGTGTTATGTTCGGTGAATTTTAAATGCAAGTGAACATGTCGAACAAATAATATAATGATAAAAAAAGTATCGTCCCACAAAGATTGGTGATTACTATGCCAACTAATTACTAACGGTGAATAACTCCTATAATTTATCTAACAAATCCAAATTGATAGAGAATAAACTAATCAACTAAATTTAATAAAACTAAATACAAGAAATATGTTAGAGTGTCCGATTTCACCATAACTATAAGGTACTAATGTAGATTATGTATGCTTGCAAGAGGGATAATATCTATGTGATGGCGGAACTTCTTAATTTATTTACTATCCTATGTCTAGGTATAACAAACCTACTTAGTTCATTAATTCACTATATTTCTATATGTGAATTGAAACAAACCAAATGCATTAGGATCTATGAACATTCCCAGTTTACAATAAATCTTTCGATTATCTTATCACCAAAAGCCACACAAACAACATGGTATATGTCTATCCACATTTAATTCATGGTTATATATTATAAGAAACAATTACATATTATTACCTCTCAGTCTCAAACATGCACATTAAATCATTCAAATGGTGGCCAATCACTTAAAAGCATTAAACATAATAATATATAACTCATATAAATAAAATATCTTGCAAAACATAATAATCATAAGATTCATACCATTATAATTAGATTACATCGTAGCTCTAACAAAAGTAAACTAAAGCATAAAGAAATAATGAGGAAGAATAATAATAGGGAATAAAGAAGGTATCTTGAATCCAAGAACAAGAAGTCTGTCACCCTTTTTGCATTCTCTTAAAGAAAACCTTGAATTTTTGGCCTCTTTTTTGAGTTGTGCTCAATTTCCTCCTCTCTTTCTTTTGCCTCTTCTATTCTCTTAAATAGGGTTTAGGTTTAGACCTACTCTTATCCTAGTAGAATTGGGTTTTAGAGATTTAAAACAATTGGGTTTTGAACTCTTAATTTAATTAGGTTTTGAACTCCTAATTTAATTAAGCTTTGAACTCCTAATATGATTAGGTTTTCTAATTATTTAGAAAACCCAATAACAATAAAATCTAATAACAATCATTCAAAGCACAAGCCCATCTTGACTCTCTTGATCTTGATATTACGATTTTGCCACACAATAAGCATCAAGGTCTCCATGTTCATCCTTTTTCTCCTTGCCTCCTTATGCTACATAAACAAGATAAATTTAGATAAATAAAAGAAGTTTAAATGTTTTCTCATAATTATTAAAGTTATTTATTGCCTAAAATAGGTAAAATAACTCTATAAAAATAGAGTTATCATATTGCTTCCCGTACATGCCCACTAGTGCGTTAAGCCACATTCTACTTCCTTTCCTTCCATCAAACACCCTTGTCAGAGGGCACGGGCCTAATATTGTCTTATCGAGCCATCGAGTTGCCACTCCATGTCCATCCCCACTGCTTTGGCCCTGCACATATGATATTCAAATTTCAAGTGCTCTCCACCTCAGTGATTACTTAATTTTGGTATTAAAATCAAGCGAGGTTTAGTGTCATGCATAGTATAGTAGTCTTACGTTTTCTTAGCTGCCGCACGATCCAATGAACCAAAAGTGTCCTCCTAGCCTTTAACCCTCATGGAGGATGTCATTCCTGCTAAGAGCTGTAAAGGAGTATTTTAGCCCCTTTTTCCTCAATTTCCTTCACAGCTTCTGGGAGCTCCTCCAGCATCCTTTCTGTTACACGGAAACTTGGAACAAAGGGTGTTTCTCCTCCTTCGAGAGGTGGTACTTCACAGAAAAGAATTACTTTGCTTGGGCACTTCTTGATCTGATTAGTTAGACACATAAAGCTTGTCAAAAGCGATCAGCAGAGGTTGTTCTTTTGTCATTTTCACAACATATTATATAATTGAAATCATCGATCATATGCCAAAGATGTTAAATGAAATAATAAGTTAAAGGTATTCTATATTTGGGTTCTCGAGAGTGTTCAGCAAACAGTCCCATTATCTGTTCCATCCTCAATACATCATCATTGCATTTGACCAATATAAAAACATATTGCACATTAGATATGACATAACATGTAAGGAACTGGTTGGTGCAGTGGAAGGACTACCGGACCTGCTGTGTGTTTGACCAACTAAAAACCTATTATGAACTATTGTAAAAGGTTTGACCAACAAAAAAGAAAAGAAAAAACTACTAATGGTAAACTAGCCAAACAGCTGACGCCCGCTATGTGTTTGACCAACAAAAAAAGAAAAATTATTATGGACTCATATGATGGTAACTTTCTCGATGATGGCAAACTAGCCAAACAACTGAGTTCTTAAAACTGATTTTCTTTAAAGATCTAGTCAACCGATGCTTTTGCTTGTAACTGCGAAAGGATTAAAGGAAAAGAAGAAAACTTCGGTACCTATTGCTCGTTCAATATAGGTGGAGTGCTCTCCGCCCCCGTATGCTTTCGTAAGTATCTCTCTCCACCTACTAAGACCAGATGGAGTTATCCTTATTTTCTTAGCTTAGCTGTTTATGCAGTCTTGTGATATGCATGGTGCGTTTTTAGTCGGCTTGATGTAGATAGTAGAATCTCTCAAAAGATGGAAGAAAAATTTAACTGTTGTACAAAAGAAAATGTTGTGTAAAATAACAAATTGGTGTGTAAAACGTAGCAAGAATGTAAGTAATGTGTTCTAATTAAGCCCGAATTAATTAGCAAATGGACTATTCTCCAAGCTTAAGATATTGTTTCGAATGTTGGCTAAATGCGGAATTAAATGAGAAATATAAAATCATACAAAAGAACACACAAATTTACGTGGTTCGCCTAATAATTACCTACATCTATGGGTAAAGTTAGGAGAGATTTCTTTTACTACTTGCAATCAATAGTACAAAAGTTCTCATAGGAATTCTCTACCAAACACATTTTTCAAGCACTCCTTTAAGGATACAAGGAAGTGCACAAGAGTTAAACAAGAATGACTTACAAATTTCCTTCTCTTTTTCAATGTTTTGCACACACGTACACCAATTTGCATTGCACTGAAAACCGCATTGCAATCTACACTCAGATCTACGCAAATCTAGTCGAACAACTTTTTCTTGGTGTTTCTCTCCCACACTCCCACACTCCCTCTCTTTCTCTATTCTCTTTTTTTTGTCTTGTGTCTCACGATGCTTACACAATCGGAGTATCTTTTCTGATTTCAAAACTCAAACCACTCTCGTGTGTAACCACTCTCGTGTGTAACCACTCTCCCTTGAGAATAGAAAGAGGTGTTAGTGGTTGATAAACAAACTCCCCATATCCCACTAACCACCTATGATAAGGGAGAAAGAATTAAGGAATGGAAACGTGCTAATTATGAGCCACATTTGGAAAAATAAAACGAAATCACACTTGATTACTGAAATCGAATGGGTCTTGTCATATTGATTAAACTCAGGCTCTTGTTCAAAATTACAAATTGAGGTCCATATTTGTCATGTGGGTAAAACTAAGGCTTTATCAAATATAGTCTTAAACATATCACAATGTTCATTTGGGATTGTATTACTTTCTTATTATGTTAATGATTAGTGATGCTAACTTATATGTTCTCCATCTCTTTGCAGCTGAATGGAACTCCTTTCCATCATTGTCATGGCTAACAGGGACGTGATAGAGGAAAAGAATGAGGGTAATCTTCTATTTACACCTGCATTATAATTTTAAGTTGGTTTACCTCATATAGATCTAACTTGCAACCTAAAAAGTCCCTTCAAGGTTTTAACTATTGCATTAGTGTTATATAAAGTTCTAGTCTTATTCAAGATTTAAGGTTTTGATTGCAATAACAACTTTGGTATTTCTCGGAGGATTGGGAGTGGTTACAAATTGAATTTCTTTTTGGAGATAAATGTTGAAGAGAGAATTTGATATTACCTTGAAAACAAAATGATAAATCAATTGAAAATTGAAACTTTAAGATTTTTATTTACTTATTTATGTGAATGCTTTATAGGTTTGTGATTTTGAAATTTCATATTTGGTATAGGAGGATACAATCTGTTGTACCATGATTCCTTAATATAAGTTTCTTTAATTCAGTGGGATTTTAGCATGAAAAAAGTGAATGTTGGCCATGCAGAGTTCATGTCTGGTGAGAAAATTCACCAAAGACATTGATTTTATAGCTATGAATGACAAATTCAAGGACGAAGTGTGGGGTCAATCTTGGTAAGGGTAATAAATTGTATTCAAAGGACAAAGAAAATGATGAAAAGGTTATTGATGAAGACGATATTGAAAATGATGATGATGCTCAATCGTCAAAGCTTAAGATAAAGGTGAGATTTCCTGTCCTTTATCACACCGCAACTATGTGGTTAAACAACCTAATATGCTTTTTTATGCAATTATAATTAATTCTTTTCTTTATTGTCAGCATCCTGTCTATATAAAGGATGATTTCTTCAATTCCTTCTCCTACAATGCACTCAATCATGAATCACAGAATGGAAGGACCAAATTCTCTGAGCAAATGAAGATAGACATAGAGGTAAAATCCTTTCAACTTGTATCAAATCCAAGTTTTGAGGTGTATATGTTTACCCTGTTTGTATGTGTAGACTTTGTTGAAACGTGATGGAGTTGTCAGTTACCCACATTCGATAATTTAGGTGGCTGCTGTAATGGCTTGTGAAAGAAGTTGCGGTAGCTTGTAAAAGAAGTTGCAAAGAACGTGCAAAGGAAGAAATGGCATGGAAGAAAAGAAATCACATGTAGCAGAAAAGTGTGTTTGCTTTTTGTGATAGCCACTAGATGTAATGATGGCAATGTAGGTAGTTGATAACTCTATTTTTATAAAGTTATTTTACCTATTTTTAGGTAATAAATAATACAATGCTTATGAGAAAATATTTAAATTCCTCTTTATTTACTTGAATTTGTCTTGTTTTTGTAGCATAAGGAGGCATGAAGAAAAAGAATAAGCATAGAAAACTTGATGTTTATTATATGAAAAAATATGGTCAAAATATCAAGATCAAGAAAATCAAGATGGGCTTGGACTTTAAATTTTCCATTGTTATTGGGTTTTCTAAATAATTAGAAAATCTAGTCATGTTAGGAGTTCAAAGCCCAATTAATATAAGAGTTCAAAGCCTAATTATCTTGCGTCTCCAAAACCTAATTCTACTAGGATAGGAGATAGGGTCTAAACCTAAACCCTATTTAAAAGAAGAGAAAAGGCAAAAGAAAAAAGGAGAGGAAATTGAGCACAACTCAAGGTTTTCTTGAAGAGAAGACAAAAAGGGTGATAGACTTCTTGTTATTGGATTCAAGATGCCTTCTTTAATTCCTATTATTGTTTCTTCTCATTATTTCTTTTTGTTTTAGTTTACTTTTATTAGAGTTATGATATAACCTAATTATGATGCTATGAATCTTATGAATCTTATGTTTTATAAGATATTTTGTTTATGTGAAGTTACATGTTACTATATTTAATAATTTTAAGTGATTAGCTATCACTTGAATGATTTGATTTGCGTATTTGAGACCGACATGAGATAATATGTAGTTGTTTCTTGCAATATGTAACCATAAATTAAATATGGATAGACATATACCATATTATTTGTATGACTTTTGGTGTAAATTGGAATATTCATAGATCCTAATGCATTTGGTTTGTTTCAATTCATGTATAGAGATGTAGTGAATTAATGAACTAAATATGTTCACTATACCTAGATAGAGGATAATAAATAAATTAAGAAGTTCTGCCATCACATAGATATTATCCCTCTTGTAAGCATACATAATCAATATTAATACCTAGTAATTATGGTGAAATCATATGCTCTAATATATTTCTTGTATTTAGTTTTCTTAGATTTAGTTAGTTAATCTATCATTTGATCAATTTGATTTGCTAAATAAGTTATAGGAGTCGTTCACCATTAGTACTTAATTAGTTTAGTATTTATCAATCTTCGTGGGACGATATCTTTCTCATCATTATATTACTTGTTTGACATGTTCACTTGCATATAAATTTCACTGAACAAGTTTCTAGTCTAGTAGGATAAATATTTGTATGCAGTTGTGTTATGTGACGAACTAAGGTGTTATGGTTATGGAAAACTTTTTTGTAATTGTTGTTGCTTTTGTTGCTTTTGCTAAAAGGAAGCTTTTGTTTGCTCCCAAAACTAAGTCACGGAACTTGTCTAGTTCGTTCTTGATTTCAAACCCATTGCTCCTAAGCCTTATCACCAGATTTAGTTTCTTTAATAGTGGTATCAAAGTCAGGTTGGTATCCAATCTGCTCATTTTTCCATTTTACCAAAACCCATTCTTGACATACATGATCCCTCTCTTCAATGTTTCTTTCACTTCTTACCCATGGCCAATACACCCACCGGCGCCTCCTCTACTCTTGCCATGACCTCACAATCTGCTCATGTGCTTCCCCATTCTAATCTTACAGTTTCGTTCTTTGATGGTACAATTTACCATCCTTGGTGTCTTAAGATTACCACTTATTTAAAGTGCCAAAGCATGTGGGAAATAGTCCAAAAAGGGCTTCCAAAAATTGAAAATGAAGACATTCTCACACTAGTTGAGCAAGAAAAGTATCGAAAGAATCAAGAGAAGGAGTTGTGGGCTATGATGGTGATTCAACTTGCTATTGCCAAAAACATGCTTATGCAGATCTTTCACGCCACCACTCCTCATGAAATGTGGACAACTTTAGAAAATGAGTTTTTAGGAACTCCTAAGGTATGTTCCATAAAACTATAATCTCTTAAATGAGATTTAGAGTTGCTCGAGATGAAATAGGGGGAAACAATTTCTAATTATTATAACAAATTGAATGTTGTAGTGAGTCAGATTCACTCTTTAGGGGCATTTTTACCTAAATCTCGGGTTGTTGAGAAACTTCTCATTAGCTTAACTGAAAAATTTGACCCTATTGTAACAAATATAGAAGAAACCAAGGATTTTGTTAATATGAATGTGTTTGAACTAGTGGGGTCATTAGAGGTGTTTGAGAGAAGAATTGGTTGTTGTAAGGAGAAATAAGCCTTAGAAACTGCTTTCAAAACTGTTGTCACTATTAGTTCTTGTTCTAGTGAAGAGAAATCAATAGAAGGGAGTGAATAGAAATATGAACGAGCTCGATATCCCCTTTATAAGGTTTGTAACAAGACCAATCATTTGGAAAAAATATTGTTGGAACAAGGGGAAACCTTAGGGTAAGTATTGTAAGAAGTTTGGTCATGTGGAAAGAAATTATAGGCTCAAGGATACTTGGGCTAATTTAGTGGAAAAGAGGGATGGGACTAATGAAGAGGTTTTGTCCTTTGCTAGTTTGTTGGTAACATGTGGAGATTTTGGTTTATGGTTTGTGGATAGTGGTTGTACTAATCATATGAACCCTTATGCAAAAGTGTTTAGTTATCTTGATAAGAGTTACAAATCTTGTGTAAGGCTGGGGGATGATAGATTCATAGATGTAATTGGAAAAGGCAGTGTGTCTATCAAAACTCTTAATGGACGAAGAACCATTTGGGATGTGTTGTTGGTTCCTACACTTGGCTTTAACTTGCTAAGTGTAGGACAAATGATGGAGAGTAAATGTCATTTACTTTTCAAAGATAAACACTGTTACATTTATGATGAAATCAATGTGAAGATTGCATGTGTTCCAATGATTGGTGCTCGAAACTTTTCTCTTAAGTTTGAATATGATGATAAAACTGCCTTAAGTACTGCAAAGGATGGATCTTGGTTATGGCATAAATGGTTTAGACATTTAAATTCCAAGTCGTTGGAAGAGCTGCACATTTAACAGTTGCTGGAAGGATTACCTGTTGTCAAAACTCTAGCAACCATTTGTGCTTTATGTCAGATTGGGAAGAGTACCATGTAGCATTTCTAGTCAAGGGAAAGGAGAAAGTGACTGTTAAATTGGAACTCATACACACTAATATATGTGGACCAATGAGCGTTTACACCAAGGGGGAATTGATACTATATATTGTTTATTGATGATGCCCCTCGGTTCTGTTGGGTGTATTTTATTAAAGAGATTTAAAGCATTGAAGTGCTTTTTAAAATTCAAAAGAGAGGCAGAAACTGAGAGTGGAATGAAGATCAAAACACTGCGCTCAAATAGAGGAAGGAAATATCAAAATTTTGGCTTTATTAGTTGCTATGAAAGTCAAGGCATTTTTCATTAATTGATAGCAAGCTACTCCCCCAAACAAAATGGAGTTGTAGAAAGAAAAATAGAATCGTCATGGGAATGGCAAGGAGTATGATTGAGGAAAAGAAAGTGCCAAAAGAGTTTTGGGCAGAGACAGTAAATACAACTGTGTATCTCCTTAATAGAAGCCCCACATTAGCACTACAGAAAATGACACCATATGAAGCTTGTAAAGGAAGAAAGCTTGCAATTGACCACCTCAAAGTATTCGGATCAATGTGTTTTATTCATGTCCCCTAACAACTTTGACATAAACTTGACAGCAAAGCTAAACAATGTATTTTTCTTGGATATAGTTTAATTTCTAAAGCTTATTGTGTGTTTAATCCATGCCCAAGATTTTGAACGTGAGCAAGAATGTTGGACTGATAATGGGCGGTTTGAGTGAATCAGTTGGGGAACCTGCAACAACCATTCCAAGTAGTATAAGAAGAGAATCCTCATTAGGAACACAATTGGAAGAGCCCTTTGAAGATGAAAGGGAGTTGTCTAACATGTCACCAATCAGGATAAGAAGATTGGATGAACTGTATGAGAGTTGCAACATGGCCACCTTGGAGCCAATGTTTTATGAAGAAGTTGTGGATGTTGAATGGAAAAGGACTATGGATGAAGAGGTTAATAGTATCAAACGAAACAACATTTGGGCTTTGATAGATTTGTTAGAATGAAAGAAGACTGTTGGGTTAAAGTGGATTTTTAAGACCAAAATAGATGCAAATGGAGAAGTTGTGAAGTATAAAGCGAGGTTGGTTGCTAAAGGATATTCTTAAATTCCTAGGATTGACTTCACTGAAACCTTTGCACTAGTTGCTCGAATAGAGGCCATTAGAATGATTATTGCTATAGCAGCCCAATTTAGATGGAAAATAATGCAGTTAGATGTCGAGGCTGTATTTTTGAATAAAGAAATTAAAGAAGATGTTTATGTGGAGCAACCTCAAGGATATGTAGAAAAAGGAATGGAGGCCAAAGTACTTAAACTTAGGAAGGTTTTGTATGATTTGCGATAGGCACCAAGGGCCTAGTATAGCAAAATCAATAAACATTTCTTGGAACAAGGATTTCAATGCAACCCAAGTGAACCAACTATGTTTCTGTCATGCAAAGGTAACTTTATTCTCTTGGTTTCTATTTATGTTGATGATTTGATTTTTACAGGAAATGATCCAAAAGGATTGAGTAAGTTCAAGGAAGAGATGATGAAAGCCTTCGAAATGAATGACATGGGAGTTATGCAATATTTTCTAAGATTGGAAATAAGTTAACTGGAACAAAGAATTTTTATGTCACAAACCAAGTTTGCAAAGATGTTATTGGCCAAGCACCACATGACAGAATGTAAACCAATGTTAACACCATTGGTTCTTGGTGAAAAGATATATGCTTGTGATGGTACAAATGCAACTATTTATAGAAGCATCATCGGCAATTTGCTGTATTTAACAATAACTAGACTAGATATTCTATTCTCAATGTCATTGATGTCAAGGTAGATGCAGAATCCCACCAAAGGATACTTAGTGTAAGCTCAACAGAATTCTTCAATATATAAGAGGGACTTTGAATTTTAGATTACTCTACAAGCAAGCACATCAATTTGCTCTCATTAGATAATGATAGTGATTGGGGTGGCAACACAGGAGGTTCTAGAAGAACAAGCGGATTTGCTTTCAGCCTGGGATATGTAATTTTCTGTTGGTCATCTAAGAAGCAAGAATTTGTCTCCCTTTCAATTACTGAAGCAGAATATGTAGTTGCATCAGCAGCTACAAGTCAGGCAATGTGGTTGTGTAGGATAATGCTGGAAATTGGCTTTGAACAAAAAGAAGGAATGGTGATATTTAGTGATAGCAAATCTGCTATATCCATGACTAAAAATCCAAGACATCATTCGAAGACTAAGTATATTGACATCAAAGTATGTGCGAGAATTGGTGGAAGCTAAGGAAGTTGTGTTTGAATATTACAGCAATGGTTTCTAGCTTGTTGATTTGTTCACAAAAGGTTTAGGCAGAGGATAGCATGAATACTTGAGAGAGCTCATTAGGGTGACAACAAACCTCATCAAGGAGGAGTGTTGAGATGTGATAGGGTTGTCAATCACCCACATTGGACAATTTGGGTGGCTGCTGTAGTGGCTTATGAAAGAAGTTGCGGTGGCTTGTGAAAGAAGTTACAGGGAGCGTGCAAAGGAAGAAATGACATGGAAGAAAAGAAATCACATGCAACAAAAAAGTGTGTTTGCTTTTTATAATAGGCACTAGATGTAATGATGGCAATGTAGGTAGTCTAATAGGATAAATATTTGTATGCAGTTGTGTGACGTGATGAATTGAAGTGTTGTAATTCTGGATGACTCTTTTGTAATTGTTGTTGCTTTTGTTGCTTTTGCTAAAAGGAAGCTTTTGTTTGCTCCCAAAACTAAATCACGAAACTTATACAATTCGTTCTTGATTTCAAAACCCATTGCTCCTAAGCCTTATCACTAGATTTAGTTTCTTTAACAGACTTTTGGTGAATTCACAAGATATCGCGGTTGAGGTCGTGGACCTGGGCGAGGTCGTTATTCTCGAGGTAAATATTATGGAAGGGGTTATGGCTATGGTGGGAGGGGCCGGGGCCGGGCTAATCCCGGACGTGCTCCTTAGTTGCCATTAGGTCTATTGAGAAGATATAATGAGTAAAAATGCAACCCATCTACTCACAACAGCCAACTGGTCTAGGGTCGTGCTTATGATTGCATTTTCTTGTTTTAATTGTCTAGGGAATAAAGAGGTAGGATTTGCATGCTGATTTCAAATTTGTCTTGATTTGCTTCGAGCCTTTTAATTGTCATTTTTTGGGTGTAATGGAGCACTTCGCTTTTAGTGGAAGAAATATTTATGCCATCATTGCTTTGCCTTATTGTATGACGTTAGTTTAAATTTTAGCATTGTTAGTTATTTGTTTCTCTTCTTTTGGCTCTAATTATTGTACACAAGTCAACTATGGGTAACCCTTTCCATTTGCCCTTCCCTAAACTTCTCGTCGTATATCAGTGTTTGTGAAGCCTTACACGACGTGAGTAATTAAAACTCAGCAGACATTTTTCAACCGATTGGCATTTTTAGTAGCCAAAAATAAAGCATCCAGGGAAATATTTGTCCACTGATCAAAACAACATTCACTGACACGATTGATCCCTTTGCCACCACCAGAAAACATTGCCAGGAAGCCAGGTGTGGCCCGGAGGTTTTAAAACCCAGGAAGAGGGTAGAATCATTATGCATGTCATTAATCAATGTCTTTCTTGTATCTTATTTGCGGCAACAAGATTGGACTTTCCTCCTAGTGTTGGTTTGATATGCTTCCAGCCTCTTTTTGAGTGTTAATTGTCCAAAGCTGACCTACCTCCTCGGAAGAAGCTAGGCGCCACTCAGGTCAAGCCAGGCCCGTGACACTGAGCCTTATGAACAAGTTTCTAACATTTTGGTGTTATGCTGAACAAGAAAATAACAAAAAAGAAAAAGAAAAGTAGGGAAGAGAGAGAGAAAGAAGAAAGGGGAAGACGGTTTAGTGGTGGAAGACAAAACCGGAGTATTATTTGGATACTTTCTTGGAGCTTCTACATGAGAAGCAGTAAAGAACAAGGACCTGGTGACAACTTTTTTTTTTCCCTTCAAATTTATTATAATAAAAAGACGTTTATTTTTTATTTGATATAGTTATGGTAACTTGTTTTCAAGCATATAAGAAAAGTCCGACAACCCCTTAAGCATTATTGATAGATCCACTAGGGGAACTACAGGCACGTGGTAACAAGAACCCTTCTAGGTGGGAGAGAGGGCCTTCTTCCGTGAAGCAACGCCAGGTTATCAAGGAAGACAACATCACCCTTCTCCCACTTGAATTGGATGCTCTCTTCTTCAATGATATCTTCACATCTCTTGACTATATTTTTTGGGATTTCTGTCCCATCTGCCATCATGGCTGAGCTGTGCTGCTTTCCGTACATGCCCACTAGTGTGTTAAACCACATTCGCCTTCCTTTCCTTTCATCAAACACCCTTGTCAGAGGGCGCGGCCCTAATATTGTCTTCACCGAGCCATCTGGTTGCCACTCCATCTCCATCCCCAGTGCTTTGGCCCTGCACACATGATATTCAATTTTCAAGTGCTCTCCACCTCAGTGATTACTTAATGCTAGTATCAAAATTAGGCGAGGTTTAGTGTTATGTATAGTATAGTAGTCTTACGCTTTCTCAGCTTCCGCACGATCCGATGAACCAAAAGCGTCCTCCCAGCCTCTACCCCTCATGGAGGATGTGTCATTCCTGCTAAGAGCTGTGAAGGTGTATTTTAGCCCCTTCTCCTCAATTTCCTTCACAACTTCTGGGAACTCCTCCAGCATCCTTTCTGTTACACGGAAACTTGGAACGAAGGGTGTTTCTCCTCCTTCGGGGGGTGGTACTTCACAGAAAAGAATTACTTTGTTTGGGCACTTCTTGATTTGAGTAGTTAGACACATAAAGCTTGTCAAAAGTGATTAGCAGAGGTTGCTATTTGGTCATCTTCACAACAAATTATATAAATGAGATCATCGATCATACGCCAAAGATGTTAAATGAAATAATAAGTTAAAGTACTCCATATTTGGGTTCTCGAGACTCTTCAGCAAACACTCCCGTTATCTGTTCCATCCTCAATACATCATCACTGTCATTTGACCAATATAAACACATATTGCACGTCAGATATGACATAACATGTAAGGCAGTGGTTGGTGCAGTGGAAGGACTGCTGGACTTGCTGTGTGTTTGACCAACTAAAAACCTATTATCAACTAATATAATAGGTTTGACCAACAAAAAAGAAAGAAAGAAAAAACTATTAATGGCAGACTAGCCAAACAGCTAAGTCCCACTATGTGTTTAACCGAAAAAAAAAGAAATACTATTATGAACTCATGTGATGGTGACTTTCTCGGTAATGGCAAACTAGCCAAACAACTGAGTCCTTAAAAGTGATTTTCTCTAAAGATCTAGTCCACCGATTCTCTTAATTGTAGATGTGAAAGGATTGAAGGAAAAGAAGAAAACTTTGGTACCTACTGGATGGCAAACTTCCATGCAGTATTCACAAGTAATGCATGGGAGATGGACAACTAGTTAGAAATAAATTCTAAAACACACAATATAGGCTAATATTACTAGAAAAGAAAGAGATTGGAAGAGTAAAGGGGGAAAGTGAAGAAGAAAAAGAAGAGAAAGAAAGAGAAGAAGAATCACCTCGGTACTTGCCCCTGGTTCCAGCCATATTTCCCTTTCTTACGCTATGATACATGACTTACCAAAACCATTTCATGGTGGTAGTATATGAACTCAGAGAGGGGTCCCTCATTCGCTGTCCATACGCGTTTGTGAACATGAGTCCGAGGCGCCGGCCCGACGTAACGAATGTCGTCCCAGCCGAAGGTTTCTATGATCTCATTGAAATCCTTGGCATTTGTGACGTCGAAGCCTCCAATAAGAACAACACTATTCTTGATGGTCATTTCCTCAAACCACTCCTTGTTTTCTTTGAAAGCAGAGAGAAGGGAATCCAAGTCACTCCTGCTGGGCTCTGGTGGTGTTAGCACCAGTGGCATGGCTTCCTCATCCACCACTTTTTGGCCCTCGCATTTTCCCACCTTGAAGGCCTTGCAAGAAAATTCCATGTCTCTAGGCTCTCACTTTTCTATCTTGATCTTTTTGCTTGTGAGGTTATTGTTATTCGCTTCTATGGGGGTATATATTTACCAGTGGATGCATGATTTGGTTCGCCAAGGAGCAGTTTTCGACGCCTGGAACGAAACTGGTCTCGTCATCAGTTTCGTCAATATCCTTAACGCCATTTTGTGGAGACCTGTTTATTTGTAGGATTTAGATGATACTTAGTTTTGTCAATATGCTAGCTGCTGCAAAAACAATGTCGTGGTATTTTATGTTTGTCCTGCGGTCGACTGTTACGGTTAACTTTATGATGCCCCGAGCGGCGCTACCACCAAATTGTCAAAATCCATTGCAGTTTGAGGTTGAAAAACTAGGTTTTGTCTTGACAAATGGAGAGACATCTCGGCCCAGGTTGTCATCTGCTCGAGACAATGCAGCCTGCAGACAAAATTGCATCCGTTAAACATGATCCTGCAAAGAGATGCAAAAATCAACGTTATGTGGTATAAATAAACATCTTAACATGATTTTTTTTAATAATATATTTAGAAATATTAAATTTTTTTCATGCAAATGTTTTGTTATATCATAACTAGATAATTTTAAATATAATTTTTTTAAATGAATTATAATATTAAAGTATGTGCCTAAATATGATATTATAATTAAATTTAAATGCTTATTCCTGCGAAGCCCACAATTTATAAGCGTTTGTAAGAGAATATTCACATTTGAAATGGAACCAATAACCTATGTCGATTGGGAGACTGCATGTTAAGGATAAGATTGGTTGCACCCAGGTGCTGCATCGCTTGCCGCCGATGTTAGTGAACTTCAAAGCCCAACACGTTCCTTTGTGGATGTCGAAAGATGGCCCATTCATGGAATTAGATCATGGCATTTCACCCCACCGTCTCCAAACTTTAGCCCAAGGAACCGCACAATGAGACACGCTTAGACACACACCATCATTACGAAGGGGAATAGCACAAAAGAAAGAAGGAAAGAAGAAAAAAAGCTGGGGTTATGGCCAAGTGAAAACAAAATGCCTAATATGTCTTGGATGCTATGGACTATGTACTATAGTGGGAAAATCACTTGTGGGAAGAACAATTTTGGGAACCGATTTTCATTTACAGCAATTCAAATTGTCAAAGCATGCCCAGTTTTGTGTCACAAACATCAGGTGACTGGCAATCTCAATCCAATGGATCGTATACACAGTCTAGTTAAACAAATAAAGATAAACCTTTCCCAATGCAAAACTCCAATTCCAAACACTTAATAAATTTATTTGGCTGTCGGTAGCACTTTTTTGCTAACACTTGCACTCTTCCTGGGGTGAGAGGAGTGAGACAGCTTCAAACCCATGGCTATGGTCTTACCTTCACTGTCCCACTCCCCATCTTTGCTAGAGTCTCAAGGCTTGTGGTGGCAGTGCTGGTCCTGTTCTGAGCTTTTGCCTTTCAATCCAGCTTCCTTCCTCACTCATCCTGTTAAAGGATGCCTCCGCGCCACCTGTACACGCCACATCAGCCGGTGCTGCCACATCAACAATTGCGCCACATCAGCCCTAAATGCTCCAGACCCGGTTGCCCGCTTGGATCTCTCAACCCGCACTGCAACCCACTTCACCTACGATCGCATTCTTTGTTCATCTGAAATCTTCTACGCCACCGTCTGCAATTTCCTTCCAGATCTGGCAGATTTGATTTGTATCTATTTTGTAAAGATTATTAATTCTGTAAAGCAATGTAAAGCATATATATTGTAAATGTTTATGTGAATAAAAATCATCGGAAAAATTCTCATGAAATTTCACATTAGGGTTTGTCTTTCTCGCCGAAATTTCACAAAATTCCAGTCACCTTCTCCTACCTTGTTTTCTTTCACATCCTCCCAACAAGACCTCAGCTTTGCAGTATGTTGTTCTCTAAGTTGCTCTCCCTCTTTGCATGTCTTTTATAGAGCACAAACACTTGGTTTTGCTTTTGGTCTATCTTTCTTAAGAGCTAAAAATGTTTGCTTTTCTGTTCTTTTCTAACAAGCTCCTCATCCTTTGTTAATGATGATTGGCTTTATTCTCATCAGTGAAGAAGGTAGTGAAAGAACACAAGTTAGAATATAGTAAATGTACAAGTAAATCCATTCACAAAATAAATAATGCCGCTCGTTTGGAGCTGTATTTTTGTGTTCCTAGCGATTCTGGTGCATAGATGATTGCCTTGTTCGAGGAACTCCAAGAAATATGTTCATTTGTGTCTTCAAGGAGTTGCTTTGGCTTCTGGGTTTTCCGGGATTTGGACAAAATTTCATGGAAGCGATGGGATCGCAGCTAACTTCTACAGTCTGCATTCTTGGATGGGTTTGATTTGTATCTTCATATTTGGAGCTCAGGTTTTGTTATTCCGTTCCCTAAGCTTTTTTTTTTTTTCTTAATTGGTTCAAAATACCAATCAGTAAATTAGAACTAGGTACGATTTTGAATCATTTTTATAAAGTAAGACAAGAAAATGATATCGTTATCCTAATATACCAAATCTTAAAATCCTCATCAATAAATTAGAAGTTGGTAAAATCATGAATTATTGTTATAAACTAAGACGAGGAAAGAATGTCTATTTCCTTTTATACTAAACTAGTTTCATCTTTTGTTAAACCTAACTTTTATTGGATTTTTTATTATTATTATAACATATGCACCCAGCTCATGTAGAGTGTCGAAGTCTTAACTTATAAGTAAGCTAGTTGGCTAAGCACACGGGTCTATCATTATCTTGTGTTTTTTTTTTTTTTTATTTTGAGTGCAGCTCCTTTATCTTTTCTAGCATCATTGACAAAACTGTCTATGTCAGTTACATGGTCGAGGGAAGATGCTTTCAGATGTTCGGAAATGGGAATCATGCAGGTCATCCCTGTCATTGTTTCTTTGGAAAACCCATGCAACATGCAGAAAGAAAGCGCCGAACCTGTCAAGCTTTTAAATTCAACAATGTCCATAAACTCTATGATGCTAATCATCCTTTTAAGTCTTTAGAAAATAACATCCTTAAATCCAAATTTATTTTCCAACTTGCATGAATTTTAGTTTATGCTGGTTTGATATGCTTCTAGCCTCTTTTTTAGTGTCAATTGTCCAAAGCTGACCTACCTCCTCGGAAGAAGCTAGGTGCCACTCAGGTCAAGCCAGGGCCGTGACACTGAGCCTTATAAACAACTTTCTGACATTTTGGTGTTATGCTGAACAAGAATATAACAAAAATGAAAAAGAAAAGGGGGAAGAGAGAGAGAGAAGAAAGGGGAAGACGGTTTAGTGGTGGAAGACAAAACCGGAGTATTATTTGGATACTTTCTTGGAGCTTCTACATGAGAAACAGCAAAGAACAAGGACCTGATGACCAATTTTTTTTTTTCCTTCAAATTTATTATAATAAAAAGATGTTTATTTTTTATTTGATATAGTTATGGTAACTTGTTTTCAAGCATATAAGAAAAGTCCAACAACCTCTTAAGCATTATTGATAGATCCACTAGTGGAACTACATGCACGTGGAAACAAGAACCCTTTTAGGTGGGAGAGAGGGCCTTCTTCCGTGAAGCAACTTCAGGTTATCAAGGAAGACAACATCACCCTTCTCCCACTTGAATTGGATGCTCTCTTCTTCAATGATTTCTTCACATCTCTTGACTATATTTTTTAGGATTTCTGTCCCGTCTGCCATCATGGCTGAGCTGTGCTACTTCCCGTACATGCCCACTAGTGTGTTAAACCACATTCTCCTTCCTTTCCTTCCATCAAACACCCTTGTCAGAGAGCGCGGGCCTAATATTGTCTTCACCGAGCCATCTGGTTGCCACTCCATGTCCATCCCCAGTGCTTTGGCCCTGCACACATGATATTCAAATTTCAAGTGCTCTCCACCTCAGTGATTACTTAATGCTGGTATCAAAATCAGGCGAGGTTTAGTGTTATGTATAGTATAGTAGTCTTACGCTTTCTCAGCTTCCGCACGATCCGATGAACCAAAAGCGTCCTCCCAGCCTCTACCCCTCATGGAGGTTGTGTCATTCCTGCTAAGAGCTGTGAAGGTGTATTTTAGGCCCTTCTCCTCAATTTCCTTCACAGCTTCTGGGAGCTCCTCCAGCATCTTTTCTGTTACACGGAAACTTGGAACGAAGGTGTCTCTCCTCCTTCAGGGGGTGGTACTTCACAGAAGAGAATTACTTTGTTTGGGCACTTCTTGATCTAATTAGTTAGACACACAAAGCTTGTCAAATGCGATTAGCTGAGGTTGTTATTTGGTCATTTTCACAACAAATTATATAATTGAGATCATCGATCATACGCCAAAGATGTTAAATGAAATAACAAGTTAAAGTACTCCATATTTGGGTTCTCGAGACTGTCCAGCAAACACTCCCGTTATCTGTTCCATCCTTACTACATCATCACTGCTATTTGACCAATATTAGCACGTATTGCACGTCATAACATGTAAGGCAGTGGTTGGTACAGTGGAAGGATTGCTGGACCCGCTATGTGTTTGACCAACAAAAATAAAAACTATTCTGGACTCATTTGATGGTGACTCTCTTGGTGATGGCAAACTAGGCAAACATCTAAGTCGCGCTATGTGTTTGACAAAAAAAAAAAAAACCTATTATGACCAACAAAAACATATTATCATAGGTTTGACCAACAAAAAACCAAATTAAAAAAACTATTATGAACTCATGTGATGGTGACTTTCTCTGTGATGGCAAACTAGCCAAACAGCTGAGTTCTTAAAAGTGATTTTCTCTGAAGATCTAGTACACCGATGCTCTTGCTTGTAGCTGTGAAAGGATTAAAGGATAAGAAGAAAACTTCGGTGCCTACGGGATGGTAAACTTCCATCGCACAGTATAGCCTAATATTACTGGAAAAGAAAAAGATTAGAAGAGGACAGGGGAAGGGGAAGAAGAAAAAGAATAAGAAAAAGATCTAGAATCACATCGGTACTAGCCACCGGTTCCAGCCATATTTCCCTTTCTTAAGCTATGATATATGACTTACCAGAACCATTTCATGGTGGTAGTATATGAACTCGGAGAGGGGTCCCTCATTCGCCGTCCATACTCGTTTGTGAACATGAGTCCGAGGCACCGGCCCGACGTAACGAATGTCCTCCCAGCCGAAGGTTTCTATGATCTCATTGAAGTCCTCAGCGTTCGTGACGTCAAAGCCTTGAATAAGAACAGCACTGTTCTTGATGATCATTTCCTCAAACCACTCCTTGTTTTCTTTGAGAGCAGAGAGAAGGGAATCCAAGTCACTCTTGTTGGGCTCTAGTGGTGTTAGCACTAGTGGCATGGCTTCCCCATCCACCACTTTTTGGCCCTCTCATTTTCCCACCTTAAAGGCCTTGCAAGAAAATTCCATGTCTCTAGGCTCTCACTTTTCTATCTTGATGTTTCTATTTGTGAGGTTATTGCTATTCGCTTCTATAGGGGAATATATATACCAATGGAGGCATGATTTGGTTCGCCAGGGAGTAGTTTCCGATGCCTGGATGGAAACTGGTCTCGTCATCAGTTTCATCAATATCCTTAACGCCATTTTGTGAAGGTTTGTTTATTTGTTAGATTTGGATGAAACGTAGTTTTGTCAATATGCCAGCTTCTACAAAAACAATGTCGTGGTATCTTATGTTTGTCCTGAGGCCGATTGTTACGGTTAATGTTGGGAGAATTCAATAAAGTCGCATCAACCACAATGAGATCGAACACATAAATATAAGGATGCATACACCCAAACATAACAGATTTAAGAGGTTCGGAATATCACAATGTCCTACATCCCCTGTAGTCTCTTCTCATTAGATTTTTTCATACATTCCGTTTCTTCAAAAAGGTATCTCATGGATTCTTTCATCAACTAGAGTCCATAAGAGGGGCATTCTTCAACAATTAGCCCCCCATGGGGACTCTCTCAACTTGCCCACTAGGTTTTTCTATACTTCTCCTATTTATAGAGAAACCCTAAAGGCATCTTAGTCGAATACCATTAGGAAAACCTACTTCCACATAAGAATAAGAATCCTAATCCAACATTGCTAGGAAATCCACTACATCTAGAAGATATTTTCTAGTTCCACAATTATATAGAGACCCCTAATTGTAATGACAACCATACCCTTTAAACTAATTGTTCCACCAATCCTAACAATCTCTCCTTTGGAACAATTTGGTGCAACATCCTTACACCATAGGAAAGTATAAAAAATCTCTTCAAATTATCAACTACACAGCCATAATCTTTGGAAAGAGAAAGATTGGAGAAACTCTCTTCAACTTCCACAACTGTAGTCTTTGGACAGAGAAAGACTAAGGAAACTCTCTTTAACCACAATCTTTTGAAAGAGAAGATTGCAAAAAAATCTTTTCTGCTTCTGCAGCCACAATCTTTTTGATAGAGAATGATTGAACAAAACTTTCTTCAAAACAAGCCCGCATCAATTATGCCATCTTGCCTTTTCTTTAAACCACGCCTCTCTTAGGTCATACCTCCTTAAGCACTTCCATTGCAACCTCTTCTAGGTTGCACCTCTCCTAGGTCGTGTTTCTCTTCAGGCATCTACACACCATCATGGGCTTCTTCCATCTAATTGTGTCCTCCACCATGAGGCCCTCAATAAAAGTAAAAATCATAGGACTTCCACAACAATTAAGATCACTCTTTGAAATCCCCAATGAAGAGTCCATCTCCCATCCAGAATTGTTAGTGCTTCTCCAGAATCAACCATCAGAGTCTTAATACACCTCACTGAATATCAACAAACTTGAAAATCCTAAAATTTTACTTCATCAATCACATAAACATAGGAGCATCACATCAACATAGGAGCATAAAAAGCTCCCCCTCAATCAACAATTCATCAACAATATCAACAAAGTGCTCCCCTTCAAACATCAATATCTCTACCATTCTCTGCCATCTAACGCCATAACTTGAGCCAAATGCTCAAATATAGACAAAGAGACATAGATCTGCACTTTGCAAACCTCAATCCACAACTCCAACAACGTATTTCGATTGATCTACACCAATATCATCCAAAATCAAACTGGATTTAGGGAAAAGAGAAAATCTCACCTCAAAACACATTAATCTGCTTCTTCAATTGCGTTCACCATGTTTGGTCCCAATCTTCCACAGTCCACGCTTGCCACACCACTTGTTAAGAACTAAGCTTATCTCTCATACCACTTGTTGGGATCCAAACTTGGTTCCGATACCACTTGTTGGGAGAATTCAACAAAGTCGCATCAACCACGATGAGATTTGAACACACAAATATAAGAACGCACACACCCAAACATAACAGATTTAAGAGGTTCAGAACATCACAATGTCCTACGTCCCTTGTAGTCTCTTCTCATTAGATTTTCTTATACATTTCCTTTCTTCAAATAGGTATCTCATGGATTCTTTCATCAACTAGAATTTATAAGAGGGGCCTTTTTCAACAATTAACCCCCCATGGGGACTCTCTCAACTGTTAATTTAATGATGCCTCGAGCGTAGATTCCACCAAATTGTCGTAATCCATTACAATTTGAGGCCAGAAAACTAGTTTTGGCTTGACAAATGGAGAGACAGCTCAGCCCAGGTTGTCATCTGCCCGAGACAATGTAGCCTGCAGATAAGATTGCATCCATTAAACATGATCCTACAAAGAAACACAAAAACCGATGTCATATGGTATAAACAAATATCTTAACGTGATATTATAATTAAATTTAAATGCATAGTCCTGTGAAGCCCACAATTCATAAGGGTTTGTAAGAGAATATTCACATTCAATATTGAACCAGTAACCTATGTCAATTGGGAGACTGCATGTTAAGGATAAGATTGGTTGCACCTAGGTGCTGCACTGCTTGCTGCTAATGTTAGTGAACCTAAAAGCCCAACACGTTCCTTTTTTATGTTGAAAGATGGTCCGTTCATGGAATCAAATCATGGCATTTCACCCCACTATATCCAAGGTGTAGCCCAAGGAACGGAACAATGAGACACGCATAGACATGCACCATCATTACAAAGGAGATTAGCACAAAAGAAAGAAGGAAAGAAGAAAAAAAGCTGGGGTTATGGCCAATTGAAGACAAAATGCCTAATATGTCTTGGATGCTATGGACTGTGTACTATAGTGGGAAAATCACTTGTGGGAAGAACAATTTTAGGAACCGGTTTTCATTTACAGTAATTCAAATTGCCAAAGCATGCCCAGTTTTTTATCACAAATGTCGGGTGATTGGCAATCTCAGTCTAGTGGATCGTATATGCAGTCTAGTTAAACAAATACTAGTAAGCCTTTCCCAATGTGTAACTCCAATTCCAAATACTTAATGACATTATTTGGCTGTCAGTAGCTCTAGTTTGCCAACGCTTGCACTCGTTTGAAGGGTGAGAAGACTGAGACAGCTTCAAACCCATGGCTACGGTCTTACCTTCCCTGGTCCAACTCCTCATCTTCACTAGAGTCTCAGGGTTTGCAATGGCAGTGCTACTCTTATTCTGGGCTTTTGCCTTTCAATTCAACTTCCTTCCTCACTCATCCTCCTAACAAGACCTCAACTTTGCTGTATTTTTTGCTCTGAGTTGCTTTCCCTCTTTACATGTCTTTTATAGAGCACAACCACTTGGTTTTGTTTTTGGTCTATCTTCCTTAAAAGCTAAAAACTTTTGGTTTTTTTTGTTCTTTTCTAACAGGCTTTTTATCCTTTGTTAATGATGATTGGTTTTATTCTCGTCAGTGGAGAAGGTAGTGATAGAACACAAGTTAGAATACAGTAAATGTACAAGTAAATCTATTCACAAAATAAATAATGGTTCGTTTACAGCTATATTTTTGTATTCCTAGCGATTATGTTGCATAGATGGTTGCCTAGTTCGAGGAACTCCAAGAAATCTGTGCATTTGTGTCTTTAAGGAGTAATGTTGGCTTCTGGATTTTTAGGGATTTGGACAAAATTTCATGGAAGTGATAGAACCGCGGCTAACTTCTACTGTCTAAATTATTATATAGGTTTGATTTGTATCTTCATATTTGGAGCTCAGGTTTTGTTATTTTGTTCCCTAAGCTTTCTTTATTTTCTTTTTCTTAATGGGTTCAAAATCCTGACTCAGTAAATTAGAACTTGGTAAGATCTTGAATCATTTTTATAAAGTAAGACGAGAAAATGCATCTTTTTCCTAATACATAAAACCCTAAAACCCTCAACAATAAATTAGAAATTGGTACAAACTTGGATCATTTTTATAAACTAAGATGAGGAAAGGATGTTTGTTCCCCAATTTACTAAACCTATTTCATTTTTTGTTGAACCTAACCTTTATTAGTTTTTTTTCTTAATTATTATTACATATGCACCTAACTCATACATAGGATGTCAAATTCCTAACATTACTATTAGAGGCCCTACTAAATTATAAGTAAGCTAGTTGGCTAAGCACAAGGGTATATCATTATCTTGTGCTTTTCTTTCTATTGAATGCAGCTCCTTTGTATTTTCTAGCATCATTGACAAATTGTCTATGTCAATTACATGGTCGAGGAAAGATGCTTTCAAATGTTCGGAAGTGGGAATCATGTAGGCCATCCCTGTCATTGTTTCTTTAAAAAACCCATGCAACATGCAAAAAGAAAGTGCCGAACCTGTCAGGCTTTTAGATTTTGCAACGTCCATAAATTTGTTGATGCTATCATCCTTTAATTCTTTAGAAAATAGCATCCTTAAATTCAAATTTCTTTTCCAACTTGCATAAATTTTAGTTTATGCTTGTGTTGATTCTAATGCACTAGTTAATCGATTTCCTAAGCTTCTGGCTTAAAGGAGAGGCGTAAACATGGAGGCTGAGGATCTTGCCCTAGCACATTTTCCTAGGGCACTACATTTATGCTTTGGCAGTGGCCACATCAGAAATCGGGCTACTTGAGAAGTTGGCTCTTTTACAGGCCAAGAGAAACACCTCAAGACATTTTCCAGAGTCCATGGTTGTGAATGGCCTAGGACTCAGATTGGCCTTTCTTAGCGGCATTGTAGTGCTAAGCCGCGATTTCACAGAAGCACCGAACCATCCAAAAGAAACTCATTTACTCATATTCCAAATGTGCGTCGTCTTAAAACATTCAAACTTGTCTTGACTTAGCTTCTTAAAAGTATCATCCATTGTGGATATGTATGTAAAGTCTTGCCCTGATATTACTAATATTGTTTGGATGGATGGAAGACAAAACGGGAGTTTTATTTGAATACTTTCCTAGGCCTTCCACATGAGAAACAACAAGAACAAGGATCTGATGACCAAATTCTTATTCCTTCAAATTATTATAATAAAAAGACATTTATTGTTTATTTGATATAGTTATGGTAACTTGTTTTCAAGCACATAAGAAAAGTCCAACCTCCCAAGCATTATTGATAGATCCATTAGTGGAACTATAGGCACATGGTAACAAGAACCCTTCTAGGTGGGAGAGAGGGCCTTCTTCCGTGAAGCAACGCCAGGTTATCAAGGAAGACAACATCACCTTTCTCTCACTTGAAACTTGGAACAAAGGGTGTTTTTCCTCATTCGGAGGGTTACTTTGTTTAGGCACTTCTTGATCTAATTAGTTAGACACACAAAGCTTGTAAAAAGTGTTAGGATTGATGGAACAATTAGGTTAAAAGGTATGGTTGTCATTACAATCAGAGGTCTTTATGTAATTGTGGAACTAGGAAATATCTTCTAGATGTAGTGGGTTTCCTAGTAGTATTGGATTAGGATTCTTATCCTTATATGGAAGTAGGTTTTCCTAGTAGTATTCGACTAGGATTCCTTTAGGGTTTCTCTATAAATAGGAAAAGTATAGAGAAACCTAGTTGGTGAGTTGAGAGAGTCCCCATGGGGGGCTAATTATTAAAAAAGGCCCCTCTCATAGATTCAAGTTGATGAGAGAGAATCTATGAGATACCTATTTGAAGAGAGGAAATGTATGAGAAAATCTAATGAGAAGAGACTATAGGGGACGTAGGACATTATGATGTTCCAAACCTCTTAAATCTGTTGTGTTTGGGTGTGTACGTTCTTATATTTATGTGTTTAATCTCTGTGTGGATGATGCGACTTAGTTGAATTCTCCCAACAAGTGGTATTAGAGCCAAGTTTGGATCCTAATAAATGGTATGGGAGACAAGCTTGGTACCCAACAAGTGGTGCAGTAAGCATGGAATGTGGAAGATTGGGACCATAGATGATGAATTGAACGTGGTGAACGCAATTGAAGAAGCAGATTGATGTGTTTTGAAGTGAGATTTTCTCTTTCCCTAAATCTGGTTTGATTTTGGATGATATTGATATAGATCAATTGGAATACATTGTTGGAGTTGTGGATTGAGGTTTGCAAAGTACAAATCTATGTCTCTCTGTCTATATCTGAGCATTTATAATCCAAAATTGAAGATTTTTGTTGAAGAACATGACATTTTGGAGATGATCAATATTTTTGAATTTTTTGGATTGAAGATCAAGCTGATCATATTGTTTGAGGTAGTTGTTGTGTTTCTTTGGCTTAAGTTGTGGTGTTAGATGACAGAGAATGGTGGAGATTGATGTTTGAGGGGGAGCACTTTGTTGATTTTGTTGATCAATTGTTGATTGAGAGGGAGCATGTGATACTCCTATGTTAACATGATGTTCCTATGTTGATGTGATTGATGAAGTAAAAGTTTAGGATTTTCAAGTTTGTTGATATTCAGATGAGGTGTATTGAGACTCCAATGGTTGATTCTAGTGAAACACCTACAATTCTAGATAAGAGGTGGACTCTTCGTTGGGGATTTTGAAAAGTGATCTTAATTGTTGTGGAAGTCCTATGATTTTTTACTTTTATTGAGGGTCTCATGGTGGAGGACACATTTAGATGGAAGAAGCCCATGATGATGTGTAGATGCTTAGGGAGAAATACGTCCTAGGAGAGGTGTAACCTAGAAGAGGCTGCAGTGGAAGTGCCTAAGGAGGTATGACCTAAGAGAGGCATGGTTTTAAAAAAGGCAAGATGACACAATTAATGCGAGCTTGTTTTGAAGAGAGTTTTGTTCAATCTTTCTCTATCAAAAAGATTATGGTTGTAGAAGTTGAAGAGAGTTTTTTGCAATATTCTCTTTCAAAAGATTGTGGTTTAAGAGAGTTTCCTTAGTCTTTCTCTATCCAAAGACTATAGCTGTGGAAGTTGAAGAGGGTTTCTCTAATCTTTCTCTTATCAAAGATTATGGTTGTATAGTTGATAATTTGATGAGATTTTCTATACTTTCCTATGGTGTAGGGATGTTGCACCAAATTGTTCAAAAGGGGAGATTGTTAGGATTGATGGAACAATTAGGTTAAAAGGTATGGTTGTCATTACAATCAGGGGTCTTTATGTAATTGTGGAACTAGGAAATATCTTCTAGATGTAGTGGGTTTCCTAGTAGTATTGAATTAGGATTCTTATCTTTATATGGAAGTAGGTTTTCCTAGTAGTATTCGACTAGGATTCCTTTAGGGTTTCTCTATAAATAGGGGAAGTATAAAGAAAACTAGTGGGCGAGTTGAGAAAGTCCCCATGAGGGGCTAATTGTTAGAAAGGGCCCCTCTCATAGATTCAAGTTAATGAGAGAGAATCTATGAGATACCTATTTGAAGAGAGAGAATGTATGAGAAAATCTAATGAGAAGAGACTACAGGGGACGTAGGACATTATAATGTTCCGAATCTGTTAAATTTGTTGTGTTTAGGTGTGTGCATTCTTATATTTGTGTGTTCAATCTCTGTGTGGATGATGTGACTTGGTTGAATTCTCCTAACAAAAAGCAATTAGTAGAGGTTGTTATTTGTTCATTTTTACAACATATTATATAATTGAAATCATTGATCATATGCCAAAGATGTTAAATGAAATAATAAGTTAAAAGTATTCCATATTTGGGTTCTTGAGATTGTTCAGCAAACACTCCTTTATTTGTTTCATCCTCAATACATCATCACTGCCATTTGACCAATACAAAAACATATTGCACATCAAATATGACATAACATGTAAGGAATGGTTGGTGTAGTGGAAGGACTGCTAGACCCGCTGTGCGTTTGACCAACTAAAAACCTAGTATGAACTATTGTAATACGTTTGACCAACAAAAAAGAAAAAGAAAAAAAAAATATTAATGGCAAACTAGCCAAACAACTGAGTCCCACTATGTGTTTGACCAACTAAAAAAGAAAAACTATTATGAACTCATGTGATGGTGACTTTCTCAATGATGGCAAACTAGCGAAACAACTAAGTTCTTAAAAGTGATTTTCTCTAAAGATCTAGTCCACCAATACTCTTGCTTGTAGCTGTGAAAAGATTGAAGGAAAAGAAGAAAACTTCAGTACCTATTGCTCGCTCAATATCAGTGGAGCACTCTCCACCCCCGTATGCTTTTACAAGTATCTCTCTCCACCTGCTAAGATCAGATGGAGTTATCCTTGTTTTCTTAGCTTAGCTGTTTATGCAGTCTTGTGATATACATGGTGCATTTTCAGTTGGCTTGATGTAGATAGTAGAATATGTTAAAAGATAGATGAAAAATTGTACTGTTGTACAAAAGAAAAAGAAAACCTTAGACACTTGATTACTGAAATCGAATGGGTCTTGTCATATTGATCAAACTCAAGCTCTTGTTAAAAATTACAAATTCAGGTCCATATTTGTCATGTAGGTAAAACTAAGGCTTTATCAAATATAGTATTAAACATATCACAATGTTCATTTGGGATTGTATTACTTCTTATTATGTTGATGTATTGATGATGTTAACTTATACATTCTCCATCTCTTTGTAGCCGAATGGAACTCTTTTCCATCATCGTCATGGCTACCAAGGACGTGATAGAGGAAAAGGAATGGGGGTAATCTTCTGTTTACATTTACATTGTAATTTTAAGTTGGTTTACCTCATATAGATCTAACTTACAACCTGAAAACTCCCTTCAATGTTTTAATTATTGCATTAGTGTTATATAGAGTTATGCTCTTCTTCAAGATTTAAGGTTTTAATTGCAATAACAACTTTCATATTTCTTAAAGGATTAGGAGTGGTTACAAATTGAATTTCTTTCTGTAGATAAATGTCGAAGAGTGAATTCGATATTACCTTCAAAACAAAATGATAGTTCAATTGAAAATTGAAGCTTTAAGATATTTTTTATTTTATTATGTGAATGCTTTGTAGGTTTGTGATTTTGAAATTTCATATTTGGTATGGGAGGATACAATCTGTTGCACCATGATTCCTTAATATAAGTTTCTTTAATTCAGTGGGATTTTAACATGAAAAAAGTGAATGTTAGCCATGCAGAGTTCACGTCCAGTGACAAAATTCACCGAAGATTTTGATTTTATAGCTATGAATGAGAAATTCAAGTAGGACAAAGTGTGGGTTCATCTTGGTAAGGGTAATAAATTGTATTCGAAGGACAAAGAACATGATGAAAAAGTTATTGATGAGGACAATATCGAAGATGATGATGATGTGTAATTGTCGAAGGTTGAGATGAAGGTAAGATTTCTTGTCCTTTATCACACTACAACTATGTGGAACAACCCAATATGCTTTTTTTATGTAATTATAATTAATTTTTTTCTTTATTGTCAGCGTCCTGTCTATAATAAGGATGATTTCTTTAATTCCCTCTCCTACAATACACTTGATCATGAATTAAAATGGAAGGACCAAATTCTCTGAGCTAATGAAGATAGATACAGAGGTAAAATCTTTTAACTTGTATCAAATCCAAGTTTTGAAGTGTATATGGTTACCCTGTTTGTATGTGCAAAATTTTGGTGAATTCGCAAGATATTGCAGTAGAGGTCATGGACCTGGGCGAGGTCGCCATTCTTGAGGTGGTTATTATGGAAGGGGTTATGGTTATAGTGGGAGGGGCTAGGGTTGAGTTAATCCTGGACGTGCTCTTTAGTTGGTACTAGGTCTATTAAGAAGATATGGTGAGTAAATATGCAACCCGTCTGCTCACAATAGCCAATTGGTCTGGGGTTATGCTTGTTATGATTACGTTTTCTTGTTTTAATTGTCTAAGGAATAAAAAGGTAGGATTTGCATGCTAATTTCAAATTTGTCTTGATCTACTTTGAGCATTTAACTGTCATTTTTTTAAATGTAATGGAGGAATAAAGAAGTTGAGACAATGGATAAATATAAGTGGGAGCTTATATTAATATTGGACTTAGTACAAAAGTGGCTAATATGAAATCTAAGGAATGGTGGCTGAATCCATTACATTTTATAGGCACTGGCATTATCTAAAGCTTCCTACGTAATTTCTATTTGGTAACTAAAGTCGTAGCAGGTCAGTCCCAACCATGGACCTTGAGCATGCACGAAAGTCATTGGCTTCTTCCCTTTCGGCTCCATGAAACTCTTCTAGTCGGTGCCCTTGCTGGGACCCATGGTGGGTACACTCCACTTGTTGATGCAAACATGTGATGGCTTCTCTTAACTAGTAAGGTTGAGTTGGAACTAGCACCATACTGAAATGGTGTAAAAGCAGAGTTAAGTGTTGTCTTTTTTGTTACTTTGTTCATCATATGTGCATGGGAATTTTGAGCAATACAATTCAAGACATGCAAAGTTCTAAGTGCGTTAACTAGGATAGGCCTTACAGGATATGTTGGTTTCTTCAGCTTAGGATTTCCAATAAAGTCAAAGATAACTAATGGGACGTTTACCACCCTATTACCAGTTTCTCTTTCAGTCCCCGTCAAGCTTGGCATGGTATTCCTTATATTAGCAAAAGTCTCCCTAGACAAAGGCTTTAGTTAAAATATCAACTAGTTGTGATGAGCTTGGAATATGAGCAGTGATTAGAGTACCTTGGGCTACCTTTTCTTGGACAAAATGAAAATCAACTTCAAGATGCTTAGATCTGTTGTGGAAGGTAGGTTTGGTAGAGAGTTAAACGGTAGGTAAATTATCACAATGAAGTATGATTGGAATAAATTGGCTTGTACCTAGATATCTCATGAGGTGCAAGAGCCAAGTGACTTTTGCTATCCCAGTAGCCAAGGCATGATACTTAGCTTCAGCTAGGGATCAAGAAATGGTGCTTTGTAGTTTTAAAGTCCACGACACAAGATTAGCTCCAATGAATATGCAAAATCTAGTTATGGAACGACGGGTGTCTATGCATCCTGCCCAATTGGCATCTGTGAAACCATAAAGATTTAAAGTGCTTCGATGGTGAATCTTGAGTCCAAGCTCATAGGTGCCTTAAGGATAGCAGATGACGCATTTTAGATTATGAAAATTTTAGATAATAGGCGAACTCATCTTTTGGCAAAGATAGTTTACAACAAAACTAATGTTGAGTCGTGTTAAGGTCACATACTGCAGAGCTCTTAACATGCTTCTGTAGAAGGTTGGTTGAGCAAAAGGTTCTTCCCTATTTGGAACAACAGTGAGCTTTTTAGTCATAGGAGTTGATAATGGACAACAATTGGCCATTTCTGCCCTATGGATGATATCACCAATGTAGTTGGCTTGGTTTCGAAAGATACTTTCAAATGAGTGAGATACTTGCACTCCCAAGAAGAAGTGCAATTGACCAAGGTCCTTGATGGGAAAGGCCTCACTAAGTTCTTTGATGAAGACTTCAATATGTAATGGTGAGTTTCTAATGATAATCAAATCATCCACATAAATTAGTAACCAAATGTGGATATTGTTATGATTAAAAACAAACAACGAAGAATCAAATGCTAGACAAGTGAAACCACGATCATGTAAGAACTGAGAAAGTCTATCAAACCATGCACGAGGTGACTGCTTCAGTCCATACAGCGAACGTTGGAGCTTGTAAACATGATTAGGATACCGCAAATCTTAAAAACTAAGAGCCTGCTCCATGAACACAAATTCTGTGAGATATCTGAGGAGAAATGCATTATCCACATCGACTTGCTTCAACATCCAGCCCCTTACACTGGCCATTGTTAGAATGACCCGTATGGTAGTAGGTCTTACCATAAGGTTGAATGGTTCTAAGTAATCAAAATCGAGTTCTTATGAGTAACCTTTGGCTACAAGTCTAGCATTAAGTCGATCCAATGTGCCATTTGATGTCAAATCGGGTTTAAACACCCATTTACATCCGATAATATTCATCCCTCCAGCTTTTGGAACAAACGTCCAAGTGTTGTTTTGGGAAAAGGCCTTCATTTTGACCTCCAAGGCATACTTCTAGCCGAGGTATGCCAAGGCTCATTGGATAGTAGTAGGAATTGGGGAATAGCACGGTTTATAGCAACTAGGATGTATCTTGGATTCGGTCTTTTAACTTCAACTTGTTTGTGGGTTGTCATTAGATGAAGTCGAGTTATAGGTTCAATGTTAATGGAAGGAGAGGAGGCCAAAGTGGGAAGATGAGGAAAGAGTGGTATGGTGATAGTTTTTAGACAAGTGGTGGTTTTAAAGCCTCTGTGTCACCTAACTTTCTAGTTTTCCTGCATGGTTATGAGGGGCTGATATCCTTTGTTAGTGACGTGTCGCATGATATTGGAAAAGAGGAATTGGACACGTCAGGTGATATGGATATGGGAGAATTTTCAACATAGTCTTCTATAGGCCCTTGGATAGGATGCTCAAGTGATTCTGGTACAAGTGAAGCTTTCTTGCGATTTTCTTGGATTTGGTAAATATCTACAGTTGTTTCTCTACTATTAATGTATTGATTATTGCCGACTTTTGTTGAAGATAAAGACCCTTTGGATGTGAAATGCGACATTGTTGAGGGGTTAGTGTGAGAGTGAGAAATTGCGTGTCTTCATTAAAGAAGGATGTACGAGATATCCTTAGAGTCTTTGCTTCATCAAAAAATTCGGGATTGTGTTAGCCATCTAGCACAAGAGAATTTGTACTTAGGAGGAAAGGAAACACATTTTCCTCAAAGAGCATATGTCAAGAGATGAAAATCTTTCCTATTTAAGGATGTAAGCATCGATATCCTTTATGTTGTGAGTTGTAACCTACAAAGACACAAGGAAGAGACTTTTTAGAGAGTTTATTAGTGATATTCATACGAAAACATGGAAAGCAATGGGATCCAAACACTTGGAAGAATCTATATTATGGAAGTCATTGATATAATTTCTCAAAGGGTGATTGATTTTCCAAGGTTAGGGTCGACAAACGGTTGATGATGTAGACTACGGTTAGGAAAGCTTCCATCCAATGTTTTCATGGAGCACCAGATTAAATCAACATAGAACGTCCTAATTCAACAATATGTTAATGTTTTCTTTCCGCCAATCCATTCTGTTGCAGGATACAAGGACACGCGAATTGATGCATTATCCCATTGACTTTTAGGAAATTATTTAATTCTATATTTATGTACTCTCCCCCATTATTAGAAAGTAAAATCTTAATCTTTTTGTCAAATTGTCATTTTGCCATGGTTTTGAATTCAACAAAAATTTGGCATAATTTAGATTTCCTCTTCATAGGATATATTCAAGTAAAGCGAGAGCATTCATCAATTAGGATAGCATAGTATAAAAAGTTTTGACATGATGGTGTTGAGGCTGGTCCCCATACATCACTATGTATTCTTTCCAAGAAACCATGTGACTTATGAGGTAAGGCAAAGAAAGGTAAAAGATGACTCTTACTAGCTAAGCATGTAGAGCACAAGCTAGGTGTTCCTCTTATTATTTTAATAGGTCATAGGTCTTGTAAAAGCTTCATAATCTAAAAATTAGAGTGTTCAAGCCTTTTGTGCCATGTATAGCCGTCAGTAGCCCATTGGTGATGTGCAAAGAAGGCTTGTAGGTTATTATTGGGCAACACAAAAGATCTCCTTGCTTATGTCCCTTGAGGAGGGTTTCCTGAGTGGTTAGATCCTTTATAGTAAAGGAGGTTTTATCAAAAATCACATTGCACGGATAATCATTAGTTAGCTAAGATATTAATAGTAGTTTATGTTTAATCTCTGAAACTACTTGAACAAAATTCAAACATAATTGACCATTGATTTCAACTGATCCAGTGTGAGTGATGGGCAAATGTTTACCGTTTTTAGCAATGATATAATCTGAACCAACATGTGGTGAGAAAGAGGTAAGGATACCAAGGGACTCCACTATGTAAGAGGAAGCACCTGAATCTGCTATCCATTCCTCAGAGTTTGGTTCATGCATTTGTAATGCTCCCAAAGCTTTAAGGAAGCTTTAGGGATGCTTTAGGATTAAAAGGTGTGATCAAAGTGACTTCAGCACTCAAGGGTAGTGTGACCTCGTTTTTCATGTCTCTGACAAGTAGGAAGATTTCGAGGTGGTAGGGAAATAGCAGTACCTAAATTCTTATTTGGTTAAGTTATAGGTGGGTTTTCTTGTTTCTATGGGGACATATTTCTGTTTCTAGGTGCTAACAGACCAAAACCACATCCTTGAGACGTGTAAGTTCCATGTGCCCTCGAGACCTTTGACTATTGCATCCTCCACAACCTCCTTTAAAGGTATAGAAGGCTATATGTTCAGTGGGAGAAATATTCGTGGGATGGTAATGCCTTTGACGAGATTCAAAGGCTTGGAGTTGAAAAATAACTTCATTGAACTAGGGAACAGGTGGCTTAAACATAATAGTTTTGAAGGAGTCATACTTTTCTCCTAGACTTTCTAAAAGCCAAAAAGTTTTGGCTAAGTCACTCAATGGTTTGCCAATTGAACTTAGTTGATTGACAAGATTTTTAAAATCAATACGGAATGAGGCAAAGGGTTTACCTTCGTGTTGAAGGTTGTGAATTTGCAATAGTAGGTCAAATTTGCAAGCCTCAATTCTTTAGGCAAAGTGGTAGTAAGAGCATTCTAGACTTGTGTGGTTGTTTCCAATTCGAAGATATGCCCCATGGCTTCATCTGATAAAGTGCTAATAATCCAGGATTTAACCAAGGCATTGCTTTGTGCCCAGGCCTCTGAGGTTGGATTAGGTACCATACCACTTATAGTGGTGCAAGTCAGTGGAGGACATTTAGTTTCCCCAGTGAGTTTTGGGTTTAGATTAAAGACTTCATCTGGGTCATCCATGGTAAATAATTCCCTTCAGTCAATTTTAGCATAACAAAGTTGCTAACATTGACTGTTGTAGGAAAGGGGTAGGTAGGTGTTTTAAACATAGTAGGAATGATGTTGACTGGTCTTTTAGGTAGTAAGATGGAGTGAAAAGCTCTTTGATACCATAAAGAAGTTAAGACACAATGGATAAATATAAGTGGAAGCTTATATTAATATTGGACTTGGTACAAAAATTGCTAACACCAAATCTAAGGAATGGTGGCCAAGTCCATTACATTTTATAGGCACTGGCCTTATCTTAAGCTTCCTATGTAATTTCCATTTAGTAACTAAAGTCGTAGTAGGTTGGTCCTAACCATGGACCTTGAGCATGCATGAAAGTCATTGGCTCCTTCCCTTTCGGTTCCACAAAACTTCTTATAGTCGGTGCCCTTGCTAGGACCCATGGTGGGTACACTCCACTTGCTGACATAAACATGTGATAGCTTCTTTTAATTGGTAAGGTTAAGTTGGAACTAGCACCATACTAAAATGGTGTAAAGGCAAAGTTAGGTATTGTCACTTATGTCGCTTTGTTCATCATACGTGTGTAGCCATTTTGAGCAATACAATTCAGGACATGCAAAGCTCTTGGTGGATTAACTGGAATATGCCTTATAGGATATGTTGGTTCCTTCAGCTTAGGATTTCTAGCAGAGTCAAAGATAACGAATGGGACGTTTACCACCCCATTACCAGTTTCTCTTTCAAAGAGTGCTTTGCTTTAAAACCCAGGAAGAGGGTAGAATCATTGTTAATGTCATTAATCAATGTCTTTCTCATATCTTATTTGTGGCAACAAGATTGGACTTTCCTTCCAGTCCTAGTTTGATATGCTTCCAACCTCCTTTTAAGTGTCAATTGTCCAAAGCTAACCTACCTCCTCGGGAGAAGCTAGGCGCCACTTAGGTCAAGCCAAGCCCGTGACACTGAGCCTTGTAACATGGTTCGAACATTTTGGTGCTACGTTGAACAAGAAAATAACAAAAGAGAAAAAGAAAAGAGAGAGAGAGACAGAGAGAAGAAAGGGGAAGACGGTTTAGTGGTGGAAGATAAAACCAGAGTATTATTTGGATACGTTCTTGGGGCTCGTACATGAGAAACAACAAAGAACAAGGATCTGATGACCAAATTTTTATTCCTTCAAATTTATTATAATAAAAAGAGATTTATTTTTTATTTGATATAGTTATAGTAACTTGTTTTCAAGCATATAAGAAAAGTCCAACAACCTCCCAAGCATTATTGATAGATCCAGTGGTGGAACTACATGCACGTGCTAACAAGAACCCTTCTAGGTGGGAGAGAGGGCCTTCTTCCGTGAAGCAACGCCAGGTTATCAAGGAAGACAACATCACCCTTCTCCCACTTGAATTGGATGCTCTCTTCTTCAATGATTTCTTCACATCTCTTGACTATATTTTTTGGGATTTCTGTCCCGTCTGCCATCATGGCTGAGCTGTACTGCTTCCCGTACATGCCCACTAGTGTGTTAAACCACATTCTCCTTCCTTTCCTTCCATCAAATACCCTTGTCAGAGAGCGCGGGCCTAATATAATCTTCACCGAGCCATCTGGTTGCCACTCCATGTCCATCCCCAGTGCTTTGGCCCTGCACACATGATATTCAAATTTCGAGTGCTCTCCACCTCAGTGATTACTTAATGCTGGTATCAAAATCAGGTGAGGTTTAGTGTTATGTATAGTATAGCAGTCTTACGCTTTCTCAGCTTCCGCACGATCCGATGAACCAAAAGCGTCCTCCCAGCCCCTACCCCTCATGGAGGATGTGTCATTCCTGCTAAGAGCTGTGAAGGTGTATTTTAGCCCCTTCTCCTCAATTTCCTTCACAGCTTCTGGGAGCTCCTCCAGCATCCTTTCTGTTACACGGAAACTTGGAACGAAGGGTGTTTCTCCTCCTTCGGGGGGTGGAACTTCACAGAAAAGAATTACTTTGTTTGGGCACTTCTTGATCTGATTAGTTAGACACATCAAGCTTGTCAAATGCGATTAGCAGAGGTTGTTATTTGGTCATTTTCACAACAAATTATATAATTGAGATCATCCATTATACGTCAAAGATGTTAAATGTAATAATCAGTTTACTCCATATTTGGGTTCTCGAGACTCTTCAGCAAACACTCCCGTTATCTGTTCCACCCTCGATACATCATCACTGCCATTTGACCAATATAAACGCATATTGCACGTCAGAATGACATAACATGTAAGTCAGTGATTGATGCAGTGGAAGGACTGCTGGACCCACTATGTGTTTGACCAACCAAAAAGAAAAAAAGAAAAAAAAAAAAAACTATTATGAACTCATGTGATTGTGACTCTCTCGGTGATGGCAAACTAGCCAAACAGCTGAGTTCTTAAAAGTGATTTTCTCTAAAGATCTAGTCGACCGATCCTCTTGCTTGGTAGCTGTGAAATGATTGAGGGAAAAGAAGAAAACTTCGGTACCTACTGGATGGCAAACTTCCGTTGCAGCATGCACCAGTAATGCATGGAAGATGGACAACTAGTTAGAAATAAATTCTAAAACACACATATAGGCTAATATTACTGGAAAAGAAAAGGATTGGAAGATTAAAGGGGGAAAAGGGAAGAAGAGAAAGAAGAGAAAGAAGAGAAAGAAAAAGAAAAAGAAAAAGAAGAAGAAGAATCACTTCGGTACTTGCCACCGGTTCCAGCCATATTTCCCTTTCTTACGCTATGATACATGACTTACCAAAACCATTTCATGATGGTAGTATATGAACTCCGAGAGGGGTCCCTCGTTTGCCGTCCATACTCGTTTGTGAACATGAGTCCGAGGAGCCGGCCCGACGTAACGAATGTCGTCCCAGCCGAAGGTTTCTATGATCTCATTGAAGTCCTCGGCATTCGTGATATCGAAGCCTCGAATAAGAACAGCACTGTTCTTGATGATCATTTCCTCAAACCATTCCTTGTTTTCTTTGAGAGTAGAGAGAAGGGAATCCAGGTCACTTCTGTTGGGATCTGGTGGTGTTAGCACTAGTGGCATGGCTTCCCCATCCACCACTTTTTGGCCCTCGCATTTTCCCACCTTGAAGGCCTTGCAAGAAAATTCCATGTCTCTTGGCTCTCACTTTTCTATCTCGATGTTTCTGCTTGTGAGGTTATTGCTATTCGCTTCTTTGGGGGTATATAAATACTAGTGAAGGCATGATTTGGTTCGCCAGGGAGGAGTTTTCGATGCCTGGAAAGAAACTGGTCTCGTCATCAGTTTCGTCAATATACTTAACGCCATTTTGTGGAGACCTGTTTATTTGTTGGATTTGGATGACAAGTGGTTTCGTCTGCCGGCTGCTACAAAAACAATGTGGTGGTATTTTATGTTTGTCCTAAGGCCGACTGTTACGGTTAACTTGATGATGCCCCTACCACCAAATTGTCGAAATCCATTCCAGTTTGAGGTCGAAAAACTAGGTTTCGTCTTGACAAATGGAGAGACAGCTCGGCCCAAGTTGTCGTCTGCCCGAGACATTTTAGCCTGCAGACAAAATTGCATCCATTAAACATGATCCTGCAAAGAAACGCAAAAACCAACGTTATATGGTATAAACAAATATCTTAACATGATATTATAATTAAATTTAAATGCATATTCCTGCAAAGCTCACAATTCATAAGGTTTTGTAAGAGAATATTCACATTCAATATGGAACCAGTAACCTATGTCGATTGGGAGACTGCATGTTAAGGATAAGATTGGTTGCACCCAGGTGCTACACTGCTTGCCGCCAATGTTAGTGACCTTAAAAGCCCAACACGTTCCTTCGTGGATGTCGAAAGATGGTCCGTTCATGGAATCAGATCATGGCATTTCACCCCACCGTATCCAAGGTGTAGCCCAAGGAACGGCACAATGAGACACGCATAGACATGCACCATCATTACGAAGGGGATTAGCACAAAAGAAAGAAAGAAGGAAGAAAAAAAGCTGGGATTATGGCCAAGTGAAAACGAAAAGCCTAATATATGTCTTGGATGCTATGGACTATGTACAATAGTGGGAAAATCACCTGTGGGAAGAAAAATTTTGGGAACCCGTTTTCATTTACAACAGTTCAAATTGTCAAAGCATGCCCAGTTTTTTGTCACAAATGTCGGGTGACTGGCATTTCAATTCGGTGAATCGGATAAGCAGTCTAGTTAAACAAATAAAGGTAAACCTTTCCCAATGCAAAACTCCAATTCCAAATACTCAGTGACTTTATTTGGCTGTCGGTGGCTCTTTTTCTCTAACACTTGCACTCTTCTTGGGGTAAGAGGACTGAGACAGCTTCAAACCCATGGCTATGGTCTTACCTTCACCGGTCCAACTCCTCATCTTCGCTAGAGTCTCAGGGCTTGCAGTGACAGTGCTGGTCCTCTTCTGGGCTATTGCCTTTCAATCCAGCTTCCTTCCTCACTCATCCTCCCAACAAGACCTCATCTTTGCGGTATGTTGTTCTCTGAGTCGGTCTCCCTCTTTGCATGTCTTTATAGAACACACATTTGGTTTTGCTATTGTTCTATCTTCCTTTAGAGCTAAAAAGGTTTGGTTTTTCTGCTCTTTTCTAACAGGCTCTTCATCCTTTGTTAATGGTGATTGGTTTTATTCTCATCAGTGGAGAAGGTAGTGAAAGAACACAAATCAGAATACAGTAAATGTATAAGTAAATCCATTCACAAAATAAATAATGCGGCTCGTTTGGTGCTGTATTTTTGTGTTCCTAGCGATTCTGGTGCCTAGATGGTTGCCTTGTTCGAGGAACTCCAAGAAATATGTTCATTTGTGTCTTCAAGGACTGGCTTTGGCTTCTGGGTTTTCCGGGATTTGGACAAAATTTCATGGAAGCGATGGGATCGCAGCTAACTTTTACAGTCTGCATTCTTGGATGGGTTTGATTTGTATCTTCATATTTGGAGCTCAGGTTTTGTTATTCCGTTCCCTAAGCTTTTTTTTTTTTTTTTAATTTGTTCAAAATCATGATCAATATATTAGAATTAGGTATGTTCTTGGATTATTTTTATAAAGTAAGACGAGGAAAGAGCATCTTTTTCCCAATATACCAAACCCCTTTTATCTTTCGCTGAGCCTAACCTTTATTGGCTATATACTTTTTTATATATATATTATAAGATACACACCCAATTCACATTTAAGGTATCAAACTCTTAACCTTATTGTTGGAGTATTTATGAGCTAGATACCCAAGTGACAAAACTCTATCATTATCTTGTGCTTTTGTTTCTTTCGAGTGAGTACAGCTCCTTTATCTTTTCTAGCATCATTGACAAAACTGTCTATGTCAGTTACAAAGTCGAGGATAGATGCTTTCAGATGTTCGGAAGTGGGAATCATGTAGGTCATCCGTGTCCTTGTTTCTTCGGAAAACCCGTGCAATTTGCAGAAAGAAAGCGCTGAACCCGTCAGGCTTTTAGATTCAGCAATGTCTATTAATTGTCTGATGCTATCATCCATAAGTCTTTAGAACACAGCATCCTTAAATTCAAACTTCTTTCCCAACGTACATGAATCTTAGTTTCTGCTTCTGTTGATTCTGACGCAGTGGTTGATCGGTTTCCTAAGCTTTTGGCTTAGAGGAGAGGCGCGATCACAAAGGCTGAGGGTCCTGCCCTGGCACGTTTTCCTGGAGCTCTACACTTACGCTTTGGCCGTGGCCACAGCAGAAACAGGACTGCTGGAGAAGTTGACTCTTTTACAGACCAAGAGAAACACCTCTAGACATTTTCCAGAGTCCATGGTTGTGAATGGCCTGGGGCTCGGATTGGCCCTTCTTAGCGGCATTGTAGTGCTGGCTGCGGTTTCACCGAAGCACCAACCCGTCCAAAAGAAACTCATCTACTCAGACTCCAAGTGCTCATCGTCTTAAAAGATTCAAACTTGTCTTGACTTAGCTTCTTAAAAGTATCACCCATTGTGGATATGTAAGTAAAGTCTTGTCCTGATGTTACTAATACTGTTTGGAAGGATGGAACATTATAAACAAAGAAAATGTCAAGGGGAGAGCAAACTGATGAATATGGTACACTTAAATACAATTATCTGCTTGGTCTCGTCCTAATGTTTTTAACATCATTCATGAACAAGAATGTGATTCGGTGTGCTAACTTCATATGATGAGTACTCTCAATCTATTTTCTGAAATCAGAACTTCCATTTTGATGTCAACAGGTTACAAAAAATCTAAAAACTTAAAGAACACCAAAGGGTTTATAACAAGAAGACTGGAGTTTGATAAAAGAGCTTCTTTTATGTTAAGATGGAAATTTTATTAAATAGTTTTTTTTTTTTTTGGTTGTCAAATTGTTATAGCATCTCAAACTTGATATATCAACCTCAACTATTAGATTATACTCGTATTCTTTTGGAGAAAAAAAAATATATTAATTAGACATCACAATTTATGGGTGATATCATATTTGAGGAAAGGCCAACCTTTGAGCCTTACCATTTATTTTTCAAAAACTAAGGCTTTAGAAGTTGCCTTATCTCCTTTATAAGGGGCACTACAATCCCTTGAGGAGCCCTGCAGCCCAATTCTTGTGTTTTGGAGGCCCGACAACACAGTCTTTATAAAAGAGTGGGCCTCATTTGGTCTCCATGACCTCTATTAATAATGACAGCAGGTTTTTATTTAACATGGAGCATATTGTAGCTTTAAGGATAATTTGGAAATCTTGGTCTTTTACTTGGTGCATAATGAGGATAATCTAATAAGTGAGTTCAATATGTAACATGTGAATATTTAAGGAATGTCATTATATATGACAAAATCTTTTAACTCATAGAGTAGATTTGTGATTCTTGAAAACCAAGGTAGTTTTTTGGTTGATAAGCACTTAGTTCAATTAGAAGTAAACATGTGCGCGACTTGAGGCTATGTGTTTTTATATAAAAATAAATAAAAACTAGTCTTTTGGGATAGTTGGATAGGCGGACTTATTGTATCGACTTTTGTGGCGCTGAGAAGCGGAACAGTTCCCCAAAACAAGAAGTTTAAACGGCGGAAAAGTCGCCTTAGCAACCGTTGTCGTAGTTTATAAACATCAAACGCCTCGGTAACTACGAGCTCAGAATTTCTCTGCATTGACAACACGGCGCAGAGAAGACACTCTCCCATGTCCGATCTCGCCTAACAACGACATCCCAATTCCTATCCCTTAAACCTAAACCTCTCCGCACCCGGAAGAACCCTAAAACACTTTCACAAATGTGCTCCTCGTCTTGTTCCTCATCGCCTTTCTTCTTGCCGGCTCACAATCCCTCTCTTCTGCTGCGACGTCGTACTGCACCTTCATTTCTCCGAAATCCCAGACCCTCAATCACAAGTCCTACACCGTCCCTCTGTGCCTCACTCGCAGAGAGCAACCTCGAGGCTTCGTGGTCCTCTACGGACCAGAATGTAAACCCCGAGTACGGCGGTTGGGCTATCGTGGATTCTCCAGTTCCCAAGAAGAAAACCGGTTTAAATTCCAATCCTTTTTCTCTAATGCATAAATCTTTTTTAGTTAATTTCTTTAAATGTTTGACCCTTTATTTATATAAATTGAGCTATTCTTGATATGCAGGCTTGCCTACATATGCGATTTGTGGAATTGGGGCTTCCCTGGCTGTTCTATTTGCCGCCATTTCTCATTTCTCACTATCAAGAAGAGGTTAAATGGATATTTTACTAAAAAAATGGAGTTCTTTTTCATGTTTTTCTTTCACTTACTTTAGATTTACTGGGTTTCGCCAATGTGGGTACTTTGTTTTTTAAAATAATTAATAACTGACACACTTGATGATTTTTAGTTGTCTGAATGAGATGGGAATTTGGACAACTGGGTGTTAAGTGTTGTGGGATTTTTTTGGTTTTTTTCTTTGTAGGTTTTAGGTTTCACTTGGGTAATCCACTACATGCTTTACATGGGACATTAAGTACAACCGGAAGTGAAGATGATCGAAGCGAAACTAGGGGCATTGCTGAATCTGATGGTAGTACTGTGGTGTCTGAGTCAAACTTAGAAAATATGGAGCACGCTACCGGTGAGACTGATTCTTCCAGAAGAACCGTAATTTTTTTTGTTTTTGAATTGTTTGAGAGACCCCCCTAGATTTGGTCACTTTCTTACTTTTATGGTTGCCTTATACTCTTTTGCTGACCCTGTAAGTATATGCCCTTTGTGTTTATTGGAGTAATTGAAATAGAGTTGTTATTGAAATCTCACCTCTGTCTACCACGAATGTTATCAATGAAAAGGAAAAGGAATTCACATATTCTGGCTATGATGATGGTTTTCATTTTCTTGGGGTGTAAAATGCAATGACATTCCTTCACGTTTCTCAACTAAGATTGATCATTTGCATACGGGAAGTGAATATAGGATCTGATTGCTTAAAAGATTCAACTTTGCTAAACTTTTTTGAGCCTTTCAAAAGCGTCAGTCGGAATAACCTTTGAAAGTTCTCTTATCTTTGGTTCTCAATGCCATATCTAAAATGAAAGCTTGTGTAGAGTGTTACTCAAATTTCATCCATGATGTCTTCATTTAACAGCTCAAACAAGAGTCAACTTGCCATCCCATATCATAAGCCACATATGGCCCACTGCCAAGCTTCCTGCCATTTAGAAATAATTTTGCAGTTATGGAGAAATTTTGGTCTTCCTGTTTTACTAGTATGGCTAGTTTTGACATGAGCTATTGTTTAATGTTCTGGTTTTGGATCTTGTTTCAGCATCTATTGACATGCTCGAACGGGTTGTAATTCCACCTGCTGTGGATTCCACTCAACTGGAAGCTTTGTCAGTTTTAAAAAAACTGAAGGTTTGCTTCCTCAATCGTGTTCTGTACTGGGATTAGAGAAGATGAATTTTTTTAATACATGCTGTGTAAATTCTCTGCCACATTTTTTAATTGCCACATTTAAGTCATTGTACTTTTGCTTCCTGTTGTCGTGAGAAGTTTTAAATGCCTTAATGAGTCTGAAGTGTTATCCCTCTCTCTCTCTCTCTCTCTCTCTCTCTCTCTCTCTCACACACACACACACACACACAGTCTCCCCACCTTCTCTCCCTCCCTCCCTCCCTCCCTCCCTACCTACCCCAACCAAAGAAAAAATAAATAAAAAAGGAGAAAAAGTTGGACAAGTTGTGTAGGACTTTTGAAGGCACTTAAATGTTGAGTATTGACTCGATGAACTTAGTGATAAATGTGAGAGAAATGTGAACTAATGGTTATATATATGGGAAATTGTTGTTCCATATCAGTTTCTGATTCTTGTTCACCTGTTGATTTTTCATGGAATTAAAGTATGTGATCTTTTAAGTCCTGTTTTGTTGTATGTGTAATATAAGTTAGAGATTTCTTATGTCAGATTCCACTCATTAAGGTGTGTTGCTTGAGTCCACACCTAGAGGGGATAGACTAATAGCTAACTGATTAAATTTAGGATTTCTTGTTAGTTTAAAGTTGAGTTAAATGATAATTTTTTGACTGAAGGGCTTCCAATCTATTTTTGGTTTGCTGAAATCATGATTGACTTCTTGTTATCCATGGTTTGTGTGTCTCAAATGTTTGAATTTCTGCTAACATTTCTCAATCATATTGCACACTAATGTGAATGAAGGTGTGGGTGCACTTCTGAACATAGATATCTATAATTAAGGTGTACAGGTCATTGAAGAAGATTTCAAGGCAGATGAATTGTGTACTAGAAGAGAATATGCGAGATGGCTAGTTCAACTAAGTTCTTCATTAGAAAGGTAGTTACTAATCTATGCTCATAAAATTTCAAGATGTTTGACTCACAAAAATATGGACTACCGTTAATTTGTTTTGGATCTGGCTTAGAATTTGTTCTTTTTTGAATTTAATAGGAATCCAAAGCACAGGATTATTCCAGCAATTTCACTTTCAGGGTCAATAGTTGCTGCATTTGATGATATTGGTGTCAAAGATCCAGATTTTTGGCCCATTCAAGGTAAAGCTCAATCTTGATGTCTGCCTGCCATTTCAAGGGCTTATGGTTGACAATTGCTTATGCTAAACTTTGCTCTTGATTTGGCATTCAGCCCTAGCAGAGGCTGGCGTCATTCCCAGTAAACTATCATTGAACAACTCTGCTGGCAATGGTTCTGAAGGCCAAGAAAATGCTTGTTTTTCCCCCGAGAGGTGTGATAGGTGCATCAATCTTTCTAATGTTTTTGAATTTCGTTTCATCTTAATAAAATGTCTGGAACTGCAGGTTTATCTCTCGACAGGATCTCATTGACTGGAAAGCCCAGCTAGAGTATGAACTTGTGCCAGGCATTGTAGAACAGGTAAAGAATATTTTCAGATATGTTCTTCGATACCAATGGTTTTTGGTTTTAACTTTTAAATCAACATCAGGGTGACACTTTGTCGGTCTGTCATTTCTTTTAAAACCTGACTTGTTTACAGTCCAGATATCAAGAACAAAATTGGGTTTTTTGGATGTGAGAGAGATTAGTTCTGATGCATCAGTGGAACTTCTTATGGACCTATTGGCTGGGGAGAATAGCATACTCAGAAAAGTTTTTGGTATTCTTCCTCTTCTCATTCAATTTCTCTTATATATGTGGTAACATTAAGTTTTTCCTTCTTTTAACTCATGAATGCATGTATGAACTCTGTCCTATTGACAACATTAGAAAATGTGTGCTAGGAAGCGTGTATACATATGGTTTTTAACCTTTAAGTAAAATTTGTGAAGCACTTATAAGCGGAAACTATTCAAAGATGAAAGCACAAACTGGCAATTTCCACTTTTTATATAAGATAAAACTTACAGTTTAAGGTTTTTTAAGCCAATAAATTGAAAAGTAACATAAGCCTTGGGCTCTGCATGGGGTAAATTTAGAAGTAAACCCATAGATAAGAAATAACAATTTGAACTTATGAGATGTTGCTACCAAACCTCTTTTGTGCTAATGATGATGCATAGAACATCATTGAGCAGAGTTTTGGGATCAAGGCTTATTTGAGCCGTTCCAGGCTTCCACTAATCCTGTTCCATATGTAGAGTATATTGACCATATTCTTTTCACATGCTCACACTTGCATTGGATTGGTTTTCATGCACTGATAAAACTATGCCAAATTTACTATTTGTAGGACATAGCAAGCGGTTACAACCAAACAAACCTTCAACGAAAGCACAAGCTGCAGTGGCATTGACAAGTGGAAGGGTGACAGAAGCTATCCATAACGAATTAGCTAGACTAGAAGCTGAGAACTCTGCACGACAAGAGCAGATGGAAGATATTAGATCTGAGTTGCTTGAAAGAGGAGATATGCAGAGGTTTTGGGATGGGAAGCTGATTGTGGAGAAAGCCCGTGGTTTTGAGGTGGAGAAGGTTTACTTTGCTGCTCTTAGTGATTTGGAACAGGAGAAGATTATTCAAGAGAAAACGTTTTCTGAGTATTTGAAGGAGAAATCGGCTATGGACTGTCAGAGGCAATTGGTTGTGAGTCTAAAGGAGGAGGTTGCTGAGATGTCAGAAAAGCTTGCATCTGAGAGGGCTATGTATATTACAGAGCAGCATAATTTACAGGAAATGCTCAGTGATTTGCAGGCCAGGCAGGAAAGACTACTTGATACAAAGTCTATACTTGAAGCTGAGAAAGAAGCTCTCCGGATTCTTAGGTAATGAAGCAACAAATTCTTTTTTTATATTTTTGTTTATTTATAATTTAGTGTAAAGAATTGTTTTGGTATTATCTATGGGAGAATGGCATATGATTAGGATCATAATTGTATTATAACATGGCACGGCCCTCTTGTCTCATTAATACAAGCACTGAATGCAGATCATGGGTAGAGGATGAAGCTAAGAAAAACCAAGCGCATGCCAAGGTTCTTGAGGAGGTTGGCCGAAGGTGGAAATGGGACAACCAAGCTTGATACTATTCCCCCTCTAGTGTAGAGATTCATGGTTGCTTGTAAAAATAAATAGCAGAGGCCCCTTTGCAGAATTACGAGTACTTTGAACTGAGATTTTCTGTAAAACCTAAACAATGATTGTTGGTATTGGCATAAGGGGTTTTTTTTATAGCGTGACAGCCATCGTTGCGTTATTTCTTGTGGCTCAACTTCATTTTGTAACTCTAAAAGGTTCGTTAAAACCCTGATGCAAAAACTTGGTTACCTTTAATGCTACGCGTGGTACAAGCAATGCAATAATGTGCCCCAAATCCTGAAATTGATACCACAAAGGGTTTCTACCCCAGTTAACTTTAAATCACTCTTTTCCCGCATACTTCTCTTTTTGAGTTTTTGTTCCTCCCGCCATCGAAAAGCCAAATGGAATACATAAAGCTTAGTCGAAGAACCAAAACCCCGACGTTGAATAACACTCAGTCGCTGTAGAATACTTTTAGTAACGTCCAGCTGGGATAAACATGGAACCATGCTGCCTATTGACGCAGAAACAAGTATATAAGGGCAGTTAAAAGACCCTTAAAGCCCAGACCCCCACTCTTAGAGGTCTAAGCTCCTCTCTGGGTTGTGGAGGCAGTCGGCCATGTGGCTCACTTCTGCTTCTTTCCTGCACTGACTGCGGTATGCTCCACTGTGCTTCAGAATTTATTCATATTCTTTTCTCGTTTTAGTTACTCAGGAGGAAAACAAGTTTGAGATATTACAAAAAATCTCTATTTTCATCTCCATATAGTTTTGTTGTATGTATTTTATTTATTTAATACACCAGGGGCCAGCTGCTTGTATGTTTCTGGGGCCAGTTAAAAGAATGGTAGGAATTATAAGAACCCCAGAGTCACTTAAGGCTTTGGATAATACTTTGGCCGCTATTGGAGAGTGGGAGAATGGAGTCCACAAAAATTTATGACCTTGAAAACGATTTGTCTTTGTTATCCTCAGTGTGTGTACCAGACAAGTTGACACTATCAAATTCCTCGGCTAAATGACTTGGATACATGATGGATGGTAGGAGTCCATTTATCCACTTCTCTGCTGCTTTTTTGTGGTTTATCTTGTTGGCCTTGCATTATTGCCAATCCCTTAGATGGTCTCAGCCAAATCTATTCTTATTCCAACAAACAAAACAATAAATAAATAAATAAATAAAGATTATGTCTTGTACTTTGTTAGAACTTAAACAAACAAGTATATACTTGTTTCACCCAATAAATAGAAATCCACAAAGAACAGAAGTTGCAGAGGAGAGCCAAAAAGAAAACAAAAAGGTGGGGTTTTGGGTCCATCACCTAAAAGTTTAATAAACTGGTGTTTGATTTTGTTTGGCTACACTTTCTGCATGCTCCAATCCATCAGGCAAGCGGCTGAGAATCAAATTTTTCCCTTTTAACTTTAGTCATGAAACCCACCATCTTCATGTTGTGGCAAGCAAAATAAAACAAGCGTGTTCCCATGGCTGGAGTGAGTCCCTTGAGGAGGACCCAGTATCTGAAATTGCGTGCACTTAGGATTTGTTATCTTGCATCCCTTCGTGCCGGACAAACTGGATCCTTCCATTGAAAAGTTTCTTATCTGGGTCCACTGCAAAAAAGACAGAACCAATGGAGAATTCTGCAGAGTGGGCCCAACTACAAGTCCTCAGTTCCCTTGATCCTAGCAATCAGATTTTCCATACCCGTGAAAACCCAATCTTGATTATATGAAGTGGAAACTTTAAATGGTCGAGCACCCACCCCTTAGCTGGAGAGGAGAGGGAGACATTTATGTAGTAGGCACAGGAGACGACACTTTTCTAATTCCATTCTCTCGTTCGAACTGTCAGGTATAGATATTGTTAAGGTAAACTGAGCGGCACTTGTTTTTGTTCAAATTTACAGTTGCTAGTCTTTTTCAGTTTTGCTTTGCGGCTTGTTTTAACTGTACATTCCTCCTGCCTCTCGGCATAACACGTTGGACTAAAACTCTGGAATCAGCCCCGGAGAAAGATTGGCCACTAGTTATTGGTGGTCGCTGTAGCTCCTAGCATGAAAGTTGTGCTGGAATTCTACTTATCAGGAACTTCGTTTCGTGCATAAGAGAAGATCTGCTTCCTCAAACGTCCACCCCTACCCGGATAAGATGATGCAGGTGGTGTGGTAATGTCCACCGTTGAACACTTGACTATATTGAATTAAGCTCTCCTGGCTATCGTATATCCCAAGCTTCTCTTTCTGCATATCAAGTGGCCTTATGGTTGATATATCGGTGATGGCGTTGGGAAGAATCGGTCGTGGGGTATTCTGGAATTGGGTTTTGTACGGATGAGTTGAGAGTTAAGATTTTCCGACCAACAAAACCTTCATGATAAGGTTAGGCCTCTTGGTCGCTGCTTCAATTGCAGCCTATGCAGTTAGGCAGCTGAATATTAAAACTTCGGGGAAGCGTTCAGGTACTCTTTTTCGTGAGTTCTGTACGTATCTTGGTGTCTGTGCTTTATGTGACTTGTATGAATAAATATACGACTCATCTTACTGTTTGTTGCCTATACCAATTCTCATGAAAGAAGTTTATTTATTTCTTCCATCCCTATTTAGGAGTCTGAGATATCATTTCCTGGTGTTTACTCTACAATTTAGTCTCCCCATTTCTTTTTTTGTCAGATTCATCCTGTTAAAAAACTAAGTATTTTGTGCATAATGCTGAAACTCAGAAAATGGAGAGGCAAGGCTTAAACAACGTCGGCGTGAGGGGGGAGACAAAGGGCAGGATACGTATTCTGCGAATAGACTCAAAGAGGAGGTCGTAAGTACATATTCAAACTTCAATCAGATTCTCATCACTTTTTGGTTTTCTTTAATGTAAAACCTTAAACTGCAGGGGAAGGAGGAAGAGGAAGAAGCAGAGGTTAAATTAATTAGCAGCGTATTTAACAAAATTCAAGGCAATCGGCTTGATGCTTATGATGAAGAAATTTTGCCTGAATTCGAAAATCTTTTATCTGGGGAGATTGAATATCCGTTACCTGGTAGCAGGCTTGATAGGGCAGAAGAAGACAAAATTTATGAAATTGAGATGGCAAACAATGCAAGCGAATTGGAACGGCTGCGGAAGCTAGTAAAGGAATTAGAGGAGAGGGAAGTGAAGCTCGAAGGTGAATTGCTTGAATACTATGGACTGAAGGAGCAGGAATCAGATGTTCTTGAGTTACAAAGGCAACTCAAGATTAAGACTGTAGAGATTGACATGCTCAACATTACCGTTAACACTTTGCAAGCAGAGAGGAAAAAGCTCCAAGAAGAGATTGCGCATGGAGGTTCTGCAAAGAAGGAGCTGGAGGTAGCGAGGAATAAGATCAAAGAACTGCAAAGGCAGATTCAACTTGAAGCTAACCAGACAAAAGGCCAGTTATTGTTGCTTAAGCAGCAAGTTTCCGGTTTGCAGGCCAAAGAAGAAGAAGCCGTCAAGAAAGATTCAGAAATTGAAAGGAAACTGAAAGCTGTGAAGGAGTTAGAGGTCGAAGTTGTGGAGCTTAAGAGGAAAAACAAAGAACTTCAACATGAAAAGCGGGAGTTGACTGTAAAACTTGATGCTGCTGAAGCTAGAGCAGCAGCCCTCTCCAACATGACAGAGGTCAGATTCACATTGCCCTATTGGATGCCTAATGCTTCTGTCGTGTACATCTGTTTCTTTTCTCTCTACTCTTCCCCACTACACCCCTTCCCACCCCTATTTCTCGTCCTCCTGTGCTTATTGTGCTCCCTGGGCTGCTTCTTTTCAATACTTCTACCGGTAAAATGCTGACATGAATTCCTTTAAATGATGAAGTCAATAGATGCACGTATGCGGAAATTTGTGTATTCCCAGTTGCTTAAACATAGACTTTACTAATCTCGTGTACAAAAGTTGAAAAGTTGGTCAAACATATTTTACTCTAGTTTAAAAATGAATTTATGTTTAATCAGCGCTGATATATGTGATTTTTTTGAGTCATTCTTTCTTTCCTTTGCACTGCAGAGTGAAATGGTTGCCAACGCAAGAGAGGAGGTCAATAATCTAAGGCATGCAAATGAGGACCTGTCAAAACAGGTGGAAGGACTTCAGATGAATAGGTTTAGTGAAGTTGAAGAGCTAGTATATCTTCGTTGGGTCAATGCATGTTTGAGGTATGAGCTCCGGAACTATCAGGCACCACCAGGAAAGATATCTGCTCGTGATCTCAACAAAGGTCTCAGCCCCAAATCCCAAGAGAAGGCTAAACAGCTGATGTTGGAGTATGCAGGATCAGAACGTGGACAAGGGGACACAGATCTTGACAGCAATTTTTCCCACCCATCCTCTCCTGGAAGTGAGGACTTTGATAATACCTCTATAGATAGTTCCACTAGTAGATATAGTAGTCTCAGTAAAAAACCTAGCTTAATGCAGAAGTTGAAGAAATGGGGCAGAACGAAGGATGATTCAAGTGCTCTTTCCTCACCAACAGGATCTCTCTCAGGAGGGTCCCCAAGGAGGGCAAGCATGAACCAGAAACCAAGGGGCCCATTGGAAGCCCTGATGCTAAGGAATGCAGATGATAGTGTAGCCATTACCACCTTCGGCAAGATGGAGCAAGAGACTACCGAGTCTCCTGATACTCCAACTCTTCCAAATATTAGAACAGGGGTACCATCTAGTGACTCACTGAATAACGTTGCAGCATCATTCCAATTGATGTCTAAATCAGTTGAAGGAGTCCTCGATGAGAAATATCCCGCGTATAAAGACCGCCATAAGTTGGCCTTAGAAAGGGAGAAGAAAATTAAAGAAAGGGCTGAGAAAGCGAGAGCGGAGAAGTTCAGTGACAAGTCGAATTTGAATCCATATGAATCAACAGCCAAATTGGAAAGAGAAAGATCGGTAGCTTTGCCTCCAAAACTTGCTCAAATAAAGGAGAAGGCTGCTGTCTCCGGTAATCCAGGTGACCAATCTAATGATGGTATGAGTAGGTCCCAAACAATAAGCAAGATGAAATTCGACCACTTCGAGAAAAGGCCACCTAGAATGCCTCGGCCACCTCCTAAAGCATCTGGAGGTTCTTCTGCGGGTACCAATTCAAATTCTTCAGGTGGAATATCATCTGCTCCAACACCCCCACCTGGTGCCCCACCTCCACCACCACCACCTGGTGGACCACCCCGGCCACCTCCTCCACCAGGAAGCCTGCCAAGAGGTGGAGGGAGTGGTGATAAAGTTCACCGGGCACCTGAACTTGTCGAATTTTATCAGACATTGATGAAACGAGAGGCAAAGAAGGATTTGCCATCATTAACTTCTTCAACATCTAGTGCATCAGATGCCAAGAGCAACATGATTGGGGAGATTGAGAACAGATCATCGTTCCTCTTAGCTGTGTGTTACATTTTCCCTTTACATTCAATATCTTCTTACCTTGGCCATAAATGAAAGCTTTTTTTTTTTTTAATTCAAACTTAACAACGAGAAAAAAAACGTATTTGCTGGATCAGGTGAAAGCTGATGTTGAGACGCAAGGTGATTTTGTCATGTCGTTGGCGACTGAAGTCCGAGCAGCTTCCTTCACCAACATAGAGGATCTTGTGGCTTTTGTAAACTGGCTGGATGAGGAACTCTCTTTCTTGGTATGCTATAAAGTTCAAATTGTCTAAAGGAATCATGGTTACTAATTGTCATTGACTTGAAAGTAAAATAGTCACATAATGACTTAAGAATTGCAGGAAAATACATAGATATGTGTTCTGGAGCTAAGTAAAAATTTCGAGACCTTAAAGACTGCCGTGTTCAAGAAGTCATAAGAATTGAGAACTTCTCCTGACTAAAAGGGCATACATACCAGTGCTCTTATTTTTTGCCATTCCGTTTAACAAGCTTAGAATTCTCAGAATATCTATGAATTAAGCCTGTATTTAAATTTCACCTGATGAACAATCTAACAATGATTATTTCTGTACCTGTTGGACGTTGTTTATAATTTTTTTCCTCTTATTTGACTGTGGTAAGGTTGATGAACGGGCTGTTCTTAAGCACTTTGATTGGCCTGAAGGAAAAGCAGATGCGTTAAGAGAGGCAGCTTTTGAATACCAGGACCTGATGAAATTAGAGAAGCGAGCCTCCTCTTTCGTCGATGATCCCAAGCTTTCGTGTGAAGCTGCTCTGAAGAAGATGTACTCATTGCTAGAAAAGTAAGAAATTTCTTCTCATACGTGTTATTTGACAAGAAGGGGACTGTAGTTGGGGATATGCTTTGAAACTATATTTTATAATTTCCATTATTTCTTCTTTGTGGAGAACTTTCATCCTTTCACTTGTTAGTTAAGAGTTGTACCATGTCCCCAACAATTTTTTATAACTTTTTAGGAGACTTTTATTTTGTTTATATCTTGACATGATGATAACAATACACAAAGCATTTATGCTTATCATTCTCTCAATTTTTTGACAGAGTGGAGAACAGTGTTTATGCTCTATTACGTACAAGGGATATGGCTATTTCACGATACAAAGAATTTGGTATTCCAGTTGATTGGTTAATGGATTCAGGAGTCATTGGCAAGGTATGATTTAAACTAACAAACAAATTTTCCTTTTGGTTGATTGTGATGTTGGATAAAATGTTTTGTTAAGAATAAAAGTTCTTATTCTATCTCATTCAACCTTAAGTTCAAGATATACTAAGCATATAAAAAAGTTTTAAAAATTAAAGTTTTACATTAAAAAATATAATTTTTAGATAGTATTTAAATATAAAAAATATTCACCTAACTTATGAGTGAGCTTTTATGTTAGAATTTAAGGTTATTAATATTGCTCAAAATTAAGTATACAATAGTATAAAACTTGCAACATAAGCCAAATGTTATAATTGAGAGGAAACGGTTTGCCCTGAGCATATGTAAAGGGAATACATGGCAAGTTCATCAGCTTCAATTTATTATGGCAGGCTATGTAGCAAAGTATGATGATATAATATAAAAAGACGAATGTTTTAGAAACACGAGTGTCTGCAAATGCATATATGTGATGTGCTGAAGATAAGTGACATAGCATTTTCACTATTGCAGATAAAGCTCTCATCTGTGCAATTGACAAGGAAGTACATGAAACGAGTAGTATCGGAACTTGATGCTTTGAATGGACCTGAAAAGGAGCCAATCAGAGAGTTTTTGGTTCTGCAAGGCGTGCGTTTCGCGTTCCGTGTCCACCAGGTATTAATTTCTTCCTCTTCTTTATGCTGATTTCAAACATCTTTGATCAAGGTCTAGAGAAGAGGATCATCTAATTTTAATGGTTCAGTTTTCCAATATCGTAGGTTTAGTATCTAAACTTGTCTCTGGTTTATCGTTCTCTACACCGAGGCTTTAATTCTCATTCCACGAGGAATATTATGAATGAAAACAATCCTTGAACTATATACGGGTATGACAGTGGCTTGAACCCATTTGCAGTTTGCGGGAGGTTTTGATGCAGAAAGCATGAAAGCTTTTGAAGAACTCAGGAGCCGAGTCCATGCACAACCGTCAGAAGACAATAAGGTAGAAACATGAGGCGGTTTTCCTTCCTCTATTTTAACTTTTTTCTTTTAGTTGGGTTGTATATTACTTGTCACCCCAGGTTGCAAAAAAATACCACATATTCGACATTCTACAATGACCAGGTCCCTCTTAAGACAGAAAAAGATGGAGAAAAGGAACATATGCTTCGTGGGGGTCTTAGATCACCGGCGAATTCTATAGTTTAATATTGGGCATCAATGAGTTTCTATTTACAAGGAAAGAAACTAGAGTGGAAGGAAACTTGTATGTTGCATAAAGTAAGATTATAGTTTCTTAACTTGTTCTCAAATGGTTCTTCCCAATTGCTTCATGTCAAAATGTATCAAATATGCTAAGTACAAGATAAGAAGGGATTGACATGACTATTAGTAAGAACAATTGTTTAGCTAATTAGTTCAATGATAAGTTAATAGGAACTCAACTATGAAGTTTGAGATTTGACACTTTATATATGTGAGAATATGTGAGTTAGATGTGTGGATTGTAATATTAAAAAAACATATTGTGGGTAAGAACTCTTCTATAGGACTTAATGCCAAGATATAACTTGCACAAGCCTGAGGTTGGTTGAATATTAAACGCCCTGATGAAGCACGAGACAAAGCATTGTATGACTTACGCATTGATACTAAGATATTGAACCTTTGCTTCCATGTCCCAAATGCCCTTATACCAAAAACTGGAAAACTGAAACATTGTAGTATTTTGAAGGGGCTTTCCCCAGCGAAAGAGGAACAATGTTGTCGGTGTAATTCCACTATCGCATTGTAATGACAAGACTTCTATCCATGAACTTGGCACCTCCCACCTTTCCTTGAATCTCCGGAGGCAGAAGAATGACACGTCTTTGGTCCCCTGCTTCCACCAGTAACTCGGATCCTCCTCTGTACTGCAGGCCAGAAAATATCACCGGTCAGAAGTTCAGCAAATTCAACCAGTTATAAGAAGCGCAATAAACTTACAGAACGTTAAAAGTTGATTATCCTGAAAATCTGCTAAGAAGAATGTCCAAATTCTTACACCTTGCATACCATAAATTTTTTGCATTCCTGGAGTTGAATAAAGTATCTGAATAATATCATTCTATATCAGCTGAAAACAGACCGTTATTCCCTTAGGGAGCTTTCTGCTTTTCTTAACTGGAAGCTGAAAACATTCAAAAGCATATTGTTTTACCTTTTTTATTTCTTCTCTTCTCATTACATTTTAAAAATTTTAGAAGGTGAAGGAAAGTCTTAATGAATCAACAGGTAGATCAAAGTCCAAAGATTAAAAGTTTTAAATTTTCCACCAGCTTCATGATGACTTTAAATCTTCGACATTGGCTTTCTATTATTTTTCCCTCTTCAGAGAGGAAAAAAAAAATACACATTCATTCCATCTTACCTGGAATGCTTCCCTACAAATAGTAAAAGAAAACAACACTTGCCATAGACAACTGAAAGAGTAACAATAGCAAAACCTTAAAAACTACGGTGAAAAGAGGTCAAAGATTTGAAGAGTGGAAACTTGGACATACTTGGTATAGTTTGATCTCGGACTTGTCAAAACCTGGCATAAGAAGGGTTACTGACTTCTTGGCTGGATCAAATTTTACAGATGAGCAATGGCTGCTGTGTCTTGCAGGCGCAGAAAGAAGATTCTTCGCATCTTTACTTACATTGTCAAGCATGATTTTGTTCCAGTCAGGAGGATTACTGAGTTGGAGTTGAGGCATGAAAGAAAAAGGCAAGGGGGAAAAATCTTTTTTGACTTTTTGCATTGATTCTAGGTTCATATGTGGAGAAGCAAATCCGAACGCACCAGAAATCTGTGCGCCAGCTTGGATTGCACAGCCCCAATAACGTAATGCTGAACTGACGGAGATTGGATTATCTGGATGCATCACAAGGAAGCAGCTGAATTTATGTGGTTCTGAGAAGGCAGAGGATCCTCTCTGCACAGCACATATGAAATGCATAATCTCATTGGGTTTACATCCGAATGTTGTCACATCAAATGAGAATTACGTTTACCTCCAACATTTGTTCCAGAGTTTCCCATACTTCTGCACTCATTTGCCCATTCAGATAGGACCTGCTCCCAGTAATTATGATGGCTTCATCTACAAGCCTCAGCAGTGAAGGACCAACCAATCTCCCAAGATCCGTCTTTTCAGCCATGTTCCGTAGATATTTCAAGTACAATCTGTGCACCATCATGTTATTGCATATAGATCATCAAGAGAGAGAGAGAAAGAGAGAGAGAGAAAGAGAGAGAGAGAGAGAGGAAGACAGAAAGACAGATAGGTTTTCTAACCTTCCTTTGCTGGCTAAACCTATAATCCGTAGAGTTTCCTCAGTGCTGACTCCATCATATATTATTACATCAAATTTATCTTTCTTATTTCTTTGAGCCGCATTACCCACGAATTCTACAAGCCTGTCAAGTGCCAAGGCTGAGAAAACAGAATCCATCCCCGGAAGCACCCCAAGCTCTTCTCCCACAATCTAAACATTGTAAAGAATGGTCCATAAAGTCCTCTCAAACTTCCAAGGGAAACTAGACCTTTCAAATAAGACTGGAAAGAATATCACCAAGATACTACGTACCCACCCCTTCGAGAACTCCTTGGGTCATATTAAGACGGGCATCTGCTTGCTTTAGGCGATTGAGAGGTTCAAGAATCATCTGTAATAATCAAGAATGACTCTACTTGAGTAAAGACTCAAAGAGAAAACACGTGTGATGATGTAGAGTGTAGTGAAGAAGGTTGAAAAACGTACTTTACTGGTCTCCAACCTAACAGCCGAAAGGTTGCTCTTGCATGTAGCTACAGAAGTCCCAATCTTACAATTCAAAAGATAATCAGCTGTGGGGTCTTGGTTATGTATCACCAAGCATGTGCTCAATCCAGCCAATGCATAATGCTAAGAACCGGAGGGAAACAGAGAGAATTGAAGTGGTTAGAAAATCACTAGATAAGTTGGGGAATGGAAACCTGAACTTCTAAACTTCTAGTGGAACTTCAGTCCAAACAACTAAGTGGTTTAGGAATCTTTCTTCTATGCTATTTTTCTCGGGTGGGGAAGCTCTGACTTCTTGCTACATTGAGCCATATAGTCAATTACAATACGTCTCCGACTTCTTATTTACTCCATAATTTCTCAAATGGAAATATCCTGCAATTTTCCATGAATGACAACTATCCACTATCTTTCTGAATATATATCAAATCAACAGTATGTTTAGACTTGGTCACAATTCCTATCCAAAATTCACATGTTGCCTCCATTTCACAGAACTAGTTAGCAGTAAAGCAGCGAAATTTTAACTCAAGAGCCCAAAAATTATCCCTAAAAGAAATAGACAACAAACATAAGTTCTCAAATCACCGAAAAAAGAAATTGCAAAATATGCTACGCACCTGAGCAGCGAAAACCGCCGATGTGGTCTTGCCGGAACCGCCTTTGCCCAAAAAGGTGACCAATCTCGTTGGTTGCCGAGAAGAATTACTACTGTCACTGCCGCTGCTGCTATTCTCTGCTGATAAGCCTGCCACCGCAATTTCTCTTCTGCGAAAGGTGGAATGTGAACTGGGCTTTGCTAGTAGGAGAGGAGAAGAGAGACAAGCAGCCATATTCGTAAGGATTCTCGTTGGGAGCGAGTGTATGAAAAAGACAGAACACAGGAGGAGGGTGGGAGATTTAGCGTCGTTTTACGACTCGGGAAAAGACAACTGTTAAATTTCATGCGAAGCCAAACGTGCTGAAGAGTGGTTGGGTCTACAAGGTTGTTAAACTGAAATTACAGGGAAACCATGGGCCGAGCTGCTTGCCTTTCCCGAAACAGAGCCACTCCCCTGAACATAACATACCTGTTCCTCCTCACCCTTAACTTGCTGAATGCTCTTCATTGTCGGCTCCCTAAAACTCACACCCTTATCTCTATGGTCACAAAATTTGGGAAGCGAATCAGACAATTTCTTGGGATAGTGATTCTCTGACTCAGATTTTTTTTCTTTTTTACGAATAATTTTCTCTCAATTTTCTTTTCAGTATATATGATTCCTTTACTTTTCTTACTGTGGATTAACATGGAACTAAGAGACCATAAGTAACTCTATTTCTAACTGAGTTAATTGAGTTGGGCGCTTATAGATTAGGTTACATAACAAGCTGTTAGTTTTAGGGAAGCTTTGTCGCTGTAATTTTTTCTTTTTCTAGTTGTTTAGACTAAGCAAGTTTGATTTGACCAAGTATAAGCTTACGCACGTTTATGTGACAAAGTGGGGAATTGAGTTTTGAATACCAGGGACTGTTCTTCCAAGCCAAAACCGGGTGCGGGTCGTGATGAGGTTGGCAGAAGCAATCTAGAACCGTCGGTTTTCCGATCAGAGTCTTCGAAATTTATCGAACTTGGGAACCAAATTGTTGAGATTGTTTTGTTTACTGTCAAGAAAAAGGGCACCATACTCAAGGGAAATAGTTTTTGCTTAAGAGCCTTGGCCCAAGATCGTTCACCAGTTAAGCGATCATATAGGCAGGTGCTTGATATGTTATTTTTACAATCAGGAAGTCTCAGTTCTCCATCAATTAGGAGAATATTTGAGTGGGTGAGTTGCTAAAAAAGGAAGAACAAAATTTGACCAGAATTTAGCATCAGAAAAGATGATCTTCTGATATCTGTACTGGAATTTGTACAAGAACGTAGCAATATGTGTTACATAGACGAGGCACTAGTTTGCACCTTTATAATCGGCAAACAAGTAACTTGGCAAGGGACTAGACCTTGGCGACCTTGGCGGCAGCTCAGAGAGCTTGTTACCAAAACTATCATAATGAATAACACCAGCAAACTCCGGTGGCCGGCATTTATCACCCAGCAAGATTGCTTTCTGCCACAAGCCCCCTTCTCCAAAGCTCCCCTCCACTTGATTTCCAGCATCAGCCGTAGATTCATCACCACCCTTTTTCTTGTACATGAATGGATTTCCGTTGTTACTAATAGTTGTCACAAGCCTCTTCGGGGACAGCAAAGGTGACTTGGGTGCGATTGTTGGATTACTTACTTTGTTCTCCAACTCTTTTTTTGTCTCCAACTCCTTTGAACCACGGCGTGAATGCTTGGCACATAAAGCAACCAAAGCCGCAACCGAGACGAACAAGACGATTGCTAGAGGCGCGGAACCAAATTGGTGGCCGTCATGCTCAGAAAGAAGACGCACCATTCTTTGAAAACTGCCCGAAATTGTTCAACCGAAGACCAGTTTGTGATTGAACGATGAACATGATTGAATATATAGGTGGTTTCTTCGTATTTGTGCTTATGACCTTCGGCCGATGGAGTTAGTAGCAGCAGGAAGACTTCTGACATCTTCTTTGCCTTCGTTGTCTTTTGCCAATAAAGAATGTTTAATCAAATTAGGTTAGTTGTTGTTTTGATGTATAAAATTTGTCATTCAACTTTGAACTTTTCAAACTTGCTGAAAATAATTTTCACAGGACAATGAACCTTGTATCTCCTTTGTGTTTTGGATATCGTCAGACGATTGTGGCCACTTCATCCTTACTGTATTCAATATGCTTAATTATGCCAGATCAACCAGAAGTGTCCTCTAGAGTTAATCTCATTCACGTATGATATTTGGAGCCCGGGTGGTCACCAATTATTGGGATGGATTATAGTCAATTATTGATGATATTGTTACTATTATTTTACACCACTTCCATTTTTCCTGACGCCTCGTGGTTTCTTCTTCAACGTTTTATTTATTGCAGTTGGTTCGGGGTTGTGTATTAAATGATTCTGTGAGTAGCAACTTGGATGTTTATAATTTCTCACGGACCCACCAAAAACCAAGACTGATTCCACACTTCCTATATCAAATTTAATCTGTCCAAGAGGACCAAGACGTGCTGATCATCTTGTTGTTGGTTTCTGTAAGTCTGTGAGGCTCCTATTATTAGCATTCCGAGGACGAAAAATGTAAAAAAAAAAAAAAAAAAAGCGTTAAGTCAACTAGTTGAACCCTTCCTGCCACCGCGTGTTGACGAGGCCAAATGGCACAAGGGTTTTGTACATATTTTTCAGAAGTCAAGAGCTGAAAACCAACTATGGCAATCTCCTGTATCCTCCACTAGAGATACAACCATCCTCAGTCATCCACTTTGGTTCGTCCTTTTCTTTGCTTTACCGGTTTGCAGCATCTCCTTCCACTTTCTGAAGAATCGAGTTTGAGCAGGCTAAGGGACATAAATACATAAACAACTTGTTGGAAAAAAAAAAAAAAAAAGGGAAGAAAGTTATAGAATAATAACTGTTCTAGATCAAATCGAGCAGTTTTGATGCAATATGTAATTAAACAGATAAAAGAAAGTTACCCATTTAGGCCAAAGCTGACTTAATAGGGGATATATCGTGTTCAACACGTCCCCATAAAAGTTTGGTGTCCAGCTCATGTGGGTTTCAGTTTCTCACGCCTTTTTCTTCCGGCATGATCATACTTTTATTTGCACCGAATCTTGTGTTTTTCCAATTATTCTCTTAAGTTCCTAGTCATTAGGTGGCCTCTCATTCAGTTGGCCCATCATAAGATTGACAATTTCTTTATATTCTCCCAAAAGGTGTCTCAAATCTAATGAAATGTTTCCCCATATTTAGTTTGACAACATCAGGCTGATGTCTGCGATTGATATCCTTAAAATGTTGCTTTCAGAAGCTGTCATTGGTTTGTTGGCGAAAACTAATTGAGTCGGCAAATCCCTTCTTAATACGGCAGAGACAGTACTTCTCTTCCCTTCCCTTGCATGACAACCTTAGGAGCTGTGCATTGAGTTGTTGGGAGGGTTAGATCCAAGAGATGATTGTGGTGGATATGCAGTGCATCGCACTAAGCAGAAGTCTAAAGCTGGTGCGTCACATTGTGGTTGGAGTGGAGTAATTCACACTAAGTGGGACGCGTCGTAGGGAGCGGCAAGAGCATGATGTTGGCCAGCAATATATTGCATTGTCAGTGAGAGTCAGGAGGTCGTGTCTCTCTATCAGAGGGAGATCATCAACTTGAACGAAAAACACGTTGTGGATAATGGATCTGCCGCCCCTTCTGATTATACGATTTTGGGCAGTGCAGTGCTTTGAAGAAATGGTTTCCAAGTCTCCAAGACGCTTCAACCTTATCTACATTCCGTCGACCCTCTAATGGCTATCCATTGCACGCAAAGCCTCTATTTGTTTTAGTGCATTCCAACCTTATTACCTTGACGTTGCTGTAGTTTGAGGAGAGGGAATCTTATAATAGGGCTCTTCTGAATGGAGTTAGGTTTGACAATGTGTCTAGACAGTGGAAGAACTAATAGAAACTCTCTTAATAGTTTTGATTAATGCAAGTCCTGATAATTATTTATCAATAACTAGTAGGAATTTTGATATATATCAATTCCCTTTATTTAAAAAGCCTATTCTTAAACTTATAACTTTCAATCTCTCTCAATTTATTGCAAAGTCGTTTGACATCTTTCATATATTTTTTATTTTCTTTCTTCTTTTCTATTTTTTTTTTTTTTGCTAAATCCAAGATAAGCCCATGTGATCTTACAAGAACTTGTACTTTTTCATCTTCATCCCAAGATCCTCCATCATATTTAGAAAAAATAAATTATACATTCACATGTCATACTATTGTTCTTCAACTGTTCAATTGACATATTTACTTGTAACTGCATATTGTTTGTTACTTGTGAAGTCTGATTAACGATGACTTTAGTGAGCATAAACCAAATGCTCATTATCTATTACTTTATTTCTTTAAACTCAGACCTTGGTTTGGAAAACTCCATGCTCTTTCAAGAATTTTATTTAATAAACAATAACGAAATCGAGTTTAGAACTTCCCTTTAAATAAGTACGTAATACAAGTCCTACAATTTGAAGAGATTAATTAACCAAAACTTCCAATCCTTATACGGAAAGAATTCAAAATTTTCACAATCAAAAACTCTTAATTCCTCATAAATAAATTTTAAAATTAAACCAGCAAAGTAATCCAATTCCATGAAAGGTCTGTCATACTTTAACATGACATCGGTTTCTCTCAACCATGATGACTTAAACAGCAAACCGAGATGGTAAAGGGATATTTTGTGCATATTTGGCAAAAACCTATGATGGCGTTTGAGGTGGTGGAGAATATGTTATCATTTCCTCCTTTCAGCAGAGAAAGATTAGTTGTTGTTGGTCGGTTCAGGTGAGTGTGCACCATCGAAACCATCTCTCAAATTAGTTTCACACCCAATAAGACGACGGTGTTCTAGTACAGTAGGTCATCAAATGCAATAGTCTGTCCTGTAGGATGCACATTCCCAAGAAGCAATGAATGTTGATTCTATTAACTCCAAAAGATGAGGACTTGTTGATAGAGAGGAGAATGGGGCTCTGCATTCCCTATTATTGAAGCTCGTGGAAGCATCTCCAAAGTGAAACAGGATCGTTGAATCAAAAGCTGAAATGGGAATAATTTCACCAAAATGGTAAGATCAAGCCCATCCTGGCGTGCACCAAGGAAAAGGTTGGAGTTTGTGTCCAATTAACCCATTCGAAGCCTCCAAATTATCCAAGCCTTTGTCTTGGTTTTGCACGAACATGACCTCCCTTTCCCCCTCCCGACGATGGGGCAAGTCTTCCTAGGTCATGAACTCACCATAGATGAAATTTTAAGCTTTAGTTGGAAAGACAAAAATTCAGCAGAAAATGTGCCCATGACGGGAAACAAACAGAAATCCATTGCCTTCAAAGGAAAAAGGTAGAAGAAAACTAAGACGTGTAACATTAAATGATGCCACATGAATTCGTCTCTCCTTTATTATTACATTGGCCTATCATCATGTAGATGCGGCTTGAATGGTCCTCCCAACCTCAGATTTCTTTGGTTTGGGGTTCAAAACTTCTCCGATTAGTTGACACTGCCTCCTGATAGCTGATAGCCCGAGGGTCCCTCACCATTCGGTGCTCCATTAACATTTACACCACCCCACTAGAAGATCTAGAACGCTGGTTCGCTTTTTTACGCACTGAGTAGATAATCTATCTACAGTTCAGACACAGTGTCCCCCCAAATATTTAATATTCTCGTGAAGTAAACCCCATATGACAAAGTTACTTGACCACATTTTATCATCAAGACGGAGTGAAAATTTTGTGGCTTCCTTGAGTACGCATTGAAAAACATGTTCACTTTGGTGGCCGGCTCTAAGACTTCAGAGGATGAGTCTTTAGGAGCGACCGGCCTAGGAAGTGCATGGTGCAAGGAAACCAGTTTCAGGCTGTCGGCAGGTTCTTGCCGACGGTAAAAATCATAGTTCGGGAATTTCATATTGCAGAATCGACCAACAAAAAGAAGATTATTTGAGAAAATAGACATTCTCATTGCTTTAAACGTTTTCCGCGGTTAGCTTTTGCACAATCTTAGAAGGCAAAAGGTCACGGAGGTGATGATCACGTAGGCTTTCCCTATGCTGCTTTCTTTAGAAAAGAATGAGGCTGCAATTGTATAGCAAAGGCTCTTGTTATCAGGGGCAGTGCCACCAAACTCGTCACGTGTTTCGAACACTGCTCTGGTATATGATTCTCTAAAGAAAGAAAAGCTTTTACACTAACCAACCTCATTAATTAATACCATTATTATGGTGCAGCTGAAAATCTTCTACCTGGAATGTGCCGTGCCGTCACAGCTACTCATGTTTCTTTGAAACCAAACGCGTAAAGAAAAAAAAAATCGAAAATCATAATCATGAATTACTATACTGATCATTCAAGCATTACCCTGGTAATCATGCAGGAGAAACCCAAAATTGTAGTATTCTTTCCTTTTATGATAACAATATCCTTAATACATGTACAAGCTCATACTCTCAAACATGAAGAAAAAATAAAAGAAAAGGATTTGAAATCATCATACAGGTACTGAAAGTTTCCACTACCGAGTTCTTTTTCTCTCTTTTATAATCACCTGAGAGATCGTGCTCAATGGTGCAGCGGGTTCGGCCCGGTGGGCACGCGGCGCTTCTCAACCCCATAGCGGGGATCAATCTCGCTTCCGGCAGTGTCGGGCTGCACGTGCGTGTTTGGTGAGCGTTGCCGGCGGTGGTTGTCTCGTTGATGACGTTTTACAAATGGTGCGAAGTCGAATTTACTGGCTAGAACTTTTCTGGTGACGAAAGAGCGATGAGAGAAGGAGGAGTACCGCACGGTGGCGATTTGTTTGTCACTGATCTTGGACTTGAGATTGTAGAATTCACGAAGGAATAACAAGAGGAAAGAGAGCCAGAAAAGAAGCAAAATCGTTCGAGATAGTTTGAAGGCCATGGAGAGGAAGAAGGAGGAGGAGGAGGAGAAGGGTAAGCAGAGGAAGCATGGAGCAGTGGAATGAAGAAGAACTCAAAGGAGAGGTTTTAGTAGATGAAGAATTTTCGCTGCTAATGAAGAAATGAAAGGTATGGCGGAGAGGGTTGAAATGAGTGTGCTTTTGCGTTCCATGTGAGGCTTGAGAGCACCTTTTTACGCTTATTTATTGAGAGCGTAGGAGAGAGAGAAGGAGCGAGAGAGAGGGACCGGTACACCCTTTCCCAATGAAAGTTTCTTAGGAATAAAGGAATTAAAAAAGGGTCATAAGCATCGATTGTCAAGCCGTGAATTATGTATGGTTGTGTTTATTATTAATTTCTTGAAATATTAGTGCTACATTTTTGTATGTCAAATCCAAATCTCTCTCTCTCTCTCTCTCTCTCTCTCTCTCTACAGGTGCAAGACACCGCAAGATAGATTGGGTAGAAGGAAAGTTCCTCCCGGCTTTGAGTGAATTGCAACTAAATAAAAGGTGGGGAATATGCAATCCCCATTTTCTATGGGCAAAGCAATCCATCAACTGTATGCAAAAAGTGAAGCCCAACAATAATGTCCCTAAAACAAAAAAGAAGAATATGGGCATCATTTCGGCTTTGAAAAACTCCTCTTCATAAAACTAGTTTTTTCACTTTTGGTGAAAATCTAAGTTTAACTTTTTGCATCAACCCATATAGAGTTCAACAGTGGGATAACTTCACTTACATCATATCAATTTTATTTATTTCATAAGTAGATCAAGATTGTCTAAATTCTTGTAACTCAATAACATTTGGGAACTTTTACTTGAATAACAAGCGTTCGAGACATTCCCTCTTCAAATTAAATTTTATAAAGGTAAAATATATTGATTTTGAATAAATTGGTTTTATTAAAAGAACACGCATCTGAAGATAAAATTTTGCCCATAATATTGGAGTTAATTAGTTACCACGTTGATTTTTCACCTAGCTTTCCCAGCAAACCGAAAACTTACCGCGAGGGGTGGGAGGTCCCCATCACTGTCGTAACCCAAGGCCTAAACTCGTTGTGTAGATGAGCTGGGCCTTGCTCTTCGAAGACAAAAGCCCATGATCTACAAGTCCGCCCGGGGGAAGGAGTAGTACGGTTTCGTCTCGTCTTTCTCATATATCCTTCGGAAACACGGAAGGGTCCTCTTTCATGGCTGATTTGCTTCGTATCCGATTCAGAACTCGGCGTTGCGCACTGTAATTTTGATTCGAAGAGGCGAAGATGGTACGTGGAATTCCTATGTCTAATTCTCTCGAATAAAATTATGTTAGGGTTTATTGTTTGAATTTGTTCGTTTTTCGTTTCTAGGATTAGTGTTACTTGATGATTTCACGCGATCCATGTGTTTTAGGGTTTTCTATCTCTCAAAGGACACATTCGTTGAATTATATGTCCTTATATTTCTGGTTTGCTCGCGAGATTTTGGTTATTAATTGCTTTAGTTAGATCTTTGAGATTCTTTAATTATCTTATTTGCAATTAGATGGTTTCGACGATTAGTAGATGAAAAGATAGGTTAACCTCTATGATCCCGATTTTTGGATCCTGAAACATTTGTGAAGTCGTTTGTAATGAGACAACTTAATGGATTCTGTATCTGTTACTTGAATTTGTTTGGTTTCAGTTGAAGATGGTTGATTTTGCCAACTTTTATTGCATTAGAGCTATGTTTAAGGTTTCCTTATAGTTTGGTTCTCGTTGTACTTAAGTGTTTTTGGCCCTGTGAATAGTGCCTCCTGCATATCTTTGGGATCGATTGAAATAATTTCAATATCTGGGTTGTTCTGGTATTAGGGTTTGCTTTTGACGGATAGTTGGAATGATATCCCAACAATGCACTCTGATCACAAAGACGGAAGTGGAGTGGCATTTTGCAAAGCTTTTGCTGCTCCACTTTTTTGCTTATTGAGAGAACTGTGAAACTTTTGACCAGATAGCATGTGCAATACTTCAAATTTTACCTTAGAGGCATAGTAGCATAATTATTGGTCTAATTTGTTTGCTAGCCTGTCCTTGTCTCTGGTGACAATGCAAAGTCAATATCCTTTGTACTTAATGATTAAAAAGAAGGGAGTTTAGGTATCAAATAATACCAACAATTCCATTACCCATCACAAAAGGCTTATTTATTTGCTGCATATATTTTTTTTCTCTTTTAGTTCTGAAATATTCTTTTCAAGCCGAAGATGTCTGTTCTAAATGACTTAGGATATCATCTCAACTTGTTTCATATTGTATAGCTTCTTAAGATTTATCATTTGGAATGGCAATCCAATTAGAGATGGTGGAATATTGCTAGCAACAGCAACTTGACCCTCTTTCCTATTTCTATGAGAGGAGTCTTTTTCATCTTTTGGCTATCTGCAAGTTTCAGGCACTTAGTTGATTTTGAACAAATAACTTTAACCTCCATCTGATTTCTGTGGGAGGAGGAGGGATTCACAAATTGAACTCACCTCTTTTGGTCATTGTTGATTCCTCAATCTTTTGATGTCCATTCAAAGCTGTACTACCCTTTTATGTCTACTTGTTTGAAGGCTAAGTTGTGTGTTATGGATCAGTTTTGCCTTTGAGCAGAAGCTCTAAGATGTGATAATTCATTTATGACATGAAACTGCAATTCTCAAGTTTATTACCAAATGATGCTTTATTATTTTGTTTCCTTTTGCTCTTATCAATTCATTGAATCTGCTTAACTCGGTTTGCTTGGATTTCTTCAGTCTTCACTCGCAGCTGCTAGAGCAGACAATTTTTACTATCCTCCAGAATGGACCCCGAATCAAGGTTCTTTGAACAAATTCCACGGTCAACATGCTTTGAGGGAGAGGGCCAGAAAAATAGATCAAGGCATACTGATTATAAGGTAACACCTTATATGGATTTCCTTTAGTTTCTGGTGGTTTTTCAGTGTCGAAACCTGGTAATGGAAAGAGGGAGCACCCATGTTTGGAGGGGGTTAGCTCACTTTACAACACTGGTTGGCAGCTAGAGTTTTGGTTGCCATACTCTTCCCCTTGCATGTCTTTCTAGGCTCTAGCCATTCTTCATGAAAGTGCTGATTGGCAACAAGAGATTTGCTTTCAGTCCTGTTAAATTTGCAGGCCTTTCTAGACTTTCTTAGGAAAACAGGAGCTATTTTCTCTACATTGTTTTATTTCAAGTCTCATTCTTTTCCTTCTACATTTCCTTTTCTACCGATCTTTTTTCTTTTATTTCTAATTGCTTATGCCTTGCACTCAGGTTTGAGATGCCCTTCAATATATGGTGTGGTGGATGCAATTCTATGATTGCAAAGGGTGTCCGGTTCAATGCAGAGAAAAAGCAAGTGGGAAATTATTATTCTACAAAGGTATTTTTCGTAACTGATAAGAGATGCTTTTGACTGTTTGATAGGATGGCAGGGACCATGAATAAATTAAAGGTATAATGACAACATGTTTTGTTAGAATATGCACAGCCTCAGTAGGCATGTACTCACTTTTTGGTATGTTTTATACGTATGTACCAGTCTATCTCACTAAGAGGGTCTACTTGTAATTGCAGACGAGTCCCACTATATTGCGATCACTGTGCAAGCTCATTAGATTAGTTTTTAGCTTCTCTTGCTCACAGTCTTTTTGATTGACGGTTGAGGTCTGTGCTTCTTTCAGATATGGAGCTTTACAATGAAGTCAGCATGCTGTAAACATGAGATCGTTATTCAAACAGATCCAAAAAATTGTGAATACGTGATCATTAGTGGAGCTCAAAAAAAGACTGAGGATTTTGACATTGAGGATGAAGAGACCTTTGCACTCCCTGCTGATGAAGGTTGGTTTTGGTTGGCACTCCCCCCCCCTCCCGCGGTTATATATATAACATATATGCCATTCTGAAGTGATCCATTAATCTGCTAATAAGTCATTTAATGGCAGTTCCATCTATTACTTTATTGTGAAAGACCAGATTGGTTCGTTCTGCAATAAGTACCTCCTTATTTTGCTGACTGGGGTTCAACAATGGGTTTGAGTCAATAATTGGAAAATATCCTTTTCTTGATTTCCATTCGCATAGAATTTCAAGACAGTATATCCTCATTGAACCACGGACAACCTAATTCACATTGGCATCATAGAATTACTTAGCTTAAATATTAAGTACTGTGTGAACAGGTGTGGCAAAACCCTTGTATAGCTTCTTCAATTTCTCAATAAAGAGAAATATGACCAACAGCGGTTCAAATGTATATACAAAGAATTTCCTTTTTTAGACCTCTTACTAGTAGGTAGTGCTCATAAATTTCATGATAGGTACCCAAAGACTCATTGTGAACTTCAATAGGAGCTTCTCTTGAAGCAATAACACATTGATCTAGTTGCCAAGGAAGCCACAAAGGATTATCTAAATTGATTCTTTTCTAACAATAAGCTCCGATGACATTGTTGGAATTTCAAGAAAATGGTTCTTTTTCTTTTGTATACTTATGATTATTATCGTCAATTTCATTGATCGTCTTAAAAGAATCCGTTTGTATGCTGCTGTGATGTTTCTTTTGAAATCTTAACCTCTATTCTTCTCTCTCTCCCAGAAAGAGGTAAACTAGCGGATCCGTTTTATCGCCTTGAACACCAAGAAAAGGATTTGCAGAAGAAGAAAGAAGCAGAGCCTGTGCTAGTTCGCCTGCAGCGAGTCTCTGATTCCAGGCATGCAGATGATTATGCCCTCAACAAGGCTCTTCGGGCCCAACTTAGGGTACTATGCTGAGCTTATATTAGCGCGTCATTTTCATCTTCTTTTATCAACAGTTTCTCACTTCTGATTTTTACAGAATCAAAGGAAAAGAGTCGCTGATGAAGAGGCTGCTTCAAGGAAAAGGGGCCTTGGCATACGACTGCTTCCACCGGCTGAAGAAGATGCTGCCAGTGCAGCCCATGTGAGGTTCTCCTCCAAGTTTGACAGAAATAGGAAGTATAAGAGAGCATTGATCAATTCCACTTCCATCTTCTCTGGGTTATCTGGATCTTCGATGTCCACTAAGAGGCAATTGGAGCTAGAATCCAAGAGAAGGAGAATTAATGCAACAAATGCATCCAACGTACTGGCAGGCGTATTTAAGCCATCATCATGGTCTCAAAGTGCTGCCACTTCAAGAAGGGAGAGAAGAAGTTAAGTAATAGCAAGTTATGGTCTGAAACCTATTTCCACTGTAGTGGCTTTGTAGCATCTGGGTTGATTTTGCTTTCTGTATCGCTTGTTCATACTAGCAATGGAGTTTGTATATATAGATAACGTATATCCACTGCTTGGTTGATCTTTTGCACTACAACGCCTGCTTTAGGAGAGCAACCTTATAGATCAGCAAAATCGTGTGCTTTCTGTCGCATGTCTGTGTTCGCTTGTCGTTTCTTGGGGAATGAAGTGTTTGGGCCTTCGATGTGTTCAGCCTACAAAATAAGGTGGAAACAGAAAAAGATAGTTGTCTTAAATAATTATATAAAAGGACTTCCATTTTGTCAATAAATAAATATTTTTGTCAAATGACTATTTGTCTTAAATTTTAAATAAATAAGAAATAAATCTAATTACAGGCAGTGGTAATGGCAGGCCTTTGATAATGGGATCTTGTGCGTGAGACCAAACAATCAATCACTTGGCAGATAGAATAACTTTGCTTCTTAAGAAATGATTTGTCATCGTCTTGAAGGAGATTTCCTGCTGCAGAAAGCAAGGAAGTTTGTGTCCTCGTGAAGGCGTAATAAAGGGCTATAATTACTTCTTCAACTTCTTAAACCGTTCTCCTAAGAATGCGTGACATCCTTCATTCTGTCAAATCCTGGAAGTTAATTCCTTCTTTGCTGTCATACGCAATTGTTTGGGAAAACAAAGACTGAAACATTAAACTGAGCAGAACCGGAAAACAACAAGAGAATCATGATGGGGTTGGGTTTGGCTGTTTCGCCAGTAAACTTCAAACAAAAAGACATCGATCTGATTATCATGTCGGGTTAAATACACGCTTGGATCTTCCTGTACGGGGTTTGGATTTCTCTTCTTCTGCAGCGGCAGTGACTGCTGCGCCGTACATCTATACAGCCTATCGCAGCCTAACACTGCAAAAGAAATTCCGTAACTCCGGCAAACCAAGCTGAGAAAGAAACCAAATAACTAACTTATTTATTTCTCCGCCGAATCATTTTTAAGAAAAAAGACCTAAGAACTAAATGACAGAAGAGCCAGGTCTGTCAGCTCTGACTGCGAACTGTCAGTGCAAAAGCAATAGTTAGGGGTGGCCTTGGTGCTTAGCTTCTGAACGTCAGTCTCTCTCTTCATAAATTTTTCTACAGCTCCTTTTGGGGTTCGTGGCTCCATGAACTTACTTTCTCGTGAATGGTCTTCGTCAACAGAACTCCTCCGTAGGGCTTATGGTTTCGCTTGTGCACTGCAACTTCTGGCCTGCGAGACAAAGGAATCCTTAGGGTGCGACGTCCTTAGGACTGCATGTTTTTGAAACAGTTTGGTGAAACGATCCTTGGACCAAAACATTACCATAATGGCCACCGGTTCGTTCCCATATGAGGGCACCATGTTAGGGTTGTAGTGCTTGCAGAAAGGTGTTTAGCAGATTGGCCGCGATTTCCATATATCTCCTTCTCCTCTATCAGCGTAACAGATTGATTCTTACAACTCCATTTCTCTGTTTCTTTTATATTTTGTTCTGTAATATCATTAACTACCCAGGATTTTCTTACCCTGCAGGTTGCTTAGCCGTGTCTTGTACAAGAAAAATATGCTTGCATTACGTTCAAGAAAGCTTTCTGTCAGCTTTACATTTCCGTGAGGCTGAAAATACATGAAATCTCAGTTTTTCTTTACTTAAGTACCTTACTTTAACAAGATAGTCCTTCATGAATATATATTTCCACCTTTTTCTTTTGTACCACAATTGTTGATTCAATATCTGACTTCGAAAGTCACTTTTCAGGATGAAAGTTTGAAACGGTAAGTATTACTGGACCTTTTTTCTAGAAACTGCGTCGAGCAAATTCGACCCAGGACGCAGCCTATTTGTTTTCTTGTGCCGGTCATCTGCCAAAAGGGAAGAATAAATGGGTTCTGGGGCTTCTGCATTGTTAACAGTACGGTGAGTATTCAAACTGGCAACCGAAGACGGGCTTGCTTTATATGGATAGCGAAGATTCAGGTTCGTCTTCTACCGCTGCCCATACTCTTCCCTTACTTTTGACGTCAAATCTGATGAAACTACAGTCTGCTCTGATTACCGCCTTTTGTCCGTTTTACTTTTTTCACTTGTCGTAATTTATGGAAGCAGAGAAAATTATCAGTTCTTGGATTACCTGCGTCTTAAATTGGCTCTGTATATGCACTGTAATCTAGATTGGCTTTGGTTGAGTGTCTGCCGAAACTTGTTCTGCATTTCAACTAATGTATTTTTCTAATCGATGGTAATCCCTGGTGTTGAAGTTGGATGCCCATACTCTTCACTGTTTTCCTTAAAACTCCCCAACGCTTCATAAGAGTTCAATGAAAGTTTTAATTGAGTTCCCAATTCCGTGCATCATAAACTTGATTCAACTCAGAATTTAATTTAAGGGTCTAAACTGAAACGGTTTAACATCTAAAAGCCTTCATAATGGCAATGAAGACTAAATTTTTGTTTTCGTAGTTCTATCATTACTATGAATGTTATTCTTGTTGTTGTTAATGTTGTTATGACAATTTCTATTATAACAATTTAAAGAGGTTTCTTTCTCCTCTATGGAATTCGTCGTGTAGTCTATTTTGATTTATATAGAAGATAAATATAGTCACGGATATGCCACCTAAAAATAATTGTTGGAGTTGGCATAAGCAAATGAGAAAATATTTTGGACACGTTAGAATAGCACTTTCTAATTTATCATAATTAGTAGAATTACCTTTACTGAGAATATTATCCTGATCTATGAGAATAGGTTGAGTTGGCACCTTTAGAATGTTTAATAATTAGGATTTTTTTTAAAAAATGCCCCTGGAAAACTGTTATCAAAGGACTCTCCTAAAAATAAATATTATATGTGTGTGCGCATGTGCTTCATGGGTGTGATCAATATTAGGCCATGAATGTCCGAAAGTCAAAAATCATTTGCTTGGTGACCAATACTAGCTCATAAGGAGTGATCTAGTGGGATGTTCGAGTTAGGCGGAAAATTGAACCTGTCGCTTTTATCCAACAAGCTTTACACAAGGCCAATCCCTAATCGTGTAAAACTTTTGAGCGACTTGGTTCAATCTTATAGGTATTTCTAGACAAAATAGACCAAAATTTGTTAGGTTCTTCATGAAATGGTGTATCTGAAGACCCATATTTTAATAAACATATCATGTTGTGAGTAAGTTAACTGTAATATCGTATATGGTCAAACTCCATTTGAAGAAATATATGGTTGAAAGGATTGTGAAATCCTTGGATCAAATTAATCCTCTCTAGGGTCTTCTGTGGCCCATTGGGCGCAGTGTGACGTAATATGGCCAGAACATGCCATAGTTTAATCACAAAATAAAAATAAAAAATAAAAATAAAAAAAAGCTGAAGAAAAAAGCTGAGAAAACAGTGATCGTAAAGCTATCCTGCCACCGGCGTGTGACAGAATCTGAAAGAGTATCCGCTTTTCGCCACAGCAGATGTCTGCGCTGATGACCACCTGCTTTGCTTTTCCTATTTGAGTTCTTGCCAGTGTATAGCAGGTTTAGCTCAACAAGGGAAGGGCATGGCACCGCAACCGGATGGATGGGGCAGAGTTAGGCACTTACCTATAGACCATATTTGGGATTAAACCCATTTCGAGAACAAACAAAGGTCTTGCGAAGTTCATGGATTTAGCCTCGTTTAGGTGAGCTCTGCCCGTTTCTGCACCTCTTGGTTGGTTAATGATCTCGACTAAGAAAGGTTAATTAGGCATCCCATTGGCCTGCCGTTTCCTCTTACTTCTGTTATTTCCCAGGACAAGACCATTATTTTATTCTAGTTTATTATCTGTGCTGAAAAAATTAAGCGTTCTGATTGTTAGTTGAAAATTATTGCATCTTTTTTATTTGATGACTGACCATCGAGTGTATAATCACTCAAAACTGAGAGTAATTTTTTTTTCTGATAGTTTCATTTTTTTTTTTTTAGTAAGCCATTTCTGTCACCATCCATACTTTCATCCTTTTTCCATCCATGCCTGGACATGAGAAAGTCATCAGATATGTTTGCGTCCTCCTTCCGGTGAGGAAGCACTCAACTGACTGGGATCGAATCTATCCTTGTTGCAGACTGTCTAGTCAACTTTGTTCGGCATTCTGGGGCGGCTGTGCTCGTGATTTGAACGTTTAGTGGCGCTTGACAATGCCAATCAATCAACCAAAAACATTTTCAGTATCCTTTTAACCAAGTACAGATTTATTTATTTCTGGATGAAATAGATATTACATAGAAGCTTTGGGTATTTTTCCCTTTTGCTTATACAAGCATAATAAGTGCATTCATTTTCCATATAACATTTTAATCTGTACAATCTGTGGGCACATTTTTCCCAGGCCATCTGCTGCAGTCAAGATTGCATCGTGCTCAAGTTGTCGTGAAGGTTAGCAAGGTTTGCAAGCCATACTATGCTAACAGTATTTGTGCATTTCTACTTCATCCCGAAGGAAATCTGGAGTTGTTTGCTACTGAAAATGTTTTACTCACAAACACGGTATGACTTTTTTCTTTGATTGATGACACTATTAATATAGAACACTAGAGAGAGAGGACACCAGCACGCTCGGTATAATCTATTATTAAGCTAAAATGTTCTAGGTCTTTCTGTGTCCAGGATAGTTCTAACACACGAAAATATAAAATAACATATATTTCTATTTTAAATAAAGATTGCTTTTGCAAGTTTTTCATGGTTAAGTCTGTCATCTCAAGATGTTGAGTTCATGGATGGAAGGTAAATTCTTTGGAATATCTGAAGATAAACTATTAGGTAGGTAGTCCAGCTATCTGGTTTGGTTGGGTTTGGTCTTGATGTGTGGCTGTTGTTGGAGCTGGAAGACGGGCTGGTCTCCTATGTTGTGTGGCTTTGTTTTGCTTGCCACTGGCTGCTTTTGTATTTTGGCCTGTCCTTTTCGGAACGTCTATGGCTACGCCTCTTTTCCTAGGGCTGGACAAGCATACAATTCTTTAGTTTAGTTTTTTCCTTGATGTACGCGGTGAGAGCAAATTTCTTGTCCTGCCCACTTCCCTTATCTAAATTTTCTTATACCACTACCTCCCTTTGCCTTTCTCCTCATGCTTGTTGGACTAGATCCCACCAAATTGAGACATGACCCTTGCTCAAGATCCTCACCTTCGTACATTTTAGATGGTTCTTTGTGGGATCATCACCAACTTGTTTCAGTGACTTATATAATCAGACTGAAAAAGAATTCGAAGAGTTGTCAGGATCATTCACACAAACTTCCTCATGTAAAATGAAGCAGAAGCCCCCTAGTGGATAGAGGGCACTGCCCTTGCATGTGAGACACAAAACCCATATAATACGAGTATTAACAGTCCCCAGAAACACAGTAGTCTCTTGGTATAGTAAACCATGCAAGAATATTTTCTGAATACACCAAGTTCCATACGTGTCAAACCAAATACAAAGTTGATATCTCTCTGTGCAAATTGTCAATTAGTTCACAGGTGATCTCATTTGCCCAAAAGAAGAGAAGAGCCGGAATCAGTCTCTGGTTGACAGACAGTTCTGAAGATCATTGCTCAAAAATGTTGAATAACTTTTCATGCTTAGTGATGTACCTCACAGCTCAGCTGCTTACATTTTTAATATCCACGAAATAAATGAGCTTGCCAACCTTGAGTAGGAACCGCCATAGATTTGTTCTTCCATCTACTTATTAAAGCAACATTATTAAAGATTCTACCTTCAGTTTTAGCTCCATATCTTCATGTTCAAATGCTTATTTATCTCACTTTACAATATGAGACACTCATTCTCATTTTCATTTCACTACAAAACCACATGGCATGCTTCCGATGAATTACCATCGTCAGCTTTCTGAAGTGCATAAGGTTCTTGGTAAGTAATAGTTCAATGTTAAGAGGCAGAAGTACCCAATGAAACTTTGTATCCAGAGTTTTAACCAAATGACTGATTTTTAAGCCTTTTGGACTTCGGCCTCCCCTACAGAAGTTCAACCATGATACTGTATGCCACTGTTAAGAGGCTTTGTGCTGTTTAGAAAGCCCTAAACAACCTATGAAACCAGCAAGTGATATGCCATTTGAAATTAATTCCCTGCATCTCTACTCGTGTAATGCACTTAATTCATTCATTCATGATTGCAGCAATTGATTTACTGAAGATTCTTGTTCAAAGAAAAAATCTAGAAGTATTTCTACCTGGAACTTTCCGAAATTGCTGCATCTGGCGTTGGGGTCTTCATGCAACCTGTCGAGTGGAAGTCATTGTAACAAGAGTCCATCTGAGATGGTACTCTCTTAGCTGTAAAGCAGGGATAGGATCTCCAAGATCCCCCATCCACTCCATAAGATTTACAGAACTGGATATTTAAGAAAAGAAAAGAAATGACTGCACTCTTGCATCTCGAAACTGCTTAGCCATGGAAAGAATCTCTCGGGCAAAGCAATATTCAGAAGCTGCAGATAGAGCTTCATCACCAACACCCTATACTACGGTGGATTATCTCTCTCTTCCCTTGTTCCTTCAACTCGAGTTTTACTGATGAGACATTCATTCTGAAGCAATGAATTTGAATGTACATCTGACGCCCTCTCTTGTTCTACTCGATCATTTTCCATCCCTGTGGATGGAATCTAAATTGCCTGAATATCGACTAAGAGTGAATCCAACCAGCAGTTGCTAGACAATGTGGCATTGGATAAAACACAAAGCTATGGAAACGCAGCGCATGTTCCTGTTCCCCAGTATAACGAGAAAATCAACTACCTAGAACTGCCTGTCCTGAATTAATTCATGTTTTTTTTTTTGGTTTTTGATATCTAATAAATTTTGCTTCTCTAATTTTAATGGATGGGCGTCCTGGTACATGCTTTTGTCATAAGATTGAAACCACAAGTATAACAATGACCGTGCATTTAAATATTGTTGACACAATTCAACAACGGGGCTCGACTAAAACAAAGCTCGAAAGTATTATAAATTTTAAGGCAAATGGTACAACTAGTTTCCCACTGAGGTTTAGTTCCAGCAAAGAAACTCACCAGAAATAGCAATTGAATAACGCTAAACACACCTTATCAGCCCCGCAGGCTTTCAAGAGAATTGTTCTTCTAGAAAATGAGAATATAACTGATTGTCTGAGGAGGCATAAGTGTTTGAATTAGGGTTTTGCTGCTGAGAATTTGAGGTAATGGAAATGGATCTAGGGTTTTCCTCCTGGGCAGTTGGGGTGGTCATGTAAACTGAATGAAGGATCCGTTCTTGGCAATTGTAGGTGGACGCAAAAGTCATAGTAGAAGGTTTCAGTTCTTGGGGTCTTGAGGTGACCGTGGGAATTGCAGCAGGGAACTTTACTTGCACATTACCAGCCGGTGGTTTCATGTTTGTCGTTCTGCGGCAAAGAGACTGCAAATCGTCACTGTTGACCCAATTTCCAGGAAATCCAGAAAGGTCGTCCTCGCAATTCCCTCTATTTGAGGATGAAGCGTTGTGTGAGTAATTAAAAGTCAGAGATGATTTCGATGGTGCACCCACAAAACCCAAAAGCTTTGAATTGATGCTTACAGAATCGATTTGATGTTCCAGCAGGTGATTAGTAGTTTGATCAACTTCAGCCGCCATTTTCAGAGAACATTTCGCCCCATGGAAGTGGAAACACGACTCCCTATCTGTTTCAAGGGCCCTTGATGACCATAACTGTCCCAAATTATTAGGGTTTGGACCTTCAGAGATTTGCGATATCTCAAGGCCTTTGATCATCAACTTTTCCCTCGTTCTCTCCCTGGCTCTTGCTCTTGCCTTGTCTCTCGAATCCCTTGCAACTCTGTGGAATTTTCTGTTTGTTCTCTCTACGGTTATGCAATTGAAAATTTCACCATCTGCAACAAAACCAGTTTGCTCTCCGTCCACATTTTGTGAAACCACTTCGCTATCCGATGTGACCGACACACTTTTAGCACCATCTTCACTGGAACTTCGCTTCATTTGTGAGATATTTTGTGTGAGCTCCTTGATCGCAGTCATCGACTTGGAAAACAGCCATTCAATAGTTTTGCTTGCTTTGTCAAAGCCTAACATGTCTTGAAGATCAAAGAACTTACGCGCAGTCTGAAGGGACAACCTCATTCTGCGGTCCCGCGGGCCTTGAGCTGTGCATATCTTGCTGTGCCTGTCCTTCTTCCCAGTTCTCTTGCTGGGATCTCTCTGTTTTGTGCCACTGCTACTTTTCTTCTTCGTTAAACTTCTTTCCGAAGGAATCTGCTCGGCCACCGTGTTGCCACTGGCCTCTTTTTCCGTATCTGTCGCCTTGTTGGAGGCCGCGACACTGTTTTCTGTCTGAGCTTGAGAAGTGCCACAAGAAAGAAGCTGCTGTTGTGAAAGAAGGTGACTTAACAACAGTTCATCACCTTCAAGAAAAGGTGCCAACAAGTTTGAATAGCACGAGAGATGCTCCTCCTGTCCCAAGCTACCCTTTCCATCGTTCTCAAAGGTATTCTCAAGCGTGGTTGAGTTGGTGTAGGTAAAAGGGTTGGAACTGCTGCTGCCGGGAAACATGGCCTCTAGCTGAGTTTAAAGCTTCTGGAGAGTGCCGCGGGGATTTGTAATTGATATCTAGGGCTTGAAAGAACAAACAAAAACGGTAGAGGCGTCCAATTTTGCCTAACTTTTTGAGATCGATGCCAGGGTAGAGCTTGAAAGAGTGGTGTTAATTACCAGTTGTGAACTTGTACGAGGTGGGTGATGAAATTAAAGAAACAAGAAGACTATTTTTGGGTGGGCAAGACGGAAGAAAACCAGGAGAGACTTGATCAGGTAAGGAGGAGTTACTGCCTCAAGAACTTTCCTTTAACCTTGAACTTTTCTTGCAAGAAAGTGGAGTTTGGCGTAGATTAGGCCGAGAGAGAGAGAGAGCATGGCAAGGTAGTGGGTCTCTGTGGTTGTATAGATACGAAAATAGGTCATGGGCATGCAGTGGAGCTGCGCTATTATGGACATATCTACTGACTAAGCACAAGTCAGTATTGTGACACTTCACGTGGTGCAGGTGCGGAGCTTGATAGGAACCTTTCCTGTTCTTCGCGCAGAGAGAGAGAGAGAGAGAGAGAGCCAAGGCTTGGGAGCTATTCTCCGAAGCTTAGTGAATGTAGCTATGGCCACCCCTAGGAACGCTAGAAAGAGAGAGAAAGGACAATAATATCATGAATGGAACAGCTATGTGCAAAACTGAGCCTTCTTTACCGCCTCGTAGGGCTACTCTTCTTTTGACTGGTCGACCAAGTGTTATTTTGTCACAGTGACTGCATCGACAAACTTCATCTGGTTTTCCAAAATTCTGTTTTCTTCTTTTCTTGTCCTTTTAATCTTTCGGTCACCTCCGAATTCTCCAAAAGAAATTCGCCTAAAGTTCAAACTAGTAGCACGATTTTGTTTTTTCAAATGATCTACAACTGGACAACCTCTTTGTCCCTCTCAATCTTCACTCACAATCCGGCTCACATGCAACAGAAAAAGACAAATGTTCAGTCTTTACTGCTATTTTTACTCTTATGCACCTTCTTTTAAGCCTTGCTAGGAATTACTTTAGCATTGATCCAAATGCTGTTCTACTTACAATCAGAAGTCCTCTTTGCTGTATTCCCTTTTCTACAACATACCCTTTATAGATATCACAACCCTAAACAATGACTGAAGTTTCCCTCAGGTAGACTTGATTACCACGCAAATTAAGCCCTGCTTCAAGCCCCCACTTTCAGTTGTCTTCTTCTTGCCATAAATATGTTGAAAATGTTAATGGCCCACACCTAGAAGGCCTTTCCCGCAGGTCAATTTACATGTCCCTACTGTTCAGTTTATTTATATATGCCCTATCTTCCTCTCTCCCTCAGGGCAACAAAGTTTGACAAAGAGAAGCCATGATGAACTAGGTTGGCTCAGGAAGTCAACTAGCAGCAATGAGACGAATTTACGAAAAGAAGAAAGCTATATACAAATGCTAGTATATCTATAATGAGAGCATGAGACATAATGGAATTCTTTCTTCTGTTATTTTTTTCCTTAGGAATGTGTAGTATAGAGGAGAACTATGTAGGTCTTGAACTGAAGAGTCCAAACGAAAAAGAGAGAAGAAAAAAAAAATAGTACTAGTTGGGGAATTGTACGTGCTCTAAGGTTTAGGTGACTTTCTCTTGTATCTTTTACGAAGAAGAGTTTATAGGTTGGAAGTGGGAAAAGACTAAAGTTACTCAATGATACAACCCCAGTACCGATTCCTTTTCGCTCAAGAAATTGAGAATATTCTTACACCTCTCCTTTCTCCGTCCGCATTCCTTTTCTCCTTTTTTTGGTGCTTTTACAAGTATTATTTGTTTTAGTTAATTTTCATATCATTCAATTGAGCCAAATTGCGACATCTCAACCGGTAAGAAAAAAAGAAAAAGTATTTAATAGTTCATGAAGTACTTAAACCGAAAGTATGTTTCATAGCTATAAGCCCGACATTAATTCTTCATTGAATATGAATATGTGACAAAGGCTAATGTTACAAACTCAAGTTTCAACTCAAGAGATTAATCCAATGCCGAGGAGTAGCAAGACCTCTTTATATGGTCAAGATCTCACACTCTCCTTCCCGATATGGAAGAAACTCTAAACTTTAACATTCTTCCCCAACAAAATCCGCATTATCCTCAACATGGGAAAACACCTTGTTAGCCTCTTTTAAGCCCAAGAAGTTGGGCTCATGGCACTAACCATTAGATTAACCTCCTTGCTAGCCTCCTTGGACTTGAGGTGTTGACCATTGAGTTAAGTTATGAGTTGACTCTAATATTATTTGTTATGAACTTAAGTTAACTTTTTGGATTAGAATTCAAGTTTCTAAGAATAAAGTGATTAGGGATTTAGCATTTTAGTTATATACTAACTACTCCTTTTAAGTTATATTGTAAATATGGGAATTTTTTTAATTTATTAAAAGTTATTTTAAATTGTGTGTCGACCTAAACTAAAAAAAGTTAAGAACTTGAGTTAGACAGACTATGACCCCTAAAAAGTTAATCTCAAATTAAGTGATCAGGTTATAATTGTTTTGCGTAGGTTTTGAAAGTCTCAAACTGGTTCTTTATTGCCATATTGACTAGGTTTTGGGATATGGTTTTAATGTGACTACTATTTCTATGAATCGTGACACCAGCCCACAGTGCAAAAGAAATAATGTAATGAACACATTAAGCTCATGTACATATCATGATGTCCTACATATGCTAGGACTAGTCAATTTGTGCATCATTATGTTCCTCATCTTACTAAGATCATCCTACAGCAAAGGAATTCCACAAGTGGCCCACTAGGTATGTCATACCCTTTTATGATACTCTTCTCTTGCCCCCATTTTTCTGCACGCAGTTGGTAGTGGCATTGTGAGAAATGCAGCATTCCTCAAAATCCATTAAAAAAATGGAAGGAAATAATTATTTGTATGACTCAAAACGTCAAATAGCTGACCCTTTTCAGCGCAATATAGAAACTTATGCTAATGTTTGAGCATATGCAATATGGAGAAGAGAAAACAGAAGACTTTTCATGACAAGACAATTACTTATGTTTGTAATGTCTTTGAGCTGGGATAATGCTAAGATGAGGAACTTAGTGTTCTCTAACTCAGACGCATTTAGTGTTTTAACTTGCTAGGAGTGAATATCCACGTATTTTTGAACCATTTTATTCTTTCATTCTGCTTCTTAGTCCCCTCTCCCAAAAGATAAAAAAGAAATGCGCATTCTCAACCATCACATAATATTGTCTCCGAAAAGTTGAACCTGTTTTCTAAAGAACATAGAAGGCAAAGCGTGCTTTGCTTCAATTCCGCCCAGACAAATAATTCCTCCATTTGCAGACGGTTTCAAGCAAACTGTCGTGTACATCAGTTCAACATATATGATATGCAAAAAGACTCGAGTCTATCTGTAATGCGTGTTTAACCTGGTGGAAACCAAAAATATAAAATTTGCCAGACTGCTTTGGCTTCCCTAATAAACTCCTGCATACAAGACTGGGGGTTTCTCTAGATACGAACAGTACCATTAAAAATCCTTTATTTTGTATCTTGATTTTTGTTGACAAGACCAGTCACCTCTGTTCCTGGCCCAAACACGGATTTTTACGGTTGTCATGTTCCGGAAGAGATGGCTGGCCATAACCTACAAGTGTTGTAACTTTGATAGCCTGTCGTGGTGAAAGATGTCAAGAATGTGTTTTTTTCGATTGGGAAACGTCATGAATTTGTGTAGTGAATTGACATGTCTATGTACTAGGTTGATTTTGGTTTACAAAATTGTCTTAAAAACATCTAAATTGTCATAACATCTAAAGTAAATTGGATGGTTACAACTAAAAGCTCTTGTACTACACCAACAACTCTCTGAAAGGTGTACTTGCACTTATTGTCGCCGAATAGGCTGCAATGCGGTGGGACTTCTTTTTATTTTTACTCTCTCTCTCTCGTGGACGGCTAAGTGTGTAGAAAACACACACATAGTTCTCCATGTATTTGTCGACAAGGAATCGTGGCGGGATGATAATGCATGACCATTGTTCATAGGAAAGAATTTGAACTTACTGGATGTGTTGCTACAATTCCAGCGGGTAATTAGATAAATCTTGTCTAGCAAGAAAGTAATACTATTTTGATAAATTTACATGGTTGGAATCATGTTTATCAAAGCAAGATAGTAAAAGTTTCTTCTTGTTTAAATTTTGTTTGACAATCTTGGATGACATCTGCAAATATAATTTTATTAAATACTTAATTTGTCAAAATCAACTTTTTATAGTAAAAGAAATGATATGATAATTCCATTCAATTAATTTACATTGTGATTTTTGTCAGTCTCCAATTGAAACTATGAGTATTTTTCTTTTTAATGTCCATGAACAATGATAATTTAAAAGGAATTTGATGTCATATTAGAAGATAGAATGAAAAACTACAATAAATAATCAAAGCAACTAAAAGAAATAATTTAGTTGTAAAACTTCATAAGATATTTTTTTAGTATACATTTATTGCATATGAACAAAACGAAAGAGAAAATGATTTTAAAATAAAATAATTGACATTTTAATCATGTTGACTAAAGTAAGAAAAATTATATAAATGAGAGCTTTTTTGTTTCAAAATATAAAATCTTCACAAGAAAATATCATTTTGAGTGAAATTAGAAAGCTTTCAATTTCTATCTTTTCATCGTTTTTATAATTTTTATAATACTAGGGTATACAACTATACTTTTGTACACTACTTTTTATTAATGTAAACTTACATTTATATAAAAAAAAAAACTAATTACATGAGGAAAATGAAAACTTAAATATATACAGTGACATAATAAATAATTCTAAGAATGCAAGTATCACCTTTACTAAACCTAGAATATCACATCTTACATTAGTACTCCCCCTTGAGTGGAGATTAAAATAAGTTAAATACTTCAAACTTGAAAAATTTCATAACACCCTATATCAAAATATGTTAGGAATATGGAGAGCCATTTATTTATTTCAATGGTGATAAAAAGAGAAGACTCTAAAAATGACTTTAATATTAAAAGAATGTGTCACAAAAAAAAAATAATACAAGGCATTATGTATATAATATCTATTGTGATATTATACCAATGCCATATATTAAACATGGGAATTAAAGTTTTTATTCCCTTTCCATGATTAGCATAATCACATGTATATCCTACTTATATCATGGGATTACATGAATAACGTGATGGGTTTGCTTACGTGAACACACTACACTACCGAGGCTGCTTCAACCTTTGCCAATACCAAAAAAAAAGTAATGGAAGATTTGTCTATAAACTTTATTGATGGCCTCCCACCTTCTAAAGGTAAAACATCAATCTTTGTGGTGGCTGATCACCTTTTAAAATTCAATCACTTCATTCTATTAGCCCATCTTTATTATGCAACAACAGTGGCACAAGTCTTTTTTGATAATGTCCCAAAAATTTATGGAATGCCACACTCTGTCACAAGTGACTGAAACTTCATATTTACAAGACTATTTTCGAAGGAGATTATTTGCTTACAAGGTCCCAATATCAACTATTCCTCAACTTAATACCCACATATGGATGGCCAAACAGAAGTAGTCATTTGCACTTTGAAGATGCACTTGTTTGGGTTCAGTGGTTACCTTGGGCAAAATATTGTTACAACATAAGTATCCACTCTACCACTAACTGGACCCCATATGAAATTGTATTCGAACGACTATCCCTAACCCTCCTCTCATATATACTTAGGACATCATGCGTGGAGACTATAGATAGAAACTTGCAAAACTGAGACACCACGCTCTCTAGCCTATGTACATCCGACAAGCACAAAAGTAAGATAAAAAAATATCATGACTTGAAGAGAAGGGATGTTCACTTCAATGAAGGGCATTGAGTCTACCTAAAGCTACACCCATATTGTCAAACAACCATTGTAGTCTGAAGGTCCCTTAAACTCACACCAAGGTTGTACAGACCTACCAGATAGAGAAAAGAATCGAAAATTGGGGTTGCTTACAAGCTCAAATTACTTGAGACCACTTGAAGTACACTCGGTGTTCCATGTATCTAATATAAAAAAAATTCATCGGTGCATCTGCTCAGGTACAGACCTCTCTACCAACAATTCTCTCGAAGACTACAACAAGGTCTTCCTCACTCCCTTGGCCATACTGGAAATGCGAAGCAAAGGGCACAAAAAAGAGCTTCTAATCTATTGGCAAGAAACGTCCCCTACTGACGTGACCTGGGAGTCAAAAGAACAGATCGTGCAACAATTTCCTGAACTTCACCTATCGGAGAAGGATGATAACAATAGGGGAGGGTTGTCACGTACCCCTCAACCTAAGACTCGTTGCATATAGATTCTTAACCACGTGTGGAGCCTCCAATGCAAACACCAAATCACTAATCGATGGAAGGGGGAAAGTAGCAGTTTTGAATTGCAGTTTACTACAGTTATTGTATTGAATTCCTATTGCTATGCTGGCATGTGTGTAATCTATAAAACTATGAAGTAACTATGTTATAACGGTAACTCGGTAGAAATACAAGGGATGGGGAAGACATTAGGTTGGCATTTTGTGGTCCACTCGGGAGGTCACGTTTCCCTTAAATGAAACATCTATCCTAGTTTATTCATCTTTTCTCCTCACTTTCTCTTCTCTATCTTTTCCACAAACATTGGTCAACAAAGGTGTTTTGCCCTTGCTTTTGAAGGATCAGCCACTTGTAAAACCTCCAACCTGATCTATGACTCATGCATGTATTAATATTCTATCTTGTTAAGTTATACAAAACATGGTTTCCACAAGTCCCATCTTTTCTTCTTTCAATTCAAACCCATCACTTTTCTCGTATATTAATTAAGATAATAGTTGTTCTTTTGTTAGATGACTACCGACTGAAACAAGTTCATCCCATTTGAAAAAGCAATCTACTTTGCAGTAGGAGAAATTGACCATGATTTCATCCTTTACATTTTTTCATCATAGATTGTAACATTGCGCCAAGGTAGAAGTATGAGTCTTCCAAGTTTCTGCAAATCACAAGTGTTAGGAATATTACTATTTCGTAATTATTTTAATGATGGCAAAAAGAAAAAGGCCCTTGAAAATAAATTTTCATAGTAGAAATATGTGCCAAAAAGAAAATTAATATAAAGTATTAGTTCATATAATATTTGCATAGAATATTGTATTAATGCCACATGGTAACATTTAAGTATTTCTGGACTACTATAAAATAGCTTGTTTTCTGCAATCCATACTTAACATTTAACTATATAGGTTCTGTTACAAAGTGAGTCTCTTGTGACATAAATGTTTCTTGGGTTGGGAGGAATCAGTGTTTATTGTGTATCACTATGTAAAACTGTAGAGAATGATTTCTCTCTTTCCGTGCTGGAGTGGTAGTTTTTTCAATCATTGTGATTAATAAGGGCTAGACATAAACTTGAGGTAAGTCAACCATCCTTAAAACAAATACTTTTGTGAGTTGTTCTCTTTCCTTTACTCTTTACTTTGAGTTCTATTATTATTTATAATGTTATTTTATCTATCTTGTTCGTAAATCAATTTCCAATCTCAACCACAAGTGATTGTAGCGTAATTCAAAAGAAATAAAAAGAATAGAATAGACATCCTTCAACCTAATTCAACCCCTCCCCTCCCCACTTTTTCTTATAGGTTGCCATAAACCTTACAACAAGACAACGAAATATGTCTCTCATTTAATATTTTCTCTAATAACCATACTTAGCTAAATGTGCATGACGTTAGAGTAATTTATAGTTTTGAATAAATAGCAATTGTTCCTACCAACAACAATAATCATCCATATTCTTGCACTTGTCTAATGAACAAATATGTGTTTTTTTTTTTGTAAGAAATATGATGTAGAGTTGGAGAGATCTTCTTAAGCTACAATAGATTCTCATATTTATACTCTCCAAACCTTTTTATTGTTGTAAAGAGATATAAAAAAAATTGCTCTAAGTTAATATTGAGATTGAATGATATGATTGAATATAGTTAAGTAGAATCAACAAATACAACTTTGTTGAATAACTCATATGTAGAGAAAAACTTCTTATAGTAGAAGTAATATATTGATAACTCCCCTCAATTGACCTATATTATAATTTTTGTAGTTTTCAGGTTGAAAGTAAGTCACATTTTTTCTTAGTGTACTTGAACTAGACAAATTTGGTATAGTACCCTTGCACAACAAGGCCTTCATAAGATCATCAATGTTTAAAATTCTAAACTACAATGGATGATTACAACCACTAAAAGAAAAGATTTTGTTATGATGATTCTTAAACTTCTTTCTTAACATGTATTTATTATTTATGGTTTAAATTAAATTGTAAATATTTTCAAAATAAGGTTGTTAAAATATAATTTTATTAGCTATAATCAGGAAAATAATATGTGATTTTATTATGTCATAACTATGAGATTTCTAAGTTGATTTTCTCTTAGATAAATTGTAATATTAGTATATGTTCTCAAGTTTTTATATTATCTTGTTCTTAAATAAATAAACTTGTATATTAATAAATAAATAAAAATAAATTTTTATATTGTAAGAAAAATTAAGGAAGGCAAAAGACAAACTAGAGAGAATATATAACCAAGGGAATTGAACATCTATGTAGCAACTTCCAAGCCTTGGTATAAATAGCACAAAACAAAGTGTTAGAAAGGTTAAACCTCTATGTTACAATAAATAGTTAAGAGTAGGAACAAATACCTTGTTGACATTATCCGTAAGTAGAGACTTAAGCTCGAATACTATGATAGAAAGGGTTAAACTTCTTCACTTAAGACTAGTTACTAAAAAAATTATTTTAATTTATAAAAATAATTTTGTATTAAGATATTGATGATATAAAATAATTACTATTTAAAATAAAGAAGATAAAGATTGGAAAAAAATTGGTGTAAGGATACAGTCCACTAAAGTTTTTGCTTTAGATTCTAAAAACAAGCCTTTACAAAAAAATTAAAGGTTATGTTCAGGTGGCGAAATCCCAACAGAGATTGGTTATGGAGAAGAGGGCAAACCCCAAAAACAAGCAAAAGAGTTTTAGAGGTTGCAGTGAAACAACCACACTAAATTTGTAAATGACATAAGTTAGTTCCGTTAATCTCAACTAATGGGCCAAAAACAGTAGATATGACTATATAGCTCAATAATCAAAATAGACCCCTCGAATATGGGCCATGATGAGAAAACAAACTTGATGCTTTCACCAAACCAATTGACGTGCACTTTGAAAACATGGCTTTGAGTAGATCATGAAGGTCCCAGGAAGATCATTGTGAAGATTTTTATTGATCGATGGTTCTGCACCTTGTAAACCTAATTCTAAGATATATTATCCTAAATCATGGTTGATAGATGTTTGAGAAGAACTGAGATATCATTGTAGGAAATATTGAAATATAATAAAAGTTAAAAATGACAAAACCCAAAGAAAAAAAGAGAGAGATATGTAAAATTTTGGGATGGTTAAGCCTTAATGATACAACACATCAAGCACCTTTTTTTTAACAAGCACCGATGAAATAGCATTTTCTTTAAAGATAGTGTTTTAGCTGGGCAGTGATAAGGACAAGTAATTGTAGGTGAAAAGACAGGATAAAGAAGAAAAGTAAAAAGCAGACACTTGATGCTGTAGCTTGTATTCGACGGTGGACGTGAACCCAAGTAGCTGATACAAGGCTACCAAGATTAGATTGAGTGATCGATGACAGCCTGAAGATACTTGCTGATCACGATCCTACATGACCAACTTTGGATATCCAGTCAAATGAAGCAGGAATCCGTGCCATCAATACGACTAGATGCTAGACCCTGTCCGACCCTCTGACTGGAGAACGACACCAGAGTCAGAACTCCGGACCCAGATAAAGTAGGCTCGTCCACCTGATCCGCGGTTGCTCTGCTTCTCCAATCAACACCGTTTTGAGGGGCCCAAAACAGCGAATGACCTGGGTCGACCCGTCCCCATTTCCTTTCTTTCTGAGTCAGTCTTGTAGTTTTGTTGGGGCGATACCTGGGTATCTGGGGTCAATACTTTCATTCTCGATTCTCTCCCTCCTCATATTTTCCTGCACAATATGTTGCAAAAAAGGAAGCCTAATACTTATGCAAATTAATGAATGTGGGCTGTGATAAACATGACCCAGATTGGATTTATGCTTGAACCCTTGAAGAGATACCAAGTAAAAGAGTTTAACCCCTTGTCCAAGGCTCTCATCTTGTAGGGATCCTCCTCATAAGTTCCATAAAGTGAGGGGACACATCATAAAGCATTGATTAGTATATGACTGACTTTATTCACAAATTATCCCCAAAGTAACGTGGCACAAGCTTGAATTGGACTGGATTGGCTTTTTCATTCATAATTGGGAATCTTAATGATTGGGTTTGTTACGTACACCAATGCCAGGAACCCTGACAGCTTTTTAACCGTGTGGCTCTCGTGGCTCACAGAGAGTACCTTAGTTAGCAGCCTAACATGCACGGCAACCCCACCAAAACAAGTCGAGCATCTCCTCCTGCTGCAGACGGAACGGACTTCGTTAACTTCGCCTAAACGGACTCATCAAGCCCACTACCACTAGTATAGGCCTTGCCCAGGGGAAGAGAAATAAAGGAGAGACAGAGGGAGGAACAGCCATGGCATCTACAACGGTTCCATTCACATGATCCCCTCTCTGTCTCTCTCAAAAGCCTGCTTTACAACTATCTGTTAGTGTGGGTGAGATGTAGCATTCGCCAGTAGCTACAAAGAAAAGCAGGAGACAACCTTATCTTCTTAGCGCTTCCCCCCACCAAGTCGCTTTTTATGGTCACACTTGTCATACGCTGCACATGAAGGCTAGCGTTTTGCATGATTCACCTATGGCCATAGGCTTACAATCATCTGGCTCTGGTACATCTCATCTTCAATACAGACACTGTACATTCTAACTTTGGCACTTCTCAAGTAAAAACCATCAACATTCTCTCCCACATGGGGCGCTATAGAATGGTCTCCAAAGGGCGGTCTTAGTTGTTATGAAACCCAAAACGTTACTCATTGACATTATCAAAGACTCTTACAACTAGAATATAACTATAACATAAAATCTCAAAGGGATAACTTTCCAGCAGGCTCTCCTGCATCGCTCCCTTTGAGCATGACAATACCACTTGCGGGAGAAGCACTGCTCAAAAGGGAGCCCGCACGCTACCTGAAAGCATGTGGACCCCGAATAAATCTGGAAGTTAGTGGAAGCATGAGGCCCTCACCTGGCCTTTCTTGCCTTCGCCTGCACTCGAGCTAGGGAGACTCCAGGACGCTCCTGAACGCCCCGCGCGCTCTCCAAATCTAGAGAATTCCTACGGGTTCCTGCAAAGTGTTTAGCAACTTGTATTTCCATAGAAGGTCGGGAATATCTCAGGAAAGGACTCTTCTGGGATCTAATTTATAACCGTTGTGTAGAGTCAATCTTTATCGTTCATGTCTATAAATAGGGGTGGACCATCTCCTACCTTAGCCCGACTCTACCGTCGTTCATGTCTAACAAACAGTTGAACAGTGTTGTATCCTTTTGTGACAAAAGTTCCTTTCTCTTCTCTCTCTCTTCTTTCTCTCTAAACCCTTATCTTCTTTAAACCAATGTGAACCCTAACAAAAGGATTCTGTAAGGAAAAATGCCGACTTAGCCTTTGTGAAGGGGTTGATAAGGCTAAGTGCATGGGTGCTTGAAGAAATTCTGAGCCCGTGACATGCGGCTCTTTATTCAACAAATGATGCCCTGAGCACTCAAAAACTTGTTTTCTTTTCATGCTTTCAGTCACCTCAATCCTATCACACCTTTGTAGAAAAATTTCGATTTATGGAGATACGCCGGTACTGAGAAAGTTGACATTTCATGGTTGTATTAAGGCCCTAGCTAGAAGGCAAATAATCGTCTAAAATTATTTATGTTTATTTATAATCGTTATGCATGTATTTTTTGCATGATCTACATTTTTCTGTACGATGATAAAGAGCTCATGGGGAAAGGAGCCACAAAGTGCTGGGCCGGTCTTCTGATCTGTTTTGGTGAAAGCTTGCCCTTTGAGCCTGATGGGTTCTCGTAAGATGGGTCTAAAATTCAATTTGATCGAAAGCCGGGCATTGCCCACAAGCCTGATGCATCGGAATAGTTCCATCAAAAGCATAGGGATGAGACTCACTGTATGGAAGTGGCCCAAGCATTAGAATCCTATGGCTCAAGTCTGCCAGTCACTTGGTTGGCTCTTTTACTTTACCTTGGTTGGGCTCAAGATACCAACATATTAAGCGCGACACTTCGAACTGATTGGGGGGAGGTAGCCCACTGTGTTGGTAAGCCCTATGGTCGAACTGGTCGATTAGACTCTGCTGGAAGTCCATTTGCGGCACGGCATTTTCTGTGATGGAGTCTGATCTTTGTTCTATTTGGACCATCAACTCAGTTAGTGGGAGAGTTGGCAGCAATTCTTGCAACCTCTCATGTGCAAGCATATCTACCAACCCAGTTTAAGGCTCCACGTGTCCGAAGTTGTCATGATCAACCACATCCAACCTTGGATTTTGTCTTGCGGGGGTTTATTGCTGATGACAGCTGTTTGTGGGTTTTGGTCCTCATCCACAGAAGTTTTCTTGGCGTTTTTATGGGCACTGCTTGTGAGTCTTGCTTAAGAATTTTGTCACTGTCGTTAAAAGCCTGGACATGTGAAATTCGCGCTATCTTCACTGCAATATGGATGGGGATCATATGGCTTCAACTGTGACTGTAAAGTTGTGAGTGCAGATGTCTTCTTATCGAGTTCACATTGTCTCTCGTTATACTCGAGCTGCCTTTTGGGATTTACCCATTGGAAATATATCTCTCATGTGCTGTTTGGAGTAATGGGTCGCTCCTGCTTTGCCTGCTAGGTGGCCAACATCGTTTGCCAAGTATCATTCTTTGCTCTCAACGAAGGGCGAAGAGCATGATTCTGTGTATTGTCCTTCTTACTCGAGATTGGATGGAGAGAAAATGAAAACAAGTAGTATCTGATAAGCTGAATCGGTTGGGACATCGTGGCAAGGTCTCAGTACGGGTCAGGTAAGTAATGAAAAAAGTTACCATTTCTAAAGAGAAGAAGCTGAGCATGCTGGATTGACCCATTTTATCTCTAAACAGTAGCTGGTCAAAACGAAGGAGGCAAATAGGGATGATTATGAAATGATGTCATTTGATGAAAATTTCTGAATTGAAAGCTTCCATAAAGTCTACCTTTCCTTCAAGTAACGTTTTCCCCACCAAGAATCAATGTAATGTTCCTTTTTGTCTGGTGTATGATACCTTTCATTAGGTTCCTCTATGCATGCTATCAAACACTGTGGTTCTCATACTTGGCACTGTTGTAGCAGTTAAATCTTGGCTTAGAAGCTAATAATTGATTTTGATTATGTCCAGTTGAAGGCTCTGTGGGCCAGTTCGGCCGTATCCTATTGTGATCGCCATTCAAGACTTTGTTTTGCTACTTTCGAGTAATCGGTGACCCACAAATGATGCGCACATGTGAATCGCAAGGCGTTCTGCCGATGCATCATTCTGCACCCAGCAGCCCACTACAAGAACCCCTTTTTGCACTTGCATGTACAAAGTCAAGTTTGTTAAATTAACTCCAAGAATATTAATCTCCTGCAGATGCATGTGTATCAGATCCTGGGGTTGTTCAGCGCCGATTGCACTATAATGGTGTGAATATATTTTTGTTTTGGTGCGCTAAGCCTTATCATTACGTAGCAACTGGGATCAAAGCTAGAATCGAGTTGTACCCTGGTGGGTGCACATGCACATGCACTTTCACTTTGTTTTCTGCTTCCCTTCAACAGCCTGCTTCCCACAGACGAAATTATAACTGTGTACAAGTCTGCAGAAGCACGCACAAAAAGGCTCGTTAGTAGCTTTAAGCTGTGTATGAAAATGCCAAATTAAGTTTATGTGAATTAGAGACAAAATTAAGATGCGTTAAACTTTCAGGTGGGACAAATGGACATTCAGAGCATTTCTGTACTTATTGAAAGAGACGTTCTTGGGTGGAGGATGTTATTATAAGCTAGAACGCACTGTCCCACTTTGAGGACACATTTCTTAGAAACTTGGGTGGGTCTGTTTTTTGACTTTACGTTTCAAAGCAGCCTCCCTTCCTTCTTTTTGTTTCTACGGGTGGCCTTTCTTTTGAACGCTTGGAACAAAAGAAAGGTAGCAGCTGGAATTGGACAAAGAAAACACACACCTTCTTCATTCTTGATTGGGACGGCTGGAAAACACACAACTCGCCCTCTGTCAGTGCACCAGTAGTGCTTTTATCGGGAAGCTAAAGTTGTGGAGCTTGGGTGGAAGCTGATATTAACCCAGGCCCCACCCATAACCGACCATATTTGTTGACATATTAGACTATGCATTCCATTTTACTTTCCGAAGGATGTCCAGATAGGATGGCCGATGTGCCATGAACTTGAAACGCTGATTCCTAGTCCTAGTCTAACCTTTCAAGTGTCCTCCACCTTTTTTGCTGGTCAAAATTGGCTTTCTGAGAAAGAGCCAAGGATTAAGGCTTGGAGGCCAAACAGTATCTACAATCTTTTTGACGCTGTTCCCACGCTCAGCGCTGGAATAGGAGTATAACCTGCCAGACAACTTTTTGGGGTCAAGTCATTCCTTTGTTCAGCTTGCTATTCTAGCTCATAAATGGCCCTGCAATGTATGATTACTTGCCAATTGCTTCCGGTGCACTCGTGCTGTAGCCGTTGCTTTACATTTCGGTTACTTAGAACTTGAATATCTGGTTTCAACTGAGGCAAAGCAAATAATAGGGGTCTTTTTATCCTTACAACCAAGAAAATGTGTCCAAAAGAGAGAAATGAAAAGAAAGAAAGAAAAAAAAAAGGAATTATACTTATACCTACAAGTGTGTGGGGCAACTCAGAAAGTTGTCTAACTTTTTCTTTTCTGTCGACTTGAATCTAAACTTTCACCAGCACCACCTCACCCAAGCGCAAAGAAGAGAAACAGTATTTTGTTGTCGATAGATTCGAGTGGAATGTTGATATAGCTGACCAATGCGGAAGAGAGGGGAGCCACACTTGCATACGTCCCCAAAACTGCGATTTGTTAGGTGAGTATGATGCTGACTCGAAAGGATTGTAGAAGGTACACCCAACAACAAAGTAATGGCACTCCCACGGAAGCAATAGAAGAACAAAAATACTAATCAATTACAGCCTTAGTTAATCTCCCAACGATGGTTGATGACGCAGAAAAATTAAAGAGAATCCTAGATTATTTATCAACGTGACAAAGTTCCTGCTTTCTGACCTGTTTGATTTCCTTGTCGATATGGTGAGTAGTCTGCTAATTGACGGTCTCTGAGTTTAAACTTTTAGTTAAAATTGAATAAAGAAGAAAAAATATTTGAATATCCGCCCGTATGGAAATCAGAGCAATTCTGACCATTGTTGTTGGTACTTATTTATTGTGTAGACTATCTTCTAATTCTACTAGAAGGCTCGGGAAGTGTTGCTTTGTTCTTGGTAAATCGACTGCTTCTTTTTCTCGAAAAGGAAATGCACCATTAAAATCAATTTGAAATATTGGTATGAAGGAACCCATAAGTGCTTCCACGTATAGTGACCTTTTAGTCCCATTGGTTATTTACTTCAACTACATGACTTTGGGAATATTTTTAAATATTCTGTGCCCAGGAAAACAAAAAGAGAGAGAGGAAAAGAAAGAGAGCTTCAACATTCAAGTATGCAGACGGATGAACTTATATATTAGTTGTTTCTGGTTAAAGAAGTGGTCTGATTTAATAAGTTGGTCTCTTTGCTTTAAACTCGGCAAAAAAGTGTTTACATGTTCATAGTTTATGGTTGGGAACTTAAGATAGAGCATGAATGCATAATTTGCACTGACAAGAACATTCAAAACATTAACAAAGACTTGTGATAACCACTTCCAAATAAAAGAATCACATTTAGTAGGATCTTATCTATCCCAAGTAGATTACTACTTGTGCCCATCTCTGGATGGACCACTTATTGGATTAAGAAATAGACAGTGGAGGAACCAGAGAGTTCGGTTCTTCTTGAGACGCTTGACACTCCTACGCATAATGAGCAATAGCCCCAGTTGACGGCTGCTGCCATGAAAGGGAATTTGTCTGAGATGGCCATAAGCAGTAGAGGGAAATGTTTATTAAGTGGGTGGTTTATGGGCCATTAGCTAATTTGTCCCTTTATTAGTTTGCCAACGGGGAAAGAGCCATGGAAACGTTGGGGGTCACAATCTGCAGAAAGGGTAATGCGTGAAAGGGGGAAAGCCGAACAAAAGGAAACATGTAAGTAAAGTACTTTGAAAAGTGGAATAAGCCTATTTAGCTTGGATTTTCCCAACGTGAGTAGGTTCCACACTATCAACCCAGCCTCCAAAAAGACAAGGAAGAAAGGGAAGTAAAAATGAGTATTTAGCTCATCAGGTAAGGTTGCCAATCCTGTGGGAGTGAAAAACTCATCTATCTCCGACCAAAATAGTTGGAGAATTCGTAATTGCAAGCATATACTTGCCTTTGCCAATGCTACCTGATTAGAAATCCCTAACTTACTTGGTTTTTCAACCAAGATACTAAATTCTTACTTCTATGAGCAGAATAGGGATGTCAAGCCTATTAAGTCGACGAGTAATCCAAAAGGCAAGAAATCTTAGTCTCTGCAAAGGAAATGTCAATGGATGATCTGCTTGAAACTTGAGGTTACTGATTATGGCTTGGCATGCGAAGCTTTCCACTTTCCAAAATGTGACATATTTTAAGGCTTGGTGTCGTTGGTGTTGTTTTCAATCAACAGAACACAGACAGAAGCTTCCTGGTATAAGATAAAGTATGGATCAAATGATATACATGATCGTAGATGTAATAACAATAACGACAACAATGGTGGTGTTTTATTATTAGTATTCTTATTGTTGTTGTTCTTGTCGAGGAGGAATGAAACTTGGGTACCCAATGTATAAGGAGTTCGAACACCACTCATGAAAAAGCCAAAAGCCCAGTAATTGTTTTTTCTTTAAGAGCCGTAAGCACTAAATTTTGCCCAAAAGGAACAATCGTCATGACAGGGTGGGACTGATGTCATCATAAACCCCACCCAATGGCTTCTTGTTGGTAATGGTAGTGGTATGCAGCTATCATCAAGTGTTTGAATGGGATACTAGAAAAAACCCACAACCAATCAAGATAAGAATACAAATGCAAGTAAAAAAATTAATAACCAAAGCGAAAAACTGGGATTGAAAAAGATGAGTAGATGTAGAAATGGGGACCAAAGCAGCTGCCACGCCCATGACCACAGAGGGTCCTGAAAAGCCCCTCTCTAAGCTTCCATGCCTTAGAACCAAAAACGAAAAGATCCAAATGTTAACGACCAGGAAGAGCTGGCACGGCAAAGAGACAGAGTATCACGTCAGGGAGAAAAAAATAGTGCCTAGCTACGGACTGACCTAATGAGGTAAGAGGTAAGTCCTCCGTACCAAAGCTATCCGGGAGAAGATGCCGCGGAGGAGACATCAGAATTGAGCTGCTTGTACTTGGTATCTCATCTTCTGTATGTATAGCCAAAAGTGATTTTAATCAAAGCTGACAAACAATAAAAGGCAGACTCTTGAGATTTGCTTTGGGGTTATGTAAAGAAATGTAGATCTAAAAGAATTCAATCACGAACAAGTGCATTTCAGCTTCTATTCTCCAAGTTTAGGAAGAAGTGAACTTTCATGGGGTTTCCAAATACGTGGTTCGTTTTGCTCGCAAATGCTGCCTAATGAGTACACTTAGTACTCATTAGAGCTTGCATTCATGGCAAAACCATAATGGTTAACAAAAAAAAGATTATTGGTAACATGAAGGATTCTATTAAGAAGTGTGAAATTATTGTATCGCCTATATTAAAAAATTTACTGATAATCCTGTTTAAATGTTATAAAGTATCACTTCTCATTATTTTAAAGTTATGAGAACAATAAATGTTAATAACACGATAGTAAAGTGCATTTTTTTCTTATACTTCCACGTGGTTGTACTCAACTCTAAACCTATGAGGTGAATAGACATGTTAAGTATTGACATGTACATGGATTCATGAGATGTCTCATTCCAAACTGTCAGTCAAAAGGCTTGGTTTGGGACCGAAAAAGAATACGGAAAGAAGAAAAAAAGGGAGATCTCTGTGCTTTTCTTTCTCTGATTTTTTTTGCCCAGTTTTTCTCTCTCGGTCTAGACAATTATTACGTTGAAAAGGGCAAACAAAAAGTAACTAGGCTTAATGATTTTTGTTTTACTTTTGTTAACCAAGCTGCATACATGACTGTGTCGTTGCCCAGACCTTGCCGGGGAAGGACTTTTCGAGAATTGTGGTTTTATTTATTTGTTTTTACCATAGACACAGGAGAGCCAAAAGAAGATAAAACCTCTCCCAAGCTGCCAGAGTATAAAAGTGGATAAAGCTAGGAAAAAAGATTCTGCTATGGAACTAGGAAGACAGTGATCGGAGGAGCTTTGAGTTCCGCGCCACGTTTCAAAAGTAATTGGGTTCATTTATTTTTCCATTGGCGCTGTAGTCTTTTCAGTTTCGATAGACGGATTTGCCAACGAGCATTTCATATGGGTTCACACTGTTCTTTCTCACACCCAAAGTGTGGTTACTCAGCTGTACTTCACAAATCAGCAGAGTATATTTCTGCGTGGACAAGACGAAACAAAAGATTGCAGACAAGCTGGACTTCGTTTATATGAAATCGCGCCCTGCAAGTACTGCCTTGTGGTTAGGACAGAATAGAATGTTTGTGGTGTCTTGTTGAGGATGTCAGTGCCTGGTTCTTGGAGAAATTTGTATTAGATTAGTGCTCTAATTTTCTTCTTCGTTGGAGATGCGAACATTCTTCTTATGGAAAGGCAAAGTTGGCCATGTGAAAAGAAAATGACTCTACTCCACACTTTTATTATTCGTATCGAAATACAAAGGTGGACAAATCTTTCATACGTTGCGAAAGATATAAATTCCAAAAGTAGTGGTAAGAGCTATGAATCCACATGTAACTGAAACCAAGAAACTTAAGAGGAGAACCTAAAGGGAGAGAGAGAGAGAGAGAGAGAGAGAGGGACAAAGACAGAGACAGAGACAGAGCGAGAGAGTAGGAGGGGTGGAGTGTGTTCCAAGACACAATGATTACATGGTCTTGGGGAAGCAGAAAGGGTGGCGTGGGGAGAGCGAGGAGTATGGAAGAACGTGGGGGCTTGACCGAGGTAGGAGAGGAAAGGCCTAAAAGATGATACATAAAATAAATCGATTAAAAATGAAAAGAAAGGAAAGGGTTAGCTAAGCCTTTTATCATGATGATACTCTCAGCCTTTTTGGTCTTCGGTCGGTCGACAGTCTGTGTTGTGTGTTCAACCTGTTGGTGCTTGTGTTTCCCATCCTCCTCTTACCACGCTCTCTCTCTCTCTCTCTCTCTCTCTCTCTCTCTCTCTCGCTCCGCTACTGCGCCGATAGAGTGTAATTATACACTTTGATCCAATCACAAAGCGATTAAAAAAGAAAAACAGTTGTTATTTTAATTATATTGGGTATACTACTTTCCGATGATACCCCACCTTGAAAGCTAAAGGGAGAGATAGAGAATGCCGTATGCAGAAAGGAAAGGCAACTAGCAGTACTCAACAGGCTCTATATATTTAGAGTGGTGGAGAGTGCAGAATAGCGAAAGAAAAAAAAAAAACAAAGGAGCCGAGAAGATACCAACAAAGCAGAAGGGAAAAAGAAAGCTTTGGTTGGGACAAAGGATAAAAAGGGTCATCACCCGCACAAAGGCAGTGGCAGCAAAACCTACCCAAGTGAAAGAGATGTGAGAAAGAGATTGAGAGAAGTCTATGCCTTCGGTCCCTTCTTTTACTGCCTTCGCAAGAGATAAGAGAGACAGAGAAAGACCGAGATCATCCATCAAATATCAACGAAGGTCTGTCCTATCTCCTATTCTAACATTTATTCCTTGATGCCCTTTTCGTTCTTATTCCGAGAAGCCGTGCGCGTAGACCAACTTCCTTAACTTTTTTCTTTTGAATTCGTGTTTTTTTATTCAATCAGAAAGCAAGTGTTGAATACGTAACCAGCCTGAAGCTCTAAATTCGAAACCTGTTCTCTATTCTTGGTCACTCATAGATAGAGAAAGAGAAAGATGTGCGGGAAGAAGGAAGAAGATCAAGGAGAATGTTCTCAAACTCTCGATAATATTAGCTTACAAGGCTTCCAAGAACAGCTACTTCTTCAACAACACCAGCAGATGCAACAACAACAAAACGGTGACTTATATGGAGGCGAAAGAGGATTGATTTTCCCTGAAGTTTCACCTATGTTGCAGCCATGGTCTCTCCCCCCGATCCACGCCTTCAACTCTGCTCACTTCGGCACAACCCCTGTCCAGGATCACGACCCATTTCTGGTCCCTCCCCCGCCATCATCATATACCGGTTTGTTTAACAGGAGAGCTCCTTCCCTACAGTTTGCCTATGATGGTCCTTCATCAGACCATCTCCGAATCATATCTGATACTCTCGGACCGGTTGTTCAATCCGGTTCCGCTCCTTTCGGGCTTCAAGCTGAGTTGGGTAAAATGACTGCCCAAGAAATCTTGGATGCCAAGGCTCTCGCAGCTTCCAAGAGTCACAGTGAGGCCGAAAGGAGGAGAAGAGAGAGAATCAACAACCATCTTGCCAAGCTGCGCAGCTTATTACCCAGCACCACCAAAGTAAGTCGAAAGAAAAAGAAAAATTCATCACTTATTCGTAGGAAAAAGTATACATATTTATCAACACGCGTACAACATGTATTTTATATCGGTGTCATACTTTTATACCTTTGTGTACACTTTTTGTCTTCTATCAGAACCACTAATGAGCTTTTTCAATCAAAGATCTCTGTAAATCTTCTAAAGATTTTAGTAATCAGGTTGGTCTCTTGTGTGCCTTCAAAACCTAGGATTAGATAAGAGGTTTAGTCTCGTTTTTGCACCTTGATCTTCTTTTGCTTTTTCTTTCGGTTACGATCCCTCTTTATTGCTGTTTTTCTTTTGGCTTGTTCTTTCTGAGTCTTGTGGTAGTTCCGAGGAAAGGGAATGAGCGGTAATGTCGCTCGGCTGATATGATAAAGAGGAACCATGGAGCAGTTGAAAAGCTTCCTATGGAAATTTCTTGCCGGACATCAGTCAAACCAAGTTAGAGAACTAAAAAGAATAAAGCCAGACAAACTTGCTTCCCTGTCAGTCACACTACAACCCATGCCTCACCTTCAAAAAGTCCACCAATGAAATCCCACTTTTAATTCTGAATGTGCGAAGTAGAAAAAACTAACAAACTCCACCTTTCCTTCCCACACACTCGGACAATATCCATCTATATGTGTGTATATTCTTCTCTCTTTTGAGTTTAACGTTTAATGCAGAAATCACTAACTTCGATTTTTATATGTCTTGTGTTCTTGTTTGGCTCATTTGTGTCTGAGTTAGACGGACAAAGCCTCATTGTTAGCAGAAGTCATACAACACGTTAAAGAGCTGAAGCGGCAGACTTCTTTGATAGCCGAAACCAGTCCAGTGCCCACTGAAGTGGATGAGCTAACAGTTGATGCATCGGACGAGGACGGCAAGTTTGTGATCAAAGCGTCACTTTGCTGTGAGGACAGGTCTGATCTCTTGCCTGACCTCATCAAGACCTTGAAAGCTTTACGTTTAAGAACCCTAAAAGCTGAGATTACCACACTGGGGGGACGCGTAAAGAATGTGCTCTTCATTACTGGAGAAGATGAGTCGAGTAGTAGTGGGGAGCAAAACCAGCAACAACAAGAGCAGCAATATTGTATAAGTTCGATTCAAGAAGCACTTAGGGCGGTGATGGAGAAGACTACTGGGGACGAGGCTTCTTCAGGGACTGTTAAGAGACAAAGGACTAATATCAATATCCTTGAACACAGGTCGCTTTAACTTTCTAAGGCCTTGCACTTCTTATGATCTTTTAGCATATTCTTCTTTTGCCTTTTCTTGTGGGAGTGGTTTTGTTGTGTTCATTATGTATTTCCACCAATGAAGAAATCGGTAATGATAGTATGTTTTGTGTACCTGCATCACTTTCAAAAGATAGCGTGGGTGTATGATTGAGAGAAAGAGAAAGAGACAGAAGACGAGTCTTGTGGTTGTTTGCCTTGGTGGGATCTCCGTTTTGCTGTGCTTTTGTATGGTTGTTCAGAAGACTGCACATCCAGACGCAGAGAGAGAGAGAGAGAGAGATGTGCTGGGGTTCTTAGGAAGGGAAAGAACAGTGAAGGATCTTTTTCGTAGGGAGAGAAACCTCATATTAAATCCCAACATAGAAACTATGGACTCCATGGGCTCTCTGATCGATTTGAACTCAAACATGCAGTCTGAGGTATTCCTTGTTTCTTAGTCCTTCTCTCTCTCTCTCTCTCTCTCTCTCTCTCTCTCTCTCTCCAGGTTACTGGTGGAACTATAATCATTTAAGAGGACAGTGACGATTTAGTTCTCGTCATGTGCTTCGTCCCCACATGGCCACCACCATCACCGAACTCCATACATCCGTACAACGACCTTTCAGGCCGCGCAGCTCTGGTTTTCAGTAAAGAATTTAAAAGAGAAAGAAACCCTAATGAGGCATGCATGTCTAGAGTCACGAGAGCCAGTGGTGGTCTGGTTTAGGGAATGTACAAAGAGGACAATATTGCATTCGACCTTTTCGCTTTTACACCCTATTTCCAAAGCATTCTCTGGTCTATTCAATATTAAATCCTTTTATTTTCTTTATGAAACCTTTGTCTCTTCTATCTTCTTCGAAGACATCAAATATGTTTCTGGTATCATCTTCCCCGCATGAGTTAGGCCCCCTTTGCGCTGCATGCAGCTTTTATTCTTCTGACTGCTCTCATTCCATGTGTTCGCATGCATTCATCCATTGATTTTCACACGTGCATGAGATATACATCATTCAAATGAAACTCTCATCCTTGCTTGTCTCCTTTGCTTTTCCCACAAGCTGGGTCTGTGTTTTCATGTCTTCTGTAACATAAATTCCAGCCATGAAGTTTGAAATGCATATGATACAATACCTATGCATGCATGCAACCAGGCAGGCAGGCATATGTCTTTGGAATGCACTATCATCCTGCATGTCTCGTTATGATTTTTTCATGCCTAAGATAAAAGAGAAAGCTTAGGGAACCGATGAATTATGCGGGGCTCAATAGAGTTTACCATTCTTTCCTGCAGGCGGAGTTTATCTGCAATGTTAGTGTATGGAGAAGTAAAAGCTTTGAAAAAGATCGGGATTTCTAGGTGCGAGAGCTTGGGTAGAAGAAATTTTCTTCTCTGGGCTTCACGTTCTAACTTGCTCTTTGGGCCTGATAATCGTGGCAAAAGCCAGTGGATCATAGAATTCGGGCTTGGACTGGCTAAAGGGCTTGAGTTCAAGCTGTAGGGGATGAGTGGGCTCATAAAAATAAAAAATATATATATAAAAGTGGCCCATGCAGGTTTCGAACCTGCGACCTTCGCGTTATTAGCACGACGCTCTAACCAACTGAGCTAATAGGCCATTTGTTTAAACTACAGCAGTTCTAATAATCCTTTTTTATTCTTAGAAATTCTTTTGGAAATCTTCTGCGGAATAAATACATTTTAAGATTCTTAACCAAAACTCAATTAATTCTTAGGAATGGAATTTCACGTGAACTCCAACCTTTTGTAGGGCGGTGCCAATAAAAAGTAACAACTCTACGAATTAAAATTGTGAGGACAACAAAAATAATGTCATTCGAATGAAAGGGTCCAATGATAAAAATATCTCAATGCTATTACTTTCTAATACTCCTATTATCCGCATGTATACTTCTGTCGTGCCATTGTATCAACGCTCACTATTTTTCATGTTTGGGTAACTTGGACGCCTTGTTGTTGTTCCATTGCGTCGATACTTGCATTTTTCACCTTAAATTACATGTCACGGATCGAGTGCTTGTCCTAAAACTCAACTAAACTTCATCTTCATGGAAGGTACGAGGAATTGAGAGATGAGAAGATCATCTAACGTACTTTATCACAAGGATGTGGATATTCTGGTATTATATCCTATCATGTACAGGCATTTCTTCCCATTGGTTCCATTCCGGGTTTGTCACGATTATACCCGCTTTGATTGGGGTAAGTCCCTTTCTGGTGGTAAGAAAGCTTTCTGCTGCGGTTCTTCTCGCAATGGATGAAATTTAGGCCATAGGGACCTGCCCATGTCTACTATCAACTGGTAGAGTTTGAATACGGGGCAACGCCTTATTAACTCAACTTGGCAGTCACATTCCCTCAAGAGCAGGTTTTTTTTTAATTTTTTATTATAAATGAAAGTTATAAAAGGATCTTTTTATATATGTAGATTATTATTTTTTGATAACTTCATAATACAATTTAAAATTTTTAATATCTTATTTTAAACCTATCAATCACTTCAAAAGATTAAAACTTGATAATTAACTCAAATTATTACTTAACATCTCAAACCCAAAGTCGCTATGCTCGGCATGCATCCTAAGGTTCTTTTCTATAGATCACTTCTTTCATGATTCAAACTTGAAATGTGGTGTTTAGTTTTGGTATCAATTATAATCAATTCATAACTACTTTGTCAAAAGGTAAAACCTAATGACTAATAATGAATCATTACTCTTAATTACCAAATGCAACCTGGGCTTCTATAAACTCAAGCTTATCCTATCCCCCATATGTTCATTACAAGATGACACTCTTCAAATATGAAATTTGTAGTTCATACTGGTTATGAAAAGATATCTTAAGAATATTATTATTATATATATATATTTTTATCAAGGATAGGGTGGGAAGATTTAGAAGATTTATTGGTGAAGGAAAAAATTTAAATCCTAACTTTTCATGTGATAGAGTCCCTCGGAAACTCAAGAAGCTACTAGTGTTGGAACAAAAATATTGTGTATAAGTCCCGCATTTCTCAAAGTCTCGCATGGGTATTCTTTGCATATAAAAGAAAAAGAAAGATCTCGCTTTTTTAATTGATTTATGAGCAAGACCAAATTTTCTATGAGATATGAAAGACGAAGAACATGTTTAAGTAAGAAAGAAAATTTTAACAATCCAATAGCTCAGTTCTTACAATTGATTTCTCTTCTTAGAAAAAAGAGAAAACCCTTGCACCATCGTTATATGAAAGTCTGCATCAAGGTCAATTGACATGTTCTTCTTTCTGCAATTTAGAACACATTTTTGTGGAACTCTACTAAGCGAGTTAAAAAGTGGGGGAGCTAGTTGGTGGTCGGACTTCTGTTACCATATTACATGAATTGTTCAAAACCGATTCAAATGTCAAACCCCAACAAGAAAATGAAGACTACCAGAAAAAACGAAGTTCCTCAAGAAGATTTGTGAGCACTTTCAAACCCATCAAACGGATAACGAAAATGGAGAGTAAACAAATTAGCCCCCTAGATGTTTGTTTAAAGCATTCGTTGTCCAAGCTTATAAGAACTTTCTCTCGGTGTGGGACTTGTCTAATAATAATTGACCCAAGATAAGCTTAATCTAATTTTATCCGCTGCTAAATATTTATTTCCTCTCTTACGGTGACTTCTGATCAGGGTCCTGTAGGATGATGGACGAAGGAAAAAAATTCTGGAAGTGCCTAGGAGCGCGTTCCTTCCTGCACCCTGGAAAGTTCTGAGTTATCCAGTTTTACCAAACGGTCCTGAAATGGAAAAAGTTTCCTCGAGTCGAATCTAGTATTTGATGGACAAGTAGGAGCTACCAACTGCTTTTCTCGAACAACCTAAATTACCCAATGCTCCTCACCAGAGGGACGAGACCCCGACATTTTACCTGTCATTACGGGAAAGTGGTGTGAACAATTTCGTCCAAACGGTACCTTTCTTTGGCGTGAAGCGAAGTGAGAAGGACGCGTTACTGTTCCATGAGGTGGTCTCCTGTTCTTCTGACTCTTACATCGTTTTCTTGAAAGTGCCGGAAAGGGAGTTGCGTCGTCTGCGGTTCCTGCAGGTTTTGCTTGTTCTAGGAATGTTGATCCTGGGGAGGGTGACGAGCTGGAGGAGAGTCGCCAAGTCTCTTCAAGCTTTTGTAGCACATGGCTTGCTCTTCTCCTTCACGCTTTTGCTTGCTCTCAAGCTTCAACATGCCGTGCCTTACTCTTGGTGGTCCGTCATTTTCTTCTTCATCCTCTTAGATGAGTATTGCCTGGGTTTCTTTTAGGGGATATTGGTATTGAATTCAGTTTGGTTCGGAGGAACTGGAAGAAAAAACAAAAACGCTGGGATTCTTTGGACAATTATTAGAAGTTTAGGATCCATTTCGTTTTCAACATGATGCTTTTCTTTTCATTTTTTGTTAAATCAGTTGTGGTAGACCTAAGGTAATTGTTGGCTTCATTGGCGGGTTTGTATAACACGTCTTGCGGTAGAAATCGCTCAGAAATGCTCTAAAATTGGCGAGAAGGCTTGTAGGTTCTGTGTGGAAGTACAAGATTTATTTCTGTTTGTGCCATTATTGCGCACATGGAATTTCTATGTTCTGATGTTTTGTTTCCTTTTTATTAGATAGGAATTTCGTAGCATTGAATTTTGATCCTCGTAGGTTTAACTTATTCCAGGCTCTCGGTTTCAACTTAAGGGAAACAAAAATCTCTAAACGTATCTTTGCTAAAACGTTCTCAGAAGTAAGTTGTAACGGCTGGCTACACTATTATGAGAAACTTACAGAGTGGGGGAAAACACTTAAAACCTGAATCAGGACTCTGACATCGCCGGTGGATCCCTTAAAGATGATGGATTGCGTGTTCTGAACTTACTCATTTGTAGTGAGGGATTTTTCTGATGTTCCAAATTATCTAGCAATTTCACTAGGTAATTATTAACTAAAGAATCGTTTATTAAATATAAAGTTATGTGAGGGAGTTCTGTAATCGAATTTAGAGTTGATAGCATTCATTGGCAATCATCTTTGCTTTTAGGTTGTGTGCATGCACTTGCAGTATCAGTATGTAGGCTGTAATTCGTTTTATATCTTTTAAGGTGCTACTGCTTTTGTTTTTGATTCTGCAGGGTCATATTTGCTCCTCTGTGGCTCTTTCATGCAGTTGTAGCACGAGGCAGGTTTTCCTTGCCTGCTCCTTCACCGCCTCATGATCGTCATGTGAGACATGTCTTCTAACCTTTTCATGGACATATCTTCTGTATGGAAATATGACTTACCATATTAATCTCATAGGAACATCTGAAAATCGGTTGTGTATCTAATTTTGGCAAAAGAAAGTTAAACACTTCTTTTTTCAATGCACAGTGGGCACCTTATCACGCGGTTATGGCAATGCCATTACTCATTGCTTTGGAGCTACTCCTTTGTATATATCTTGAGGGCAGTTATGGTATGTAAGATCTGTCATGAAACAATCATCTATAGATACTAAAGGGACCAACAATTTTTACTGTAAACATTTGCGAGTTAACTGTGATAGAAATAGCTTGAATTCATCATGATACTCATATGTCCATTCAATTTTAAATAACATATTTATGGACGCCATTGAATATATGTTTGGATTCCTTTAATCATTGTGTTTCAATTGTTCATACGTAATTACTGATGTTTTTGCACATTCGAATATATTGCAGTCATAGACTTGAAAATTGTCTTCCTGCCCTTGTTGATATTGGAAATAGCAATTCTGATTGATAATATCAGGTAACTCTCTTCTCCATTGTGAATTTATTATTTTTGACATGGTCATCTGTTCTTAATGAGAGTTTATTTACGGATTAAGCCAAGGCATTGATATTCAAATTCTGCCATACTGGAGTAGTCCACTGTACAAGAAATCCTGGAAAAGAATCCTGTTAACTCTACAAACACAACCAGATTGCAAATAATTAAATTATTGGAGGAAGCGAGTGATCAAACATCACTTCCATTTAGTTAATGTATTTTTCCAACACTTGCCCTTCCTCATAGTCCAACTACTCATCAAAGACATTTTCCTTGACTACCCTCGTTGTCAAGTCTTAACATCTTCTCTAGGAATTTATTGCTTGATTTAATCCAAAAATTCATTGAGGCATTGTTGATAAGTAGAATTGCCACTAAGTAATTGATGTTTGTCCGCTAAATAGGATGTGTAGGGCTTTGATGCCTGGAGATGAAGAAAGCATGAGTGATGAAGCAATCTGGGAGACTCTTCCTGTATGTTCCGTAATCCTGTTGTCAATTGATGAGTTGCTTTGATGATACATTCCCTACAATATGTGTAGATGATAGCCTTTTAGGTAATAGTTTTGAGGTTGATGCGGATGGTGATGCTCAATAAGGTCACTGTTGGCAACTGCAATGAGTAGATATGTAATTTCGAGGATCAACAGTTACTGTTTGGTTTCTGAGAAACTCCTGTTTATATAATTATGCTGCATCAAACCTAAGAGGAAATCTTAGGATTTTTTTATTTTTTATTTTTTTTTACTAAGCATCATATAGTTATCTTGGATGTAGACAGCTATGATTTGTAATGATGATAGGCCTTGATGCTATCTGAATCTTTTTCCACTGCTTTTATTATTTGTAAAATGGAACAATCTTGTAAGAATGTGCAAGGGTTTAAATGATAAGGTGACATAAATCTAATCGTTGCTGATTGTATCTAATGGAAACGTAACTTGCCCCTGTTTGAAGGCTCACCCTCTTCATTACTCCACCACCACACCTTCCAAAGAGAGGACTAGATATTCCCAGTATGTTGGGATCATCTATCTGATAACTTCTATCCTGCAGATTGGCACCAGAAACCCAATTGGAACAGAAGATCTTGTCTGGTGTTTCCCTCCACAGTATCTTTCAGTTTTGAGTACATTTTATTTGTTAGACTTTATGGAAAAGAGGAACAAGATAATGTTTCGAATGACTAAAAATGTTAAATTATGAAAACCTAGAAAAAAAAGGGGGGTTTTATATTCAGAACTATATATTTTAATATAGTATTCATTATTGATTGATAATTGGTCTAGAGAATGACATTAACTTCCTCAAGTTAAGAAACAACGATGATGAGCTGTTCCTCTGATGGTGATCGTTATGTTATTATATTGCAACTGTCGCATTCTTATTCCTTATAGTTTTGACACTAAAAATTATATATTTGGTTTCTAGCACTTCTGGGTTGCCATTTCTATGGTCTTCTTCATTGCTGCAACAACATTCACTGTTCTGAAGATATGTGGTAAGTCTGTCTGTTTCATTAAGTGATGGGTGTTGTATATTAGTTAAATCTCATATGCAAGTAACCACTCCTTGTGTGTAGTTTTTGGGCTTCCACATCAATAATTTGCCTGTATAGGCATTCAGTTTGGTACTATGACAAACTAACCCTCTTTAGAATTTCTAAAAGAAACCGATCTTCTTTAAAATCTTTTCTCTATTGTTTATTCATATGCTATACTAGTTCTAGCTTTATAACCAGCTATTCTTCTTCGTGATTAAACCTATTTAGTGATTGTCTGCTGTGCTGGCCTTTTTCCTCTGTTACTGTTGATGATGGGTTCCAAACACTAAAGATCAAGTTAACACGTTCAAGAAAATAGCTCTGTTGTTATTTCCCAGTTATTATTCGATTACAAAGAGATTTTCACCCTCACTTTAATGGAAATATGATTCAGTATGTCATCAGTCAGTTGCATTTAGGTGTTGAAAGGAACTGCTGTTGGTTAGAGAACCCTGTATTTGTAGGTTTGAATCATCATGAAATATTCAGATATGTCATTATCAATCATAAATAGCAGCGATTTAGTATTCCTGACTTCTGTTATATATAAATTCTCTATTTTGACGTTTGATATGAATGTTATCATCCTTATTATTGAAGAGAATTGGAAAGTGTCTAGGCAGGAGGCCAGATGAACCCTTAAATCACATTCTTAACGGGGTGAAAGTTATTTTCTGCTTCAAACCCAGTATCATCCTGTTACCACCCAAATCCCAAGTAAATCTCTGTCTGACCGTTAAGTTCCAGCCACGCATCTGTGACCAAAATGTGATCAACATTTGGTATGCATGATGTCTGTATTGTGATTGCACATAAAGTTTGTTTATGCATCAAACGAAGTCTTTGGAAAAAATCGTGATAAGAAATTGTAAGTTTACAGCAATTAAGTGGCATGCATACTTTTAAGATGAACATAATAAAGTTATGCTAATACTCATGGTCATTTCCTTTCCTGGCCTTGTATAAACTGTGTGCAGGTGACATAGCTGCTCTAGGGTGGTGGGACTTATTTATAAACTTTGGGTATGATTGATCCGTTTCTTAAGCAATGTTTTATGTCTGTGTATTCTGTTTATTCTTCTTGAAATGATTGCTATTCGTCCCTTTACAGCATTGCAGAGTGCTTTGCCTTTCTTGTTTGCACAAAATGGTATAATCCAGCTATTCATTGGCAGTCAAACATTAGAGGATCATCATCTTCAATGAATATTAGATATCTTGACTGGAATAGAGGCTTAGTGGTTTCTTCAGATCAAGACCGGCACCAGCATGGAATTTGCAACCTGCAGGAAATTGGTGGACATATTATGAAAGTTCCATTTATTACTTTCCAGATCCTCCTTTTTATGCGCTTAGAGGTAAATAGAGGTTGAAAACTTACTATTTTTGAGTATTTTGGAGTTCTTTTAGTTATCTTCATTCATCTTTCTGTTTCACTTTCAGGGAACACCATCGAGTGCTAGACATATCTCATTCCCAGTTCTATTTTCTCCTCTTTTTCTGTTGCAAGGGGCTGGGGTCTTATTTGCTGCATATAGATTGGTGGAGCAAATTGTTCTTTTAGTGCGGAGTGAAGTTGGCTCCGGAACATACTCTGCTTTTGTGTCAAAAGCTTACGAATTTTTTGGATTTCTGCACCATGGATCAAAGTAATTACTTAACAACCATAGATGTTTATATTTGAATGTGCCATATTGCATATTTGGATGCGCAAATGCAAAGTACAAACAAAGTGTAACACCTTGCCACTATCCTGAATTTTTTGTTATGCACGGTTGATTTCTGTTCACAGGTTGCTTGGTTGGTGGTCGATTGATGAAGTCAGTCGAGAGGAACAGGCCAGAATTTATGCTGCTGGGGCTTCTGGGTCAGTGTATTTCTCTAGTATACCTATTTGCTTTATATGGAATATCTTCATTCAAATCTTCTTTCTTCACACAGCTGATTGCTTACTGGAGCAACTTAGAGAGCCCTCATTATTTCTGTGTTGAGATTCCAAGGAACTAAATTTATTATATTTGTACATCCCCTTATTGCATGCTTGTGTGTCATACTTATTAGCTTAACCATGCCATGCAAATTGATGTCTTTTAGACAAGCCACTTTCCATTGAGTAACCTTAATCAATACACTATAAGATCAAGTATGCTGGTACTTTGTTAAAATCCCTACTGCTGCATTATCAGGAAAATCTATCTCCTTTTAACTGGAAGAGTTTATTTATAGTTTTGTAAATGGAAAAAATCATAGTTCTGCCATCTTGGAACTAGTGAAGAATGTGGAATTATTTTCATTTTCATTTTCATTTTCATTTGTTTCCATATATTGATAGGCACTACAACAAGGAGTGGTGACCACTTTATTATCTTTGTGCCACTAGCTAGCGAAATGAAATTGAATATTACCATGTAGGATGGTTGTGGCATTTTCTATGTTGTAGAAATCTATCTACAGTTCACTGTCCTCCAGTGGATTTGCAGAACTCTCCTTTCTGTGCCTTCAAAATTTCACTGGAGTAGATGATACAAATGGAGAAACATAGTCAATTTTTCCCATCAGAACGTCCTTTATATTTCTTTTCCACTTTTGTGTATTGTGGTCTCTTGTTATGTATGTTATTGAGCTTTTTTACATTGCGTAGTTTCTGGAAAGTCTGATAGGTCTGTTCTGAGGAATGGAAACTAAACAATTGTTGTTACTGATCTCTGCGTGCTCCATATAATGCAGGTATAACACTTTTGCACCTGATATTGTGAAGAAATTGCCCAAATCAGATCTTGTTGAGGAGGTAACCACAATATTATTGCAGTCCATGTTCTGTAGGCCGAAATTCTAGCTCTGTTTGCATCATACAGCTCAATTTGCCGCACATTTGTTATTTGGTCTGATTAAAAATACACTTGATTTACATCTTGTGGTAACCAATGGAATACTTTGATATTGTTTTTCAATCTTTTTCATCTCAGATCTGGAGATTACAAGCTGCACTTGGTGAGCAAACAGAGGTTACGAAATTTAGCCAGCAGGAGTGTGAAAGGCTTCAAAATGTAATATTTGAAACCTGGGATGTTTATTTGAAAGTGTTCAACTCCAACTGCAAAAATATCTTGCTATTTCATTTTGAAGCTGCTGAATTGTTTACCAGGGAACCATGCTCATTGTTTTATTTTTTTTCCTAGCCAAATGCATTTTAATGTTCAGTTCAGATTTAAAGCCCGTTACAGATATAAATATTTTGAAGACGGTTAATGAAGTAAATCTCAGGAAGGGCATGTGTGCTGGCGTAAAGTATGTTTGTCTATGCATGGGTGTGCGATGAGACTCAGAGAGAGAGGAGGAGACCTCTTGTGAACCAAAAAGATAGAAAAACAAATAAGTATAAAAATGACAGTTGGATCAAGAAGTGAAATCAGAGTGTGGAACAAGCATCAAAGATATCTGAAAGCTTACAGTGCAAAATATATTCCAATGAAAACAATTTACTTCTAGCCTCTTGTTTGTGAATGTGCTTTGAGATCCTGGAAATGATTTGGTGTCTCTGTATTCTAAAAGTTCTTGATAGTTGCTGATTGACCCGACCGCATCTTAAACTATCAGTTTTGAGAAGTAACAACGACAAGTTCTTTGCATTGGAATCTTGCAGAAAACATTAGTTTAATTATTGTGTTTATGCTTCTGTTAGTGGTTATTTAACAATACTGTCAAATAAGGAAATTGAAATAGGATTTGACGTTGCAATGATCCACATGAATTGACTGTTATGTAGAAACATTCAGATATTTTCGAATTTGCTCTTTACTAGGTTTTCATTATGCTGTTGTCACGATTTTCTCTTGGTTTGTGCATAGTTAGTGTCTGATGACACCTAATACCGTCATAGTGATCACTGGATATGCTGGTTTTGCTAGAATCACTTCACTTATACTATGCTTTCTGTCTTGTGATATCATGGTTTTAAGCATTAAGCAGGAAGCTTTTGGTCTTTGCTTTTTTTCTAACTCTTGTGCTAAGTACTCTTCTTCCGATATTTAACTTCCCTCTTCGGTGTTGCGTTCTGATTTAAATGATTCCATCAGGAAAAAATCCTATGTAGAGTATGCTTTGAGGAACAGATAAATGTAGTCCTCCTTCCGTGCAGGCACCATGTCCTTTGCAGGTATTTCCATTTTTTCTATTTATCTTATTCTGTTGTCACAAGTCTCACGTCATTTTCTAAGCTGCCTATGGCACAAGTCTCCCTCTATCCTTAGTGCATTGTTTCTTTTGTAAGAAAAGTGGAATGATCAATATTGAGTAATATCGAACACCAAATCCCACACCAGAAGAAAAGCACCTGTATAGTGCATTATAAACCTTAAAACACCTCTCTTTCTAATGAAACTTTTTGGGGAGAGGTAGATTTAGGCCTTCAAGATAGTATCAAAGTTAGACTTTATTCTATGTGTGCTAATCCAAATCTCATGGTTGGGTTAGTCCTTTGCTGGAAAAATAATACCGAGCTTGGACTGCTTGGGAATATTAAGCATCCAATTTCATACCAAAAAAAAGAGCACTTGTGAAGTGTCTTATAAGCCTTGAACACCCTTATCCTCACTGAGAGCTTTGAGAAAGAGATGACTTGAGCATTTCACAAGCAAGACACTCTTTATGCTTTCTTGTCCTAAAAGATTTCACTAGCGTACTGACTTCAATATCCAATGTTAATACCTTTTCTATGTTATCAATTAACCCCCATTAATATTGGATTTACTCTTATCTTATAATTTATTTCCAGTTACAGTAATTATTTTATTTATTTATTTATCGTTTTTTCACTATTGTATTTCAGCACTTGCTGTGAGAAGTGTACGAAGTGCCCCATCTGCCGTGTCTTCATAGAAGAGCGGTTGCCTGTCTATGATGTGTAAATGCAAGCCAGAAAGAGGGACAGGAGCAGGGGCTTCCTCCAAATCTTTACATCTTTGCTTGCAACTTTAAAGCAAACAAGCAGTGAGAAACAGGAAAATGTGGTCATTTTAGCCGTTTCATGTAAGTGTAATATGCCATGCCATAATTGTATATATACCAGATGCACCATCAAATGAAAGAGCTGCAGTCCTGTTCCTGGTGTAGTGTCACTGTAAATATCAATGATTATAGTGGATTTTTCCCAATGCTGTTCTTTCTTTGGACTAAAATACAAGATCTTAGAAAACACGAATGGTGTACTATAATTGTCCGGTGCCAAAAAAAAACAACGGGGGTGATGGCATCTTATTTAGTTGGTCTTGAGCTTCTTGTTGCCGCCAGTCGATCTTTCCTTTTATGGTGTCTAATTTGTGTCACAAAAGGACAACGAATGTAGTGTACATGGAAGTAAATCGATCTGCTTTCTTTAGTAATAATTAAAAAAATAAAACACAGAAGTTTCATCTTTACGTAGCTGGAGTAGGATAATCTGACAACTCAGAAAGGATAACTTAAACATGACTCAACAAACACTGCTAGCAACATATCACAATTGACAGACATTGTCTATAATTTTATCCACCGGCCGCCGACGACCAGGACCAGTTCTGTCCACCAGGACAAGGAACCAAGTCTTATTTTCCTCTGAGAAATCACTGGGAATTAGACATAGATAACAAATTTCTAGGAGAACTTCTTTTCTACGTAAAAATAATTTGGAGTAGCACTCAGCCCCGTCCTTGCAATATGATCAAGCGCATGTGGCAGTGATTGCCATAGGCTCAGCCACCGGAGCTGCATTAGGAAGTTCACCTGTGCTGATAGGGCTTTTGTCTATCTTGACAAGAAATTCACTGAAGCACTCATCCAAGGTTCGGAAAGCTTCATCAGGGTAGAGAGCACCCACTTCTACATCATGGGGACCATCAATGGAGAAATTAACTTGACAACCCTTGATGAATATATCGTGCGTGAATGATGCAACGACGCTTTGAGGAATGCAATTCTCTGCAAATGTTATACAAGATGAAAACGATTGAAAAAAGGTTGGAGAAGAGTACCCAAAAAAGAACAAAAGATAAGAAACTCTAAAATAAATCCAACCTGCAGCTGCAGCTAGAAGGTCATCTTCAGTAACAGTGACTCGAGGGAGGGTCCTTCCAATCTTTTTCTCCCACAATGATGCGAGCTCATTGACATTATAAAGATTGCAGGGGGGTCGAAAATGAACGTTCTTGTTCATGGCCCGGATATCATCAACAGTTTTTATGGTAAATTTTCCAATGTCAGTGCCGGCAACAAAATAAGCTGCAAGAGTAAATTCATTTAGTCTGTAGCAAAAAGTGACGTTCTTCTACTTGATGAACAAGATATCAAGACAAACAGATGAGTATGCATCGTTCATTTTCTCCAAGTGGGGAGGGGCAGGTGACCAATGGATAAAAGAGTCCAATAATACCAAGACAAAAGATGAAAGCAGCTGACAAGAAATATCCATGAAGTCCTAAAATTTCTATCCCCTTGGTCTTTTGACCTTCAATTATTCGTAGGTAGGGCCTGTTTTCACGTGAACACTGGACCCCCCGAGCTCGTGCGTCTGCAGAACTTGTTAGGTTTGTATGTTTGGTTGGTAAGGGGGCTGTCCATTTTCATTATCTCTACATAAAAGTCTCTTCACAAGATTCGACAGAAGGCTTGGGGTGAGGGACAAGGGCAAGAACCCCTCCCCCCGCCCCAAGGTGGATTTACTCTGAAGCTGTATTAGTTCTTGACCAACAGATACTTAGAAATTTTGTAGGTAAAATGGGGACTGCCATTATAACTTCTGGGTCTCTTCACCACACTTGGCAGATACCTCTAGGGGATGGTATTTTTTATGTCGGAGTACCATACAGAATAAGACGCGTATACTCTTATCCTATCTTCACCAAGCGGCTAACACGGGGAACGATGGTGGTTGACAGATTTTCTGATGCAAGTAAAAATGCCGAGATGGGTCGTTTTCGACTGGAACAACTTGACAAAGAAAGGAAACCTCCTCCACAGCAAGCAAAAAGAGGCAAATAGTATTGGGCTGTTTGTCCTAAAGCCTCCAATATTAATATCCCAGGAAAACTTCCAGGCTAAGGAACCGACTCAGTCCATGACATTCTATGATAAAGAAAGACAACGGGACAACGACTGGTTGTGCTTACTCCTGATTTTTTTTTGTAACCACAGGAAACTGCTGGTTAATGAAGTGACCCCAAATCTTGCAGGCTAAGGAAATGATCCCTGGGCATCCTACAGGTAGACATTCCGAGAGGCCACTAAGATTTTGATGCAGACCTATTTATTTAATCCTACCACTAATGTTTCTTTAGGAACCTGAAGTGACACTAAACTGTCAGTTTAAAGTCAAGAAAACAAGAAACTGAACTCCTTTCAAGCCTTTAAAAAATGTATTTTTTGCTTTAATTATTCCCTCAAGTTTTAGAATAAGACCCAATTAGTCTTAAGCTTTAAGATTTTTTATATAATAATTAAGTTATTGACATTTGATACTCGAGTCAATTTTCAGATCTCAGAAAAGAGTGGCCAATAAAAAGGATTACTTAAGGTCCTATTATTTGACCCAAAATAAAGCTACCATAAAGTGAGGTGCCATAAAAAACAAAAGTAGAGTATGATGGTTTGTTATGACTCAAGACTGGCAGAAGTCCAGGCTTACAATGACTTAAAATTCAATTTTGATTTTAAGTGCAATAAGACTGGAGAATTTTCGTGGCTATGGTTGAGTCCTTTTTTTAACATGGTATTTAAGGCAAAACAAGAATGTTAAAACCATTTTCCTTTTCCTGTTTCTGACGACCAATTTTCATCGTCCGGAAGGATAAAGACGCGAAATTCGCTTTCAGGAAAAGGGGTGACTTTTCAAACCATAAAGAGGAGGCTGGTAGGTACGAGGGAATCCGTGCGTGGGGATTCAGCAGTGCGAACAATAATACTACATTCACGACAAGGCGACACGAAGCACGAAAGGACGCAGAATCACGCAGTGCTTTATGAAAGGTCGGCACGCGATTTCCGGCCAGATGCATGCCTCTGCTACTTGGAATTTATGCTATCTCCGGCGACTGACTTTTGACCGACGACGTTTAAGTCTTTGGTTTATGCTAACAATTAGGGACCCCTTTCTCCAAGAATAAAGAAAGAAAGCTGAGTCCACCAACTACGTTTTACGTTTGAAAAATATGGTGCAAGCGTAATAAGTGGGGTGTCTTTGTGTTTTTCTATTGCTCACCTTTGACGCTACCGTCGCCGTAGATTTGGAAACGGTCCAATGGAGGCACGACCTCGGAAGGGTGGGTGTTGTCGTAGTACGGCCAAGAAGCGATGGAATTGCAGCAAATGTAAGTGTGTGGTATGCCATACTTCTCGATCAACCGTCTGACCTGCCGCTTCTCCCTGTACATTTGTAGACCCGGCTCTACGGGATCAGCTCTGTCCACATCATGCCCAAACTCCGACGGCAGAAATCTCTGTAAAACATTTTGCATTATTCACCCAGTTTCGACGATCAAAGACAAACTTGTAAACTCAACAGGAAAAGAAAAAAGGGTTTTTTCTTTTTTTTTTTGGCATATGAAGTGCTGCAATTTTTTTACTGGTGTACCTTTACGGTACCAACAGCTTTAATGGCCTCGATCAAGTTGAGCTGGTCCAACAGATCTCCACCTCCCACAGCTGATATTACTACGTCAATCTCATGCTCTTTGAGTACTTTCTCCATGAATTCCTGGTTATTGATTTGTCCCTGAAAGCATATAAAAAGAGTTACAATCGTTGCCGAACATGTTTGAGGATAGGTGCATTAGCATGTATGTTACCCAAAACAAAAAAACCAAAAAAACTAGCAATCGTTTACATGCAAGATTGTGGCGCCTTTGTCTTGCAGAGCCTTGATGGTGTTCGCCCTAGAAGAACTACCAGAGCCTGGCCGGACGAGAACATAGGTGGGTCGGCCGGCAATCAGGCTGGCTTCTGCGACGAACTGACCAATGAAACCTGTTGCTCCGGCAATAAGTACTCGGCCCTTGGCGTTCGGGACAGAAGGTGAGACAGTCATGATTGCTTGAGTGCCCTTCGTCCTAAAGCAAATCCTAGAATACTTTTTACAAAGCAAAAGCTCTCTCGGTTGCCTGCAGGAGACACAGCAAAAGAGAGAGACCGAAAGGATGATGCGTTGCAGAGGCAAATCATACATTGAAATAAGTGCTCCACACGTATATATAGGGAGGCTACCGGGGATTTGATTTCTCAAAAAAAAGAAAAAAAAAAAGGATAATAAAATTTCTGGGATGCGACTGTTGGTTGCTACGTTTCTAGCTACCGTTCAGCGCAGCACAGTTCTATTGCATCGCCGGTGGCGATGGTGATGTTGTGAAGAACCCTCATCTGTTGACTTTTAGCTCACCCACACACTCTTGACGCCTTTGACTGATTGCTGAGAAGCAGGAATCTCGTGCAAGTGACTCCTCCAGATGTTGCGTAAGTAGCAATCCCAGCCCAAATAACTCTTTAATCTTTCAAGGCGACTTTTTTTAAGTCACCACGGAGTTACTGCCGAGGGTGATCAGTCATATGACAAATTCTGGAGTTACTTTACTTTGAAGCAGCCCATTTCTTCACCACTGTTTGGGAATCTACTTGAAATGCGTCACCTCGACAACGTGATTGCTGATGGTCAGTTTGGGTCACCAGAATTTAGTCATTTGACTTCCTGCGAAATTAAGCAACCATCTTCACCACAAACTTTCGGATTACGGCTCACCACTTTCTCATCTTGGAAATATGTTGTTCCACAGACTTAGGTGATATCTGTTCTTTCTGCATCTGAACAATCAAATTTAAAACTTGTTTGTTTGGAACGCCTCCTACGAACCAAACACTGCACATGTTTGCAGCTGTCAAGAGTGTTTTCAAATTTAATGGCTTCCACTGACTATAATGTCTGGGGATAAGAGGGAACATTGATGGCCCCTCCGACCTCATGAATGGCCTAGCCGTGAATATGTGAAAGTCGTCTGTTGTAGAGTACTAGCACTACTTTCATCAAGCCCTGTTGGATTTACGGGTTGGGGCTTCATGCATTTACTGGAAAATCTCATTAGCCGCTTTTCTTGTAGTCCCTTGCAATCCTTCCAAACAAGATATTTGTCCCATGAAGACAAGAACATGGAACAAACTGGATTGATTGATTGATTGACAAGTAGTCCATCCGAGGGCAAGAAGTGGGGATGTCTGATGCTTCAACACCGTAATCAATGGGCCAGCACCACTGGAGGATCTGGCAGTGATCATAAAAGCAGAGGAGCTGATCCCAATAAAACGAAGGAAAAGAAATGGAAGTGGATGATGCTTCAACATCGTGATCAATTGGCAAGCACGCTCTCGGGGGATCTGGTAGTGATCATAAAAGCAGAGGGTCCCAATTAAATGAAGGAAAATTACTGGAAATGGATAATAGCTTGGATGTCCCGAAGACTAGATATTTGCCAAATTACTCACTTTAATTAGCAGATAACAAGAGCTTGCTTTTGTCAGAAGCCCTTTTCAATTGCAGCACACCGAGAACAACGTAGGAGCTGTTCTATTTTCGTTGTTTGGTCCCTTTCTTTTGCTTTTCCTTGCCAAAGTAACATCTGAGGCATGCCAAACATTATTTCCGAAACAAAATCGCGTCCAAATTCGATTTGTGCGATCTATATTGACAACGATTTCATTTCAAGAATAAAATATATAATTTTTATATATCCTTTTACACTGTCGGCGGAGGCAAGAATGACTATTTATCCTCTCGACACTATCTTCCGTTTGTGACAAAAGATGCATGCTATTTGCTTTTCTCTTTTTGCTTGTCAAGGCAAAAGCAAAGCTTAAGGTCAAAAAACGAAGGATTTGTGAGGAACAAAAACAGGAAACAGCGAGGAAAACAACGACATATAGACTTTACTGTAGCTTTGCACACTGTAAATCTTGATGTTCCTATCTGGGTGGAAAGGGGTCGCCTTGATTCATCCGAGTTCATTCCAGAGAGAAAATTCCAATTCCAATTTCAAGTTTCGTACTCCAGAAATGATTAAGCTTGGACTCTTCTGCTGATAACAATTAAACAACTAACAAGGAACCGGGTCTCGGTAAAAATCAAAGAAAAGATTCCATGTAGGGACTCGAGACCAAGTACTACGACGCTACACCAACGTTCTTGCTCAGCTAACTTTGGCATTTTGTCAAACAACACCACTTAGTCCAAAATATTCGTGGAACACACTGAAATTAGCTTGACTAATTTGGTGCCTTAGAGGAGATTTCCTGTTGTTGACAGGGATAACTTTGATTATAAACTCCAGCGCCCAAGCGACATAAAGCTGAGTAAGAAAATACAACTTGGAGATTTTTTATTTTTTATTTTTTATTTTTTTAACAATTTGCAGATTGAAGGAGGATCTTATCGATCTTGTCCACTCGGTCAATATTTTTGTTTCATCTGGAGCATCATTAATGAACAGGAGGAGCTGTTATGAAGTTCCATATTTCATGTTTCTCGTCTAAGCATGTTCCTGTTTGACGTTATATTCTAATGAATGTGGGCTTTTCCCGATGTGGTGGTTTCTCCGCCACATACGTCTCCTAGAAAGACCAAAGAAGAAACTTGTCCTTGTCACGTCACTAATAACCATAAAAAGGGGTTTCTTTATATAACTTGTGGGACTGGTTGGTAGGTGACACCCAGCTAGATATTTTGAATTGCTAAGTAAGATCGAATCGCATCAATCGTTGCTTCTTATCGTGCTGTGCTCATTTGGTTTATTTCTTGGACAATAATTTTTGTTTTTGAGTGTAGTATCATCCCATCGTCCAAGAAAAATTATATGGTTTTACAATTGCATATGCCGAACTCGTGTAAACAAAGCATATTTGCTTCTCGAGGTTGGATATGTCCCAAGTTAATGCGTAGATATTCAAGTAGTGTCTGTTTCTCGCTTTCTGCACCTCCGAAATTAGCCATTGCCTGATACACAGTCCAAGCATGTGAAACCAGACATCAACAGTTAAAGTGCACGGTTTACAGAGTAATTAAATATATACATCCCTGCGATCCGAGTCTTCAAAACTAACGACAAGAGATGAAACCAAACAGCAGAACGAACAAATCAAAATGCTTTTACGTATTATTTTAGATTAGGCGATGATCCAGGACTTTTAGCAAACCACGTTGAGTATTCATGCCGTCCAAGTTTCAATGGGAGACTTGAAGGAAGAGAAATCCTTGACTAGAAAAAAAACTTGGAACACTGTATTTTCCAAGTGACACCGAAGGAGGAGAGGATCTTGGGAGCCGAAGCTTCGAAATTTACGGACCTCATGTCTTTTTCTTCAACAAGAAAAGGTTAACTATGAACCCAGAACTACATGCGTGGAGAATTAGGACGTTATCGTGAGTGGTGAGAATGTGCTTAGTCTGACAAGAAAACATGGTACCATCGTTGCCAAAGCTTTCTTGTTTGTTCCACGATTTCCTTGCGCATTTGGTTTTGGACAAATCATCAAGGTCGGTAGGATTCCATCTTGTCACGGAAACTTGTAGCGTCCGAGGAGAAGGATTTGGAAGTATGAGCAAGTTAACTTAAGGTTCCTAAGCAAACCACACGCTTAGTTTAACTTGTAATAATTGAGACCCAAAGAGCACGCTTTCAAAAAGTTATTTTTCCACTTGTTTCATGTGAAGTTTGAGGTTTCCCACGTCACAACTGGGACACGAAGCAGGAAGCTGGAAGCAACTCTGGTCGCATGGCCAGCTATAGAAGTTTCAGAGAACAGAATGAGTTGTGAGACCAGCTGCATGCCCAAGTAGAGCTGCTTTGAACTCAAGTTGGTAGCCAAGAGGTAAAGTTACTGGTGCATGACCCTTGAGGAACTCATCCCCTCCTCTCCCCTCCCTAAATTCTTAACCAAGAAAATCAGAAAGATAGAACTGCATTTGTAAGTAGAATTGAGGACGTTACTCCTGCAGGAAACCAAAGCGTGAGGAAGTCATCAAATGGGTTGATGCCATCCAAACACTTTCCGTCCCTTTTGGTTATCACAACTTCAAAAAAAAAACCCTTGGATCCAAGATTCACCCATTTCACCTAACAAAAGGAGCCGCGGTGAGAACTGGGGGAGGAATTCAAATAATACACGATCTTATTTCTGCAATCCCAATTGCACGAAGAATAATAAAAGTAGCCGACTGAAACCATGGCTGTCGAATCTCCGAGGATCCTTACAAGAATGAGCAACTGTTCAGAAAAGTCCTCCCACATTATCTCGTAGCGACACTTTGTCTTTATTCAACAGCTTGAGCTGGAGTTTGGGTTTGTTTATTGGGGTTCCAGGGGACGTGATTAGCGATGGGCATATACTAGTGGATTGTCAAGAGTTGGAGCGCCATTTGGTGAAACTCTTATCGTCGCGACAACTAACCTTCTTTGGTATGACCATCGGTTCATGCTTCGAATAGAAGTAGGGCACCACGATCCAGATGTCCTGTTTGGGATGGCGACTTTTGGTGATGGTTGAGTGATTCAATTAGTTAAGCAGGCACAGGGCTACTTGATTACTTAACCTAATTGGACTAAAATTCATGGTTTAAGGTTGACGACAACCTTGGTATTGTGATTACCAATAATGGAAGTGGTTTTCTTTGCTCCAGTCATTCACGTGATGGAATAGAAAAGGGTAAAACAAGGTCCAGCAGATTCGACAAATCTGCTACCCATTAATTAGATTCGCATATACGGGAATCCAAAACCAGACGCGTTGATATTCGCCCTTTAGGAACGAGGATGATCTGTCCTTCAAGAAAGAGTTTCATGGCATTTTCATGAACAACTTTCCCCGCCCTTTTACTGACCAAAAATAATTTAACACTTGTTTGCGAAGCATGGCCCTCGTATCCTGCCTACATGATACTAACAACAGACAAGCTTTAAACCAAGGAAGCACCACTAATGAATGAAAGTAAACAAAACAGGTGAAGAGTATCATCAAGGGTCCACGGCTTTTGAAATGATAAAATAAACCATATTATTGCCTCTCGCAAAATTAGGCACCGTTCAATTCCAAATTCCCCAAACAATAATGGCACGTAAGCTCAAGCTATATCGCCCGGTACAAATGGGGAGAAATTTGAATCCCTTCTCGGGTTTCAAGGTCAAGACAGTAACGAACTCGTTCAAAGCATCCGAGAGGACAGATTCCTTCCTTGATATTTACAGGATGCGGTGCTTGCTTGAAGTCCGATATATGGCTCCAGTCTCTATATTTCTTGAGAGGAACCCACCAATCTTTAGCTCATGAGCAAGCCTAGTATTCTATCTCTGCCAACACGAGAGAAGCTTCTCACAAATATTATAATGCCTCCTTGAGATGGAAGGTCTTAGCAAGGTCCCTAGCATTATCATATTCATTGAGCTCAACCAGCATCTTCTTCAATCGCCGTGCAAGTCCACCTGTCTCACTGTCGGTGATACCCATCGCTTGCTTTTTTTCCAATATCTTTCCAAGTAACAGCACGAAATCCACCAATGGCTGCAACCTGTGGCTGGACATTGGGAGCAAAAGAAATCAACAACAACAACTCATTTCATAAATTTAGTGGGTCAGAATACCTCTAAGATAGCAATAAAAGGAACAAATAGATAGAATTGTCGGACATCATAGAGTAGGTATATGGGCATTCCAAAAGAGCGCTACAAAGTTTGATACTTGGATGTTTCCTACATCTCATCTTTCATTTATTTTCTGTCTTCTTTTTAACTTTCTCACGAAATCCGGATCAGAACTAGACCTAAGGAAGTATAAAAACCAACAAACAAAAGGGGAAAGAGACAGGCTCCTTAATCTCTAACTATGATAACTGCACAAGCGCATATCATTATTCAAAACGATGACAAGTTACTAGCAATAACCAGCCTATAGCAGTAATGTGAAAAGCAAGCAATTAATATATGCATCTTCGCAAAACAATTGTCCAGTTCACCCTTTTCTCGGCCTTACACTTTTAGTTTAAGCCCAAACCTTACAGCCAATCCAAAAGCCCAAAAACCAGCATGATGTCGCATTGTGCGTGGACCAGGTTACTCTGAGGTATTAAAGTAACAGCAAAAGCAACTAAAACTGAAGGTCCCCCTTTAATTATTTAAAAAAAAAAAAAAAAGAGAAAATAACAAAAGAATCATGAAAGAAACAACTTCAGCTGGTCCAGTGAAATGGGAACGAATAAATGACTACACAAAGCAGAAAGTCACATAGACAATCTAATTCATACCACCATACATTGACAAATAATACAGAAGGAACCAATATAAGGATCAGTAACTCCGAGCACAGAAAAACTTCCATCAAAGCAAAGTAGATGAGGAGACAAATCTCAAAGAGAGAATAGTTAACTAGGACAATCCAAAAGGCAGAAGGGGATGATTTTCGGTACCTGCGTCCCCCTGTAACATTTGGACCTGTCCAAACACCAGATAGCGCAGCAACGATCCTTTCAGTTCTTGTGATGGCATCATGAACATTCGTCGCAATGCTTCGAACATGAGGAAGTACTTTTCCACACAAAAGCTCCTCAAGAGCAAGTTTCTCCAGAACTTGCAAAGCAAGAACATCCTTCCACAAACAAATATTTCTTAGCAACCGAACAGACATTCCAAATCGATATGCTGCAACTCGTGCAGCACCTGGCACAGCCTTCAATACAAGTGGGCTCCATGTTGGGACCTATGAAATGGACATGATAGGAGAATCAATATTAAAGGCAATGGAGTTCAAATGTCATCAATTCTTTCATTAGCAGAGAAGAAAAAGCAATATCCAATAATGAAGGACAAATATTACAAATCCTTGCATGCATATGTATGTCTTAAATGTTAGAATACGTATGTCTGTGCATGCATTTAGTCCATTTTTATGCAAAAACTTTGAAACTAGACTTTCATAGTTCAAAAGCCATACCGTAATATTGGCAATAGCCTTAGCTAGACAAGTGCGAATAGCAGCTAATAAATCTGAAAGTCTGGAAGCCGGAACATAATTTATAACCAAACTTGTGGCAGTAACTGCATTTTTTGTCTCTCGCGTGCTGAGTATGTCCCAGCAGTGGGCAATTTCATGATGCAAAATGGGTAGGGCCACCTTTTCCACCAATTCAGGGACAAGATTAGCATCAGCGTCATCAGATGCAAAATCAATCCCATTGGCCAGCGAACCATAATCAAATAACAATGAATGCCTGAAGAAGGGAAGAGATATTCAAATAAACAAACAGTTAAAAAACATATATCTATGCATAGTTTGGGTTATTTTAAAGATGAAGATCAGTGTGGCCAATGCCTCAACCAAGCAAGTCTAACCCATCTAGAGAAGCGATTGGTCACATACCATTTCATATCAAAAAAGTCTACGTCCTCATGTAGTGGGTCCCACTTCAACAGCTCCAGTCTCACATACGGGGAAAAAATAGCAGGAACACTTAATGACATGTAAGCATCACGGTAACTAGATGAATAATCTCTCTTCCATTTTTCAAATCTTTCTTTAACTGCTGAAAGTTGGGAATACTCCTCTGCAGCATCACTGAAAATTTGATCAGCAGTCTGCAGTAACAATTTACGGTGATGTTGGTATGCTGTACTCTCACTATCACTCTCATCGGAGCTTGACTCGCCTTCTATTCTTTGATTGGGACTGTCCACATCCATGGATGATATTCTCTTTGAATCAAACCTAGCTTTCCTGCACTCAGCCCTCCGTGTCATATCCATTGTTTTCTGCAGGTTTATGTCTCTACCAAATTCATCAAGCTTTACTGGCAGATTTGTCTGCTCTCTTACAGCAACTGATGCAGCCTGGGCAGCAGCGCGGGCTGCAGCAATCATTTCAGCACTGCTACCTCTTTGACTGAAAACAGACATCGCTGCACTCACAGCTGCTTCAACCTCCATCAGTTCATCATCATTATCAGCAGCCCGTCTTTCCAGGATAGCTGAAGTACGTTCTTCATTAAGTTTCTGCATCTGCTCTTCAAGCTCCTCTATGTAGGGAGCTTTATCCTGAAAGCAAAGGAAAAAGAGGACAACCATGAACATGCCTATCTATAAACAAGGAAACTGAAGGAAGGAGGGGGGAGAAGAAAAGTTTCAACAGAACACTGTTCTAATTCCTGTAAAGGACGACAGTTAGAAAGAATAAATGCAAAGACAATGGGCCTGTATGATGCAAGTGGTAATCAAAGCCTTTGTTTTCTCTACTAGTAAGTCAAAAAGGTATCTGGTATATATGGGATTATTCATTTACCTAATTCTCAAGAAGGATGTTACTCACACTATTTTTACCCCCAAAACAGTCAGTAATTCAGAAATAGAATTCCTTTGACCTTCTCGGAAGAAGCCAAGTTTCTGTGTTGTGGTTTGTTCCTTTTTCTTTTTTTTTTTTTTTTTTCTCCCTTGTGGACAGGCAGAAAGAGGTCAATTTACTCTAATGAGTGTGAGCAAGTGGTACAGCGAGGGCTTTAAGGTAAATCATGACAGATCTCAGAGGACCCAGCCTCCGTATTTTACTCTCAGAAAGGCCAGAATAATGAAGTCAAACGTATGAGGAATGTGGGAATATCACAATTGACATGACAAGTTAGATGTCACTGGTCTGTCAAGAACCAAATATATGTATCTAAAAATTATTCAGACAAGGATGTTGAAGCAAATAGGATAATATACAAGGAAAAAGAAAAATCCATTAAGGAGTTCGAGTTTGAGTTATCAATCAGAAACATGATTGACAATGTTCTTGAGATGGTTCTGTCATGTTCAAAAACGCAAATGATCTGATCAGTAAAGTGAAAGACAAATATGTCAAGTAGGAAAAGACAATACACAAGAATGGAAAGAGACAAAGTGGATCCAGGCAGTGGTGAAGGATGAGGTACATGCAACCTATAATAGATAAATGGGAAAACAGGTCCTTGTTGACGACCAAAAGTACTTAGAAAGTAAGGCTTTGTTGCTACTGTTACTTCAGATCCCAGTAATATAATGACTTTTATGAGTTGATGTATCAACTATTATCAATACTTCTTTGGGTGTCTATACCTTAAATACTACATTCTGATAAATTTGAAAGATTTGTCAAGTCAGTATATCACATCCAAACATTGGAAGTCCTATCATTCCTTTGCCTCAATAGTCCAATAAGATAAATTGAAATGGCATTCCAAATTACACAACTCCCATGTTTACTAATAACAACCTCTTCAGCGTCTCATTAAATCCATCACTGACTTACCAATAAAACAAAATCCCAAACAAAGAAAATACAAGGGACTATAGATCTCTTGGTACCTCAATTTTGAGGTACCATACCAATAAAAGATATTCATGGAACATGAACATAATTAGAACCTTTAAAAAAGTATATGCCTTTCATCTTGTACGAACCCTATTCTAAAAGGTCCAAAAAAACTTAAAACATGAATGTAAGAAATGCACGTTGAACATTTGTTGTCCTGTAGAAGACAAATAAATGAAATTGAAACATAAATATGCAGTATTTTTTTTTTTTTTTTTAAGTTTAAGATGACTTCATACCTGCAAAAAGTCACATATTACAGAAACAAAATGACGAAGCTTTTGCATGAAGATGAACTTCTCATTGGCAGCAGACAGAGACCTTTCAAGAGAAGTAATATTTGAAAGTGATGCAGACAAATCATCATCAGTCTTTGTCAGTGACATGATGGTTCTACCATGAGATTCCTGCCAGGGAAAAGGGGAGGAAAAAAAAAAGGTTTAGAAGTATAGAGTTACGTACATTCATTAGAAGCATAAACCAGAGTTAGTATAGATCAAGCCGAAACTGAGTTTACACTAAAGGATAGTCATACAAGTTCTAGGCATATATACATATCTACCTACATATAAGTGTGTGCCAATGCCAAAATTCATACACAAAGAAACGTGTTAAATTAAGTTAAAAAAATGAAGCCACCACTCTAGCAATATTTCAACTCAAAATCCAATTAACAAGAGGAGCTTTATTTACATGTATAAAAATATATTTACTTATTTTCTCTGGAATTTGACATTATGTTTTTCTATAAAGCAATCCACTGGATGCTATTACATGCACCTTTAATGCCCCACCGTTGTACCAGCTGCCAAATAGTGCCTTCTCCCTAGCAAATTTATGAGCTCCATACTCCAACTACCTGTTGGAGGCATCCACCAATTAGTTCCCTCCATATATCAATTTCTCTTTTCTTTGGCTTCAACTCATTATTCCATATAACCACCCACTGGTCACTATTACCATGCATCAATAAAACCTAATCCAAGGCCAGTAGCCAACACAAGCTCTCAGGACATCTCCGACAATATCACGGATAACTCCAGCAGTAACTATTGTATTGCAGTTTATGAAATGAATATTCAACTGCTACAAATGAATGCCAACAATTTGGCTGCACAACACAAACGCTAGATGGGTTTAAACACACAACCAGACTCCATCATATTCTCAGTTACCCCAAAGTTCAATCCTTTTTGTCTAACGAGAGACGAAGTAACAAAGAAATCCCATGCTATCTAGTAAAACTCCTCCCGCTTCCTGAACATCCAGCTAAAACCTAAAGTACTAGTAGTTGTCTATTTCAGCAGTGTTTCAATCTTCCATTCACCTGCTCAGCTAGAAGTTCAATGGCCATCTTCAACATATAATAAGCTCCAAGAACCTTTGCAAGTCCTCTTCACTGCTCATTATCGCCTGTATGCTCAGAGAATTCAAAAGAATAACTGCTTTGAATAGCATAACTTATATACGAGAGGGTTGAGTTATAATGCCCATGATTAGGTGTTCCTTGTAAAGAATTAGATGTGGGGTTTATCATTCATCTACAGACGACTGCTAGGGATTGTACCCCTTAATGTCTGAGAAACTCTACTTTTTTTTTCCAAATCCACCCCCAACCCCCCAACCCCCAAAAGAAAAGAAAAAAAAAGTGAAGCATTTTTCTTTCTTTCTTTGTTTTTTATTTTTTCTCAAACTTTTTTCGTATCTCAAAGCTTCTGGCATGCAAAAAACCATTAAGGAAAGAAAAAAAACCAACTTATTCTAACCATAACAGCCACAAAAATAAAAACTAAACGCCCAGAAGAAACTAGAAATCACGTTCATAGCTTTATCATTTATGAATCAGCGATGAGCTTGTAGCACACATCTTAATAATTACTTGTCAAACTTGCAAGCACTACATACCTAAGCTATTTTTCCCACGTTCTATTTGCAAAATGGAATAAGCATTCAATACCTTAAGCCTCTTTACATTCTCCTGCAGAGCTTTCATCGCCAGCTCGGCTTGTTGCGGTACGGACATCGATGTATCCCATCCTTGCGAGGCTCCAATTGAGCCGCCTACGTTTGCCGCTCCCACCAAACTCGGCACGGTCGCCGGATAGACAGACTTATGCACCTGCACACTGTGGACCGGCGGAACAGCAGCAGTTACAGGGACTCTGCTAGTCCCATCGTCCATTCTCTTCCCCAACCCCTTCCGAACCTGCTCCTCCTCCCATATCTTCTCCTCCTCGTCCTCATCTTCGTCGCCGTTCTCACTACCCTTGGCAAAATGTACACCCATAGCCGTCTCGTCGCCATCGTTGTCCTCGAACACGCCCTTCTTCGTCTTTTTAGGATCTTCAGACTCAGTCTTCTTCTTATCCCCAAACATGGCGATTCGGCCCCGAAACTCAGGCTCCTCGTCACTCAGTCCCTCGGCCTCGCCATGATTGCTCCCTCCGTCCAATGAGATGTAATCTGGAGCGGCTGCGCGCGACTTCCGAAGCCGTTCCCGCTTTGCACGAATAGCATCGATGGTGGCCTGGTCGGGAATCGACGAATCCTTGGGTTTCCCGATGCCCAAGGAAGCGAATCGGGTCTGAGCGTCGCTCCTCTCTCTGTTTTGTTCCTCTTCGTTGTCTTCCGATCCATCGTCGTTTTGTTTGAGGGTTTGGGAGATAGCAGGGCGGTCGCGGTCGGAGGAGGATGAGGGTTTCAGTAGGCCTTTAAGGACGATGGCGGGCTCCGCGGACGCGGGGCGAGAGGGGGCAAGGGTTCGGGTGTTCTTCTGGAGCTCGAGTAGTGCCTCTTTAGTGTAGATGCCGGCCTGAGGCTGCACATTGGAGGCGACGGAAGCTGATGACGAGTGGGCCTGTCGGTCGGTGCGGGAGGTTACCTTATGAGAGGAAGAAGAGAGCTTCGTCGAGCGCTTGGAGGAGGAGGAGGAGGCGGTGGCCGTAGAGCGAGAGGGGATTGGGGAGTCCTCATCGTCCGCGAAGCTAAGCAGCTTCTTGGGCTTAGGTTTGGGAGCGGGGGTTGTGCTCTTGGTGGTAACCTTGACGTCTTCATTGTGGGGGGCGTCGTCGTCGTTCTCCCCACCACGGCGGCGGAAGTTCCTTGCCCTGCTGCTGCTCATGGCGGCGGTGGTGGGAGGTTCCCTCTGATGCGGGGCTTGAACTGGCTGAAGGTCGAGGCAAGTTAGATAGTTTGGGCTTTACTACCGGATTCAAGTCGGGTTGTACTTTATCGTTGGATCTGGATTCGGATTTTAAAGCCCAAAAGGAAAAATAGTAGAAAAAAAAAAAGATAAAAAAACCATGAAACCCTCGTCGACGTCGTTTTAAGCATCTAAATCCCGAACTCCTGAGCCGCCGATGAGGGGTTTCTGGGAATGACGAAACAAGTCGACCAACCGGAAGACGACGCACAAAAACAAGTCGTACAAAAGAACAGTGACGCCCTTTCAAATTCCAAGTTTAAAGGGAAAAAAGGCAAACGGGGGAATCAGTGGTGATCTCCACTTATTTTCAGAAGTCGGGCATTCCCAGCAAGCCGCAGACGATAATCCTGGGTCTCTGATACTCCTTGAATTCGTCAACACCGCTCGCCATGGCTGGGTACTCTCTTCTCTTTCTCTTTCTCTTTCTCTTTCTCTTTCTCTTTCTCTCTTACTCCCTCGTTACTCCGAGTTTCACGAGTCACAACAAGAATCGCATTGTGTCAGTAAGCGTTGAATCTGAAGACTTCTCTTTTGACCCGCTATTTCTGCACAAAAAGACCAGACAGTAAATGGCCAGTGTTATTGTCACTTTCCTATGACTGGATTTTCTTAAATTTCATTGGGTGTTTAACAATATGGCGGGGAAGACTTTCTGGATAGTTATTGGGTCAAAATCTAGGGGATCAATGGCTGGAGAAAGAGTGTTTAGTCCTTGAGTCCTTGTGCTAGTTGACGGTTACATTCTGAGGAAACTCTTTTTTGACTGATAGAGTTCACGTCCAACGTTATTTTTAGGACTGTCCTAAATCGAGGTGCAAATGGGGCATTTTATTGGTTTACTTAGACACGTCTTTTGGAATAACTGGGAAATTATTATAGCGATGATTACAGAAATCTCGTGTGTAGATTGTCCATACTTGCTTGTATCTTAACTGAGTAAGTTATCGGCTCTAAGCATCTAAGGGTGGGCTAAAAAATTGATTCTACAATGTTCACACAACTGCATAGTGGAAATAGTTTTAATTGCTTCTGATATACCTGCATTACTTTTTCTAAGAAAGCCGAGGCACCATGGTCACCACATTCCTCTTGTCATCTCTGATTTTTGTTGGATGCAACAGGACATGGTATGGTTTAAATGGGTTGCAGGGACTTATACATTTTGCTATTTTTAGTAACTCTCTAGACTTCAATACTTGTTGAAATTGCAAGTATCTTGTTCTTTTGACATCAATAGTTTCTTTACTGATCTTCATTTACTTGCAACTTTAGACCTAGAGGATTGCTAATTTCGTCTTGACCTGGATTAGACCAGTGTTTTTGCTGTATTTTCTGGCGTATGATTGAAAGCACGTTATGATTCTTCCTAGAAGTAATATTTGTAAATTTTGCAGACCATCATGGTTGGTGGACAGTAACAGAATAGCAACAAAAATCAAGAGTGCATCTGGAACATTTCAGCCTGAAAGAGTTATATGGAAAAGTAATCCTACCAAAGCTTGTCCCAATTGCCAGTTCACGATAGACAACAGTGATGTATAATCCTTAAGTTCTCTTATGCTTTAATATGATCACCCGCTCTAATCCTGAATGATTAAAAGAAATAATAAGTTGTTTATAATATGAAATTCAGTTTGACTTGTTGAAAAATTGGTGAAACTGAAAATGATATACTGTTTATTCAATGTTTACAATTTTTTTTTTTTTAAGATGACAACTGCTGTTTCCACACTTGTTGTGTTGTTTCTTTTTGTTTTCCTCGTACAAGAAAATTTCCTTTCTTCCTTTTATTTTTCTAAACTTGCTTATATCTGCCAAGCCACAAGCTTCTATTTTTATTCACATTTCTTTTCTTTTGTGCCGGTAACTTCCTGTGTTATTTTGTTTTGTTCAATTCATTTATTCAAGTGGGTAGAAACTAATGCTGACTAATTTATGCTGGCTGATTAGTATGCCGTTTTGCAGCATAAAACTGTATTATGTTTGCATAATTGTTTTTATCGTAGAATTGATAAAGAAAAGTTTGTTGATAGTGCTTAAATTTCACTAAATTTTTAAGGTCTACTTGGTGAAATGTTACATAATAAAGTGAAGCTAAGGTGTCCTATGCTGAGATTGATATATGAATGCTTACGAAGAAAATAAGTCAGTATCTTCTTTTCCTGGTTTGTTAAAAAAATCATCAGCATTCTAAGTTACACATTTGCCCCATAACTACACTAAATTCAAACAAAAGAGACTTTCCTTTTCTTCAATAGAAATATGTAGTTCTTGGTCAATAAGGATGCATCAATCACTTGTCAGTTTCTAGATGCCTTTGCAAAGTTTCAGATTCTGTCAGTCACATGTAAACACTGCTGTGAACACAGCAAAGCATTCCATAATATATGTTGGTTTACACAAGTACCTTTTCTTATAACTTAAAGAATATCAACCTGTAAACTTCTTGATCATATGACTAGACAACATTATATTTTATCAATATGGTTGCTAGAGATCTGAAGACACTTCTGAGTAGAAATATTTTTCATAGAATTCCTTGATTGTGAAACTTATATTATATAAATTCCTAGGACATGCCCTCTACTGACACGATTGAGGCAGTCAATTACTTGCAGTATTAAATGAATCAACTATGCTTTCTCAATGCATGGTACTTCACATGCTCACTCAGGTTATTGTGTTTGTGCAAAGCCTAGGAAAAAAGTCGTGTGCTTGCTTTCAGATTTCACATAAATGCACTAGCAGGAGAAAAGAAATATACTTCTGTTTTCATGGTTGTTTGCATCATATACTACTTTTACTATGGTAGTGTAAACACTGATTTTAAATTTGTATAATAATTACCATAAGTAGCACTAGATTTCTTTTCGGATTTCTGTCTGAGGAAGATGTTTATGCAGCATATTCAGTAGTCTATTCTGGTAGAACAGAAATCAAGTGGAATTTTTCAGTTCATGCTTTTAGTTGTGTGCTCATAGCTTAACCAAATTGAAAGAACATCAAAATTTACCCCACAGCTAGCTTAACCATTTGTTTAGATTTTAGTTGATTCACCTCTCAATTGAATCAGATTGGTATCAGCCCGTAAAATATTGAACCGCACTTGATCTTTCCAGGATATCAGCATCTTATGGGATCACCATTACTTGACTGTCAAGTTAGTTGTAAAGGTTAAGCTAGTTAAACAGGACTTTGAATTTTACTTATTCTTTTTGAATATGATAAGCTCGCAGCTCTTTGTTTTCTCCCTTATAGATGTTTAGAAGTGCACTTTGTAAATTGGGATTGGGCAAGGTGCTGCGTTTTGAGAAGTTTCAACCAAAATCTGAAGATTTTGGTGAGCTTCCAAAGGGAAAACTTGATTTTTCTTGCCCAGTATTGTCCAAAGAATTGTCTAGTATTGCTTAATTTTTCTAGTCGTTGGAAAAACTCTAGCAGCTATAAATATTCAGAATATTTGGATCCTGTCAATTATTAGGTTGTTCAAGAGTGGCCTGGACTACCTCGAGGTGTGAAGTTTGATCCATCTGATCCAGAGATTATCTGGCACTTACTTGCAAAAGTTGGACTTGGAGGTCTTAAAGCCCATCCTTTTATTGATGAGTTCATCCCAACTGTTGAAGAAGATGATGGAATTTGTTATACGCATCCACAGAACCTACCAGGTCAGTTGCGGGGGAGGGAAGGGAAGGGGTGCTGGAGCTAGTTTTTCTTTGATTTCTGTTTTGTTAATTTTTGCTTAGTAATTGCAAATGCCAATTTTGAATATTGTCAAGGTGTCAAGCAAGATGGAAGTGCATGTCATTTTTTTCATAGAGCAATCAAGGCTTACAATAGGGGAAGTCGTAAGCGTAGAAAGATACATGGTGATGATTGTGGTGATGTACGCTGGCACAAGACTGGTCGGACCAAACCAGTGATCTTGGATGGGTTTCAAAAAGGGTGTAAGAAAATTATGGTTCTGTATATGGCCATGGTCAAAGGAGGAAAACCGGAGAAAACTAACTGGGTTATGCATCAATATCACCTTGGAACTGAGGAGGATGAGAAGGATGGGGAATATGTTATCTCTAAAATTTTTTACCAGCAGCAGCAGCAGCAGCAAGTTAAGCAAGGTGATAAAGCTGATCAAGATTTCCCTGAAAGTATCGATCCAATGCTTGGAAAAGCAGATCCTCACACTCCTATGTCTGTAACCCCTGACCCTCCTCGTACTGAAAGGCGTCACTCAGACTTTGATCTTGGACAGGATGCTACTGTTCCAGTTCCTATTACTCAGGTAGCACCTTTGTCCCTCTCATCCCCAAGATCCCACAACCAGCCTGCACACCATACCAGCGCCCCGCTCCCTCTCCAAACAAACAAACAACCCCCCCCCCCAAAAAAAAAATGATGAAAGAACACAACCTGCATGAATTATTAAATATGCTGTCATACTTTCTGGATTGTTTCATAAGTCATTAAGATGCCAATGAGAGGATAGCTTTTTCGGATGTAGTTTTGTATTTCTTACCTGTGATGATAAGTATTTCTCTAGAAGAATTTAGATGTTGCATGCTTAAACTGATTACAGCAAATTCTCAAGACATAGGTTACAGCAAATTCTCAAGCTAGTTGCTGAAAACATTACCCCTTTTATGTTTTGATACGTTTGTTATATGTAAGACAATCTATTGATCTTCTTTTTCTTTTTTCCCACCTTTGTTTTCTAACTGAAGTCTCCTGAGACTGGGTGCATGGAAAATGAGGTCCTACCTGAACATGAAAAGTCTGATTTTGATGATCACTCCAAGACTGAAAATCATACTGGTGAAGTGATGAATAACACTGATGTTCATGTCGATGAAGATCCAAAATGGTGGGACAGTGAGTCACAGAATCTTTTGGACTCTCAACAACTAGTGGAAGGGATGTCTCTGTGTGATGATCTTCTCCGCAGCCAGTCTCCAAATAGGGATGAAAATGGGAATGATGGAGCAGGGATGCGCAGGCCTTGTCTTTCTGATTATGCTGAGTTAGGAGCTGATCATTTGAAGAAGGATCTGGAGGAGTGCCAAAATCTTGCCCTTGATCCAGCAAACTTAGAACTTGATACACCTCCAGAGTTCCGACTGAGCCAGCTTGTAAGCTTTATTCTTTGTCTTTTTGTCTTTTTTATGTTAAAGTAATGGAATTCTAATGGTGTCTCTGAATATCCTTTGATTTTTTCTTTGCTTTTCCTCTGTTCCTTTGTTTTTGTGCTTGGAATTGATTACAATTCTTTTCTCAAATGGTTTTGTAGGAATTTGGATCACAAGAAAGTTTTATAGCGTGGGGTGGAGGCAAGGTGATTTAACTAAATACGGTCAGGTATTTTCAATCATACCATTACTTTGTGGCCGTTTTTGTGTAGACTTTGCCTACTAGAACCTTTTCTGGCTCCAAGTGTGCTTTTGGCCAGAGAAGTAGAATTGTGTAATTTATATGGCAAAGTACAATCTAGCTCGCAACTTGAATTTTAATCGATGGCAACCAAGTTACTATTTGTATTACCCATGTTATAAATTATGCTTTTTGGGTTGGAAATAGATCAGTTATTAAATGTTCTAGCAAAGTACAGAGTCTCTATATTTGTTTTCTCAGAACTTGCTCGGACGCTTGATAGTAGCTGACTCAAATTTATGCTCAGCTATCATCATTGGCCGCAAAAGTCACCATTCGATGTAACAGTGCTTTATAAAAGATTACTGTTTATTTACTCTGCAGTGGCAAGTTGTAGGATAGAACGCAATAAAGGTCTAAGCTCAATGGACCTTGTAGTGGGAGTGCGATGACTGCTGTATGACAATATTAGCCAGATTGATTGCACGACTCAATCAGAGCAGAGCTTGGATTGGGATAAGTGAACAGTGATAGGAACACGCAACTACGAGGCCTTGCGGACCACACAAGTCTCTTGAAAATGGCCATAGCAATTAGTCAAAAGAAGATCCTGAGTGCTTACTGTCTTGTTCTTAGGCAGCATGATTGGTCCCGGTGACCAGCAAATCAGGCCTCGCTTGGCAGCCGGCCAGCATGTTGTGGGGCATCTTGGTGATTAGCGATACCGGCCCATGATTTTTGTAACATTGCTCCGGCGGCATTACTGGGCCATGGCGGCACAACTCAGACTATCTTTGATACCAAATGTGCTTGGACTTCAGTTCAGCTCGGACAGCTGTAGTTACCTACCTTTTAACTTCCAAGAACGCGTGTCACGTAGTTGTGTTTGAATCGTCATCAATCTCCCGACCAAATAAGTATCCGACAAATCTTATCTCTACGTACTACTACTAATATCTAGTATTTTCATTTAGCAAACGACCACCTAAATCAAAATATGTTAAATATCTCATTGATTTTTGTCATCATGAACATATATAATCTATAAAGATATAAAGCACTTACCGAAACACCGTCCTATTGATTATGAGAGACCTCGACTAAAAAACTTTAGAATAAAATTAATATGCTTAAGAAGCCATTATCTCGTTCATTCGAAAACTGTCAATCCATTTCATTATCATTAACAAATGTGAGATAAAAAGAATAACATGCTTGGTGATATATTATTTGGATGATTATGAGACTAAGATTATATTAGTGTAAAATATGACTTAACTGCACTAATATTTAATACGCTTAGTAAACCATTTGCGACTGTAGGTCAATTATGTTATCCTTAGTGAATGTAAGATGGAAAGATATAATTTTCAAACCTTCTTCCTAGGATTAGAAGACACCTAAATTAAATTATTTTTGTATAAAATAAAACCTAAATACGTTAATGTGGGAACCACAATCTCAATCATTCAAAGATTATAAGTCAATTCTTTTGTCATGACTGATGTAAAATATAAAGATACAATATATGTAGCGACCCGTCATCTTATTATCACAAGACACTTAAACAAAATTATCATAACACAAGAGAAGACCTAAATGCATCGATATATAATATGCTTAATGAACCAATATTTTATTTATTATCAAACTAGAAGTCAATTGCTTTATCTAGAGTTTATATAAGATAATCTTTATATTAACCATCATAATGCTTTCATACAATCGATTAACAACTACGTGGTCTCTGGGTATTTATTAAAAGAGAAATGATGGCATTAGTTGTTAAAGAGAACTACTTGTTATTTCTCATCGTTGCCACGTGCATGCTGTGATGTGGACTGCGAAGAAGGGGGTGAAGAGATAAGCATCGTGTTGGAGATTAGTGGAGGGCACGATGAAGAGAATGTGCCACGTGTAGGGACCGCGGTGGGTCCCTTGTTTTTTGACTGAAAAAGAATCGGACGGTATGTGGTAGGGGAGGCGCACGTGGGCACCATAAGGCTGCCAGTTTGACCAGTTACGCCCTGTCTGTCCTTTTTCCATTAGATAAGTGTTTTAATGTTAATGAAGAGAAACGGTGTCGTATGGAGTTCCAATAATTGGGACCCCGTATTCCGCTTCTGCACCCTGACAAATCTGACCCATCTGATTCAAAGTTTAGCTGTTCTCGCATGTCGACTGAAACGTGTCAGTTGGCTATTGGGGTAGTAGGTTTTGAGCTTTATTTTCCTCAATTCTCTGGTTCACTGCAAGCCTAAAGGAACGGAACAGACAAAAGTGGGAACAGCATACTCTGTAGGATGTAGACCCAGAAGCAATAGGGTTTAACGGTACACGTGTCGCACGTGGTGTGGGTCGGAAGGCAATAATTCAACTGACCCACAAACACGTTTTTGACCACTGGACCCTCACAAGTTGTCCCCCCTGACGCCCAGAGGAGGGCGGGGTGCCCTGAACTGAAGGAAAGACAATTCCTTGCGTTAACTATGATTAAATATGAACTTATGTTGTTTGGTTGAAGACAACAGGATCGCAGATAAGGTTTTGATAGTGATTGCCCAACGGTCTCTGTTTTTAATTCTAGCTTCTTCCAACTTCTGTTTAGACCTAAGGATAGGGATATGAAAAAGGCCCCCTTTTTGATGGGCTTTCGTCATTAAGTGGCTTAGAATAAAACATCTAACTGTATTATCTATGATGCATGGTTTTTCATTTGTATTTACTTTTGGGACATGTTATCTATTCTACTTTAGAGACATGGTATCTATCTATAATACATATACATATATATATATATATATATTCTATCACTTACGAATTTTTAAATAAATTTTTTTATTTAAATATCATCTTTAAACTAAAATATAATAAATTGTATCAAAAAGATAAAAAAGATCATTTTAATCATATAAAAAAATTAACTACTTTTCTCGATTAAAGTTGATCTTTGAGACGAAAGCTCATTTATGTTTTAACATCTTCTAAACTGTAATTAGCATATCTATTTTTCCTTTCTGTCTTGTTTTAAAACTGTTAAAATTTAAATGTATTTCATATTCACAATTGTTAAAGACACTCTTTCCTTGAAAGCCTCATGACTGGCAAGACTGCTGTGTGATCGGGAGTTCCGGTGGTACTACTCTCAGTGGAACACCATTTCTGGGAATCTGATCCTTTGTTAGCAGATTCAACGAGTTGTGTCGTGTGGGGTATGGAGAAAGAGATTCCGAGAACGAGTTGCTTTGAGAAGACGATGGCTGAACCAATCAAACGAGACAAATGAAGAGATTTTAACAAGGTTAAGGCCACATTCATGACGATCATGGAAAACTAATCTGCATCTACTGATTTCTTGACAGAAAGAGAATAGCGTAGACGAAGTAGATAGAAATGAATGAAGAAGATCGCAAAGACTATATATTGCTTGGAATATAACATCTGTTTTCTGATATACATCTAGAACTTAAAGCCAAACTGATACAAAATTTTCGAAGCTTTTCCCGAGAATATCCGCAGCTGCTATGTACACTCCACCGGAGAAGGAGAAGGAAAAAAAAAAGAACGAACTCCCATCCTCGTTGCCGTCGCCGGAACTAACTTTCAGTCATGCCAGCAAAGGAGCATGACAACACATCTCCTTATTATGTATAGCTTTGCCCGCTGTTCTCTGAGGACCTCTCCAAGACCTTTGGACGAAAGCCTTCTCTTGGCTGCACTACTCATCTTCATCTCTTGAACTTTCTCTCTCTCGAGGAATCAAGAAACAAGTTTTCTCTTCTTCTGTTCCGAGAGGGAGCAACAACGTTGATCGGCACTGATCTGAGAAGGCAAGGGAGAGGGAAGGGTCTTATATAAGGGTGAAGGACGCCGTTGGTCTAGTAAAGAACCAACGATGGGACATGAAAGGGCGTGCAGTGCCCCCAAACCCACCAGACAAAGCCAAATGGGCCCCAACCCCACTTGGGAATCCATTCCCCAACGCCAAGTAAACGACGAAACAATCCCAACAAGCTCTCTCTCCCTCGCTCGCTCTCCCCCTCTCTCTCTCTCTCTACGTCTCTCTCTCTCTCTCCTTCTCTCTCTCTTTGCCTGCTATGTCACACTCCATATTCCTACTAGACGTACACATTTCCCACCAGCGTAATGGGTCGGCCATTAGTTCTATAAGGTACTGGATTTCCGTAGTTTATGAGGATACGTTTAATATCTATAAGATAAGGTGACTGTTATTGATTTAACAAGATATTTATTGTCATTTCTTGGTGGATTGTCTCCAGATTTTTGCCGACTCCGTCCAAGATGACCATTTTCAATTATCTGGATGTGTTTGGCTGCTTGTAGATGTCGATCAAAAAGATAGAAGGATACATTCAGGATTCTAAATCTTGTCTACTGATTCAACTGGTTGGACCAATTTGGTCGAAAACCCGACATCTCTCATCCACACTCTGAAAATTCAGAAACCAATCGAGTTCTAATTTGGAATTGGATTCCTTCACTTACCCAGAAAAGGAAAAACTTTCTTCTACTCCTGATCCAAATTTTTGGGTGGAAGTAAAACAAGATTACTTAATTATGGATCCATAAATACTGCAACATGAGCAAATAATTGTCCTGAAATATCTATAGCCTAATCAATTTTTATAGAAAATGCTCGAAACCCATCAAGTGATCGATTAAATTATATGCGGTCAAATCATACTTACCGAAAATCAAAGCAAACACCCACTTGCCTTGTCTCGTGAGGACACCAGCTTCCATGAACCCCCATTCTAATAAACAATCATTATGTCTTCTACACTCTCTTTGAGCAATTTTAAGCTGTCAAACAGCACTACTGCTTACCAGTGTTTGCTCTTTCCGCTTTTTTTGAAAGAGCAGACAGGATATGGAGATGCTATATGTAGTGTTTGTAAGCCATTGAACGCATCTGATCTTAGTTGTCATACAGATTTGGACTGTGGAATCGCTTCCTTAAAATGATCTTTGAAATCCCAGAGCTAACAAGATGATTCTTTGGTTTTTAGGAATCTGGGTCTTCAACATATGATCAAACAGCAAACTCAAGAGGCATACCAGTTTACAAGCTGTAAGCTATATGCAGAGATGCCACCCAAAAAAGCTGTAAGCTTTTTGACGGAATGCATACAATAATATATGCTGCATAAAGTGGGAGACACCGAAAGCTTCGGGAACCAAACTAGATTAGAGACAACGCTGATAAAACTAATCTGCAAAATGCACTTTAAACAATGTGTCCCCTCGTTTAATTTGTAGTGTCCCATGCTGTGTTTATTATACTGTCTCAGCTTAAAAAATGGTCTGGTTGTACTGAACAAGGAGGTCAGAGTTGCACGTGAAGGTCTCGTGATTTACAATGCCATTGCCTGCGAAATACTCAATACAAAGTCTTATTTAAGTGTTATCTGTAAGCCTCGAATCACATAGTTTATTAACAACTCCACCACACCTATTGTTGGCTCTTGCTTACCGAGGAGCTTCGTCCCCACGTGTAGTGCTTCCACCTCTTTCCATTAATGTATAGCCTTTGCCCTTCTAATCATTCAAACGGCCATTATGCAGCATGACTTGAAGTTAACAGATTCTCCATGTGGAAACATCAAAGGCCTGTACGATTCTGATTACAATTACAGTTGTCTTCGTTAAACGTGTTGTTTGTATCATACTTTGACAGCCTTGGCTTTACAGGTATCTTGTATAATCCGCGTCGTCATCGGATTCTGAGTTAGTACAGCTTTCTCACTGCACGAACGAGCCTTTGCATATAAGATCTGTGGGCTTGTTGACTATTTGAAACCAGCAATGTCATCGCTGGTTTGGAGATTATACAAGATTTTAGTATCCATGTCAAACTTAAATCCCCGTTTTTACAGCATATTAAGCAGTGAACACTGGTGGCGTGGGTCATTTCCTTTTATAACCTTTCTACAGTCTATCTTCTGTTCTTTCATGTTTAAATTGGCAATTTGTACTCGTTTCCATAGAAAATATCCTTCATTGTAGTTGATATTCTTCAGTCGAATCATCATTCGGAGGAGAAAAAGAAGGCGGCAAACTTGGGTGCACTTCTCTCGAGTAAGAAAAGCTTTAAAAACACTTACTTATTATTGAAGGCGACAGGTATGATTTAGTATTTCTTAGAGGAAAAGAGCAAGTTCCCCAAATGTGAATCAAAAAGTTATTCCATATAGCCGACAGTGGAAACATCAAGGAATGTGGCACAGGTTTGATTTAATCTTTTTCTCGAGTAATGTAAAAGACATAGCACGCTTCAGTTCATTAAACAACGTTCAGCAGAATTGTACTCCATGAAGGTGCTCAGACGTGCGTTAAAGGATTCCTGGCATCTTTCATTGGATTACAGCTAATTCCTTTCATTGTAAAATATTTTTCTATTCCATCAAGAAGGCTGGGAAATCACAGATGTACAAAAAAGAAAAAAAAAATCAGTAGTATTATCTATTCACAAAATTCATTCCTCTCTAGGAATCCATCTGCTCCACCACAGGCTCTTCCTACGTTGGTTAAGCTCATCCATGCTCTCATTCAACGTTCTCATGATCTTGCGCTGAAGCCGAAGAGCTGAAGCAAGGGCATTCCTTTGTGGACTTGCCTTCTTCCTGGGCTTAATTTCCTGCAAAATTGAATCAGTTAGTGTTATACGATGTAGATCTTCTGATTAATAGTTCCAACTTGGAATACAATTTAGGCTACAGACTCTGAGCTCCTGAAGCTGAGCTTCTGTGAAGCCACCATCCTTCTTGGTCCCAGATTTTGCCATTAGCCCGGTTATCCAATTGGCAGCTTCCCCATAGTCTTGCTGTGTTGCACGAAAATACTGCAGCCTCAGCTTCTGCATGAAGGACAAAGCCAAAAGTCCTTCCCTGTCAAAGTATGGATGAGCTAAAGCCGCTTTTGCACTGGTTCTTTGTCGTGCTTTGTACCGAACCATTGAAGTCAGAAGTTCCCATCCAATCCCTCCATCTAAATCCAACAACTCGAACCCCTTCCGCAGATCAGGGCTGGCACGAGGCTCTACACTTTTCCTCCATGCAACCAAGTCATAATCACATCTTTTTAATTGACGATTGAATTGTATGAGGCCACTGTCGGAGCGAAATGCTGGGAACGCCTATAAGATGAAAACTGTTAAAGAGATGACTGTACTAAATGGACATTAGCCACATCTTACTGTTCATAGATACACATCTGGGAATAATGCTTTTCCCAATATAACCCACCTGTTAAACTGTTTCCAAAGGCATAGGGTATTTGGAAGCTTGGTCTAAGGATAGGATCAGGGGGGTCGCCTAGACCCCTAAGAGAATTTTCGTTTTTCCTTACTCTACATGTTTTCTAATAATGACGGGAACAGGAAATATATGATAGATTTATAACTCTTTGGACGTTTTATATGGACTGTTTGACAAAGAACCTTTGGCAGAAAGGAAAATAGAAGTTCTATTACTTACTATATTTTGCATTAAAAGGTAGATGGAATCAATAATTCTAACACTGATAGGTCAAAGAATTTGGGTACTTCAACTTGTCATAAAATTAATGGGATTAGAACTCTTAATTTAGCTCATACTTAGTCCCTAATCAAACCTTATATGAAAGCGTTATATTACTTGAGTGTAACTATAACTAAATTTATCTCTTCTAGATAAAAGTACTAATAACTTATAAATTAGTTACACATATTAAAAATTTCGATTTTGAGAGAATTATATTATGAACTTCAGAAAAAGGTCCAATGTAAACATTACAATCAATAACTTTTATTTGTCAAAAGATCTTTAAGTTTAATTAAAAAAAACTGATAAACAAATGAACTTAAAATTGGTATTGCATGTTATTATAGACATATACTTGGGTGTTAATATTATTTTTAGGCATGAGTAGCACTACAGAAAATAAGTGTTTATAAGGGAAGCTGAAGATTTAAATATAAGTAAATTGGTAGAAAAGTCTTCTTTTTTGACTTTTTTTATAATAAAGTCCAGCCCCTAGACAACATCCTAATCTCTTTGCATCCCACTAGAGTCAGAAAGCCCAATTGGTCAAGGTTCTGCTAATCCTTCTACATTGCGACGACTATGCCAACTACTCCCAAAACAGGCAAGCTAATATCACCCCTCAAAACCACATATCCAGTCTGTTTTTGACTGTTATGCCCAACATACCTATCCTCTAGGTAAGTGTTCATGAAACCTATTCTGTAATGAAGCAATAAATAAGTACAGGAATTATCCGCAGTATATGTCACTCACCATTTGCAGAAATATGAGACCGGCACTGTAGACATCGAATCTATCAGGCAAGTTCAGCTGCTCAAGGATGCACAATCAAGATCAAAAGGAAAAATTATCTCAATCCTGTAAGAAGGAAGCTTATAATAAGGAGTCGTCCAGAGTTAGTAAACAACCTGCCACAGGACTGGAGAAAGTGCAGTTGCCACTGGAGCTGAAGGTGCAGATGGAGTTTGTGTGCTCATGATGTATTGCTCTGGTGCAGCATATCTGGAAACCAAAGTCAATAACTTTGTGACTACCTCTAGATGAACGATACAGCAGAACAAACATCTAGACATTATTCTGGACTACAGTTTTTTAAGCTTTGAAACCATTATACAAACCAAATGATTACAACTACACAACAAAAAGGTTCAAATTTTGGTCCCTCAAAGACATTAAAAGATCGGAAAATTAACCCGTATGCTTCATTTGTTTCTCAAGCTGTTCACTTCTACCAACAGTTACCAGCTCTCAGAGCAGTGGTGCACCAAAAAGCACCAAATCAACTTTTGAGAACATCTAACTCCCTATTATTAGTGAATTTGCACGTACCACTTACATGGAAAAAAAAAACTATAGTATACAATTTAGCTTTTCATGTATGCCTTGAAATGGGATTTTCATGCTTACGACAGAAATTAACAGTGTCAATCTGTTTACATTCATGCCTCTTGACTTAAGATAAGGGAATTGTAGGGGCAGCATCTTTTATGTACTTATTTGAATATTATAGCAATCTTTGCAAATTATAATATCACTTCAATTGAAAGTGCTATGCAGAACAATAAATGACCTCCTTTTAATGCAAAGTTCGGGCAGTGAACCAACAGAGCCTCAAAGAGAAAATGGAAAATTTTGGGGTTCAACCGTTCAGCTCATGTGCAACACTTCCATAGCCAGTACATGCTGGTAAGTTCATCATTGTTAAAACATGTGGATTACAGTGGTTGTCCACATGAGAATAAGCAGCCAAAGTTACAGAAATAAATACCTTGGATCCAAAAGAAACTCCTTGGGGATATAGTTGATTCCGACTCGCAAATCAGCTGCTGCTCCTAGATCAATTATCTTGAATGCACGAGAACCTGTTCAAGTTTTAATTGTAAGTTATTGGTTCTGATATTTCTCAAAGATTTGCAGCCTTTCATTGAGTAATTGCGCAGTTACCTTCAGAAAAAATAATATTCTGTGGCTTGATATCCCTATGCACAATCCCTGTCGAGTGAAGCCCATCCAATGCAAATAAGAGCTGTCTCATGATTGTTTGAATGATTCTGTTCTCCCTTTCCAAACCCTTAGGCAAGTCCTGGACCTCTCCAAGAATCATTGTTTCTACCTGACATTTTTACCATCACTAAACAAGAGATTTGGAAAGCTAAACAGAACTAAGAACTACCTCAGAGGCATCAAACTCAGAACCACTAAATCTTAGCCCAATTTAAAAAGGAATGTTGGAGTGGACATAAGATTATAGGGACGATCAAACTAGCCAACTATAATGCTGCAAGCAAAATAAGAATTTCAAACTTTTGTTGCTCACTGTGTAGATACCGGAAGTAATGTCTTCATGATGCCATTGGACACAATGGGGGTCAATTTTAATCAGAAGCTAATGCATGACATCTGTGTCTTTTTTCAGATTTTTATATTTAGGTATCTATTTTTTTAGTTATCCTCCGTGCTTTTCCAGTAATTAGAGACATTTATTGGGACTTTATTAATTAGGACAGGTTTAGAATGATTTCAGTCAGATAATAAGTTTTTGGAGCCCTTATCATCTCCAGAGTGTGGGTCTAACTGTTACAAGATGTAGTCTTCTCAGGCTTTTCGTTTGGTGTCATTCTTTTAATAGGTGATTTTGTCTGGATAAATCCCACCTCTTTACATCTCAAAAGAGGATGAGGGTGGAAGCAGTGGGGCTTTGAAGATCAACATTTCTTAGTGTTTGGGACCCACTCATTAAAACTAAGCATTGTGGGTTTGCCATAAAGCCATCCTATACAATATCACTAGTCGATGGGAGAAAGTACCAACATTGTAGGGGAACTCTTTACTTTGCATCAAATCTGTAAGTGTGGCCTCTCCTTCAAACTGCCATATAAGCCAGTACTCACCTTCTTTCTTCGAAGAACTCTGGCACCAATTTCATGATAAAAGTATTAGTCACAAGATGAAAAAGAAAAAGGAAAAGTTGAAACAGTATGAGTTTCCTAAGTATATATTTTAATTTCTATAGCCAATGATATGCCTAATTCTCATGGTGGTAGTAGTAGTCATAACAGAGGAATACCTCAAGAAAACCGTAGACAAAATCAGCACAGCTATTTGCACAAGCTCTTCGTACACGCTCGTTCATCCAGATTTCGACGGCGCCATATTCAGTAGCCTTTTTCAAGACCAAGTCACCTTCCTTCGAGCGACAACAAAATCCATCAAAAAATATAGTATATCGACGATAACAGACTTTTAAGGAATTGGAAGGTAAGCTGTCGCCACCACTCATAAAAGAGTATAAATCAGGAAAATTGATACAACTATCTGAAAGGATCGAGATTAAGCAATCAATCAAGATATACCGACACAGTTCAAATTAAATCTGAAGGGCAAGTTCAACAGGAAGAGAAAAGTAGAACATAAGTACCTTTGATGAACGCTTCTTTTTCAAGGAAACTCTATAAACCACACCAAAAGCCCCCTCACCCAACTTCTTCCCCAGCACAAAATCATCCTGCCACGCAAACACAATACCATTAGGTACGCAGACAACAATTAGCTCCAAATGTTGTTTGAGATTCAAAATCAGCCACAGTTAACTGACCTTCTTGTAAGTAGGTCTGAATAGCCTCTCGCCAAAAGCAAGAACAAACATGTCAAAGAACCCAGGTGCCACACCAGGCGTGGCCCAGAGGTAGGAGATAGCCCCCAGAGCCAAAAGCGCTCCAGGGGTCGTAATTGTCAAACCACTTGATTTAGGAAGCGTGCTTCTATATATCATGTCACCGCACTCCATGACTGTGCACGGCAGCCCCACTCCCACGGCCACAAAGAGGTCATGAACCGCATCGATCATCAGTCCGCCATGTGACGCCGAAACTAGGAATTGTTTTGGGTTTGAGATGGTGGTTGTTGTACTGGGTTGTGATTTAAAAGTACTGGGTTTGACACTAAGTTTCTTGCCGAAAAATGGGGTGGTGGTGAGCTTTGAGGAACTGTGAGGATGGAGCTTGGTCACTCCTACACCTACTCCTCCAGCTGCAACAGTGGCCATGACCGTACGGACCAAAGCTCAGATTTTGTGGGAGAGAGCTAACAGGTCGGACGGACAAGCTCTCATTTTGAGTCAAAATTTCGACCACTAGTCTGCAAGACAGCGACGGTTATATTTCCGGTATTTTTTGTGGAGGGAAATGGTTCGATTGGATGGATGAGCGATGGCCACCACAAACGACACGTAGGTTTGTGAATGTTTGGGTTGGGCCTCATACCAGATATTTAGGAATTGGTCGTGTCGTATTTGATCTAGGAGCAAGCTACAAAGCAAGGGGGAAGCGCTTGGAACCAAAGCGGTTTGACCCAAATGACATGCAATTGGACGAATAGAAGAACAGAAGCCCAATGATGAGTGGGAGGGAGAAAGAAGGGAGAAGCCCATTGGAACCGAGAAGAAAATAAGATTCAACTAAACCCATGACTGCAAAAAGAGCTCAAAAAAAAAAAGGGTTGGAGGCTTAGGTCGCCCATGAAGGCATAACAAAAGCTTTGTAAACCAGCCCATGGGTTGAAGGCTTAGATCAATAAAGCCTTAGCCTTGTGGTTGTTCCGTAAATGCCCGTGAAGGAAGGCATTAAACATTGAGTTGACACATTGCCCAACCACAAGATAGTGATAGAGCTAAAACAATCTAAACGGCGACTAGCTTAACAAAATGATTGAAAGTTTATGTGTAGTTAGTGCCAGCTTGTTGATAAAAGCCTTTAGTCACGAATCAAGCTTTATATCATTTCAATTAATCATTTAAATGGAGTTTTACCTTGTATGCCTATTTGTAACTAAGGGGATGGGCACCCGAGGGATTGGGTGGGTCGTAGTGGAATAGTTGGCCTAGGGATAAAAGGAGGCATAATGGGGTTAATGTGGAGAGGCGATTGGTGGGGGAGTTAAAATTGGGGTTGAAGCAACAATTCTAAACAACATGACCGTTGCAGCTGCACATATGTCAAACAGGGGCCATGGTTATTTTCACGAAAAGATTGGGGTTGTGGAGGTGGTGTGGAGAGAAAGCTAACAGAATCGGGTAAGAAAGACCTGATTTGAGGAGGACGAGCTAGAGGCTGAGATGCAGCAAGGGTGACCAAGAACGGAAACTGTATGAAAAACTTGCCAAAACAATGAAACAAAGAGAGAAAGAGAACAATAAATAAATAAATAATTGAGGTTTTTGTTGAATGAAATTTTTTCATTGAACGAATCTCTACACCTCTTCTCTATTTATATACATTTGTTAATGAATTCAAAAATTAAATAAAATCGATTTACAAAATTAAAATTTGAAATTCAAAAATCAAACTCAAAATAAATTAAATTAAATGAAACTGAGACTGATGAAGGGCCTGTGTCAGTATACCACCTGTAGTTCACCATTTAAATGGTACCCAATTCTATAATTACTCATCCTTAGCCATTACGGTCGAAGTTGGTACAACCTATTTTAGTCTACGAAGCGTCTTGTTGACACTTGCCTCTGGTCTGCAACATATCCAACCCAAAAATGACTGGTAAACAATCCAGCAACACGGCCCAGCGCTTCCGCTCAGTCTCCGTAGCGGCTGTTACGAAGGCAACTCACTCCAGCCAGAATGCTGTTACACGGAAACTTTCAGCAAGGGAAAACGGTTCTCCATAAACGGATTCGAATCTTGTTGAATTAGTTGTGGAAACTTGTACTTCAGAACTACATTCCTCAAAACTTATCCACATACGAGCATCATGAGGAACACTTTCAGTGTCAAGCTTGACTTCTGCTTCTGTCGCCGGGCAGTAAGAAGAAGAGCGAGCGATCATGACTTGTTTAATTAAGCTATTTTCCACCTTAGCGATGACCATGCTACAAAAGAAAGAACGGAATCCACTGCTGCAAATTGGATACGAAGAATTTTTTTTTTTTTTTAATTGTTTCCTACGCTTTTAAAATCCGAGAGCATACAACATCATACAAATTGTAAAGCCCATTACGCGAAAGTGGGAACCGTTTTGACACGTCCCGTCATGTACACATGTACAAGAAAAGCGTAAGAAAAAACACCTGAATGGCAATTGTTGATTCCAAAAGTCCACCCACTGCCTTCTCCGTTACGTAGACCGGCGAATTGTGTGCGGAGGGACGAAGGGGAAAGAAAGAATATTTACCATTTTTCTCACATCCGACGCTCATCGTCATCGAAAATCACTTTTTGGGCCACCAACAACGTCCCTCACTTCACAAGCAGACGCGAAACACAATCGCCCACAGATAGTGGTAGCTAGCTGTCTGAGAGGAAGGAGGAGTGACGATAAAGGTCGTATGGGGCCCACAGGCTGTCCAGTGGACACGGCCGCTTTGAGTCCAGCCTCCTCCACGGCTTTCCCTTGCCACTCCAATGCAGGAGACTCACGGGCCCTGGATGGAGATCCCTGCACAGCCCCTTCAGATTGTCGCCGCCGAGGCCGTGCTGGTTCCACCGGTGCTCCACCCCCTCCACGTTGCCGGCGAACACCAAAAGAAATGGAGGTAGCGATCCTAGCTCGTATATCCTGTAAAGCTTCTGCACCCTCATCCAACCCTCCAGCCGCTCCGTGTATCTCCCTTCCCTCCACCTCTTCAGATCAATCACCATCACACCAGTGTTGAAGTAGCATGCTTTCTTCCCTGTCAACGACTCCGCATACGTCGGGTCCGCCCAGAACCTAGCCGTGAAGTAGCTCGTGAAGTTCGCGTGGCAGTACTCCGGCGCGCCCAGCACGTGACTGCCGAGATCGATGCTCCACAGCTTGGCCACGTCGTCGACCACGATCAGGTCGGAGTCGAAGTAGATGATGCGAGTGACGGCGGAGGGCAGGAGGTCGGCAAGGTAGATTCGGGCATAGTTGAGAGGCTGGTCGAGGGCTCGCCGGATGGAGTAGGAGATCATGCCCCTCACGAGGCTAGAGTCAAACTTATAGAGTTGGAAGCGCAGGTAGGGGAAAACCGTGATGATGACCCGGCGCAAGTCTTCGTAGCCGTGCGCGGCGGCGATGAAGTGGAAGGCGATGTTCTCCGGACACGAGGCATGATGAAGCACCGAAAAAACCCCCGCCACTGAACCCCGCAGGTAGGCCGCATCCAGCGTCATCGCGATATGGATGAGCCCCGAAGGGAAGCCGTCCGGTGGGGGGCATTCCTCTCCGTTCCGAAATGCCGGTGCCTCTCTGAATTTAGGGAGCTCCCCGGCGATACCTTTGGCCAGAAAGTGCACGGTAGCAAGAGTGATGAGGAGGAGTAGCAGCGAGTAGAACTTCGGGGGCATGGTTAGGTATGTGAATCGATTGTGGTGAAAGGGGAGGTGAAGGAGAGGAGGCTTTGGGAAGGGGCTAGCTGTAAAGAAGAAGGATTCCTTTGGCATTTCTGACATTTCCTGTGGGACCTTCGGGATTGATGTAGACTCTCTGCTGCCAGGTTGGAAGAGAAATTAAAAATAATGCCTCATTTTTTTCCTCATTAATTAATCGATTTTCTATTTTAGAAAAAACCTCTTATTTTGGATTTGCAGAAAATAAAATATTCAAGATTAAGATACTAATAATATTGTATTTGGAATATGTGAAAATTTTCTAAAAAATACATAAATATTGTTAGGCAGTTATGGATAGGTAAAAACCTGGCCTGTAGTCGCCAGGGGATAGAGCCGAAATCGTATACAGCTGGCAATGAGTAGTTATAGAGTGTCTGTAATAGGGCATAGGAATAGCGTGTCCTAAGCATTAACTCTCTCCGTAACTTAACCACCTGTACATGACGAGCGCTGGCATTAAATTCCATTCATAGCTCTGCTCATGCTCCAGAAGCTTGGACTGCTGGTGGATGCAAATTATCAACTTGTCACTTAGCTTGCATTTCAGATTTTTATGTCTACTACTTCGAGTCCCGGGGCTTTCTACACTCGAGCCTTGGTTAGCTTACAGTGAAAGGGTAGAATTGAAAATGGCATATCCAATTCCCACTTTCTTGACACATGATGAAACCTGAAATTATGGCTCGAAATCCTGAGGAGAGATCTCGAAGCTTTTGACCTCCCATTTTCAGCACCCTTTTCCTTGAGATTGAAGCCCTGAATTCTTTAAATACTGATAGTTTTCCGTTCCTCGAGGGCTTTTCTCGAGAAAATTGCGTGGGTGTTTATAACTGCCTGGAGACTTCAAACTTCTACCTTAGATGGTGATGCAATTGACTACGAACGGGACGGACAAACTAATTATGCCGACACTTTTGATGGTCATATTTTAATGACGTGATGCTATCAACTGATTAATATCAGTGGAGAGGAGGAATCTAAATTGCAATGAAATTACTTATAAGAAAGTGACCTAAGTCACGAGGGACGTAAGAGTCACGGTGACTTCTGTATGGTCATGTGTGGAAGTTACGGAATTCGGAGGATTAAAAAATGGGAGCTTGCCTCTATCTTCAGTCATTCCGACTGACTTTGCTACCATTATCAACCTCGAAGCAAAGAATCATTGGCCGATGAGTCACGGCAAGAAGCAGCTCCTTGCGGAAGTAGAATATCAGAAACCAGACGCGGATTGCGCCTAAGATGCTACATATGCAATCATTTGGAGTTGACTCGTGGTTGGGAGAACCGGATAGGCTTCAAAGTATCACTAAACTGAACGCGAGTTTCAAGACGTTCAGCAGGAGAAGAGAGTAAACGACCTACTTCCTTATTATGCAACACTAGTCATATTTCCTTATATAATCAGATCATACTCTTTATTTTTCTCAATGTGAAAAAAGTTAAAGTTCGTTACATACTTTTATTATACAACTCCTCATGCTCTGAACTTTCCGAAACAGGTGAATTCTGCCTGTCTTCTCTTTATAGTTGCTGGAATTGCATGTGGAAACTGAAAGCCTATCTAACCAATTTGAGTTTTTGCTAGAATTAGTCAGGTGTCGTGCTTCAGCCCTTAAAATAATTAATTTAATTCTTGCCGAAACTCTTTATTGGATGTTGCTTAATTATTTTGTGTAGGTATTAGTATTAAAAAGGTTAGCCCTTTTACAAAAATTAGTTCAAGATAAGGAAAAAAAGAAAAAAGTGTTTTTACATATAAATTCCTCCAAAAATTCAGAAGACAACCCCACCAAATTTATCAGCTAAACAAGCACTTATCACCAACTAATTTGTCTTTTCCGTGTGTCAGCCTAGATATTCCAGCGGGAATTATTCTTTATGACGGAAAAGTAGAAACAATGAACTGACGCGAGTCACGGGCGGGAACCACGGGGTTCCAAGGCGAAAAAGTAGTTTTTGGTAATTGACGATTGGTTCTTTGCAGGGGAGCCACGTCTGGGGGAAGTCCTTTTCGCTCTACCCCCAACTACGCCTTTAAGAGTCACCTTCCGGAACGGACCGCGGAAAAGTGTCTCAGCTGTCCACCATCATCACTCCGTTGCCACCGTCCCCACCTAATAATGTCCCTTCCATCTTCATCCGCTGCACCAGCAGATGAGCCGTTCGCACTTGCTAGTGTTAGTGGGTTTCACGTACGATTTAAATTCCCCTTTGTTGCCAAATATATTTATGGAGTTATTATTTACTTTCCATAATTTTAAAAAAATAAATAAATAAATATCTACGCCCTATTTTAAAACACTGTATTGACGGTTAAATTGTTCTCTTTCCTTAAAAAGAAGCCCCGTCATTTACGATCACCTAATCAGTGTCAGCCCCGAAGGACTCGTAAGTCAATTTCCTCAATTTTCAGCAGTCGGTGAATTACTGCACCTGCCGCCGATTTTTTCAGAGTGCTCCGAAATTTCCCCGCTAATCTCGCATTGCTTTCCACTTTAGTCCCCTCTCCGGTCCAGACAACACCAAAACGTCACAGGATGTCGCTTCTTCCCCTCTTTCCTATCATCTTTCTCCTCCACCTCCTCTCCTCCTCCTCCGCTTCGCCGTACGGTAATTACCCTTCTTTCCTCGTTTAACGAACTCTTAAGCTCATTGTATTTTTTCACTTATTTCATATTTTAAACAGAGCTTTCCTACTACATTGACTGCGGCGGGCTCAGCAACACCACCGACGGCTTCGGCACTACTTGGTTGTCCGACCGATTCTACTCTGGCGGGAGCAACGGCATTGTGTCGGAGCCGCTGCAGTTCCGTCACCCCCAAGAGAAGACTCTACGCTACTTCTCACTTTCGTCTGGCAAAAAAAACTGTTACTCCGTCCCGGTCCCTGACGGCCGTTACTATGTCCGTACCTTCACCGTCTATGATAATTACGACGGTAGATCCCACACCCCATCCTTCGACGCCTCCGTGGAAGGTACGCTCGTTTACAGCTGGCGCTCCCCCTGGTCCGAGTCTCACGCGCGAGGCGGGGCTTATTCTGATCTCCTCTCTTATGTCTCCGATGGTCACCTTGATCTCTGCTTCTACAGCATTGCAACCGATGCGCCTGTGGTTGGTTCGCTTCAAATCAATCAAATTGATCCGCTATCATATGACTCCACTTCGATCGGGAAGGATTATCTTCTCGTCAACTATGGTAGATTCACTTGCGGGTCGAACCAGTGGGGACCCGGGTTCACCAATGACACCGATTTATTCGGTCGATCCTGGCAGTCCGGCACGGATTTTCGACATCCAACCTCGCCTGCTTCGGTTCAAATGTACACACCTTTATCCACACCCAATTCCATAAGTGGGGCCAATGTGCCGCCAAATTATTTTCCGATGAAGCTGTATCAAACGGCGGTGACGATTGGCGAAGACTTGGCCCTGGAATACCAGCTTCCTGTAGATGCAAAGCTGGACTATTTGGTATGGTTCCATTTCGTGGAGATAAATCCAACCGTGACTAAGGCTGGTCAGAGGGTATTCGACGTAGTACTGAACGGAAAGAACGTTAACAGGATCGATATATATAAGGAGGTTGGAAGCTTCGCAGCATATACTTGGCATTACGTGGTGAAGAATCTGAATACTACAACACTAAGCGTGAGACTTGTGCCGGTGGTGGGTGCGCCGGTGCTTTGTGGGATCGAAAATTATGCGCTGGTTCCGGTTGATCTTTCTACCGTGCCTGAACAAGGTAAATTTACAACTGAGCTAAGTTTTTTATATTTGCGTTCGGATTCTCTTTGGCAACATCAAATGTTGGGCATAAAAATAAACTCTACCTACTAAAAATAGGGAAAAAAAATGTCAATCTAGAATACAAACTCCCTCATAAGACAAGCTTGATATGAAATCTAACTACCGAAAGCTTTAGAAAAATCTGGGATCAGGCGGGAGATTTGGAATGACTAGGGAGAAGGAATATGGTGCTTTTTTGGTTTGTTAGTACAAATGAAAATGACGGGGGCATTGAGTTTGCAAATTGGCTTCCTGGTTGCCATTGTTTTTAATCATGTGTGAATTTTTTACAACCGTGCATCCATTTGGTTTACGGGGTTTGCTTAGATGCTGACGGAAGCGGAGGCAAGCAAAAGATTTTCGAAAGGGAAATGAATCAGATAGGCTTGTTTGTTTATTCAAATGTTCCCTTCCCCCTAATTTATATTCAGAAATAAATGGTGAAACTAGCAGTAGAAATGAACATGTGTTTGTTTCTTTGACAGCTGGAGCAGTTTCCATAAAAATGAGAATGTAAGGAAGGGTGCAAGTGATAGAAAATAGACACTAGATTTTCCCTTTTTTATTTGGAAAAAAATTGACAAAATTTACAATGCCCGAAATTCACTTGAGTAATTTTGGTAATGTGGTTGCTTCTTTTAACAATATAAAACTAATTTGCCCTTATTTCCAGTGACTGCTATGAGAGCATTGAAGGATTCACTTCGTATTCCTGATAGAATGGGTTGGAATGGCGATCCTTGTGCTCCTATGAGTTGGGAAGCTTGGGAGGGGGTTACATGCCGTCTCAACAACAATGAAACTGCCCTTGTTGTATCTCAAATGTAATTATTTCTTTTACCTCCTATGCTTTTCATGTTAGAGTGCATTTCAATCTTTAAATTTTGATCTTAGGCCAAACTTCTATTCTGTCAAGCTTTATATTGATATGCTCATACATTTCAGAGATCTGGGAAGCCAAGGCTTGAAAGGATACATTAGTGATCAAATCAGCCTTTTGACAAATTTGATAAATCTGTAAGTATCAGCTGCCAAATTTACTTTATTGCCCATCCATTATGTTTATTCCTTTTAAAATGTCGGACGGTCAATGTTGTTTAGTTAGTTGGAGATAATTCAGTAAGCATGGATCTTTACTAATTTTCATCATTTCTAGCTTATATTTGCTCTCTTCCTCTCTAACTTAGTTCACTGTGTTCTCTGCTCACATAATCATTTTAGATTTTTTTTTTGGTTATACTCTCCTTGGGTCTTGTCAATTAAATTTATGTTGTTAACAGAAAAAAGATAAAAAAGCTCAAGGACCTCTTACTAGTGATTACTGAAAAGCATTTATATCGGTTTTTGTCTATCATGCTGCCTGTCGCCTCTTAACCTATTATTGTGCTAGTTATAGAAGAAATCTACTTGTTTTAGGCTGCTTCCTGTAAGAGGCTACACTCCTATATTTGACAAATGTTGGATTGGAGTGATAGCTCATCCTTAAACTACTTGCCACATTTATTTGTACGTTACCAAAATGGTGGTTGTTTTCCTTTGCCTAAGTTGTGAGTTTGAGAGATTTCTATTGTTAATTCCTTTAGAAGAATGTGCATTTTTTTCCAATTCCTGTTAGCTTATATTCGATGTACTTGCTTTGGTTTAAGTTGAAATGGTTGTTTCAGATTCTGCCCATGTCTTGTGTGAACATGCATCTATTGTATCGGTTTTCTATTTACTTACTGAATAGAATGATGTTTCTATACTGAAAATTTTATTTTTCCAAATTTGCAGGAACTTAAGTACTAATTCTTTGGGGGGTCCTTTACCATCTGGGATAAGTCAGAAATCTCTCGTAAAGCTGTGAGTAAATAGCAGATGTTTAGAACAACCTTATTCAATTGTATATGGCATGCTCTGGTTAGGTTCAACGTGTAACTCACGGAAAAATTTTGTTTTACATAACATCAAGTAAGGCCCCATTTAGATTCAGTTTTATCATAATTTTTTTGAGATTCTGTCATTTGCTGAATGAGGTTGGGCTAATCTAGACTCATTATTTTGTTCTCTTCATTTGTTTGTTTAGCTTAATAGCTTTCTTTCATTTCAACTTTGACATCTACCATACACTTAAAGGCAGCTTTGAGCTTGAGTGTGATGCAAAAATCTGCATCTTTCTTTTTGTTTTTTATTCTGCTCCACCCCACCCACATCCCAAACCTTTCTGTCTCTGTTATTTAAGTTTTAGGAGTTTACTGTCAGGTCTATATATGCTATCACTCATTATTTTTACCCGTTGTACTTTGTAGGGATTTGTCATACAATCAGTTCACAGGGTCCATTCCAGATGGTCTAGCTTCTTCAAGTCTGCGGCTGCTGTAAGTACCGTGCTTGTGTCTATCCTGATTCCTCATCTATAATGTTCAATGAAGTTAATCTATACATCTTTGTTGGGGAAGCTGATGGTCCGCAGTATGGCATACAGCAATTTAGTAATCACTGGAACTCGATTTAGAAGACACCGATTTAGTTTAATGTCTTGCTAAGTAGACTGGTATCCAGTGCCCCCATTTTGGTCGGACTAAAACTTCTAGATTTTCAAAGTATTAGACTGGCAAACCTTTAATGACCAACATCATATTTGCAAGAGAAGAAAAGAAGGGGGCAATGTTGAGTTGGTTTCATGAAAATGATCAGTTTTCCCTCAGTTTAATGAACCCAATTGTGAAGGAAAATGTAACTATAATAGCTATATCTTTTCAAATAAAAAAATCATATTGTCAGTCTTCTTTGTAGAGTATAACCTGTTATCTTGACCAATAATGTATTTTCTGAAAAAGTTCCCCTAATGTATTTTAGAACCTTCTTCCAAGTAGTGTGGTTTGCACATTGCCTGATGCAGGATCATCCATTGTCCCCATTTCATTCCATTTTTAGAAAAGCTGTAGTTAAAATATTGCTTTTACTATTGCCTAAAAGGTGTTATCTAGGTGAGGTCCTTTTTTTTAAAAAAAAAAAATTGTTTGGTGGGGAGGGGGATGAACTATCTGAACGTGTTATCACCATGCAAGAGTGTTACTTTGACTATCTTATCCTACATAAAAAATTCTTTTAATATGAGTTTGAAGAGGATTGTTTCCCTTGGTGCTCTTATTATACTGTTGAAAATGCCCCATGAACTACTGTTGTAAATCACTACTAAAATGCTAATTGATTTAGAGCTCTAAATTGTTAACAATTGTCAGTTGCTACTATTTTTAGTAAATCGTAAGGCAGTATGGCACTGCTTCTGAAGTCAAAGAAACGAGTGTCGACTTCTGACTTATCATGCTTGGCACAAAGTTCGTTAGTTCAAAGAATAATTTTAACATTGTTATTTGTATCAATATTTCTCGCAGAATGCACTAGTTTGTTCAAAGAAACTGCGCATCTTATGTTGAAATTATATCCTTTCTCCATACATAAACTCTATTACTCTCTGCCACAGCAAAACTCAAATTGTGATGCAAGTTGAAGAAGAATTTTAATGAACTTATTTTCTAACCCCAACCACTACTAAAGCTCTTTTTTTTTTTCATTTAATATTGTTCTTAATTATCTCTTTCATGTCAGGTTTTTGAATGATAACTTACTAGAAGGTCGAGTACAAGAGGAACTTTATTCAATCAGTGTGCATGGTGGAACTATTGAGTATGTTACAATTTGATTAGCTTGCTGAATGACTTTGTTTATTTGATTAATTCATGTACTAAGCTATCTGTTATGCTTACGAATTTTATACTATACATGTTTAGCTATGGTATAAAAAAGTGTATGGAATTGAATAATACATAATTAATGGCTATCTTACATGAAGAACTATAGCGATGGTCTTTCCATCCTGTCCAACCATTTATGAAAATAGTTTTGAGTAGGCTTGAGCATCATAAAATATAGCTAATAATAGGATTCTCACTATCAACTTTATATGAGTTTTTATCTCACTTATAAGGATGGTTATGAGGTCCCAAAATTTTAAATTGCTTCTGTTTTTCCCTCCATTACCCACTGGGAAACATGTTCCCAAAGGCCTTTCCGGATAGCTGTTGTGACTTGTAAAAGCCTAGGTCTATATCCATGTGACAGTGCTTCATACAATTAACTTTGCAGCCTAGCTCTATATCCAACAATCCCTCCATCTTTGGTCCCTGCCAATTCCCAAAAAATAAAAAACAAAGTAGAGACCTCCCTCTCTTTTTGACATGTAAGCCACTGCTACACTTTCTGCAACAATATTGCCAGCTACCGAAACTATGTGTTTAATCTTGTTTAAATACATTTCTTACTTCCAGTAACCCGCTTTCATTCTCTTGAAAGCTATAACATCAGACATTAGTGCATTACTCATATGTTCTACTGATAAATATTTATTTCTAGAGAGATCCAAATAGGGTTAACTGCAGAACCTTTGCTGATGCAGGAAAAAAAGAGTGCAGAAAGTTCCTTACTGAATCAACACAATATAAAATTCTCCTATAAGCATGTTAATAAAGTGATTTCCCTTGGTTTCCTAGTTGTGTAACTCAATGTTATTGTGTATATCATTTTGAGAGGTGGTTGTTATACATCTCCTTACATAATGGGCCAATTATGTTTTTTGACAGTCTATCTGGTAATAAAGGTCTCTGTGGTGTTCCTCCCCTTCCTGACTGCTCTTTATTCTGGGAAAATGGCGGCTTATCTACAAAGGGTAAAATTGCGGTAGGCTTGTCATGTGTTGTTGTTTTCTTTGTGCTGCTGCTGGTGATATACATGGTCTTCATCAGAAAGAATAGACATGATTATGACTTTGGTCTACCTCATGATTTAATATGTAAGTTCCAAAGGCGGTTCAAATCTGTTAATCATCTCTCATGTTCTTTTCCTTTCCATTTGTGTTCCTTGTTTGGAGATACTATAATGTGATTTCTTACAGTCTTCCCTCTGTTTTGTTAACTTGCTTTTCTTCCTCTTAAATCAAGCAATACAATTATCTGACATTAGGTTGAATTTAGAATCACCTAAATAGCTGGTTAGGACTTGATCAAGACATATATTCCCTAGAAGTTTAACTCCCAACTCCAAAGATAAAAATACTCTAAAAATTGTTCTCCCCATATTTGAAGTTAACTATCTACTACGAAACAGAATCAAGATTTAGAAATGATAGACTTAGGAGGCAAGAACACGCACAGGAAACAAATTCCAAATATTAGTATTCATGTTTTTAATGAAACTCACAACGCACATTAGCAGAACAACAAATTTGAACTGTTTACTTTGCCTAGGACAATACTATCCATATATCTTAAGTGTTTAAGAAAAAAAGGAAAAAAAGACCTCATGGTTCCCAAGTTTTGTGTTGGCATTGGTGACATCGGTTTCTATCTCCAGATGTTACATAGCTAATTTGTCTAGTCTATATACTGTGGTGTACAGATGCCATGGATGCAGTTCAACATGTTCTAGTTTTGAATCCTCTAAGGGATATGATTATTGGATATCCTGTTTAAACCAAACTAATTTAAATGGTTCTGTGCATTGCTTTTTGGAAAAAGAAAATGAAACACCCATTATTTGGATTTCTTTCAGAGAATGGCAGTCATTGACATTCAATGTGGATATGCAATGTTGCTTTTCCTCAAATATCAAAAATCCGATTGAGAGCTTCCACTTTCATATCTCATGGCGCCTTTATGATTATAAGCGTAGTAATTTCTTCCTATAGTTCCCATATCCATTTAAGTACTAACATGCACCTAATCCATTTAGGTATTATTGTTTGTATTTGAAGCCTTTTTTTTTTCTCTATAACTGTCAAATTGATTGCATATAATGACTCTTTCCTCAGCACTTGCCGCAAAGAGAAATAGATATCAGAGGCAGAAATCTTTAATGCATCTTGAGATGGAAAGCCAACATGCCAAGGGACTGCCATCACCTCTCTCTCCTTATTAACTGATATTCAAGAAATTGCAGAATTCACAGCAAGTTTTGTGCAGACCATTGAGGCATAGTAAGAGGATAGTTGGCATGATTACACGAGATGGTGGGATATGATGTGAACGACCTGATTCAGAAGGATAATTTGATAGTTTTCCTTCTGAATGTGATAGTTTTGGCTTTTCTTAGCAATTTGTTCCGAAATGGGTCAGGAAATGCCGCATGGTTTGTTGAATGCAATGTATCTCATTTGGTTTTGACCAAGTCAAACCAGTGAAGCCCCCTGAAATGTATGATATGCAAATTGCAGGGGTTTCAATGAATATCTGGTGTAAAGTCAAAAACAGAGTGCATGTAATGACAAGCACACAATGTCCCAATTTGGTCCCCATTTCATTATTACTAAATGATCAAACTTGGGCCGATTCTTTTCCTTAATGTTATATGCCAACTTGTTTAGGCCCAGATATGTAACCTCAATGGCTTGTTTTGTATCGATCGTAAATGACAAGTTTGTAAATTCAAAAGTTCCTTGGAGATGATTTTAACTCTTTCCTTTGTCCTATCTTTGAGAGTCCTGTAATGGATAAGTATGCTTTGCTGTTCTAATATATGTAGTTGGATGCATTTTGATGGTACTAGCTACGAGATATTCTCTTCTGCTTGCATTTATTGTCACTATGAAGTCCCCACGACCAACCTGTTCACGGATTAAGAATGATTAAGTTGACAAAATTAAGAGGTCAGAAGGCATTCAGGTTGTAATAAAATAAGAATCATTGTTTTATTTTATTTTTCTCTTTTTTTTAAAAATAAAAATAAAAAATAAAATTCTCAGCGTTAGAAAAGCTTCAGTCAACCAAGGGCTGTCCCTTAAAGAAGACTTATTAGCTTGTATCAGTGAGGCTGTCGCGCTAAAGCTTGAATACCGTTATGGGTGCTGGATTCAGATTGTGTGCCAAAAATGTCAAGACCTAACCCGACCTATGGCGGTGTTGGTTTTCCAGCTTCCGTAAGTGTGGGCTTTTCCGATTGACTCTGTCTGCGAAAATCTCGGACATCTTTGGTTTTGGGTAGAAAGAACGTAGAAAATAAAATAAAATAAAATAAAATAAAAATCGAATTGCGCCTTGAATACTGTCAAAGTATTGAAGAACTGAAGACTGAAATTCTAATAATGTAATTAGTTGAAGGGATTACTGATGGCTTAAACCCCAGGATTCAGGATATTTGTTCTTGACCAAAACAAACTGAGGTATTGGATTTAAGCAAAGTGCCAAACCAATTAGTGAGTTGTCAACATTGCAGTGCGATGGAAGAAAGACCTTTCAATGCGTCAGTTTTAAAGGAAACCGTGTTCTACCTAAGACGATTCAACCTACACACTTGGAAAAGTCTCTGCCTTAACCCAAGTGTGCCTAGGGCTTATGAAGTATCAATTTAAGTCCCAACAACACACTACAACTTGCCAGATAGTTTCGATCTACCCATTACGCAACTTGTCTCTTATTCCTATACATCTCGTGACCCATTAAACAATAACATTGACTTTTAAGAGGCTTTCATGCCCCCTTTTTTTTTAAAAATAAAATAAAATAAAATAAAATAAAATAGTCCTTTAGAGTGATGTTTCCTCCTACAACTTGAACCCCTTGACTATCAAGTTCGGTTTTAAATTCACGCCACAGAAATCCTACCCTTTGGCTCAATTATTTTAGAATTTTAGACAATTAAGTGTTAATGAAATGTGTCAAATGTTAACATAATCGATATCTTTCTATTTTAAGCATCAGCCAAACGTGGAAGACCAGCACATACCAATAGGAAGCCTACTTAGGTGCTGAGATCGATGATGGGTGGAGTATGATGGAAGGCAATTTTAGTGTTTTAGATATAAGTTCCATGGGCTTGCATGAGATTGTTTACTAATTCAAAAATGGTCGCAGCTTGCTTGCCCCCAAAGGTCATACTTTTTCCTTGTTGAATGTCCTATATCAGTTGCTTTCTGTAGACCTTATCGAAGACAAAACACACACCGATATTATTGCTTCTGGACATGTCTTCTTCACCTAAACCCGGTTGAACCGGCAACTTCAATGCCCTGGTAAAACTTGCTTTGCAATCAACCCACGTTGAGCTACATGTCCCATTGCTATGTTGAATTCTTGTACTGAATATGCTTAATTGTTGCAGAATCTCATTACCAGTTCGTGTGTGGATTGAAATCTACGGCAACTGTGCTTCTGTTAGCTGGTAATCCGCTCAGATATTTATACATGTTGCATTCATTACTGTATCTGTTACCACTTGCTGGATTGACCATTGACGATGGCCACCATTAAAGCGAGCGGTTTCTTCACGGGCCCAAATGATGATGGCAACCCACCACCAGTCTCCGCTTTAATTTGCTGATTTTTCATGATAAATGAGATAAATGAGATAAATGAGAAGATTATTCATAAAGTGAAGGTTATCTTCTCCTTCTTCTTTTCTTCTTTTTTTTCTTCTTTTTTTTTTTGTGTTTTTTAATCTATTAGCTCGATGGTGAATTAGTAAAGGTCTCAATCATAAGGTCAGATAAAAAATTATACTCTACTACATGGTTTTAGCTTTTATGGCTGTCTTAAGCCTTTATCGCTGGATTGAATCCAATTATTTCTCAACTGGCGCTGATGTTTTGATGTTATAAAATAGGCACACCCAACGGCGATTTGAACCCAGTGTGCTGAGGAAGAATTCAAATATTCCTTTAAAATGTCAAGTGTCGTTATTATAACTAAAAGAAGAGGCTTTAACCGGAATTTAAATCCTCATATTTTTCGATTTATTATCCTATGTGCATTCGTAGGTACTCAGGCATCTTCAAAGACGTTTATTATATTCAACACAGGCTAGACATGCTTTAGTTTGTGGATATCTTAGCTTTGGACTCTTCAGAAAAACACTATTTTAATACTGATTAAAGCTAACACGTGTGGCCAAACAAGCTTTCCAGACAGCACTGTCGTGGACAAATAGGAAGCGTTACATATTGCAGATTTGACACGGCAATGGCGTAGCTGACCTTGCAATTTGCAAGTATCATGATACAGATGATGGAGCCCACAGCCGTCCAAATAATTGAAAGCTGTATGGACTTGACTTGGTTGACCTCGACATCTGCATCCAGTCATCCCCATCATGCCACAGCTTCTTCACTAACGTGCGCTGAGTCACCAAATAAAAAAAAAGGAAAAAAAAAAGGGAATATACTTTGTTAATTTGGCAGCTGCAGCAAGTAGGAACACTAGCAGACGGTGATGGCTCGTGCATATCTGCAGCAGAAGAAACAGAAATATTTTGTTATTGCTGGACAACTACGACATCCAAGTGGGCTTATTTTCCTTGACTTTGCATCCCCCCTCTCAGAGTTTTATGCGTGCCATGTCGGCAACCTCCTTCTTTTTCTAATTACACATTAAAAAAGGGGTTTTGGGTAGCAAATTCTTTTACTCACAGTGTTCATGCAAGGCTGTAAAATGATTTTTTTTATTTATTTTTTTAAAAATATATATATATATATATATAAACAAGGGTTGATCGGGTCAAATTCGGGGAGACCCAGTGGTTCAGTGGGTGGGTCGACACAAAGCGTCTAGAAAGAGCAGAACTTTCTTTCGATTCCTATCTGATGCTGGAAAGTCTACAATGGGTACTGTTGCCTATCGCTTCTAGACTGACCCATAGATCGGTTTTCTCTGACCGACGCACATCTGGACCAATGGGACAGGCTCTGTGGCACACAGGGGAAGCTGGGTCCCTGTAAAACAGATGCCCACTGGTCAATAAAACCAACTTCTACTCAAACCGTGGAAAGCCTCCGTTTGAAGCTAATTATTGGTCGCCTCCTCACAAATAATGTTTGGTCTACCTCTACCTTGATTGGTTTAAACACACCACACAAACATACTGGAATAAAGCTGATTTTGACCCAGCCCCTTTCCTGGACTTCCATACTAAGTTTACCACTGCCCACAACACCTTCTAAGTCTAGTCTTTGTATCTAGAATCAAACAATGATAAAAAGGAGACAAAACATGGAGCTAGACTTTTTATTTGCAGTAATTTCATTTCAACGAAGGAGGGTGGTTAGCCACTTGACTTCCACAACAATGAAGAGTCAAGTAAATAATACAAGTCACCTAGTTTGAGACCGTCCAAGTCGGCGAAGTATCAAGCAACAACCAAAGATATGATGATGGCCACCCACTTTTATGGGTTTTTTTTTTTTTTGGGTCTTTCATAATTGTTAGGCTGAAATGAACTGATCATAGTCAAAGGTTTTTGATGTAGTTCCGTGTGAAACAAATTGGAAGATATGAAACACGGACAAGGCCGACGACGGAGTCGTGTTGCTTACGCGGCAGCAAGTACCAGGAGTATCTAATTTTCCTATGTTTGCCCCAAAAGATAAGACTTTAACCATTGTTTTTTTTTTTTTTCCCCCTTTTTTTCTCCAGTGGTGGAGGTGTAAGCAGATAGGATTAACAAGATTAAAACACAAGCATATTCCATGACGTAATTGGCAACCTTTGTGACTGCAAAAAGTGAGCTTTCTGTGATCCTCATTTCTTTCACATTCTGCAAATTGCAAAAGTAAAGCATGGGTTTAAAACTTACTTTAGGGAAGCCAATGATCTTTCACGTCGGCAGCCATGTCGTGTGAAGCTCTCCGCCCATAATAACCCTTTCTTTCTTACTCCGATGCACCGGAACATATTTTATTCTCTACACGTATGCATCAAGTCAACTTTTTTTCTAGTTTTCTTCTCTTTTCCACTCCTTTTCCACGTTATTCTCGTCCTCCAAGATCTTATTCTATTTAAAATCTCACAAAACTTGTAACTACCGCTCATGTAAGTCCCCCCCAGTAAAGCAGAATCGTTATCCGGTGCAACTAAAGAGAAAGATAAGGATTGTTGTATATAATACACCCAAATTTCGAGACATGCTTCTGATTGGACTTTATGTTCTTTATTCCGACTTTACAAAAATGACATAATGCGATAATATGAAGTGCCAAATACAGGTAGGATGTGAATGTTCCATTAACAATTTAAAGCAACTTAATATCTGGGGCACTGTGTCATGATTTAGACGAAGATATTATCCTTAAACACTTATTTATAGGTGGGGATACGAATCTTTTTACCCAAAAAGGCTGATGATTCAAATCCTTCTATCCTTCCAACCTTGAAAGGCAATATCATCAACTTTCTCAGGCAGTGAGATCATTAAGTCCTTGAATACTTGGAAAGGATCAACTACAAAATCAAGCTTTTGAGTATTATAACTGTGTCATATATCGATCCTTAGATTTTATTGGATGATTAGCTTTCGCAGAGCATGTTCCAACGCAAATCCACCTGCAATCCTAATCGGGGATCCCCCAAATATGCAGCCATTTCGTCACAAGTCTAATTTACTTCCGCTGGGTGGGACATGGTTGCTGCAGATGCGCTGCCGTGATGACGCGGCGTCATAATCTTGAGCCATCTCATGAGTCATCCCCAACTGAAAAGCCCGATGTAGTGGGAAGGTGGGAGGATGTCATGCACATAAATTAATCTAAAGTTGTTATGAGATGATCACAAAGTTTATATTCATATGGACAAGGGTATGCCAGTAGGTAAACACATGTTTTGGCTTTTGTGGCATACTAGGCACTATCCCGAACAACGTCATAGATGACATGCGAGGCAGGCCCCTCATCTCATGATTACAGAACTCCAAATGTAGAAATTTTGATTAAGAAAACATCCGATTGATCCACCATAAGGGCGTGTCAAATAACGGAGTGGAAGGGGCGGTTCCCTCTTTGAGAAGATGGTGAGCTTTATTTGTTTATTCAGGAAGGTAAAGATGACATCCTGAGCAATGTTTTCAAAAAGAAAGTTATGGCCACAAGGAAAAAGGGTTTGTCCTGGTGATTACGATAGGTGTCGTGTGTATTCCAAAGGGATAAACCATGATAGATAGATGGACTTTTTTGGTGACAAATTTCAATGCTCATTGTAGAATAAGATCAGATGAAGATAATGATTAAAGAGAAGAAGGATATCCAGAAGAAGTGCACCCAACAGCGTTTTAAGCTTCCATCCCTTTTAAAAGTGCTTCCAGCCATCAATGTGATTCGCTAAAACGTTTAACTATTTTGTAAATTGGGTTGGAAGAAAGGCCACTCCACTTACCTGACTGTTTATTGGGGTAAAGAAAAGGTGATTGAAGATAATGTTAAGTATTCTTGATCAACTAATCTTCTGAACCAAACAGAGGATAAAGTCAAAACGTTCGTGATGCGTGAAACATGCTCTCAATTTTTCCTTATCTATTTTTACAGTCCAAGATTAATTATGCAGTTTCAGATTTGGGTTGTTTAATAATAAAAAAAACTATGTTGATGATGAATAGTATTATATTGTAAATCAACTTTTGTATGGAAAAATAAATTTATTAATATCTAATTATAATGAAATGGTATTTCCAGTCGCTTAAAAAAGAAATGCGATAGTGAGGGTATGACAGATTATGGGATTTGTCACGTGACATGTTTATGTGTCCTAGCAAGCAGCAGCAGCAGAAGAAGGAGCAATAGTCGAGTCGGGGTCCATCCCATCACGGTATGGCTGCCTCTGCATGACATAAATGCATGCATGTCGGTCGATGTCTATGTCTATCCGCATGGATGCATGTAGAGGCAGCGTTTCCGTATGAAGAGCGTACGTACGTCTTTGTGGCCTGAAAACAGAGACCCGAAGAGGGGGCGAATTAAACAAAAGCGGCAATGATTAAGAGGAAGGAGTGATGATTCCTTGCGTTAGGGGGAGGAATATAAGGGTAGGGCCCATGGGAAAACACCCCAAAACCACGTCCAAAAGCCCCAAAACCAGTGACCCACCGTCTCTCACCGCGCTTGGTTTCGATCAACTTGCGGGTGGGCCAGTCAAGCAAAACCAGGACTCGTCCGTACAAACTCACACGTGGAGTGTGATCGCCTCAATCCTGGAGGGAAAAAGATCACGAAATTGAGAACCCCATCCCCACTTGCCACTCCCTCCAAACAATAACAAACAAAAATTCACTGCGCCCACAGGCAATTTGATGGGTGTAGACCAGGGCTAATCACCGCTCTGTTGTTCACATCTCTTGAACCAAAAGATAAACATGTGATTTTTTTTTTGGAAAGATCTCTTATATTTTCCGTACTGATATTTTTGGTTAAGAAATAAAAAAGAAGAGAAGCCAGTTGTGGGATAGAGAATGTCAAATGTCGGTTGGGGCATATAGATATATAATGGAAGGATTGTTTTGCATGTAGAAAGGTATAATTATAGGATGGGTGGGAGGAATTGAGTTGGGAAAGATACCCAAGTGAACCTAGCCAATAAGACAAGGCAGGAGTTAGGGAGGACGAATGAATTGAAGACAGGTAGGTTTTTATCCATTCATCCCCTTCTCCTTATTATTATTAAACTTTGCAGCCCCACAAGCATCCCATCGGAAGCACCCTCCCCTCTATCTATCTGTGCCTTGATGTTTATCTGGAATTTAAAATGGTATGGCCCGTAAATCTAAACGGGGCACCAACAACAACAAATCAGAAAGCAGTGCAGACTTTTAACCAAGTAGCAGAACCAGATAAGATACGTAGTTTGAGATCAGATTCAAAAAGAATGGGGAAGGCAAGCCAGCCCCCAATGAGATGAGAGAGAGAGAGAGAGAGAGAGAGAGAAGCCATGTTGCGGGGCAGCAAAGCTCAGGGGGGATGAACTCGACTAAAACACGGTCCACAGTCATGTGAACCCCATCAACTTGCTTGTGTGGGACCTACCTCACATACACAGCCCACAACTCTCACATACTACGACCATGGAGCGAGGAGAGTACACCCACTCTCTCTCCATGAATCTTCCTGGCTGCTTACCATCTCCCTCGGGTTGACCCACCGCGCCCACATCCCCATATCTCCAACACGCGTTATATGCGGCCGAAGAGGAAAAAAAAGAAAAAAGAAAAAAGAAAAAAGAAAAAAGAAAAAAGAAAAAAGAAATAGAAATAGAAATACTGAAGTGGGTTCTATATATATTCAAGCCTCAAACGCCACCCTCCCTCATACAACGCCTCTCTCTACCTCCTTTCCTCTCTGGCACACACACCTTCTTCCTGCTTTTCTTACCTGAAACAGAAATAACTGGAAACAAAGATGGAAGGAAGCTGTACAGACGAAAGCACGACCAGTACCGATTCTATATCCATTTCACCGGTGACCCTCTCGTCTTTACCGGCTACCAAATCCCCCGAGAGTCTATGCCGACTGGGAAGCGGCATCACCAGCATCATCTTTGACTCTGACAGTGGCATCGAAGCCGAGTCCCGTGGAAAGCTCCCATCTTCCAAGTACAAAGGAGTTGTTCCCCAGCCCAACGGCCGATGGGGAGCCCAGATTTACGAGAAGCACCAGCGTGTCTGGCTGGGCACTTTCAATGAAGAAGATGAAGCTGCCAAGGCCTATGACATCGCGGCGCAACGCTTCCGTGGCCGCGACGCTGTCACAAACTTCAAGCCCTTGGCGACGACTGAAGCGGATGACATCGAGAACGAGTTCTTGAACTCTCATTCCAAGGCTGAGATCGTGGACATGCTCAGGAAGCATACGTACAATGATGAACTGGAGCAAAGCAAGCGTTACCGCGGGTTGGACACCAATGGGAAAAGGTCCAAAGCTGAGGGCTGTTTCGCTGCCTCCGATGATTCGGGCGCGTTTCAGAAGGCGCGTGAGCAGCTTTTCGAGAAAGCTGTTACCCCAAGCGATGTCGGCAAGCTGAACCGGCTTGTGATACCGAAGCAACATGCGGAAAAGCACTTCCCTCTACAAAGCGCAAGCACTTCCAAAGGGGTTCTTTTGAATTTGGAGGATGTCGGAGGCAAAGTGTGGAGATTTAGGTACTCTTATTGGAATAGCAGCCAGAGCTATGTGCTCACAAAGGGTTGGAGCCGATTCGTGAAGGAGAAGAACTTGAAGGCTGGTGACATTGTTAGTTTCCAGCGCTCGACCGGCCCGGACAAGCAACTTTACATTGACTGGAAGGCGAGGACTACCGCGACTGCTGTTGTTGGGTTATCAAATCCGGTTTTCCCGGTTCAGCCGGTTCAGATGGTCAGGCTCTTTGGCGTCAACATTCTGCAAATACCCGGCGGTGGGATTGTGGACAGTATCGGCGGCTGCAATGGGAAGAGAATGAGGGAGATGGAGCTGTTAACATTGGAGTGTAGTAAGAAACCAAGGATGGTTGGAGCCTTGTAACATTTTGCTTTCTTTGCTTCTTTTTTCTTTTTCTGGCATTATGTAAACGGTGTGAGGAAGGAGGGATGAAAGGTGGAGACGGTGAGAGAAAGGAAGGCGGTGTAGCTGCAAGTTGCAAAAAAAAAAAAAAAAAGTTGAAGAACTGTACATTTCAAAACAAAAGGCTGAAGAAAGCTGAATTAGGTCCAACGAAATTTTGCAAAAAAAAAAAAGGAAGAAAAAGGATAACTGTCAAGTTGTTTCTGTTCATGATTTTGCACTGTTTTTATATTCCTCGTGCCACCGCTGAGTTGCTTTTGTAGACTAGTTGCTTTCGCAAAATATCTCCATGTTGACAACCAGGGGAAGAGCAAGGCCAATAGGTGTGGAAGGAACCTTAGCGCTCAAAAAGAGGAACGCTAATTGGGTTAAAAAAATGTAAATCTAAACATGGAGTAAGTGGGTGGGAGCTCTTTTGTCTAATAAGAAAGAGGCACCTTGGCTTTTCATGACATACATGTTGCTATTCACTTTTTGGCGTACCTTAAACCAAGTGTACTGCTTCTGTCTTTGTATATTAGGTACCACAGATTAGGTCGGGAAGATTTGGTTGCAATTGGTTTCCTGCAGATCATATAAATCGTTTTGAGCAGATCTTGTCTCAACATAATTGGCCCAGTGACGCTGCCACAGTGAGGCAAAGCACTTAAATTGCGCAACTGGGTATTCAGAAATCCTCATTTCGCTTGAAAAATGCTGTTTAGTATTGATTTGATAGGTTATAACAAGCTCAGTCCCCAGCAGAATCATCTATATTTTGCTTCTTCACAAATGCCCTGTTTGTCACCATCCGCCCTGCAAACAAGAGCTGATTGATGGCTCAGAAGAAATAGAATTCGTGCATAAGAGTCGCCCTTCCTGCAATAAACTTCTGGGGAATAAGTCTTGCATCATACAACAGCTTTTACATCGTGTGTATTAATTTCGAACAATGTGCTGTAAAGTTAACTTGCTTTCGTGCATTTTCTTTCGTGACATTGAATTGTCGAAGTATAAAATTCCAAGTTGAACTTCCATGGTTTGCAGTATCTTTTTTCTTATGGCATCGATATAATCAATCTCAGGTTGTAAGTCAATAGAGAGATTGAGTGTATTTATTCCTGCATTTGAATTCTCCCTTCGATGGGATGCATCAGATGCAGAAAGAGGAAAGAAAAAGTGTTGCCAAATTAGGCATTTTCATCTCGTTGACACTGTTGTTAGTAGATCACAGCGCAAGAACAGAGGGAGGAGTTTTGAATTTTTTTTTTTTTTTTTTTTTAAAATTTTTTTTTTTTCCATCTTCCAGTATTGGTTTGACGAATTCAAGGCAGAAGACTTGGACTTTTAATTGCAGAATCCCCATCTTCCGAATTCGTTCGGATACTCGTCTTCTTCACGTACCTTCATCGTAACTTCCAGAAGAAGACACAATCCCTCATTTTCCTGCGATGTTTCCACTCATTGATTCCTCAGCTTCCCGTTTCACCAGTCTCTGTGTCTCTCTTTTGTTTTTTCCTCTGCGCCCCGAGTCCATCGGAAGATTCCGTGTAGTACCAAGAGAATCATAGCTTCCCGGGCACCATGAAAATCGTTCAGTGAACAAATGAAGGAAGATTATCTTAAAGAAGGGAGCACTATTTCCAGTAAATTGTTCACGGGCTCTGGATGGCTCAGTTCCAATCGCACCAGATCAAACCAAGCCAGATTAGTAAGCTCTGAGTTTCTCTGAAGGGGTTAGGTTCAGTCTCCACTGGAGACAGCCTATCGGGGATGATATAATATATTGTCACGTCTCATGGGATATTAGGGTTGAATTTTCAATTGCCCTAAGTCTCCGTGGGGCTGTTGTGGGGCATCTTGCAGAAGCAGAGGGCATGGAGTTTGACTCGCCTTTAAGATATTAATTTTTTATGCGAAGTCGCGCTGTCATGGATGAGCTACACTTGGGCTCTTGTCTGGGGAATCATCGGGCCACCCACAGAAGCATATTGGCCCAGCCCCTCTCCATTATCGAAGTCATCCCGGCCCAATTTTTCGGCCAATATTTCTTTCTGTTATCCAGCGTCTCCCTGTGTGTTGGGGGGATGGCGTTTGCTCTTGCTCCCCGCCCAGTGACTCTGCAGCTGTCATCGTTCTTACATGGCGAAACGTTATCGCCTTCATCAAACTCGACTCTCTTCATGGGTGCCCCTCTCACCTTCTCAGCGTCTACCCTCTCGGGTCTGTCATTCTCGCTCTTTCTCATCGTCTCTTTATTCGTTCTCGTTTTGTTTTGTTACTGAGATCAATACTTCTATTAACATACTTCTCTCAATTCCTATATATGGCTTAGCTCATGGTTGTCTCTGTTTTTATTCTCACGAAACTTGGGAACCTTGAGATTTTGTTATCGTTTCTTTTCATATGTTCTCCGAGTTCCCTGATGGAGCAGTCGGGATATGAGTAATTTTTTTTTTTGGTTGTAAACTCAAATATTCTAATTTCCATTTGAATCATGGTCTCATTTTTCGCTATGTGGTTTTTCAATTCAGGAAAGCAATTACATTCTCGAAGGCAACTCGTTTTCGCGAAGAAGTTCTCGGGTTTGGAGGAGGCCATCAAACTCAGAAGGTACATCAATTTGCGAAGTCATAAGAATCTTATTTAAAAGCAGCTTTGTTCGTGGCAATACATAAGGCCAGTTAACGTCTGTGTAGTGGTCTAACACTCGGATGTTGGGAATGATCTGAGTAATCTTTTCTGACTCTTTGACATTGATAATGAAATGTGAAAAACCAATGAGCTTCAGCATTCGGAATATTGTTCAATTGTGTATCAAGTGAATCAACTTATCTGCAACTAAAGTTTTCACATCTTCTACAGCTATAGTGTATTTGGTAATGGTTGTTCTCTTTTTTTTTTCCACCTGTTCTGTATGGATCCAAGGAAAGGAATGATATTTCTTCTTGATTGCACATATACATATAGGGAAAGCAGGAAACTGTCTGAAAGAAAGAGCTGCTCTATGCTGACCCTTCTCTTCTAAACCATTTTACACATCACTGGACATTCTAGAGCTTTTTTAGTTCCAAACCAATTGAATGCCGGTGGTTGGCATGTGGTGCCTGCAGAGCGTATGCCTGTGTCAACAACTATTCTGTAGCTTCTTTAGTGTCATTTGATGATATTTATGTGTTGGATATCTATTCTGAAGCTCCTTTAGTGCCTTCTGGAGGAGTTTTATACATAAAACATCTATTCTGGAGCTCCTTTAGTTCCTTTCCACCCACATAAAGTTGGTTGGCCTATTGTTTATAATTTCTCTGTAGGTTCTATTTGAGTTTGGAAGAGTGAAGTTGAAATCCAACTTTCGTATTCTTGTTTCTCTTTCTCATTTGCTTTTACAAACAGACTAGGGTCTTATGAATTAGCTTTTCTCGGGACCTAAAGCATTTGAATTAAGAGGGGCTCATTTCATGTTATTGTCTTTGTGCTATTTCGATGAAGGTCAGAATGATTCGTAGATTGCCTCAATTTATTCTTTGCTCATATGTAGAGAACGTGAACGTAAAGCTGCAACAAAGGGTACAAGAAGGCCACCATTAAGGCGGGGAAAGGTATCACCACGTCTTCTTGTGCCTGATCACATACCCAAGCCTCCTTATGTAGGTTTGGATTTGTTGCCAGAAATTTCCAGTGAATATCAAATTCAGGATTCTGAAAGCATTGCTCACATGAGGGCTGCATGTGAGCTTGCAGCTCGTGTCTTAGACAATGCAGGAAAACTGGTTAGGGTAAGCATTTTAGCTTATATCATTCAATGTGAGCTTCTGTGCTGAATTTTGTCTGTAATAAGGATTTATAAGGTTCATAATTTCTTCCACATCTCTCTAGATATTGTTTCTTTCTACTATTATTCCATAGTATTAATTAGTGTTACAATTGGAAAATTTTCCTCGACATGACTTATAAAGCAGGCATCACCTTGTAGGAATTAATGTGGGATTTGACACCCTTGTAACATCATCACAGATCTGTAGACTCAATGGAGCACTTAATGTTTTGGAATGTCACTATATAACTGTGAAAGTTTACAGCAGTTGTCATCATAGATTTCATTTTGTCACTTCTACCCTCAAACACACGCGTTCTCTATATAATGTCATAGAAGGTCTTTAGAATTTCAGGTCAGCCTTTTTTAAACCTGTCAAAAAGATATCTTAGTTGTTAGAACATATTTGGAGGGTAGCTATTCTGAGTTTATCATTAATATTTTGGTTGAGTCGAATGCCTAGGCCATAAGGTTTCCTTTTTTGCAATATGATGAGGATGTGGAAGTGAGTTCTCATATCCATGAGGGTGCGATTTTCTTTGATATTGGTGACAGAAATAAATTGATTTCTTTCATGTTGCAGTGTTAATAGTGGCAAAGTTTATAAAATTTCCCTTCTTTCACGAATTTTCATGACTGAACACATGCTCACGTCAATCTATAAAAATTATCTCGTGTTTCAAATATAGTTATTTTAATCCTCATTTCTTTCCTAGAAATTTTTAAATATTTCTTGGTATTTAGTTGAACTGTCTTTGTATCTTGACAGCCATCAGTTACAACAAATGAAATTGACAAAGCAGTACACCAAATGATTATAGATGCTGGTGCTTATCCCTCACCTCTTGGCTATGGGGCATTTCCAAAGAGTGTGTGCACTTCAGTCAATGAGTGCATGTGCCATGGAGTTCCTGATTCACGCCAGTTACAGGTTTCGTGTGCTGTACCTATTGCCACTTGTTCAAGATGTATATTATTGATCACTAATACTCACATCCTTCGCAGGATGGTGACATCATTAACATTGATGTGACAGTCTACCTAAATGTACGCTTCTTCTTAAGTTACTAAATTTTCTGGTTTGCTCGTTTGAGTACCATCTCTTGTCTTATTCTCCTGATTATTTAGTTTTTTCACGTTTGCTACTTGTAATGTTCAAACTCTTACAGCGATTGCCTGTAACTGATGGAGTAAAGTGCTTAGAATAATCAATCTGGGAAGCTTCTTTGCTACAAATCCATATTTCTAGTGTAAGTGAAAGTGCATGCAACGGGGATCTACCCTAAATAAATGCAAGAGAGGTCATAGTTTAGCATGACTGTATCTTTATGACTGTTGTACTTGTAAGCTTTTCCATCTCTTTGCTAACTTGATAGACATAGATAGTGCATATAGCAATTACTAATAAACTGGCTATAATCTAGGATCGACCACTGTCTTCAAGTTTGTTGTCTAACAAAAGGTCCATCACTATGTGGTGATAGTGAACCTTCTGACACCTTTTCTCACAAAATTCGCTCATCTAAAGGATAATCGTTTTATCCTTATGGTTCACATTCAATTACGACTCTTGTAGGCAATTGTTTCATCCCTGTTTCTGTTTAGGGAGAGTGTTGATGATTTGCATAAGGGGAACCTGGCTGTTATATCAAATGAGTGTGGATAAAAGCAACACCCCCTCCCATTTCAGTTTTGTAAAATATATTGAGGCACTTATATCAAGATAAGTGTTGGGCGCTTGTAAGCTTGTATAAAAATGTTGGTACTTTGCAGAACACTCCAGATACATTTACTGGGGTGTGCCAATTACCTTGATTATGGTGGGTTCATTTGATATAATGCGGGAAGAGGTGCTGATGATTGTTGTTTTGGGCCATGTGGACCCATTTGAGTGCCCTTAAGATAATCATTTATAGAAATTATGAGATTTGAGAGATCGCAAACATATACTTATCTTGCATGTGACATATAGCAGTCATCCTATAAGAGATCTGAATAGATCAGTCACATTTTTTATGCTGGAGTTTTGAATAAGCTATGTACTATCTTTTTCCTTCACAAATTTGGAGAGATTTATATTTCATGTTCATATTCTGACAGGAATTTAGACCAGTTTCATTTAGTGTTACTAATGGGTTGCTGGAAAGCTAGATTTATTTTCTAAAGGTGCACAACACATGCATAGGAGCACAAATACAATATTTGAAGATTTGTTAATGAATGGTTCTGCAAGTTCCTGCTGTATGTGACCTACAGTATCTGACTATCGTGTTTGTGTTCATCTTTCTAAAGCCAGAAGCTGATTATTTGCTCTATATGCCCTATCTTTTGTATGATAGGGTTATCATGGAGACACGTCAAAAACATTTCTTTGTGGCAATGTTAGTGATGAAATGAAACGACTTGTGAAGGTAAATGTTTTTCTGATACCCAGTAAATTGTAATCATTAACCTTGTTACACTGAACATGCTTGCACTAGTTAGATTGAAGTTGGAAGGATGTTTCTTCTCTGCCTTTCTTGTCTAACAAAACCATGCAACTGTCTTAAGAAACAAACTGTTATGCAATTGCCTCTCTTACAACTGTCCAATTTGTGTTGTCTGGTAGGTTACTGAAGAATGCTTGGAGAAGGGCATAGCTGTTTGCAAAGATGGTGCTAGCTTTAAGAAGATTGGAAAGAGAATTAGGTATTGGTTATTTTCTCATAATAAGTTGGACCACAAAAGAAGATCATTTTGTGGATGACTCAGAGTCAACTCTAGGAATCCAAGTGCCTCACATATTGATGATAATGCCAGAGGCTATCAGGAATGCATCCATGTTCAATAGTGAGATAGCTTATTTAGATTGCACAGATACTATATTGGAGTCCCTTTGAGGTCCATCCTTTACTGTTGATTCTAGCATATATATTTTGTCATCAATGCAATAAAGAAAATGATTATCTATTAAGCATGTAGTTTAGTGCACTGAGTCCAAAAAATAAGGAAAAGAACTGACCAATGAACTGTAGGACAGGGCTCGTTATGTTGCAATGTAAACTGTGAGGTTAGACTCTAAAATGGTTAATGAGGGATTTTTTCATGTGAAGAAAGAAGAATAAAATGAAAGTCTTGGGACAGAATTTGAATGTATGATGGCTATATGTAATGGTTTATTACTAACTAAGTGTTACCAAGCATCTTACCAGAAAATTTTCAAGGGAGTAAGGTGGATGTTTTTATTATCTTAAACTGAAAAGGATAGCTCTAATTTCAAGTTTTGAGTAGATTTTAGTACCCTGGTATACGATTGCATGGTTGTAATGCAGCTAATTGGTATTCACTTAGTTGTCATGCCAGGGGTTGCGTGGGCTGGATGATAAAGAACTCTTGAGGCAAGTTTTGAAAAGTCTCAACATCCTTGTTGAGAGTCTCTTAGAAATGGTTCTTTCTGCCATGATATGTGCACCTACAAGTATCAGATAAAGGGCAGAAATCATGAGGCTTTTGAACATGAAATTGGCCAGGCTTCAGAGCCTTAGTTATGTGAGGATTTCTTTGTCTCATACGTGGTTATAGCTGGCCCAGTGTGACTTAGTATTCTTTTTCGGCTACACCTTGTTGAGAGTTGCTAGTGGTTCTTTATGCCGCCATGTGCATGCCTATGAGACTCAACTTAAGAGCAGAAATCATGAGCTCTTGATGATGAAATTGGACAGGCTTCAGAGCCTTAGTTATGTAATAATGTCATTGCCTCATACATGGTTATAGCTGGCCTAGCGTGACTTTGTATTCTTTTTGAACTACACCTAACTATATGTTTAGGCACTGCGGATAAAAAATAGATTTGTGTTTTTAATTGAGGCAAGTGATGGATATGTTTCATCGAACAGTAACAGAAAAATATTATTTAGTATTGGTACTACTATGATCATCTTCCCTGTGTAAGTTGATGAGCACTTAACTTAGTTGGGAGCAGATGTTGCCTAGGATCTATTAGCCCCTGGTTTGACACTGGTGTGTGCGTGTGTGTGTTTATTGAGAAGGGGGTGGGGGCGGGGGGCGGAAATCTTCCTTGTGTATGCTGTTATTTATAGTTCTGACCTCTATAATTTGATTTTATGGACCCTACATGACCACTTCCTTTCATGCAAAAAGTGACTGATTCAACTTAATATTCAAGTTTGTTTATAACAGTTCGGTTTTGCTTAATTATCTCAGTGAGCATGCTGAAAAATATGGATATGGAGTGGTGGAGCGTTTTGTTGGGCATGGTGTGGGAACTATATTTCACTCTGAACCAATCATTTATCATCACCGTAAGTTTTCCTGCTGTTAACGTTACTCTATTGGCATAGGAAGGACCAACTATTTGATCAAACGTGGTATCAGAAGGGGGACTCTCGACTTAATGAAAACTTTTGTGGAGTATGTTGACATTGAAACCTGCCAATGCGGTTCTTATCTAAACCAAATAGAGATAGATGTCTCCTATATTTGTTGCCAGAATAATTTGAATCAAACAGACAATAATTTGCTTTTTGTTACCACCAGCTATGTATTTCAGGCGATGTGTTTTGATGCTTATCTTGTTGACGTCTTACTGTTATTTTCTGAAAGACCTGAGTTGCATGAGCAACTTCACATTAATTTTGAGTTCTAAATCGTCTGCCATTGAAGTACTACTTTTTCTTCGTCGTTGTCACCCCTTCCCAACACCCCACCCTCCTCTCTCAAATGAAGTTTTTTAAAATTATTAATTGAATTATATAGGTCAAAGTTGATGGTGGATATATTTTCCTCAGATCCTTGAAAAAGAGAAGGAAATCGCAAAATGATTGGAATTAACCCGATATTTTTGTATTGTGCATATACTTGCAATTGGCTGCAATCAAAACCAAAACAAGATAGCTTTCCATGATGCTGTGGAAACATTATTCTCTTATGGTGGAAGGTCTCACTCTGAGATGTAATTTTTTTTTTTATTTTTTGACAGGAAATGACGAGCTTGGTTGCATGGTTGAAGGTCAGACATTTACTATTGGTGAGTGCACTGCCCTGTACCTGGAAAGGAAGCCTATTACCTATTTAGTCTGCAACTTTGGTGGTAGTTTAAGGCATGGGGGAATATGAATGAGCAACTGAAAGAAAAAATTAGTAATATTTGGTGAAGGTGGTTATCTTGCCTTATATTCATCAAAATGGCTAGCTGCAAACACAGTTTATATTATTTTTGCTGGGGGTTGCTTTTATAATTTCATTATAATACCCTTTTCTTAGACAAAAATAAGATGAGCAGTACTAGGTTTTTCTATAATATATCTATGAATGTTCATTTTTGTTGGTCCTATGTATTAATACCATGCATAAACATGGTCCTCCAGCTAGAATAATAGTGCTTTCCAAGTTGTCTTTGTGTTAAAAGTAATAATGGGATAAACTTCGACCTAGCTCAAATCTTAGTTTGTAGCCCTTGTGGACAAAAGTCAGAAAATTGTTAGTTGAAAATGTTACAATGCTCTATCTTTCTCGGTAAGATTCCTCTTCTTGTTTGTTCCGAACTTTCCTTAAGTTGAGTAAATTGATGCTTAAGAAAATTATTCTTGATAAGCGAGGGAAGTCTGGTTTGGTTTCTACACTAATGAAGCCGAAAATTTGATCTACCAATTCTTATCTTAGCAGTTTCCACCTCTTTTAATGCAGAACCAATTCTTACACTGGGAACCATTGAATGTGTTACATGGCCAGACAACTGGACGACTGTCACCGCTGATGGCAGCGCTGCGGCTCAGTTTGAACATACCATTTTAATTACTAGAACTGGTGCAGAAATTTTAACTACTTATTAACATGATATTCTATTTTTTGAACTTTTTGATCTACATCAATATGCTCCTCTATTGTGAAACTACATTATATATAGAGCAGCAATAGATAAGTTTTCATTCATTTTGCTTACGCAGTTCCTAGAGTTCGTGGTTGCTGGTGAAAGTGCCAAAATGCACCAAGAACAGGGAACATTTCTACTACGTGCCCCTACCCCACTCCATCCCGTGTAGTGTGGGGGACTTTGTTAGAAAATTTTAGCAAATGAAAAGGTTCTTCGACCAATATAGCTTGTACAGCATGCTTGTATCAACGGTTTATGAGCAGTTTGACACAAAACTTATGTTAAGAACGTAGCTGCTTCTTTCACCTTGGACTCCAGTCGAGTGCGAATTTTCAAGCTACTGACAGGAGTTGCACGTGGCCTGATGAGCATCCACTCCCTGAGGGAGTGACTACCTATGCACACTGTTGACATGATTGAACGATTGCGTGTTAATTTCTGAGGACCACTGGGGGCAGTCAGTAACTGTCATTACTGCTGTGTTCATTGTTTTGGGCTTGAAGTTTTTGGTTGAGTTCCAGATGCAAAACTGGTAAGTTTTGTTTGTCACGATCCTTGTCGTTTGGTAATACTTTCCATGTTTCGTTCTACATTTTCATGCTCCCCATTGTAAAAAAGCAGGAAGAAGGATTGCTCGGACATCTTTGTCGTGGTCGTGGGGATTCTCCATGACCTTGAGCTTCAGAAGTTTCCGCCAACTTTTCCAACAGCGCTTCAATGCCCTGGTAAGTGCCCTGTTTCTTTCCTTCTCTTTTTGCTGGGCAACAATTCCCTGCTTCCTCCCTGTAAATTATTTACCGCCACCCGTCAGCCCTAGATTCCGTATTTGCATTCCCCGTACAGAGTCGTCAGTCGTAGGCTAATCAGCCATCAGGTACCTCCCTGCTATATGGATAAGCTGTACACCTGAAGGAGACTGTTTTGGTATTTCCCGCCATTGAAACTACTTGTGCCTGATAAAGTCAACAAGGTCGGCCCCTCTGCAATCGGTTTATTCATGGGAAACTTCAAACTGCTCGTCTCTTAGCAATCATCAGTTGTATTATAACCAAATTGGGGCAGAGATGCAGTTTATCACGGGAGGCTGTGGTGTTGGGCGTTAAAAAGGTTGGCTGTAAATTTTGAGAACAGGCGTGAAAAATCTTATCAAAGATCTCGGGTTCTTTTTTTTTTTTTAACCACAGTAAGTTCGCCTTGTTACCATAAACTCAGTAATATTTCAATTGCAAATGGGGTCTCAGCTGGAAGATCTCAATCTGATGCCACTCGGGACTAAAGATGAAGGTTTTTCATTCGCTGTGAAAAGTTTCAATGGCTTAAAATCAGCGTCAATCAAAAACCAAAAAAAATAAATAAATAAATAAATAAAAGTTTCTAGTTTCTGGGAAAGTTAAGGACCAGAAGGGCCACCAACTGGCCATGCACGTTATTCTGTTGCATGGAAGTCTATTGCTTCAAAATGCATTTCCATCTAGGCACCGCTAAGAGCCTCCGCATAATGACCAGTTTCTGCCGCCCATTTGCATTCCACGCTAACGCAAACCCAACCCGACGAGTTCAAAAGCAATCTTGTTCTACTTTCACGTGATCTAAAGCTTGCTGCCGCCACGACTCTTTCCCCTCCTTGCTTCCATTCTTCAACCTTCGTTCCTCCAAGCTCTGCACCGCCATTAATGGCCCCCTCAACCCTTCTCAAGGCAACGTCATTAACAAAACAGCTAGCTCATGTTCTCCCTCACCTTGCCAGACCCAAAAAACTCTATTTCGGGATGATTTATTATTTTCCAACTAAGTTGTATTGATTCATCGTTCCATTCAACGCTTAACAATTCTATGTGACGTAATCACATTAACAATATTTTTTTCACTTAATACCTTTGATTTAGCGTTAATACAGATATCCTCACCCTCTGAGCAAAAGACCCGAGGCAATCGAGAAATCAATAGTCTAAGCTTAAAGTGAAAAAGGGGTTAGGAATAACTGGTGGCATGCCTGAGACAATGGAGAGAGATACGAGACTGTCTACAGTTCCTACTCTGGCTATTATTATGGCCATTCATCGGTGCAGTGTGCCCATTGACCATGCCAGAACACTTGCTCGGCTGTGACTGGTGAGACGGGGATCTTTGGGTGTGTACGGCCAGGTGAAGCTGCATCAGTCTGTGTTCCAGTTCGAGCTGTTCTATTCGTCTTATATGAAGGTGTATCTCTGAACGGCCAGCTGAGATTACGAGGAAGCCTGCGATGCTGTCCTCAAGGGCTGGACCACCCCGGCTGCTAAGGCAGAGCAGGGGTCTCCGAATGTCGATAAGAGGTAAAACTCTAATCAAGTGTCTTTTCCTCTACGTAAGTAATCAACTACGAGTGAGAGTCCTGACTATTTTTCCCCTCTTTTTAAAGGACGACAGGGGTTTAAGAAAATGTCAGAAAGTGTTCTCACTTGTGAGAAATTGAACTTTTATTCTAAAGAAAGCAAGATCGATGGATTAGCTGAAGTCTTTTGAAAGAAACAGGAGAACATTTTTGGTAAAAACTGCTTGGTGTAGATCGTTCGTCAACTTATCTCCTCATATCATGAACTGACGAGCTCAGCTTCATGATTTTTAGTCTCCAGTTGTGTATTAAAAGACTGTCATGATAGCTGAAATGACCTAGTCAAGTCAGTAAAATTTGTTGTTTGGTACCTTTCAATATTGAGCTTCAGTTGCCAGGCTGGACTTCTTCTAAAACTTCAACGCCAACCACAGGAGAGTATCAGGGCACGAGGACAATCTTATAATTGGTCGGAAGAGCTTTGGAGAAGGTGATTGATTGTAGTTTGAAAGTTAGAAAATGTCATTATCCAGTGAAGTGACGAGATGTAGCAGGCCGTGCAAACAAGCAGTAAAAGCACCGGACCACAAATGCCTTTGCTAGCATCGCGGCAGTGGTCAGTAAATTAGTAAGAGATGGGAGAATCCTGAGTGATATTACAACTTTTACTTCAAAAAGGAACCTCCAAAAACTAGAGAGGGTGTTTAGAAGAGCGGAAGGAAACAAAGTCACATTGAAGCTGGCAGACGTAAATTCGTTGCTCGTGTATGTAGAATGGTTTACCTTATCCTGCCACTTCATGTTAGTAGTTCTTGTTTTTGTTTTTCTGAAAATGTAAGCTTATATTTATAACATTTAGTGTACAAAAGAATAAAGAGATATCATAATATTACAAAAGTTGTTAAAGTTATAAAAAAATAAAAGTTAAAAAACTTTTAAATCTCATTCAAAATGACCATTAATAGGTTTCATATTAGATGAAACATCACATGTTGAATAGGCTTATAGAATATTGGACCCAAGCTCATGGTTTCATAGCTTCTAGAATAAGATAATGTTCTTAAGATGTTACATTGATGCCTCTTTTCGGAACTTATAGTTATGTGTTGACTAAATATAAATTCTTACTGTGCCTCTTATCATCTTATAAGAAAAAGTTGATTTTAGAAGAAAGTAAAGTAAAGAATTTACTTCAAAATGACTATTAATAGGTTTCATATTAGATGAAACATCACATGTTGAATAGGCTTATAGAATATTGGACCCAAGCTCATAGTTTCATAGTTTCTAGAATAAGATAATGTTCTTAGGATGTTACATTGATGCCTCTTTTCGGAACTTATAGTTATGTGTTGACTAAATATAAATTCTTACTGTGCTTCTTACCATCTTATAAGAAAAGGTCGATTTTAGAAGAAAGTAAAGTAAAGAATTTACTTCAAAATGACTATTAATAGGTTTCATATTAGATGAAACATTACATGTTGAATAGGCTTATAGAATATTGGACCCAACTCATAGTTTCATAGGTTCTAGAACAAGATAATGTTCTTAAGATGTTACATTGATACCTCTTTTCGGAACTTATAGTTATGTGTTGACTAAATATAAATTCTTATTGTGCTTCTTATCATCTTATAAGAAAAGGTTGATTTTAGAAGAAAGTAAAGTAAAGAATTTACTTCAAAATGACTATTAATAGGTTTCATATTAGATAAAACATCACATGTTGAATAGGCTTATAGAATATTGGACCCAAGCTCATAGTTTCATAGCTTCTAGAACAAGATAATGTTCTTAAGATGTTACATTAATACCTCTTTTCGGAACTTATAGTTATATGTTAACTAAATATAAATTCTTAATGTGCTTCTTACTATCTTATAAGAAAAGGTTGATGTTAGGCTCGACACAAGCGAATCCACTTTAAAGGTGTGTTAGTCAAAGTGAATGAAGACATCAGTATCATCATCGTTACTACTGAACTGCAAAATATTTACTTTGATTATCGTTATGGATATATCCATCGATATGCATGCAAAAGATGGAAAGGATGCACCGAGTCTCTTTTTCCCTCGTAAAGACAAAAGGAAGAGCAGACATAAAAAGAAAAGCAGGAGCAAGTAAAGCCAACAATAGATACCATGACGTAGGGCGAAAGGTCATGCACATTAAATATTCGAAACACTGGGGTTAAAAGGCACAGAACGGGTGTCTGAAGATGTTTCGCGGCTTTTGTTTGTAATTGGTCTGAAAAGGAAAAAGGCAGCCCTTTGGGTAAAACCCCAGAACGGTAAGCTTTCCGTGGTCCCTCTTTACCCCCCTGACAGTAGGGCTGCATCAAAGTGTTAGTACTGGTAGACGAGACCCAGAGACACTGAGGCTTCAGAAACTAAAACTCTCTCTCTCTCTCTCTCTCCTCCCCCGCCATTCCTACAGTAAAGGCAAACGCAAAGCTAAAGCTATGAACAGAAGAACTCTGACTCTATCGGACAGTTGTCTGCATGTCTGCTCTGACCTAATTCAGTGGACCACTTTGTGACTTCTTTCTCACTTTCTCACTTTCTCGCTTTCTCTTCCATAGAAACGCACACAGAGACTTAGAAAAACAAGAAACTGGGACAAAGAAGGTCCTTTAATTAAATAGACGAACTCCCACTTCGAACATTTAATGCCTACAACCTTGCTTCATTACGCTTTGTCTTCATCTCCGCCCTCTCTGTCTCTGTCTCTGTCTCTCTCTCTCTCTTTCCCTTACATAATACATTAACAGTCTCTAATTCCTAAACCTTAATCACCTCCAAAGCCTAAACTCGAACTGTATCATTAAGAGAAAACAGACCCCTGACCTTCATTCTCGATTTCTTCATCATCATTATAATCTTCTGCTTCAATCTCACACAGGTCCACAGTGTTAGTGTGCGGAGCATGGCCATCCCCAAATGCCCTAACATGATCCTTAAGGGACCTCTTATGTCTGAAATCGGAGCCACAAATGCAAAACCAGAGCCTCCCACAGTTCTTCTCGTGAGTCCTCCAATCCCCTCGGACAGCGAATGGTTTCCCGCATTTTCGGCATCCGTAAGGCTTAGCCCCGTGCTTTCGCTTGTAATGAGTCTGGAGGGTCCTGAAATCTTTCAGTGGCCTTGACCTCGGGTGGTCTATGTTATTCTTGCAACCCTCAGCACAACAGTAGCATGGCAGTCTCAACATGGAAGAAGCGGGTTTTGTCCCTCTCAAGGATTCTGCACCTTTCCTGTACTCTGATCCATGCCCCCACATATGCATCTGTAACACAAAAATTTAAAAGAAAAAGGCCGGGGAGAAGAGGATGTTTGGGAGGTGGGATTGTTGGTCAGGGAAACACGACACAAGAAAAGCACAAAGATGCAATAAGATGAACGTAAAATGCATATATAGACCTAAAAACACAAAGGATTTTAAGAATACGTAAAAGCGAAATTTGAGAACATGAATATTGTGACATCTAATAATAAATCAACCATGCAAACTTTTCTTTTAATTCAGATTCTCGTAACCTGCATGTTGTTGTATCTGTTGAATGTCTTGTTGCAGACAACGCAAGAGAACTGTGTTGGTCCGACGAGGATCTGTGCAGGAGAAGGAATCCAATATTTGCTTTCAGCAGGAGCAACGATGTCATTAGAGTCGCTACAGTTGGGTCCAGATGTCGGAGGACCCATGTGAAGGCTTACTGTTACACCACCCTCACTGGAGGGCTTTTTGTGACTTACAGCGTGGCTTGTGGAGGGAGTGCAGATGGGTTTCTTAAGGATGTGTTGGCCTGGAGGGCCAAGGGATAGAAGAGTGGAACTATCATCTTCTTCATCAGCTTCCAAACAGGCACTCTCACTAGAGGATATGTGGGTAGGGGGAGTTTGCATGGTGATTTGATGCTGTTATATGGAGTGAGAGAGAAAGAGAGAGAGGGAAAGAGAGAGAAGGGGGAAGGGGGTTTTGGTTTTGGTGGAGAAGATAAGACGAGACAAGAAAGGCGATAAATAAGCAAACGTTGTGGGTATTTCAAGTTTAAGATTCTTGATTACGTAATATTTGAAAAAGCTAGTATGTCAAGGTTCATTGGTCATTTACCTTCGAGCCGCAAGTCTACAATGAGTTGTCTTTTTCTTGACATTTGTCAAAAGTTTCATTTACTCTAAAGGTGAGAAAAATGGAAGTTATGGAATATTACATGAACTTTAACTTTTAAACTTCGATGCTTATTAACAAACGAAGTCATCTCTTTTACGGTAAGGTTTGTCCTGTTTAAATTGCATTTCGAAATAGTTTTTATTTGTCTTTTAAGGGGGAAAGAGAGAAAGTGAGTGAACGTGGAATGGAGGAAATTGACATGTTTGGTTTTGGCGTGCTTTGGTAAGTAGGAGACAGAGAACCGGCAAAGGAGGATTGGTTATGGGAGGCAAAGAATGCATAGAATAGTGTGCCTCTAGCAGAAACTCTCTCTTTGCGCTCTGAGCCAAATGCTCGATTCCCTAGGTTTCCTATTCTTCTTTATTTTTCGTTTCTCTTCTGCATGCATTTACATCTCTCCCTCTTTCTCTGAAAACCAAAAGCACTGGCGTGATAGAGGCGCACGCCATATGTAGACATGGACAACTGTAAATCGGAAGGTGTGAGTCTCCTTCCTCCCACTTCTGAGATTAAAAGACACAGTGATAGTGATAGGAATGGCAATAGAGATTGCAGCAACTTCTGAAGTTTGGGAGAGTTGCTTGCTACAATATATCGACCCGAGAAAGCAGGCCTGGGGAGTAAATACAATAAAATGAATCTCACCAGACAGTTTTCAAAGAGAAATCTTGCTAGTGCGAGAATTAAGAGAGCATGTAGATCACCGTTCTGAGAATGTCCCCGGCGAGGTGACATGGTCGAGAATTGGACAAAATTTTAGAAGCAGAGAGACAACATTTATCGAGATTCAAATGCGTGGTGTTCCGTAACGTTTCTTTTTGGTGCAATGAATTACTGTTGATCTTCCCATCGGCCAAAGCATATTTTTAAGTTGATATTCTCACTGTGAGGCAAAAAGTTTTGTGACAGATCCTTCGTCTTGCTACTCCAAAGATAACTACTCATCCTACTTGATGCAAACTACATGGTACTCACCCTACAATTTAGTTCAAACTGTTGAACTCAACTGGAGCACCAACCTTTATTGAAAACCAACCCTAAACCCACTTGAGTTTAATATCCCCAAAAAGAAGGCAAGAAAGGAGAGGGCATTGTTCTTATAGTGTAGTGAACTGAGAAAACAAAAAAAAGGAAAAGAAAACATTCCCATTGATTACTGTGTTCATTGGATTCTTAATATTTTTATGAAGGACATGTGCTGATACAGAAGGTACAGAAATGTCTGTCACTCATGCATGGCTTGCTTTGTGAATTTGGTATACGAGAGACCTGAATGTAGGAAAGGAAAAAGTGAAGATTGCTAATTCTTTTCTTGTACGAGAAAGGAAACTTAGAAAAGCAAACAGCGACATCTGAGATGTCATGACCGCCTGCCCTTGATAGGTCACAGGGTGCTACTTGTGCAAGTGCCACTGTCTTGAACAGGAACTATTACCAATGCTCCCTTCCTCTTAACTCAGATCACTTTAGTCAAGATTTGGTTTCTGACCCGTATCTAAATGAGAATCAGAAGACATATATTTATACATATATTTGGCCCAACATTAAACTTGGCCAGTTTTTACTTCTAAAAAGTTTTCCAAATGAAAAACACAAGTTTCATTTTCTTCTTAATTTTCCTAATAATACTGAAGCTCTATGGAAGAATTAATATTATTTTAATCGAGTCTTTTTCTTCAATTGATCCAATTTATACTACAAATTCGTAGTTTGAGAAGTATTTACAGTTACTCTACGTCTTCTAATCGGGGCATGCTGCAAGTACTTGAATTCTCCTGTTTATTTTTTGCTTTTGAGTTTCTACACATCTTCAATTGGTCTTCGGCTATTATAGGTACTTAAACTAATTTCTATCTGCCTGAATGTTAATATTTCCACACTCAACGAAAAATTTTCTTAAGAAAGCTAAGATGTCATTTTAGTTCAACCTGAGATATTTTATTCTTTGTAGGTCGGATTCTGTAAACAATATGAAGACTTATAAGTTTTGTTTGGCATTTTTCAAAGGGCATTCATCATTTCCCCGCAATTTAGCCCCCTGAGATTGCGAGTACAAAGAAAGGGTAAAAAGAAAGTGAAGTACATGGACTAAGAACTAGCTCCGCACTAAAAGTCGGCCTCCATATTAGTTGGAGCATTCATGTTGCTGTTGGCAACTTGGCCACTCTCTGTATGAAACAATAAATGGGCCGCTTTCCCCCACCTGTGATGACGAGCCCAGAAAAACTGACGTTTAGACCGTCATAGTTTGTGACACCAAGAGATCTTATGTTTTGTCAGGTCACTCACTTCGATCAGTTTGCTTTGTATTGAAATTCTGTTCACTGAATTAGGATAAGTTAAAGCCCTGAAGTGTATCTAGGAATAAGCAGAAGTCACGTGAAAGTAGTAGTTGTTAACAGGACCATTTCTGTTGGAGATTTTGGACGCTTTTAGCAGAATGCCTGGCCATGGTAAAGCCTGAACATGTTCAGCATTGTTTCCGGGATGCAGAAAAGGTGTTCGGTCGAAAGTGCATGATCAAGCACTTGTCCCCCGGTTGGCCAGAAGTCGCGTGCTGCTTCAGACAATTTCATCATATTCTATGGCCTTTTTTTCCTAGGTGCTCATTTTGTATGGGCTTTTAGTTTAATGTTTCTATTCAGCGGACGCGGTTATTGGCAAGAACTTATTGAATCCATCGTTTGGATGCTGCAATAATATGAGGCGGCCCCCTATAATTGTCTCTTTCTAATGTTCTTCTTCCTGTGCGCTGTGCAAATATCTACAATTTTTCTGTTTCGTATTTTCACTCAAGTACCTTAACTTAGTCGGTTATTTGGAGCTGTTTTGGAAGTGTACAGAACATAGAAACCCACAAATAAAGGTTTGAAAGTGAGATCTTTATGCTAAGAATGCTGCGGGTTGTCTAATGTGACATAAATTCAAGTTCAAGAGCTTATACCTCATGTCATGCATGAAACTTACAGCCCATAACAGTTACAATGAGATAGATTATCTATGGTATGACTCATGCAACCCACGAAATTGCAAAAGGAAATGTTAAGAAGGGTATGTGTTGTCATACATTTACAAATATTTTTTAGAAATCATTCCTAAATTAAAAATATTTTTATCATTACAAGCTCATTTTAAGAAGGAGATGAGCTTTATAATATAATATTACTACTCAAATTGAAGTATAATATTTATTTTTTTCTCATAAATAAAGATTCTTATGAAAAATATGTTCCTTACACTCAAAGTGAGTGGATGTGAAGAAAAAAATGTATCTTACATTGATTGGACTTTATTATAATATTTCTTCAATATGAAATATATGTCATGTCTTTACAACCCACTTTAATGAAGACACAAGCTTTTTAATACATGTAGCAAGAATTGTTTGGTCTACAATAATAAATAAACTTATTAACTGTTTCGTTTAAAGGAAGAGGTTATTTGAAAGACATGAAAGCAAGAATTGTTGAGGCTAGTGAGAGTTAAGTGCCGAAGCCCATCTCTTATTGCACATACGCGACGTGCACAATGTGGATGATAAGATCAAAGTCTTTTCTCACCTACCTCACTTGGTCAAAGGAAAAGCAATAGATTGGTATACATGTTGTAGAAATACAAAGTTATACCAGGCTATAAAATTATATCATACGTGATGAAATATAAAATTTGTGATCTATCTTTTCTTTCTCAATCTCCACTTCACCTCCACAATACTTAGTCTCTGTTTCTTACATGGTAGTTGAGCAGCTTCTAACTTGAGGCTTCACTACAACATCGACTCAAGTGAGTTCTAAATAGCTATCCTTTTGGTTAAGTGGCATACGCATTTGTGTTTACTCCTCATGTCTCTAGATTGATCACAAAGTCTTTTCAGTTACCAAATAAATCTGCCAAGAACACCGAAATCCAAAAATGTATCCATATAGTAGCCAGTAAACACAAGACAAGAAAAAAAAAAAGCTTTCTTGTTTCTTCTCCTTCTACAAACTTCACACTTCTGCATTGCACTAAAATTTTTTGTTAGCTAAATGACACAAATACCAATTTTTATCAAAAGACGAGAAAACCCACTGTTCCAAAATGACTTTGTTATTCTAACCACCAACATGGAGTGTTTCAGTTAAAGGAGAAACCCCCAAGCTTCCCAAGACACCCGCACCCCATCCTATACTAACCCATTGGAAACCCTAACCCTAATGGAGGCAAAATACTAACCCACTCTACCGTTATGTCTAACATTTATAGGGGACTTGCCTAATAGATCAACTCCTAAACGGCCTTCGCAACTACGATTTACGGAGCTAACAAGTTTGTGTTACCCTAACGGCAAGAAACAAGCTCACTTCATTGATGGCTCCTAGTAATCACTTGACAAACTTCACCATGCCCTAACAAGAAATTTATTGAATATATTTTGATGTTACTTGTTACTTGAATATATATATATATAATTACGATATTATGCTTCTTATGCCAATTAAAACGTGGTACTTACGTAAAACAAATAATCAAGTTGGTTAGTTTTTGAGACACACAATCCTAACATCCCTTAAAATGTTTTTAAATCAAAAGGCTTTATGAAGAATTTTATATGAATAGTTTTGAACATATGGAAGTGAAATTGGGATGTTTTATTGTTTGAGAAAAAAACATAAAATGAATTCAGGTTGAAAATTTTACTTTTGATGATTCTATCTTGTATGATTGCAAAAGACATATATCCGTAATTGTGTGTGCAAATGAGATCAAGAAAAACAAATAGGAATACAAAACTCTATGGTTAAAATATGTGTCTAGTCCAAAACGCACAATTTCAGGTGGTCAAAGACACACTTAGTTAAACTATGAATTCCACCTAATAAGAGGAGATTTATTGAGGTAAAATTAAGGTTGTCTTTGTCTATGTGTTTCTTATATGTTGATATCGTCTATTTCCTTCTTTATTTTGAGAAAACGTGGATCTTTGTTCTTGCTCAAATCTAGCTCAAATGGAAATATTTAAGAATGAAGTCCTCAAGGTTTTTGTGGTGCAACAGTAAATATTCATTTACCCCCTTTTATTTGTCAAATAAGCCTATATATTGAAAGCTAGGATTTTACTTGAGATATAGTCTTTTGGGAAGAGAAAAATATAGCATTGTATTCTTTAGCAATTGTAAAAAAGCTTCATCACCATTGCATGACAAATTGGGTAACGTCTCTTTGATTTGAAATATTTTTTTATTTTATGTCAAAAGGCCTAAAGACCTAATTTAAAAGTTAATTTAAGAGTTAGAATGGTACTTGTTTTATTTAAGTTTTATCACAAGAGATCACATACTTGATGTTAGACTTTTGTCGTGCATAAATGCTCTCACATATAGAATGACATTAGGTTCAAGTTGACATGAGGTGAACCAAATTCAACTTAGGCTTTAATACAATTAGGAGGCCAAAAAGCTTAGTGCAAAAGCTAGCTCTAGAATTAAAGAGATACTTTTTTCATTAAGGTTCATGACAAGGGATTGTGTACTCAATGTAGGACTTTCATCCTACACACATTTAAAAGTGTTTTAGATTGTGAAGATCAATGTTGGGTATTCTATTGAATGTGATTATAATGCATGGATTAAATGATTGATTTGTTGTTCGTGTGATTTAATTTTTTCTATGAAAGTTAATGAATTGTTTGAGTATTAATTGTTGCTTGCATGTCTTGGCTTGCTTTGGGAATTGGGTGCATCTTAAGCTCTCAAAATTGTCATAATAAACATGTTCATTAAAACATCTATAGTTGCCAAACTAATACAATAGTATCAGTATAAAAATGGGGATATTCTAGATCTAATTCATGTAGTTTTTAATTGGAGAAAAATGGCAGGGCTTATATGCCTTAATCTCAATGCTTTAAATGATAATGTTTTGGGCTAAAATATTTGGTATCATATTTTCACAACAACAACCATACAATCAACGCCGCAACCAATAGAAAAGTGTTAAACTTGACCTCTAGTGATGTCGTGTCCCTACGCATATTCAAAAAGCCTTTTGACCAATGCCATCTTTATATGGTATTTATTGATCCCGATGAAGAAATTTTTTTGCGATTTTGTAAAAACCATATCTCAACATTTCTAATGAGACAATGATTTTGCTTTGATGATTTTTCCTACTAAATATATCTTGCAATTTAATGTAAATATATCTATATTGCAATTATTATGCTTTCCATGTATATCACATGTTTGTATATAAAGACCCTTAGGTCAGTTGAGGTATTGCAGTATCAATATAAACACTTATAGGTTTCTCATTTTGTGATATGTTATTCAAGACCAAGTCAGTCTAATCGCTTTCACTTCTTTTCTCAATCTTTAGAATGAGTGTGTAAAAGAATCCCTTTATTGCTTTTTTTTTTTTCCTTTTCCTAAAATACATGTCCAAAATTTTTTTTTGGGGCCTACCCCTACAACCCAAGCTATTACCCCCTTTTGCGAAATTATTTAATTACTGTTTGCCTCTTTTCAAATTTATTAATTTTCCTTTCAAACTTTGGCTACCCCATTCATTGAAACCATGGTCGGCTTCACCCTTCCTTCTAATAAAGCCACCATTCCACTTGCGATCCTTACCAAGTTACTACTACCGACCTTTAAATTGGTAGTATTGTCTCTCACAGCTTGACCAGTGATGAAAATTATCATGTTTGGGTAAATCAAATTCATACCATTTTCCTAGCCTATAAAAACTAGGTTTTTTTTATAGGAAAAACTCTTGCGATTGATTAATGATGATGGGGCAACACAATGCTAGGACCAATGCACATCATTGAGGCATGGTCGCTCAATTTCATAGACCCTAAGTTTGGAGAACTTGGTCTATTGCACCTCAAAAATCATCAAGATATGGTCAATTATATGTGATTCCTTTAACAAGGTTATAGGGACTCAACTTATGGCTTAAAGCAAGTCCATTAATGACTTAAACCTCACTGGTGGATGCACAAATGTGGATCTAGCCCATTTTTTAGTTCAATTGAAGGATTTGTAGGGTGAACTAGACACACAACAATACCCTCTTTGATGCTTTTTCAATGGCTATTCATGCAAAATCAACAATTGTCTCCATAAATGAGAACATAAGGACATATCAATGAAGTCTCTTCTTGGATTACTCAATGAGTTTCAAATCTCCACACCATGATCTTATTGTGCAATTTCCTTCAATCATTGGAAAAGATGTATGCACTATAAAGGCATAAGGTTTAGTAGTGTACCATTAACTATGGTCATTCCAACAACCTCGTTAGCTTTACTAAAATCTAATATGATGCCAACAACCTTCTTTTTGGTAGCTTAAATAATGCTAGCAGTGGTCTAACTTAGGCTTGTATGTGCAACTTGCTACCTATGCTTATAGGCCTAGTAGGTTAGGCTTTATTATGGCTATTAAAGCCCAATTTGGGCAAAGGTCATTTTGCTTCCATTTAATTTAAGGTCCCTGTCAAGCACATTCACTTTAACAATAGTACTTAATTTTTTTTTTCTTCTGAGTGTTCATTTTTTCTTTCACCCAAAAGAATCATCCATAAAAGTTTATATTTTCATACTTTTTAGTAAAATAGAATGGTTAGATATAAACACTGACATTTATTGAATGTGACACGAGCTTTACTTTTTTTAGCTCATCTCCCCTTATGTTTTTAGGTTAAGTGTTTCTTGACCACCACTTTCCTTCATATCTTCTATGCAAAGTCATTCCCTATGAGTCACTTTTTGGCACACCATCACTACTTGACCACTTGTATTTTTGGTTGCCAATATTACGATATCATGTTAGGTGTATATGAAAAATTTAGCCATCAAACAATTTTTTGCATTCTTATGGGTTATCCTTCTTACTAGGAAGACTATAAGCTTTATGACCATATTACTAGAAAAAAATTTGTTAGTTACTAATGTCTTTTTTGCCAAAAATATTTTCTTTTTTACTTCATTGTTTTCATAGTTATCCTCTAACAATCTAGTTAGCCCTTCAACTATTATTATATTGCATAAGGAATCATGCTTTCCATCTTGTCGCTTGTTAATGAGCCTATCTTCCCTGATTTTATACCAGTTCTATCTACCAACGTTGGTTCTCCTCAAATTGCACCTAAGCCATTGCCATCTCTAGCCACACCTACCACCATGCCTACAATCTACACCCTCCACTTTTACCAAAGGTCTATTGCTCAAGTCACACAACTAAACCACTTATTTAAACTATTGATTTTATATGTCCTATTATGCCTTTATCGTCCTACACTTCTCTTTATCCCATCTCTAATTATATTTGTCTCAACTAATGTCATCCATATTATTAGCATTTCATCACCTCTATTTATGATATTCAAAAGTGTTATTCTTTTCATGAAGCCATCAAAGACCCTAATTAGGTTGCCACCATGGATAGTGAGTTCGTTGTTCTTAAGGGTAATCACACCTAGGATGTGATTCATTTATTCCCTTAGTCAATGTCCAGTCAATTATAAATGGGTCTATATGGTGAAGTCTTATAGAGATGGTTCTATTGAGGGATATAAAGCCCGGTTTAATGGATAAAGGATATAGTCAGTGGAAGTGTTTTGATTACTAGGACACTTTTTCACTTATTGCCAAAAAAGTCAATGTCCAACTTTTTGTTCCCATTACTATAGTTCATCATTGGCTTTTCTTTCATGTAAATATCTAAAGTGCTTTTTTTCATGGGATTTTGTAAGGAGGTATATATGGAACTTTCCCTTGAATTTCATAATCAAGAAAAGGGACTCATTTGGTGATTATGTAAACCCCTCTATAGGTTGAAGCAAGCCTTTTGTTAATGGAATGTTAAATTCATTGCCACCATCATTGCATTCAAATTTTGGAAATCTTGGCATGATTACTTCCTTTTCACCATATTCCAAGGCTATTCATTTGTTACTTTGCTCATTTATATTGATATTTTGATTATAAAATAATCAAGCCACTATCTTAGTCTTAAAGGGTTACATGAATTCCACATTTTCTATGTAAGACCTTAGATAGTCAAACTTCTTTCTTGGTATCAAGATTGAACACTCTTCATACGAGATTTTTTAAGTCAGTAAAAATATACTTTAAAGCTCATATCTAAAGTAGGATTGGCAAGCTCCAAACATTTGGTGATTCCTATGGAGAAAAATAAGAAAGTTATGAACATTGAGTAGGATGCCAACTTAAAAGAGGAGCATCAAGATTTATTGCTTGAAGTTTACTCAACTTATCAAAGACTAGTTGGCAAGTTCATTTATTTAATGCCGACTAGAACTTATATCACTTTTTCAATGTAGTTGCTAAGTCAATTCATGTATGTGCCAAAATAGTTACATATTAAAGCAACCATGAAAGTGACTAGATATTTCAAAAGTTGTCCAAATCTTGAACGCATGTTCCATTATTTTGTTACTCATGTTAGTGGATGCATGTTTCATTCATCCAAACTAGAGCTTAAGGCTTATTGTGACTTATATTACAACACTTGTCCCATGATACAAAGATCAATCACATGGTTTTGCATAATGCTTGAAGAGTTTTTAATATCCTAGTAGTAAAAAACCAACCAACCATTTCTTTTTCTTCTGTAGAAGATAGGTATTAAGCCGTGTAGGTCATTACCTATAAGATAGTATGAATCACAAGGTTGCTCAAAGATTTTGGTCTCAATCTTTGATTGTCAGTCTTATTATTATATAACAATGAAGTAGTAAAGAAGATTACAAAAAATCCAATTTTTCATGAGAAAACAAGACACATTGAGGTTAACTACCATTACACGAGAGAAAAATTATAACAAGAACTCACTATGACACACCATATCTCTACTAAGGAGCAATTGCAGACTTATTCACTGAAGCTTTTTGTGGCAAGCAACATTGACGCATTCTCTCTAAGCTTAAAGTATGTGACCAATTCAAATTTCAAATTGCAAGGGAGTGTTAATGAAAATATTATGTTATAATATAGGTTTCCAAATATATATCTTGCAATTTAATGTAAATATTTCTTTGTATCACTATTATGCTTTCCATGTACATAGTATCACATGTTTGTCTATAAAGACCTTTAGGTTGTATAGTTAAGGTATTGTAGTATTAATACGAAGGTTATTCTCACACTCGTTGGTTTCTCACTTGGTGATACTTCAACAGGAGGAAATGGCTAGCTATTACTTGGAGCTAAACAAGCAATAATGGGATCCTTAACTATGTGCAAAAATTCTTTAAACATTTTCATTTTTTGGTAGGTAAAGGAGGTATGAAGGAATAGGGCATTGAATTTGGGATCTTTTGAGGCCCAAGCAACATGTGCTCCAATTGAGCCACATGCCTGCTGATTAAAAAAATCCTTCATACATGTATTAATCTATTCAATTCTTTGTGCATAAACTACATACTATTTGAAATTTCTTTGGTGATTACAATCACATATATCATTTAAAATTTGAAAGTGTTATGACACTCCAAATAAGCAATGGGGAAGAATTACGATTTGTGTTAAAAAGCCAAAATCATTTATAACATTCATCATATAGCCAAATAGGAAGTTCATCACAGTGGAATATAATGCTAGTGCATAGGAGGATCCAACTTTTCTTGAATGTTAGATAAATGAAAAAAAAAATGACAATATTATGATGATGAAAAACAAATGAATTATGCTGAGTTCTAGTTAGCATTATATTATGTTAATATGGTTACTTACAATACATCAAATATTGTGATTTGTGTAAGTTATAGCAACTACATAGCTTGTATGTTGTAGCTCCCATTTTGTGGTTAATAGCTGGAGGTGTTTGAGCTTGTTATCAACTATGAAATGTCACTGACTAAAGAAGCAACGAGACCGAACAATATATTCAAAATAGTTCAGTAAAGGGAATGCTTCTTATTGTTATTGGTTACTGACTCATTTGGTAAATGAAAACTTTGTACAATACGGTCAAAGCCAAAGTGTGGCAGGTCCTAATCCTAATCCTACGAGGAAGAAGAGAAAGGCTGAAGAAACTGAAAAGCTTCTGGGTGCAATTCTTGGGGAAACACGAGGGTTTAACGTTGTGGAGTTCAAATTTCAAATGGGCTGCTAGATCTTGAAGGTCTGAACTTAAATGCGTGCAGAGCGATACACACAACTCTGACTAAACGGCATGCACTGAACGCAAGGGAATGAATGTCATTTCATTTGCAATAGATTCCAATTGCATTCAACTAAGAAGTGCAAAGGATCAAAAGTGTCCGGACATTTCAAGAAGATGGGAGGAAAAAAAAAAAGAAGACCCTCCCTGCTTTTCCTTCCCCTAACTTGTCTCACCCCACAAGAGAAAGACAAAGGAGACCATGAGATCGCCTCCCTGATGCTGAGTCAAACGCCAATGATGCTGCCTTCAACGGGAAGGAAGACAATCCCTGAAGAAAGGGCTTAAATATTTTAAACCTAAAGGATTAGGTGGGTGCCTAGATGTCAAATAGAGCATCAAGTGGCAAAAATAACTAAAATATAAAGTCAATTCTAAATGGAATTCTTTATATGATACAAATCAAAGTAAAAGTCCATAAAGCCAAAACCTACAATTTCCTCTTCAATTAAAACTATTACATAGATGTCAACTACAAAACAATTTACAATTTCTCTTCCCTTGCCCTTCTATCTGTTAAATAACTTTAATCCTTAACACGACTAGCTTTTGAATCCCAAAACAATTGGGTTTTGACTATTTAAATCGTAAGTCTTATCCAAAAAGCCTAAAAATAGTATAAAACTTAGTATTAAGTAATCAAAGCTCAAGTGCATATTATTTCTCCATGGTCTTGACAAACATCATGGTGGAAACACGAGCTTACTGTGCTGTTGATAGAAAATCATTCTTTTTATAATACTAGCGATTTTTGAGCTTACATTTGATATTGTGAGAAAAGATCAAGACCTGAGCAACTTGTATTCCACGATCTCTAGGGGGGGGGGGGGAAATCTAGGGTTTGCTCGTTGTGTTGCAATCGTTCTGTTTCTTTTAGATTACGTTTAATCTGTTGATTTAGTGGCTGTAAGTGACTGGGTTAGTCGCAGTTGACACAGAAATTCTCTAAGGACGAAGAAGAGACTGTGGTGTTAAAGAGGAAAGAAAAATCCTTTAGTATTAGCAGGAAAATAGTGAAAGGAAGGCTCTAGTCTTTTGATTAGAGGACAATGGAGGTAGATTTAAGTATCAGATCCAAATCACTAAAAATTTTGTCTCATTTACTTTGTTGCCACTGTTATGTTTATGATTTAGTGCTATTAATTTGTATCTCGTCTGCAAGTATCATTCGAACTGCAATTGCTTGGCATATTTATATCATTTTTGCAAGCAAAATTCAGCATTCCAAAGTTCTTGGAATCTCAGGTTAACTGTGCTTAGTGATACTAAAGCTTGTTTGATTTATTTGTACTTACTATTGCTTCAAGTTATCTATTCGAAAAGCAGTACACACTGAATCATCAGATATGTCAGCCTTAAACCCAACGCCGAGTGCTCCACATATCAGAAATTTGGCATTTTATTTATCTCTTCATTACAAGGACAGGCATCAACTATTCAGTGTAGTAGTTAAGTCCATTTATGCACGTATCACAGCACTTTCATATAGACTCAATTACGAATATGCTAAAATATATAAAACGATATGAAGGCCTCGGATTGCTTCTCCCTTCTACCTCTTCGTTGGAACTCATGGCTCTCCGCTCTTCAAATTCAGCGTTATACCCCATGAGCAAGTGATCGCTTACTATTTTTAAAATTGAGAAACTTTCTCATTTCATGGAAGAGGAAAAAGCAACCTACTATTTTTTAAGTTGTCAACTAAAGCCAGGTATTAAGTCATGGTTAAGTCTTGGAATAATTTAGAAATCTTGGTGTCTATGTTAGGAAGCGCACCTTGTTATTTTGTGATAACAAGGTTACAATACATATAGCAATAAATTCTATATTCTATGAACAGATCAAATACATCGAAACATACTACGATATTATGAGAAAGAAGGTATAGATATAATAGACTTGCTAAAAATGCACAGGACCATCCAACAAAACTCATAACAATAGTCTAAATTGTTTAATACCTAGTGAAATACAAATACCTTTTTGGTTTCATCTCCCCTTCACCCCAATAGCTGAGTTTCCTTCTGTTACGCGGATGAAGACATGTTCTAAGCCGAACCCACAAGAAGATGAGACAAGGAATTGTCATATAAATAATATCTCGCGAAACATGCTGTCTGAAAGAAGAATATTTTAGAACGTTAAGTCGAACAACATTATCCAACAACACTTGCAAGTCTTTGGTAGATTATTTCTGCAGATGAAACAACAATATTCTTTCGAGGGTGGTAATTTTTCTGTTGCTGTGGAAATATGTTGGATCTTTGTGGCATTTTTACCTGAAAACGTGTTCTGCCAAAAGGTACCAGTTGTCACCAGTCAAACGTGCTTAAATGTAAGGCAAGGCTTTCCCCGTTGAGAGAGAGAAGGATAATCGTGTACAAGTTTGGACCATCTTTTTTTGAATCTCCTTACTATGATTCTATCTTCTTCTGAAAAGATAAATCCAAACTTGATGGGTTGGGTTCACGGGTTTGATAGTGCCTTTGAACGCGACGAGGCTCACCGGCAGAAGAGAAAAAGTAGACTTGGATAAATTTATTTTATTTTATTTTATTTTTTTTCCTGCAAACTAGTAATTATTTATCCGATGATATTCGTTAAGAGTAGGTATTTAAAGTAATTAAATAGAGCGTAGCATAATTTGGAAAAGGAATAAAATAAAATGGCATGTCTATAAAAACCTTGAACTGTACGCGAAGAAGGAAGAAAGAGGAAATGTAGGGAGGCAAAGATAGGAGATTTCCATAAATGGGAAAAGAAGGAACGTTCAATTGGTTAAAATTATAGAGGTTTTACCGAAAACCCAAGAGGATGAGGAAAATGGGGGAAGATCTGTAGAGATCGTAGTGTCCAAGATAAGATGATGAGGGGGAAGGGGAGGGTGGGGTCAGGTGGATGAAATGATGAAGAGAAGCGTGGAACACGGGGAACAGGATTAGATAAGGTAATTGGCTCTTAGGAGGCCTGAAAGGCCACAATTTTTATGGATGAGACTTAGGACCAAATACATTGGCATGCGTGTGCAGAGTCATGAAGATTCGCTTCGACCGGTGCCCCTGGAACCCCGAGGTATATTCGGAGGAGATAACAAAAAACTAAGGACAAGTAAACCCAATCAAATGCGTTGTTGTGTTAGACAAAACACACACAGAGGAAGAGAGAGAAACAGAGGAGAGAGAGGAAGAGAGAGAAACAGAGGAGAGAGAGAGAGAGAGAGAGACAGAGAGAGAGACAGAAAGTCTTTGATCTTATCTGATAGACACAGACTCATAATAATAAAGCTTGTGTGGGTGGTAGGCTTGCGTCATTGCCAGCCCACGAACCAAAAAACGAATCACTCACTCGAATATTCAAGCGCTCTCTTTCTCTCTCTTATTCTCTCTTTCTCTCTCTCTCTCTCCCGTGTTGGGATATAAAGAGAGACCTATCAAAGATTCGTTTTGTACGCGACGCCACGACTTTGAAATCTCCCTCAGAACTCTCTCTCTCTCTTTCTCTCTCTTTCTCTCTCCCGATCTCTTCTATTTCGTGGCTTTTACGCCCTCCGATCTACTACCAAGGCCCCCCCCACTTCTTCTGTCGGATTCTTTATATTTTTTCGTTTCTTCTTTTTTTCTTTTGTTTTGTGTTTAGCTTCTCAAGTTTATTCCCTTCTGTGATTCTGTTTAGATCCCAGATTCGTGCTTGAATAATATATCGCAAGCTCTTCTTCTTCTCTCTTTGGTGGGATCAATAATATTTTGTTCTCTGGACAAAATAGCCTTTGCTCTTGCTATATTATTGGCTTCCTCTTTCTATTTCTTCGTCCCCGGCATCTTCATCACACTTTGTGCCTAGGCTCTCTCTCTCTCTCTCTCTCTCTCTCTCTCTCTCTCTTTCTCCACTTTCTCTCTCGCTCTCTTTGTATGGAATATTACTCGGAGAAAATGCAGCATCATGCTGGATTGGGCTTCCGTGAGTACGTGGAAGCTCTAGAGGAAGAACGCCGTAAGATCCAGGTGTTTCAGCGCGAACTACCCCTCTGTCTAGAGCTTGTGAACCAAGGTGTTCGCTTCTTCTTCCTCTGTTTCTTCTCCTTTTTGATGGTCTTTGTTGGTGTAGATTTTTCAAATGTTTCTGAATTTTCTGATTTTTTTGCGTACGTCTGTAGCCATTGAGACGTGTCGGCAACAGCTGTCGGGGACGACAACGGAGAACAACTTGCATGGGCAGTCTGAGAGTTCGGAGCAGACGACGTCGAATGAGGTCCCTCCAGCGTTCGAAGAGTTCTTTCCGATAAAGCGATCTGCTTCATCTGAGGAGGAGGATGACGAGGAGGAGCAGTCACACAAGGCCAAGAGAGAGGCGGTGATCAGCAATGATAGTAAGAAAAAATCAGATTGGCTTAGATCAGTTCAGCTATGGAATCCCGCCTCAGATCCACCGCCAAAAGAGGTAGGAACGACAAGAAAAGAGCCTTCTTTCGGGACTTAGTAATTTTTGTTGTGTTATGGAGAAATTCTCGGGAAAAGAGATAGGAATTCAACTTTTTTTGGGACTCTTTTGCAGGAGGGGCCGAGAAAGGCAACGGTGATGGAGGTAAAGAGGAATGGTAGTGGTGGAGCTTTCCAGCCTTTCCACAGGGAGAAAAGTGTCGGAAAGAGTGTTACCACAGCAGGCAAACCGCCTTCTTCTCTGGCTCCGGAGCCAGAGCGGGCACCGCCGGTGGCCACAACGAGCTCATCAGCGGACACAGCCGCCGGTGGAAGTGCTGGGAGTGCTGGGAGTGGCAGAAAAGAAGAGAAAGATGCGCAGGCTCAGAGAAAGCAAAGGCGGAATTGGTCTCCTGAGTTGCACAGGCGGTTCTTGAACGCCCTTCAACAACTTGGTGGTTCCCAAGGTTTGTGTTCCTCAGAGAAATGTTGAGTGCTTTCATGTTAAAATTTTGTTGTGGGATTTTTAGATCGAATTGAATTGGATATGGTTTACTGATATGAGGCTGCGATCGGATTATATTGCAGCTGCAACACCCAAGCAAATTAGGGAGCTGATGAAGGTTGATGGGCTTACTAATGACGAGGTCAAAAGCCATTTACAGGTTTGTAATTGCTGACTTATCTCTTATGGGTTTTCATATATTTCATAAATTTTTTTGGCATTGGCACAACTAGATGGAACTTCTATTATGGGCAATTAGATAGAAATTGAACGAAAATTGAGTTGATGTGGTTAGCAGAAATAACATTCTTGTTTTTGTTTTGCCTGTTGTGGTGTGGTCCTTTAAATGTTGACAATAGGAGATCTAGGCATTTCCATATTAAATTATATAGATTTCTTCTATGTTGGGACAACCATATATATATATATATATCAATCATTTATGAAATATGATGCGATGGAAAGATGGCCTAATCTTTATTGTCTTGCATTTGTATCAGAAATACCGGTTGCACACAAGAAGACCAAGTCCGGCGAACCATAATAATGGCAATGCGCAGGCACCGCAGGTTGTGGTTGTGGGGGGCATATGGGTGTCAGCACCAGAGTATGCAGCGATGACAGCAACAACAGCATCAGGGGACGTGGCCTCTGTTGCCGCTGCTAATGGAATCTATGCTCCCGTGGCTGCACCGCCGCCTACAGTCCAACAGTCATCCCCATCTCAAATCCAAAGATTACAGCAGAAGCAATCCGAAGCCTCACAATCCGAAGAAAGGGCTAGCCAGAGTGAACGGAGAGATCGTCCTAATTCCCCTGCTACATCATCTTCCACCCACACCACCAACAATTCCCCTGCACTTTAATTTTCATAGTCAGAGTGATGTACAATTTTGTAATCAAGTTTTGAAGGAAATTACTATAACATATCGTCATCATTCTTATTTTTACCACCTTGCTTTTTTGTTGTTTTCTGACCGTAAAATCTAGAGGCCATTGGATTCAAGGGATGGTAACAGTCCAATCTTGACAATGAATTATTATCCTTGAAGAAAACCAGGATCATGATACTGTGGGCAGATGGAAAACAAAATAAAATACATATTCCGAGTTCTGACAGCAGAAAGATATCATCACTAATGCGGAATCAGGAACTGAGAATTTAACAGCACAGTGTTCATCCAATAATTGAGCAGCCGAAGTTGAATGGTAGGTACTGGGTAAGAATGCCAGATCAGAAGCAGGTGAAAAAATGCATCCGCCCATGGGAAGTTTAAGTGAAGGTACTGCCTTTGGTCTCAAATCAATCGCCAATGGTTATCTTGTGGGTCCTAATATAAAATACGGAAGCAGAATATGGACGAAAAACCATCCTCCTCCATAATACAGAATGGTTCATAATGGTTCATAATGGTTCATAATGGTTCATAATGGTTCATAATGGTATCATGCTTGCCGAACCAGTCTGGATGGGGTTTCTACAAATGGAAGAATATGCTTAATGCCCTGAGAACATTCCGATCACATAGCTTACAAATTATTCAAAATGCTAAAATGATTCCTCCATTCCAATCGCCAAAGACTTGTGTGGCAAGTTTGGTAAACAGGATTGTCAATTTGTTGTTGGCGTGATGTACTGTTGTGGGATCCACCTTTTTCTTCACACACAAGATAATATCGAATCAGTTGCTTCATCAGCCAAATCAAAAGGTTTATTGACAAAATTTGAGAGATCTTCTTTACTTTAGGCAGTATTAATACGAGGACATTTACAAGAATCGTGACCATTCAGTAACCTTCCTGTTGAAGAAAATAAGCAATCGTAGTTTTCAAGATCTATTCCGATACTTACCCCAGAACAAGAAAATCTTTCTTGTCGGTATACACCTAACCTGCAATCTTACACAACAATGTAACCATGGTGCCTGAGCCCAACTCCCTTTGTTCTTTCAGCACGATGCAGAGGCTAAATTCATTTTATGACCGTCCAAGTTGCAACGTGGCAAACCGTGATTGAAGGAAGAGATGTTTGCATGGAGGTGACTGCAACGTGGCGGCCTTGAGAAGCTTTGTACAGCCAGAGCTTAGCCTATATCGATATCTCTGTAAACGCCATTATGTCAACACAAAGCAACGGTACCGAGAGAGAGAAAACAAAAAACATATAGGACAAAAGTCCGTAGTTGGAAGCATCTATTTTAGCTACTCGATGGCCATTTCTCTACAAGAAAACAACATAAATATATTCAGCAAAAATGTACCACTTTCATGGTCCACCATCGAATATTCCAGCTCCCTCGAGGCATAATCTCTACCGCAATAAACAAAATGTACATTAGGCAATCATCAAAATGTGCTAGATAGTATATTCTCCTTTTCTTTAACTTATCTTTCGAGGGGGAGGAACAACGTAGGAGATATTCTGACCTCATAAGATTCCCTGATAGACTCTATAAACTAAACAGGAGAGGAGATATTCGGTTCATTTGTGACCTGGCAGCCAAATCATGGGACCCAGCATGCAGTTTCATAAAAGAAAAGGCTGTACTGCAAAGTTGAATCTGTACTTTTGGGTTTTGGATTATCTAGACATGGTTGGTATCTATTGACCCTTCCAAAATGTTGTGTGCAAGGTCCATCTGTTTGGAAAGGCAAAACCCATTTACCCTACTTGTGTTAAGACCAAAACCCACGTTCTCTTTTTCATAATATAATCAACTAGTTAGGCTGCATAGCGTGGATAATCCCATATTGTTCGAGTAATATTTGATCCGAGATCTGCATTATAGTGACGCAAATTGTAATCAACTAGCTAAGAGACATACAGCACATTCTTACTCCTTCAAAAATGATTTTGACTATTAGGGCAACTGTGCTGAGATAGACATAGATCCATGGAACGTGGAGCTGGAATTGGGATTTTGTTTCTTTCTGATTTTTGGAAGCAGCAAATGCGTCCCTTCAGTGACCTCTAAGGGCAAGGCAAGCGACTCTTGCGGTCCCTCAAACCTAACCAACGCGTAGACTAAACTCGACGTACCATTATGGCTTTACTTGAACAACATAAAGTCCAACAGGCGAAAATTCAAGCGATCTAATTAAAAACTTAGGAAGGAAAAACAGTACCCCAGACAAACGAAAATAAACTCGAGATTCTCCAATCCGAGATGTAGAGGCATGTGTATCACCTGTAGTCAACATTCTTTACTCCAATTCATGAGCAGTAAATTAGCAATGACTCTCTTCAATAGGCATTATAGTATAATGGGTTAATTAGGTAATGACTTTTGTGGTCAGGAAAGTTCTCTCTGTAGAAAATGCGTATCACCTGGTTCAAAATAATGATATACGAATATAGGATGCAGAATCTTCATACAGCTCTATGTACTTATAATATCAGCTTTGAAGTTTGATGGATGAACATGGTAATATATGTATATACACGTTTATGGTTTAACCGAAGGTTCATTTGAGTAACTGGAATGTTTCCTCTTTCGTTTCCCAGTTGAAAATAAGACGTGTTCTTGGGTCGTGGATGTATGCGTTCTCTTTCTCTGTCTCTCATCCTCGATCCTAAGAACCTACATGGCAACATCTTGGATACAACAACCAGAGAATCCCCCGAAGCACTGCATCTTGTCCAAATGCAACGGTGATTTCTTTGTCTTTCTTATATCCAACTGTCCTCACGAGGAACGATGAAGCTAGAAGTCGTCCTTGAATAAAAGAATCGGCACCCAGAGCCACAACCAGCCAACAACCTTGCTCAAGTGTCATCATGGATGACGAACAGCTCGAGAGTCATACTGTAAACATTTTTGTGGAACTTCGATGCAAAGGTAAAATAAAAGAGCAAGTGGTACATTGACTAAACCCAATGTTTCTGTCCCCCGATGCTCAGTAAGTCGTCCAAGTACATCCATGAATCTTTCTCCCAGCTCCAGGACGACCCTTTGCTGAAACTTCGATTAAATATTGGCACGTAATCACTTCTTCTTTGCGCAAAATAAACATCCTATTATTATGCCCATTGTTCGAACTGAAGGCCATCTAATCTTCCTAGTACATCCATGTCTTTCTCCCCAACTCCATGATAAAAGTATGTAGATCCTTTCTCCAAAGTGTTGGTCACTACAAACCCTAAAATCACTTCTTTTTTTGGAAAGTTAAAATCCTACAATCAAGCCCATTATTCATCTCTCAATAAATCAACTTTCTTGGGATGAAGGTGGACACTCTCATCGCCACTATCTTACCAAATATTCTATGACAGCAACATTGTCTACAGTTGAAACTTTTAGCATAAGAGTGGAAGTGGACACATCGATTAAGATCAAAATCCAGTCCCCAAAAGACCACCAAGTCCTTCGAGTAGTCAATCGGGGACCACAAGTCCTTCAAGGAGTCATGAATCCTTCTCCCAATTCATGATAAAGTATGTCGATCCTTTACTTAAATATTAGCACCCACAAACCTTAAGATTATTCCCTTTTTGGCAAGCAAAATCCTGTAGTCGACCCCATTATGGATAACTCAATCAATTGACTTCGTAGGAGGGACTCTGTTGGCAATCCGGACAATGAAGGTGATGGCTTTCAAGAGTTCTGTTTCTCCTTTCTGATTCTAACTTCAGAGATAAGATTGGTCGTGGAAAGGACCCTCGTTCAACTGCGTTCACAAGAGCTTTGCAAAATGATTGTTTTTGGTGTGTAATGGCTCTGTTCATCTCCCCATCAAACGCGCAGGGTCGCATCAGATTCCAGAAAAAGGAAGTCTAAAACCAGCATGCCGTTCCTTCCCTAAATGGAGCCCAACTTGTTACAAGTGCATTCAGATATTGCCTCTCAACTGTGGCAATGCATTTCTTACATCAACGTACCTTTTGATCCTTAAGAGCATGAACACACACCATGAAGTGGTGCTTTTTTTTCGGTGGTGGGGGGAGGATAACGAAAGTTGACTCATAATTAGGAGCGACTAGCATCGGCATTCTCTTTGTTATTGCTACTATTCTTTCTGCGGACTAATGATTGTCAAAGAAATGTAAGGTAATGGCCTTACATTCTCTAGTACATCTCAATAGGCTTGGTTACGTAAGCATGTTGCCACAAAAACTAATATGGGTTTATCATCCTCAAAGTACCTTTTACAATAAATTTTAAATCTTTTAGTACATAGTAGGGAGAGTGTTTCTTTTAGTAAAGTTGTTAGAAATTATAAAAGATGATTCATACTTAATTTAAACCCTGACACATTATGTAAATAAAGCTTACTTTACTCTCTCAAATTATTGTATTTTCATATGGAACTTAACATACTCTTTAATCTTAAACGTGGAGAAAACATTGTCTCACAAAATAAAGTCTATAAACAAAAGGACATAAGATAAAACTTAAGTTTTGATATTACGATAAGAAGTTCAAAATCTAACTGAAAAATAACCAATGAGTTTAGAAGAAATACAAATTTATATTTAAATATTACTTAAATATCACTTCTTTTTAGTGTGAAACTTTCATTCTTGATAAAAACATTGAGAATTTTAGCCTTGTAAACTCTTTTACTAAAAGTTACAATCTTTCAATGACAAACTCATACGATCTTGAAAGTGAAGCAACATAGAATTGTGAGGTTGGAGAACACTTAATTAGTGATATTTTTGGCAGACCCCTTTTCCTGTGCCATTAGCAGAATTTAACAGTAACGCTTAATTTCGTGGCTATCAAGTGCCTCAACAGATTGCCTGAAATCAGTTTAATAAAGCAGCTTAGAAATATCTAAGTTCAAGTGCCCCTACGACCACATATTCCGCTTTTCAGAAGAAAATGTCTTCACCATGTTACCAGGTGCTTACTATACCACATTACCGATAACATAGAGATCCTACCAGAAACTTAGAAATATCAAACATCTGTATGGGTGACTACAGGACACAGGATTACTAACCTTACTTCTCTTTTATCTCAATAGATTATAGCAGTCCACAAACTATGTGCATCCAAAAAGAGGCAAACGATTTGGTGTTTAAATACTTAGAATAAACAGTAGTTTCATATTGTTAGAAAGCCCATTCCTATTCCTTTTTTCTCTATATATACAAGATTTCTGAGCAATATTTAGACAATATAGTGCTTTGCCACATGTTCCTACACAAATGTTCTAAGAAATATAGACAAGACTAAGGAAGATTTGCGGGTACTTCTAGTGGCACACCAGGAGTAGGCTGTAAAACCTTAACATCTGGTAGTTCCTTTGACAAAAGCTCCTGCATTGATAACCATTTAAATTTTCAGTTGCCAGAAACATTCGCGGAATTAAGACATCCGACCGTAAATAGCAATAGGAGAGAAACTGTTGCAATAATCAAATGTTATAGCCGATCTTTTTCAGTAATATCAATTCGATTTAAACATATTATGTATGGCAAATGCTATATTGACTCACGAACTCTCCCCCAGACCATTTATCAGTTGGGAGTGGTAACTACTGCAATTGTCAGTTTTGTGTCTGTCATACAAATACTATATGAAGAAAAGGCCAGAACAAAGCCTCCCACTATCTCTCAAACCATTCGCCAGTTGAAACAGGGTTATGAAATTACACTGGTTTCACACAAAACCAAAGAAGAGAATTAAAAATTGGATAGATAAATCCATTTTGTATGCCTCTGGAATTCCTAACAGAACAAATTATGCAACAATACCCTCCAGATGGTATACAGGATATGCTGCCCGTTTGAATCAACAATGGCTGCATGCATTTGGGATAATATGTTAAATTGATCGGATGTAGGCTGGCTGGTGTTGGGGGATTATAAATCAGTCCAGACAACTTAAGTTAATTCTCACTCATATCTTTCAACAATTTCCGAAATAATATCACTGGAATGTTATACTAGTGACTGTAAGTCCAGAAGTGAATAGAAATTCAGGCAAAGATATTGTTGAAACTCAGACAAATGGCATTAACACTCAACTTTTAACAACTTGGTAAGCTTATCAATCATTAGAAAGTCATTCACGCAACCACAACGTATGCATTGGAAAGAGGTTAGAAAAAGTTTTGATTGATATCATTCAAAAAGCACATACAATTCTCCACTAGTATAATTAGCAAATTTAAGAAAATAATTACCCTTGTTTAATTAACAATTCTCCACAGGAAATTCAGAAGGAAAGGCTATGCCAGTAATATTTACCCCATAGTACATGCAGTATACAAAAGTAAAGTAGCAAAAACTTTGAAAAGAAAAAAAACATGATGCCTGTGAGTGATCTGTTCTTCAACATGAGTAAAAAGAATGCAGACCTTAAATGATTCTACCGTTCCCTCAGCTTGAATTATACTAGCAAGAAGCCCTTTGCTATCAAGGTCCCCATTTTTCATTGGCACGATGAACCTACAAAATGAGGGGAAAAAGACAATAATAAAGGTTAACTACAGCAAAATTATAATTTCATAGCTGCCACCAACATTTAAGCCATGTTTGTACGTACTTGGCATTCAGCACCCTTGCAAGTGCAACTGCGTCTTCTTGTCCAGAAACCAAAGTAAAGTTGGGTAAAAGCTGCTTTATGACTGGTGTGATGACAATGTCAGCCCTTTCCTTTTCCAACAAACTCTTGTTGTATACACAGTGAGGTTCATAATAAAGAGTCATTTGGCCCTGCGTAGAGCTGACAAGATACCTGGCCATAAAGTACAAAAGAAAGAAACTTTTAGTTAAAAGATCCATATAGGCTAGAAAACATATTATAGAAAAGGGCATGCATATGAAACACTACAATTACCTTGAGATCAAATCCTGAAGGTTGTAACATATTTGAATTAAAATCAACAAAAGAAAGCGTGATAAACTTTACCCATTCTCAGGGCGCTGCCATGGAGGACCTAGAACTGGTCCTGCAGTGGCTTGAACTCTGACTTTAGAACCACTTCTTGCTTCAATGACAGTACTCTGACCAGGTTCTATGTATGTGACCTGAAAAACTCCAAAACATGTTTGAAATTCAAACAGAAATGCTTTGATGGATCAAAGAAGTGCATGTACGATATGAATGTTACCTCTTATATTCTAGAAAAACGTATTTAATATAAATTCACAATCAGACTGAAAATAGCCATAGTCGATGCCAGACTCAAATATGTTATGAATTCTGTACAAAATTTGGTCAAGAATCTAGGTGCCATGTGTGATTAACAAACTGGAAGATAGCGTTTGATTGGAGGAGAAGGAACTCAAGCACAGACAATAACCAAAAGCTGAAGGTATATGCATCATCTCCCTAGAAAACACAACCATAGATCCTAGGAAAGAATCGAAAATGTTGGGCCACAAGGAATGACTCCGATTGCTGTCGCATACTAATTGCAAAAAGTGGCATCCAAAACCAAATCAAAAAATGCACCTAACTACTGTCTCAAATGGGAAAACGAGGCACAGACACATGTTTCGTAGGCAAGTGCATGCAAAAATGTATACATGGAAAGAAGAGAAACGACGTTACAGGCACTTTTGGATGGGAAAAATTATCGAGTGCTCAATACCAAACAAATATCATACTTATGAGCGCCAAAAAAAATTCGTTCTCCCAAAACTCCAACGGGGTTCTCCAAATGGGTGCTCGAAAATAAACTTGCTATATCAACTTTTCATCCCTATCCTGAGGTTCAAAATTCACTGGCATGATAGTAAGAGGTCTTTCCATTTTCCATCAGGAGGATATCTATCCTATTGCATCAAATCTACTGACGGTTTCTTTGCTTAGAATTAAAATTTCCTAATTACGTAGGACTTTCAAGGTTTAAGTTTCCAGTGAAAATTGCTGGAAACAATCTGGAGGAAGATGAAAGAGAACGGACCTTGAATGCCATAGGGGTCTTCATCTTTAACATGAAAAGCGATTCAAGAAATAAGACAAAATACTACCACACACAGGCTTTTGTTGATCTTTCACCTTCATTTACATGCAAAAGACATGGCATACAATGACTTTCACTTTTTTGAATACGAATTCCCAACACACCCGTCAAGTGGGCACATTCAGAAAAAAATACCCTCAAATATTACTGGATCAGCTACAAGACAAAACAAAGAGGCCTCAAAGAGTAGTAGTTTGCCCAATCCTGCATTGCACACTGGTATTAGGGCTTCCGTAAAGAAGGACAGAGTTCAAGACACACCATCACAACAGGCTAGAAAAGCAAGTTCAACGACTTCCAATAGAAAAGATGACAACTTTTGTTTACGAACATAACCTAAAATTATTAAGTCAATGTCCATGTGCTAATTCTTCCAAGGGCATCTATGAAATATGTTCAATTCTTCAGACAAAAAAGAAACGAAGTATGAATCTTGGAGACAAAACCAGCAATTCAGTAGGCAAAAAGACCAAGATTTACTATATACAAACATTTGTAAAAAGAGGATCCAGAAGTGGCTTCGCATTGGGAGTTGCTATGACTCTAAGGTTTAGAAGCTTTCCCGAGAGCGGCTTCAAGGTCTTCATATGGCAGTGATCATCAAGGCTTTGTGTAATCAGCAAGCAATCAATTTCAGGAAGATCACTGAGCTGCAAAGTTGCATAACAATCAGAACAAGCTCATCAATGCCGACAAGTATTTCACAAACAGAAAAGGAGATATACCCATAACGCAGGGCACACACCAGGTAACAAGTAGAAAAGAAATACCTCAAATTTCTTCAAAAACTTCTTGGCAGCATCATAAAGCCAGGGAATTCCAAAATCCAAAGTACCCACTAAGATTGGATCAACAAGTATTTTGGACCCAGCAACATCCCACAACCAACTATTTCCCTGTACAGAAAAAGAATTCCCATGAGTGTATTTCAACAGAAACTCTAACCGAATCAAATTTATGGACGAACAAAACCCACCTCCAAGTAAGTAAGTTTGAACGCATCAGTGCCAGACGAACTCGACTCAACTGCATTCTCTTCAGAGACGACAGCAGAAACAGCCATACTCGGCCTGCAACTAAGTGTCACTGCCTCTACCATTCTCAGCATAAAATTTGAAGTCACACACGCATATCAGTTAGAGAGAGGGAAAGAAAGGAACCTTGAGGTAGAGAGCTTCAATGCCTTGGAACTGGCGAAAACCTTACTTCTCACAGTTGAGATAAAACGGGTGCATGAAACTGGGGATAAGGATGGTGTTGTGGTTCTACATGGTTGGCACAACCGGTGAACAGAGTTGCACTGAACCACTGCCATGGACTTTAATCGTTGTTCGTCCGGGTCTCCCCCGCGAATTAGAGTGATTTCGTCTTTGGGAAAGGTTAACCAAAGAGAATCAGTTTCTTTGTTTGCTTGAATGGATTTCGATTTAGCCACTTGGCGCATGCTGACCCACTACTTCAACCTTCCCGTTTGTGTTTTCATCTCCCTACGGCGCATGTTTGCACCGTAGGTTGGCTGCTACGTGCGAATGGAACGGCAGGCCTATTCAGTTGTGTCCAATTAAGTACGCTGTGAGAGTGAACTCCAGATGATGTCATTCTTGTTGCCCCTCGAATCGCCGTCGGCTGTCTGGTTGTGAAGATTGTATAACTTTTCTGTACCCGTACATTTTATTAGTGGGTTTTTCAATAATATTAGTCAAACATAAATTTTATTCATTGGCCAATTCCGAACCATATAAATCTATATTTTTTTCTTTAATGATCTCTAATTGCTGTTGTATTCGGGGGTATTTTCTTTGTTTGGGTATTTTATTTCTTCAGATTCCTCTAGAGATTGGGAAATTCAGAAGGGAAGAACCATCTAAGAAGTATCACCAACACCAATTTAAGATGGTAAAGAACGAAGCTGTCTAAAACCCCATTGCGGGAAAATTCCTTTTCATAACACTGATGGTTTCGTCATCTGCCATGGGCGAACATCGGCAGTTGCAAGTTTCATGATTCTTAATCCACAACCAACAGCAAAACCTTAGTTCTTAGCCACCCTCTTAACGAAAAATATTGACAGGGAAACCCAAGCTTGATTAGCTTCACCAGGGAACAAAGACAGGTACTCTGTACAACATTGCTCTGTACATTTATATCTTGAAAGCAAGGTCTCTCTCCCATCTTGTGGGCTGGTATGGTATCATGCTCACAATTTTACTTCCTTCGGGTAATGGCAACTCATCGCCGTCAGGGATTCGCTCATGCCACACGAATTCATTCTCATACTCAAATTTCCTGAGCATTTCGGAAGCATCATCAATTTCCCTAATGAAAACTGACTTCCACAATTCTTCCCCCGGCATCCTTTTTCTAGCATCGACTAGTGCTTGACGAAGAACTCCAACTGCAACCCAAACTTGGCCAGCAGCCTTCAGACCTTCAGCAAGATACTTTTGGCTTCTTAACGCATGTAGAGATTTGCAAGACAATAAAAATTCCTGCACAGAGCAAAAAGAGGACTCATGAATCTGTCAACCAGATAGTGAAAAATATTTTACTTAGTCCCCACATAGGAGGAGAAAGATCAGACGTATTGCAGGCTTTGTATGATATTTTCTAATTGCCTTTTTTGTGCCGTAAATTAGAGATCATCTGGCCACCATCAAAGCCAAGAAGTAGCTGTTTGAAAAACATAAAGAGACTGCACTACCCGAATTACTTTGGGAACGAGATAATGAAAATAAAGCTCCTTTGGTATAGATGAGTAAACCTAAATAGCATCACGTATGGGTTCGGCAATAAAGAAAAGAATCAGAATAAATACAACTCTTCAGAATAATTCCAAAATAAAAAAAAACGAAGGGAAAATTAATAAATAAAACCCTTCAGATTGGCTCCAAGAATGGGTCCGGCAATCAAGAAACATTATCAGCGCACTCTTAATATTGAAAATATTAGAATCATCCCCCACACATGCAGATCAGATATCATAATACGGTCAGCAACTAAATGGGGCTTTTAAGGTAATAAATTCTTGCAAGCATATGTACCAAACAGAACGAGAAATCACCTAATAAATAAACAAGCTTGTAAAACATGATGACTGAAATTTATGGGATAATTTGGAAATTACCTTGCAGAGACTTACTTTACCTATGACAGTCCAGAGATTTTTATGGCACGCTAAAACAGATACCAAGACCATCAACTTCCATTTGGGTCTTAAGAAGAATGAAGAGAAACAAAGAAAGATGCCAAAAATACTCAGCAAAGAAAAGGCATATATAAGCGTTCTTTTTCCAAGAGAATCCAAGCTTAAAGACTTTGCTTGACTCACACTAGGCTAATAAATATTGACATCCAGATTCATCAGCTCACAATATTGTGAATCAGATACCAGCCCAGCTGATAGAATTTCTGTAGCTCAAGCATTTAGCTCAGTAGAACAATATGAATAATCAGACGAAAAAATCACTAAAGTTGTTGCAAGCTTACATAAGCAAAAGTAGGGTTATGCTTGTGAATGACGATGATAAACATTACATATACAGAAAAAGCTACCCCACCTTCAAGTTCTCTTATATTCTACTAAAAGTTAGGGATATTCTACTAAAAGTAAGGAATCAAGCATTAAACAAACCAGGTTTGAGAGTGATACATGTCAGTAACTGAAGCATACACGACAACAAACAAAGCGCCAAATGGCATTGGAATTCTCCTACGTGCCATTCATGTGGTCTGTTATTTACTTCAAAATTAACATTTGGGTGCAAGTAATTCCTATTCTTATCTTCAACTCGTGTTGAAGACTTTTGGTGGAAAACAGAAGGTTGGTGGATTTACCAACACGAAAACTATATCTACCAATGACTAATTTGGCATGTCAGAAATTTTTTTTAAGTAGTCCTCGTTGCTGATATACATTGGGTACAGTTAATTCTGCATCCCATATGACATCAAAGGTCCTAGATGGCCACAATTATCAGCTAACATCCATCATACAATTAAAACCATCCCCTCTACTGAATCAGAGGACAACATAGCTTTTCTTACTTATAAAATCCCCTCTTTTGGGCCATTACTCGTAATACATGCAACACACCTCAAGCTAATTATGAACTTCAATCATGACACAAAAAGCACAAAACTTTTCTGCCATCAGAGATCAAACAATAACCAAGGAAAGCATGCGCTACACTTTCATACCAGAAAGCGTGACGAAATGTCTCTGCATTCTCTAGCTGCTCCACTTAGAATGCCATCAGCTTCATCAAGTAACTGCACAACACCGTAATGCAACTTTGCCAAGAGGCCTGCAGCAGAGCCTCTTTCTTCAGCCCTCCTTATAGTTACCGCCTATTACATTTGCATAAAAAGATTACTTATCACATAGAAGCAAATCAGCATAGGACTTCTCTCAACTGAGACCCACCAACCGCCCCAAGAAAAAAGTTAGAAGAAAAAAGAAGGAAATGACTTCAGTCCTAATACTCCAAAAATTATGCAAGAAGTTTCCATCCGTGATTCCCTGATGGATATCCAACTAGGCAAAACAATAAGTGACACCCAAATCACTAACCTGCGCCTCTGCCAAACATATTAGGCTCATGACAGTAGACATACATGGGACAGCTTCCGGCGGTCGTTCTGCGGGCAATGCTGGCCCCAAAGAGGGAAGAACCTCATCAGCTAGATGATGATAAACTCCGGAAGCTTCTCTGAGGAATGAGGCAGATTTCACCATATCTATGATAGTGAATGCAAAGGAAGCAATTAAAATCATAACTGTCAATAAATAAATGCAATAGCAAGGTGAAAGATTATTGCTTACCAGTTGGCAGAACTTCCAAAGCTCTCTCTCGAAGGATTGCACCATAAAGAAAAAGGGTCATTCCAAGCTCAAACCGCAAGTTATCGATTTGATAAAATTTCGGACCCATGACTTGAAAGAAAGAAGATGAACTTAACATACTAGTCCAGCGTATCTTCAGATCCGAGGTCCACCGTAACATCCGGGCATTGCTACCAATCGAATCCGCATGGAAAATAAAATTTTCCAGTAAAGGCAGATAACCTTCTAGCATGTGAAGCTCCTGATACATTTAAAAAAAAAAAAAAAAGGAATAAAACATCCTAGTAGCAACCCACTTAATTTCCACCAAAGACTAACTGGTGGGTCATTGCATAGGAGCAATCATGGAATAAACTCACATTATTACACCAAATTCATCACGTTACATTTACCTCATCGCTTTAGAATCAAGCAAAAATGGCTTAATAGACATAAGTCTCGTTTGGGATGCCACATAACCGAAGGGATCCCATTAAAGAAATGGGAGCTTACTGGGAAGCAAAGGGTCATCGCAGAAACCAATAAATCCATTAAAAGCATTCGATTCAAGTCAAGCGGCAACCCGAAAATGCTTCAAATTCCATATGCAAGGTACTGAACAGAATTTACCTGCTGAAGATGAGATGTTAGCCCTCCAGACATTTCTCTCCGAATAGCGTCCGTAATGGAGCTGCTCTCATTGATGGACTCCTCGATCACTCTTCGCTTCGAGCTCAGTTCCTTCATTTGCTCAAGCGTGGCGGAGTCACGCGCAGCATAAACGTTTTCAAAAACGATCTGTGAAATTCAAGCTATTTATTCAAAACTTTGCTCTAAATCCATTAAAACGAACTCTAATGCAAAACTCCTCTTACCAACGATGGCAACTCCCAGAAGTTAACCTACCTTCTTAGTTTTTAGCTTCATCGGGTCCGGATAACGCAGCATCATCTTTCCCAGTCTCAGCCTCCCCTCCAAGAATCTGATTTAATTTCTCCGATCACACGAACGAAGCCGTATTCGTCGTCTTCGCTTCCGCCTCCTGAATTTCGCTAGGAAGCCATGAATCGAAGATCGGAAATTCGAATTCCTACGTACGGAACTACGGGCTAAGGCTTGTGGCCAATCCAAACACCAAGGTGATGGTGTTTAAATTTAAATAAACTTTTAAATTTAATTTCAAGTTAAATCTTTAAGGCTTTTAAAAAAATTATTGAGAAAATATTAATGACATAATAGACATTTAGGTTTAACATTTTTCTAATTTATTGCTAAAATAATCTACCAATTTCTTTTCACATATCAAAAGTGTCTTTCGCTGCTTTCTTCTTTATTCTAATTTTTACTTCATTAAAACATCTGTGTCTTTCTTGCTGTAACATCAAGATCATGCACAGGTTTCTTATTCGACTAGATTACCAACTTTAATTTTCCGCGTGTTGTTTGGTCTGACTTTCATGTGTAGTTCTGGCAATTATGTGTTTGTTGAACTTATGCTAATTGCAAGCTTATGCAACTTTTGAACGGAAAATGTTAGTATAATGATTGGTTATATTGAGTTCGGGTCTAGATTTAGAGAAGATTAAAAATCATTGGTACTTGCATCCTCAGTAGCAAACATTTTACCATTTATTCCTCTTTGCTTGTTTTATTTTTTATTTTTTGTTTTTATTGAAAGGGTTCCAATCCTTATTATTGATATTTATTCTACAATATGAGCCAAAGCCCAAAACTTGTGTAAAAAAAAAAACTACATAGGATAGGGCATTAAATCTAACTCCTAAATACATAATTCAAAACTTTAGATGATAAAATAAGGTAAAATAAACTTTAAAAAAACTTGAAAAAAATATATAATGAATAATAAAATTAACAATTAAAGATTCTTGAAATTAATAGTATCAAAGAGACTTGTAATGTTCAAAGCTAAATTGACCTTCTCAAGCTATCCTTTTATAAGCGTAATTTTGTTTATTTGTGACTAACGAGTCTATAATTATTAAGAAATATATTAAATATCTTACTTTATTGTTTAAATTATTTTTACCATAAACTTTGCAATACTATATAATATGTGACATTAATACAACACAAAAAAAAAACAACACATTTGTTATTTGTTAAGTTAATAGAACTAATGAAGTGAGAAAGCCATAAGAAATAATTTTTTTATTTTTTTATTTTCTATGATATGTTGATAAATATAAAAGTTGTGAGATTGTAATGTCGGGAAACAAGACAAAAGCAAGAAAGAGGATTGGAAGGTGAAGAGAAAATTTGGAGGAGATAAGTACAAATTTTGTTTATTAATTTTTTTTATATTTTCTTATATGATATTGAAACGAAAAAATGACGGATTGGACAAGTTAGATGGATTTCTTTGTTTCATTAAATAATAAAGTGTGTTATGTAGAAGTAAGAAAAACCATCAAGTTAATATATATTTTTGAACAAAATGATTTTTATCCCTAAAAAGTCTTAATGAATCAAACTACATATTTTTGGATAAATTCCATATAAGGTTTTTATTTTCATTTGACGTTTCAAATTAGAAAATGATCTTCATCTTTTTACGAATTTCTAATAAAAATTTCAAAGTCTTGCTAATAATTATTTATCGAGTAAATTAGATTTCATGAGGCTAATCATCGAATTAATAGAACGCATGCGGTTAAATCAAAATGCTTTCGGCTGTCATCCGAGATTACCCTTAGACAACGTTATTATTACAAGAGTTGTCATGGAGCTCGAGAAAAGCTAAGTGAAGGCTAAGAGCAGCGGGTTTTACAAGAGAATTTAAATACTAGCCTGCTCCGATAGCCTCCGCCAAACACGGGAAGACGATGGCGGAGAAGCAGCTCATCGTGGCCGTTGAAGGCACAGCGGCAATGGGCCCCTTCTGGCAGACCGTTGTATCTGATTACCTTGAAAAGATCATCAGGTCCGATTACTATGGTCCCGTTTCTTTTCTTTTTCTTTTCATTGAATTTGTTTCTTTTAATTGGGTTTGGGGTTCTTATTTTGCAGCATCGTGTAATTTTTTTATCGCATAATTTTTTCAAATCACATAGGACATTAATTCGTTCGATCTGATAGTTAGCCTTCGGACGCGGTTGATGGTTCGCTCATGGTTCTGGGGAAGTGGGGGAATCTGAAAATGGGGATTCAACATTCCAAGTCCTGCAACTAAACACAGCCTTACTTCGGTTATGTGATTCGGGGAGTTTGAATATGGCGTGAGTGCTTTTTGGGTTTTGAGTTATTGTTAGTCGTGGCTTTGACTAAGAAAGTGGTTAGCTGCTTTATGTATCCATAATTTCTTCTAACTAAAGGAAAGCCCCTATCTTTTCCCCTAATTCTCTTAATATTTGTACCATAACGATTTCCATCTCTCAGGATTTTGTCAATGATGGGTGATTAATCACAAAGCAAGTAAAATTTGCAATTCCTCTCAATGCGTTAGCAAGCATGGAAATATATAGACACAGGCTCCTATTTCCACTGGTCATGACAGTAACTAGAGAACATAGGCACGATGTTGTCAATTATACAATCAGGCAAGCATTAGGTTACTAAGAGGACCTGAAAAGAGGAACCCAAATCCAAGGACCCAGCAAAGAGAGATCAGTGTTGAAGGGGCTGCAGCCATGGCTCCAAGATGGGACACCTCTGTTGCAGACCACTGTAAGATCTACGGACAAGTTTTTCTACTTGCCAACAGCTAGCAACAGTCAAGAATAGGCCCTTAACCATCAATTTACCTCATGGGGATACCATAAACATATAAAGGGTTAATGGCATGCTAAGCTTCAGTTGTATTTTCTTCTATCTTGATGGGTATTACGCTGGAAGACATTGACTATGGCGAATGCCTTGAATAAATCTGTTAATTCCAGCACATTGACAGTATAAAGTGCAACCTTCTAGTTGGGCTTGAAGATTTTGATGATCCTGGGTAATAAAGAAGTTGTAAATTGAGAGGGCTGCAGGGTCGTACATTTTTAGGCTTTGCATATGGAATTTTATTGATGCATGGTGCTTGGTTGGTAGCCTGCAATATTTGCTTAATCAGGAGAAGGCAAAGAATGGCACCCGCACAATGAAGATTAGAGTAGTAGTTAAATGGTTCATCATTGGTCAAGGTGTCTTTGTTGTGTTGCTGAAATTATATTCAGGAGAAAAGGCCAAGTATTAATTAGCTTTCATACACAAGGTGATTGGCCATGTTAACACTTTCTTGATGTGGCTTGTGGAATGGGTTTAGAAGATAAATGGAGACAACATTTTTTTTTATGGACTCAAAGGCTTTGTAGTGCATGGAGGCATTTTCATATGTAATGGTGTGCTCTTTACCTCACTTTCGGTTCTCTATTTTCTTTCAGTCAACTTATAGTAGTTTGATAGGTGGTAGATTTAATCTGGAGTGGTCAATGAGTTGGCAAAATTTAAATAGTTTGGAGCTAATATTTTACCATATGGACTTGAAAGTTGAATTATCCTATTTGTGATGGTGTATCTTATGATTTTTACTGTGTTTGCTCTCAGTTATAATGTTTTCTTCTCACATAAGCTCTATTGTCCTGCTAAGAGAAAAATCTGATAGATGCCAGCTATTATAGCTTCTATGCATTAATATTGATCTTGGTAAGCTTGACAATGTTGACCACTTCACCTGCAGTTGATGGTACTCAAGCATGCATGAAGTCATGCATATGTGTAAAACCTCACAAGAATGTCTATTTTAGTCTCCTTTAAGTGAAAAATCATTACTTGGATAGCATAATGTCTAGTATCATACATGAGTTCTGATTTTTATTGTTACAAATGTAGGTGTTTCTGTGGAAATGAGTTGAATGGTCAGGTAACCTTTTTTTCCATGACGAAAATTAAATTAAATTCTCTTCCTTGTACTGAGAATCTTTCTTCCAAACTAGGAATGGAAGTTATAATCTTTGCTTATGACACCTGATAACAAGGTGTGTAACTTATTACTCATCTAATTACTTGGAAGCCAGCACCATTATTGACTCGACTTCCAAATCATGAACAGAACAAGGACATAATTATGTCCTTGGAGGGACGTATCTATTAGTTCAAGCATGAGAAGATATGTCTGTTACAATACAAACTTCAAACTTCAACTACTATTGTTAGTTGTATTTTCTTGTTAGCTTCTCTAAGACTTCAATTTTTGGCGAATGTTAAAATTTTTTCTGTAAGTTTGGATTTGAGTCTTGGTAGTTATTGCGTTCTCCATGCTGACATATTTATTTACCTTTTGAAATACAGAAGCCCTCTAACTCTCATCCCGAGCTCTCCCTGGTCACTTTTTATACCCATGGATCTTATTGTGGTATTTATTTTTCTCATTCTTTTTAATATATCTTATGCAAGTTATAGTTTGGTTAAATATCTTGCGCACCTTAATGTTGAGAAACATCTTCTTTCAAGAATAAAATATAAGGCTATCTTACTATCAACCAACCCCTTGCTTCTTATTTACTACACAAAGTGGGACTGGGAGAATTCTTTATTTCATGGTTTTGAAATTTTTGGGTGTTCTTTTAGACATTGATGACTAGTTCCGCTTTTGTAGCTCCAGAGTTGATGAAGGTTAATAGAACTTTGTGGATATCTACTTGATTTCTGTTCTACAAAAATCAGCCAGCTCAAGCTTGGCTGATGAACCAGCATCACCATTATTTACCTTTCTTCAACTAAGCCTTAATCCCAGGTAATTGGGTTGGCTGTGGAAAAGGACATTACAATATGATTGACCTAGGTAGAAATTGAGTTTCAAAGTTAATTTGAAATATGTAATTTTTCACGCCTTATGCCTTTAGATTTTATACTTGAATTCTCGTAGATCCTAGTTGGTTCTTAAATTTGATTTCCCATTTTTTTTAATTGAATTTTTGCTATTAAATGCGGAACTTATTTAGTAAAGATGTTATGAAGCTTAAATCGCACCATGCTTACAATGTGCGGGAATTTCTTTGTCAAATGTTGTAAACTTCATATTACCTCTTCTTCATGCAGGTTGCCTAGTGCAACGGACTGGCTGGACAAGAGATGTTGATATTTTCTTACAGTGGCTTTCAGCAATCCCCTTTTCTGGTGGTGGTTTCAGTGATGCTGCAATTGCAGAAGGGCTGGCTGAAGCTCTGATGGTGTGCTCTGGACTCTCTAACTTTGTTTCTCCTCCATATTTTCCTTTGTGCTTAGCTGTTATATATGCGCTTCTGATTGCCCCTTTTTAATATGTCTGCTTCATGTTCTTTTCTAAAGATCTTAATTGTAAATTTTGTAAGTATTGAACTTAAGGTCATAGAGACTTCAGGGATGCTCTGAGTCTATTGCCCAAAGATGCTTCATGGTTTGATGGTAAAACATAATACAGGCCTTTGTTTAGGCTTCCTATGGAGCTTGAAAACAATCTCCACGATTTATGCTCCCTATTTTTCACTACAGAGAGGAAGAATGTCAGTTATACCTCCTCTGGGTTGACGACTGAGAAGCTGCTACTAGGTTTATTGATGATCATTTCAACTGATACCTGGTGGATTTCTATGATGGCATTTAGTGTGATTTTATTTCTCCAAAGTTAGGTTGTGGTTTGCAGCTCTCATCATTTGTTGGCACTTGATATTAGAGACCTTTTGAAAGGGATTAAGATGTTCTCTTAATCCTTTTGTCACGATCATTCTTCTCAAAACCAAAAGACTCAAAATGAAACCTGGGCTATTAGGTGCAATCTACTTCAATCATTTCATCTGTTTACTCTATTGCACTTTATGCTTTGTTAGATCACAGGTTTTAGATATATAATCATCGTCTTGGATCACTTGGTCTTCATCTTTTACTCAGAACATCTTCAATTTGAATTGCACCTCTCTGTGGAAGTTAGTGGGATCACTATACGAGACAAAACCCTCAAAACTGTTTTATTTTTATTGTCTTACTTAATTGTCTTCCCTATTTATTCTTATGAATATTAGTATTATTTAACAAAAAAGCTGGTTATGGTTCTACTCTAGCACCTCGTTTGTCTTTTTTCTTGCTTCCTTTCTTGGCCTTCTCCAGCCCTTACTAAACACAACCTTCCTTGTTCCGGAGTATTGTTCTTGTGGTGATAGTTCTGAATGATATTGCCTTATCCTCACTAGCATGAGCCTAGTGTTTATATAATTTTTAACTTCATTTCTAGTTTTGCCAATGATATGATTCGGGGAAGATGCATTTTGAACCACTATTCTTGCTTCTCCATTTTTCCATGCTTATTTCTAATATGTCTTACCTAGTAACTATTGAGACATGACAATAAAGATGCATAAAATTTGGTTTAGATGCAAACAATTTAAGTAAAGAGCTGGATTTTTTAAGTTAAAACTTGCAGAAACATGCCAAATTAAGGTTAAAAATTTTCTTTGCATTGCCACAGTTTCTTATGCAGATCTCTTGATTGTGTCTCTGTTGTTTCTTTGATGCTTTAATCAGATGTTCCCTATTCCACAAAATGGAAGTCAAAATCCACAAAACGGTGATTCTCAAAGGCATTGCATTCTTGTTGCTGCCAGTAATCCTTATCCGTTGCCCACACCAGTTTATCGGCCACAGGTGCAAAGTTTGGACAAGAGTGACAATATGGAAGAACAAGCAGAAAACCGTTCATCTGATGCTGAGACAGTTGCTAAATCATTTGTTCATGTACCTTTCAGCATTGCTGTCCTAATTTACTTGTGGTTGTCTTGGCTCTTCATTTTTCTTTTTCTTATTGAAAGTTGCATATGAAGTAACGGATTGCTTAATTTTATATGCAGTGCTCTTTCTCTCTGTCAGTTATTTGTCCAAAGCAGCTTCCTAAAATCCGGGCAATATACAGTGCGGTAATGATGATAATTCTACTCAAGTTCTTGTTTTATTGTCATTATCTCTTTGAGCTTGCCAAAAGGTTTACATCTAGGCCAGTACACACCTTAGTGAACTTCTCTCTGTTCACCAATATTTGGGAGTTTTGTTCAATTTGTATGTATCTGCCTACTCTTGGTTTACACCTAATATGAATGGTGTTGCTTTCTATGTTAATTTGTTATTCAGGGAAAGCGCAATACCCGAGCACCTGATCCACCAGTTGACAATGTCAAAAACCCTCAGTTTCTTGTTCTGATCTCAGAGAATTTTATGGAGGCCCGTGCTGCTTTAAGTCGATCTGGAATTACAAGTTTGCCTTCGAATCAGAGTCCTGTGAAAGTGGACGTAGCTCCTGTTACTTCAGTCACAGGGCCTCCTCCAACTTCTGTTCCATCAGGTTCTTTATGCATTTAAATCTACTTATCCCTACTTCCATCACATGCAACCCTTATGTGTCAACTAGGTTTGTATATTTGAAAGAAAGAAGCAAAGGTAGGTTAATCAAGATTTTGTTCATACAATATCTGTTCCAGCTATTACTAGTAAGCATGCATGATTCAGGAAGAAGTTCTAGTTTTTATAGTTGTGGTGACTTCTGATGCTTTCTTCATTTTTATTAATCAATAAGAAGTACAAGGGCTTAGCAAGAGAAAAGCAATTTTAGGTCAAACCTATTATGAAAAACTCTTAGAAACCTACCTGGGAGAAAATAGTGTTTTGTGCAAGAAGATATTTGAGCATAAGGAACTAGTTCATAGAATTCATGGAGAAAATGATTAATGACATATGCAGAAAAAAATTTGGCTGATAGAGTGAAAGACTAATCATGAGTAATGCTTAATCCTGCTTGGTGCTGGACTTACTTTTCCCTATTGGTTTCAGCAAATGGATCTCTCATGAATAGGCAACCAATATCTGTTGGAAATATTCCTCCTGCTACTGTGAAAATTGTAAGAAGAGCATGTGCTTCATTTTAATTTTATGTTCCCAACATTGCTATGAATGATAATCATGAAGTCATAATGTATTTCTTCAGGAGCCAACCACTGTAACTTCCATGGTAGCTGGACCCACTTTTTCACATATGCCATCTGTAGCACGGGCTGCTTCTCAAGCAGTACCAAGCTTACAAACGTCTTCGCCACCTTCTGCATCTCAAGAAATGATCTCGAATAATGACAATGTGCAGGATTTGAAGCCTGTAGTGAGTGGTGTGCCACAAACTGTACGTCCTGTTGGTCCTGGTCCAGCAAATGTGAACATCCTGAACAACCTCTCTCAAGCACGACAAGTAATGAACTCTGCAGCTCTATCTGGAGGAACCTCTATAGGACTTCAGTCAATGGGTCAAACTCCTATATCCATGCAATTGTCAAACATGATATCCAGTGGAATGGCATCGTCCGTACCTGCTTCTCAAAACGTATTTTCATCTGGACAATCTGGTAACACATCGATAAGTGGGTCTGGGGCGCTTACAGGGACTGGACAGGTCACACAAAACTCTGGTCTTGGTTCATTCACTTCAGCAACATCTAATGTCTCTGGAAATTCAAACCTTGGAATCTCTCAACCCATGGGTAATGGTAATCTTCAAGGAGGTGCTAGTATGGGTCAATCGATACCTAGCATGAGCCAAGGGAACCTTTCTGGGGCACAAATGGCCCAAAGTGGAATTGGCATGAATCAAAACATGATGAGCAACCTTGGGCCTTCAGTTGTTTCTTCTGGAACTGGGACAATGATTCCGACTCCAGGAATGCCTCAACAAGTGCAATCGGGGATGCGTTCAATAGGTGTAAACAACAATTCAGCAGCCAATATGTCATTGTCTCAAAACACGTCTAGTGCTTTGCAATCAGCACAATCCAAATATGTGAAAGTATGGGAGGTAAGTCTAGCGTATGTATTTGGAAAAGCCAACTTTAAATCTTCAAATTGCTCAAGATGGATGTTTGGTTTAGGTTTTAGCGATTTCTTTAGGAACGTGCTGTGTCCTTCTGCTGTTCTTTTCCTGATAGAGGTGTATCATTTGTCTGCAAACATGATTGAAATGATTGTTTGGTATTCCTTTTTCTATTAAAGAATAAGAAAGAGAAATAAGAAAGGGTTTGGGGAGGATGATTTTGCAAACAGAAGCAGGAATTTACTGACATGGATGTTAATGGATGTGTCCGCTCAGAGTAAGATTTGAGAAGAAAGACCAAAAACATGCCACTTTTTGGAAAGTATCATATTGTGAAATTTTGGGTTTCTTATAGATGGGCTTATTAATCTAAAAAGAGCGAAAATCTTATTCCCAAAGCCTATCCAAGTTTTTTTTTGTTTTTTTTTTGTGGTTTGTGTGTGGGGGGGGAGAGGAAGATGGGGGGATATTTTTTAAGTATTTTCTATGAAACATCTTATCTCCTGACATTAAGTTGAAAAGGTAAAATCATCCTATTATCTTCCCCTATCTCCACTTAAGTTACTGTAACACTTACAGTTTTGAGATTAATAAGTTTTTTTGCTTCTCACCAAGTTTAGAAAGATCAAAATCCCAATTCCCTTAGCTATTAAAAACTCCGTAACTATAATTGAATGATATTTTTGAAAGATAATATATCAAAGTTTTCTATATCTTGTATTGCATTTGGATTTGAAATGTTTTTTAACCAGAGTCCTCTTATTACTGCTGTGACCAAACAACTTATCTTTCTCTTTGGCTGAGGAAGCAAAATAAAAATATATTATCTACATCGTCCATATAAATTGATTGGCACTTATTTTCAATAATCTGTATTGTCCAATTTAAATCCACACATTATGGGAAGGTTTCAAACTTATCTGTTCTAATTATGACCTGTGGTAGTCTCTTCATTGCATTATGTTTACTAATGTGTAGTGAATAGTTCCTAAACATAGAAAATGGTTTCAGGGAAATCTATCTGGGCAGCGACAAGGACAGCCGGTTTTTATCACCAGACTAGAGGTATGTTTGAAGTGCTTATAATTTTCTTGCAATGTTGATGAACTTTCTCTTTTGGTGATTGTTTTAACTTATAATGTTTTCAAGCTCCTGATAAAAATTTATGCAAATCTATGGTTTTTTTATCCTTTTCATTCTAATCTCTCTGGATCTTATGTTATCTTATTGATTCATAAACTTCACAGTTTAATTCTTTTTGACAGGGTTACAGGAGTGCTACATCTTCTGAGACGTAAGTCCAAGAAGAATCATATTATTTCTGTCAAATTAGTCTATAAATGTTTAAGGTTGCTGTCACAATATGTTAGTAGAGTGCTTTGATATTAAAGGCGCTCTTTGTTTTAAACTGAACTCAAAAAGAAAAAATCATCAAAGTGATCCTATTAACTACTTGTCTTATTAATTCTGTTGGTATAAATAAAGTACTCAACTGACGGTAAGTAAAGGATCATGCTGACTTTTTCATAAAATGTAAATTTAGGATGGAGAGAGCTGGTTCGGTGTATGTCTCCAACCCAGGACCTTTTCCCTTTTCTTTCTTTCTTTTTAATCAACAGTGCATGATTAATTCATCCAAAGATATGTTAGTTGTGGTTGAATCTCCTTTTTTTTTGGTGGAAAGAACTTTGTGCATTTCAATGAGTTGAGTGTTTTACTCAAGTAAATTTGCAATGTTCTAGTTGCACTGGCAATGGGGCAGGTGTGTCATGGCTTACATATCTGCGGTATTGGAACTTCCTAAAGGGTGGTCTGTATAAATGCTCTTTGGCTTTGGGTTCAACTGGTTAACACTGTTACAATTACAAGTTAAGTTTGTAAGAACCTTAAGATAATATGTTAAGACGTGATGTTGATGATAAGGAAATGGCAAGGACATTCACAACCATCAAGTGATTTTGCACAAAATTTGATTCTAGACAATGTGCCATTTCATGCAATAATGCCAAAGGCTAAGGGCAAGCTGCATAATAGTACTTCAACTATCAATTATAAATATTTTTATTTAATGATGAACTTTGTGCTCATCACAAAAAAGCGATGATGTTACATCTTTCAGAGAAAGTTTGTTGGCTCAGTTATTGTTTGCGTTTAGAAGTGGGGTATAGTAGTTATTGTACTCTGATATTCTGGTAACACCTGTAAATTTATTATATAGTATTTCTAATAATGTATAAAGTAGATGATTCAGTCCTAACATGTGCGGGTCATGCCAAAAAAGTCTTATACTTTTTCAGTACAGTACCCTGACATAAGGGTTATAAGATTGATTTAGTTCTGTATTTGGCTTTTCTAATTTATGCATCCTAAACATTATTTTGGCTGGAAAAGTTTTGGATTCCTGGTTTAGATGTCCCTAGAAAGCTGAATGTATATTTCCTTTGCTTTTCAGGCTTGCTGCGAACTGGCCGCCAACAATGCAAATAGTTCGGCTTATATCTCAAGACCACATGAATAATAGGTAATTTCTTCTCAGTGAAAAAGTTCAACTTGGCTATGTATGTTTGCATCTCTGTTTTCAATCTCTCTGAATTTGTTACTTCTTTTTTATTGAGCTTCTTATCTTCATCATGTTGAATATTAGGCAATATGTGGGAAAGGCGGACTTTCTAGTTTTTCGTGCAATGAACCAGCATGGATTTCTTGGACAATTGCAAGAAAAGAAGCTAGTAAGATTTTAATTTCAATTCATGCTTTTGTTGTTTGGGTTGTTTGATGTGTGTTGTTTCTAGGTTGCCATATTCGGCCATCTACCTACCCATGCTAAGTAGAAATTGAGGTTAAAATATGATGCTATGATGAGAATCCACTATACATTGGCCAAAGGAGTATAAAAGTTACGAATTTGTCTAGGAACTCATCTACAGACTATTGACAAACATTTTGGTAAATATATAGCAAGCCTAATGGTGTTATAGAACCAGATGAGCTTTCCCTCTTCTATCCCTTATATTTCCTAAATGAAATAAACAACACTTGGAGGTAGTGTCTTGGCCATGTCAGCCTCAGCGAAGATGGATGAACAGTAGAAGTAAGATGACTGTCACATAGGAGATATGTGGCTCCTGTCTTGCTACATATTTTTTCACATTTCAGTTAGGTGTTGTAGTTAGAAAGTTGACTTTTTGAGACAAGAAGACTTCGTTTTCATGGCTTTTTCATAAGGTGCTCCGAGAGAACCTGTATCAAATCTTTTTTAACAAGGATGTGGGACTGTCACCTACCTTCGGTGCTCTGCCCTCACGGCTAGACCCCAAAAAATAGCAGTAAAACTGTGACCAATGGAACAAACTCCTAGGAAGTACCCACCATTGTTCTTCGGTCTTGTCTTGAATGGCAAGTGCATTTGGTTGCCCTAGATGTTTCTGTATATAACAATCTTATAGTGTGAAGGCATAGTGTTTCGTGCATTACATCAACTGACTGCTTATGATAGAAATCACCTCATGTTATGTTATTTTGTAAAACAAGTAAGAAGGAAGAGAGAGAGAGAGGAGAGGGTGGGGAAGGGGGGGGGGGGGGGGGTTGGGTGGCGGTGTTGGGTAGGGGGGTAGGAAGCGTCCTTGAACTGTATTTAGTTTTTCTAACTTTCTCTTGTTTGGCCAACTGTTATCATATCAGTCAATTAGCAGACATTGAGTTAACAATGAGCTTTCTGAAAACTGTTATTAGTTATGCTTTCTGCGGTTAATCTGGTGTTAGAATTCATCTAAGTTTCTGTCAAGTTTCCCAGAAAAGGAAATCCAAGGGGTTAAACCCTCTTGACCTTAAAAGTGTTTTAGCATTTAGAATATGAAGCATGTCAATTCCCAAAAGATTGTGTACATATTATAAGAATCTTCCCACATTCTTAGATCCTTCAATTGAAATGCAAATGTTGAAGTGTTATTGAATAACTGATCGTAGTCCATAGCACTCCAATGAACCTATTAAAAGTAGTAACTTTGGTAACAAGGTATGCTTGATTTCATAGTTATTTATTTGTTTCTGCTGGATAAGGGGTGAACCCAGACCTGCTCGAACCATGTTAAGCGAGCTTTACCACCTATCTAGGTGTATGAATCTTAAATGGCTCAGGATAGTATTAGATTTCATAATCTTTGACCTTTCATTTATCTGTTCTCCGGGATCCTTCAATGCTATCTGTTTAAACTTTTCAACTTTCACTTTTACAGTGTGCAGTCATTCAATTACCATCTCAGACGTTGCTGCTATCTGTTTCTGACAAAGCCTGCCGCTTGATTGGAATGCTTTTTCCTGGGGTAAGATTTCAGCGGTCTTCAGTTATCAATTAGCAGAGATTTTGTTCGGTATAGCCTATTGGGAAAAATCGCTTCCACAGGCAGTCTGAGCTCCCACATTAACAATAAATCTGGAATGTTCCTCCAAAATTGATATCAACATGCAAACAAAAAGGTGGTTTTCCATTTTTTTGGGGCAAACTTTCAGGATTAGAAATTGTTTGCCAGCCAATGGTTCCCTTCGCTTTTTTTTTTTTTTTTTTGGCACAATCTTTGATATTTAATCGAGTGGAGGCTTTAAACCAAATTTTTAGATCAATCATTTTGAGATTAAAACTTTCCAATTTAATAAATCCGTGATATCTGTGGAATCAGGATATGGTTGTGTTTAAGCCACAAATATCCAGTCAGCAGCAACAACAGCAACAAATCCAACAGCAGCAACATCAGCAGCTGCAACAACAACAGCATCTGCAGCTGCAACAATCACATACACAGCTACAACAGCAACAACTTCCACAATTACAACAACAACAGCAGCAGCTTCCACAACTGCAGCAACAGCAGCAACAGCAGCAGCTCCCGCAACTGCAACAGCAGCAGCAGCTCCCGCAGCTGCAACAACAACAACAGCTTCCCCAAATGCAGCAGCAGCAGCAGCCACTCTTGCAGCTACAATCTCAACAGCAACTTCCACAACTGCAGCAACAGCAATCACTCTCACAGCTTCAACCACAGCAGCAGCTTCCCCAACTTCAACAACAGCAGCTTCCACAACTGCAGCAACAGCAGCAACAAATGGTGGGAACAGGAATGGGTCAAGGTTATGTTCAAGGTCCAGGCAGGTCTCAACTAGTGTCACAGGGACAAGTTTCATCCCAAGGTCCACCCAACATGCCTGGAGCAGGCTTTATGAGTTAATTTGAACACCGGTTGTCCTGGCACATTTGTAAGTTATGCAGGACTTGGAACGTCTAAGAACAATGTGAATGTATATCGATTTTCTTGGCACAATAGGTTTTTCACGCTCAGGTACTATATAGTTTTCAACATGACACAGTTTTTCTGTTGAGCTATCACCTTTAAAGTATAATCACATCGTCCACATACAATGCATCACATTTCGAGGAATGATTGTCGCTTGAATTCCACTTTGGGGTAACTGCCGATAAATTGAGATAGATAAAAAGAATGCGATGTTGTACTCTAACTTCGACAGAGCCCTGGCAAGTTCTGACGGCCTCTTACCATGGGAGAGTAAGTTGGTAAAGAGACCACAAGAACCCCGAAAGTCCAATACTTCAAACGAAAATACGCGCTTTTTACAAAGTTAAAACACTCTTATTTGGATTCTCAAGAGAACTATTACAAACCAAAAGCAAGCAAAAGACAATTTTTTTTTAATATTTAAATGTTATTGAATAGTCGTATTTTTTTATATATAAAAAAAAAATAATGTAGTCAATAAGGAATGAAAAAACTCTTTACTGGAGGGAAGTAGCTGAGGGCCGTGCTCAATCTCCGTGATGCGCTCCTGACGACAACGAGGGCGTAATATCAGCAAAACTACTACAACTTTTCTATATTTTTGTGGTACGCAATGCCTAGCAGCCCCCTTTCGGCCTCCAAAGCTACTGGGGACACTTCACAGGGAAAAAGGGTCGGTTGGCTAAATATGCCATGCTTGCCCTACACAGGCAAGCACTGTATGGCTGTCAAGACATATGGCCGACATAATTTGTTGAACTCTTATAGGGTTGGCTCGTGTTGGCCGACCCTTCCCCCCCCCCAAAAAAAAAAAACACTTCACAGGGGAAGAATGAGACGGTCACCAACTTTGACACAACAACCGGCTTCGAGACCGTAATCATTATTCCTGAAATTAATGCTTCTTCTGTGGAAAGCTCCTGCTACAAGTGCAATGATTAAAGATGGATCCAATTCATCGGCCAATAAAATTTCCCACGATTGGTTCCAATCCAAAAACAAGAAATTCCCATCGGTGTCACCATTCCCACACAATCAAGTAGGTGGGGTATTTCATAAAACTTTATTGTAATGATTCACAATGCTTGTTGACTTAGTTGTAAGTTAGTAGAAATTTGATACTGAATACATGTATGGATATGGGAGTTGTTTGAAAAAAATAAGCCTAAAAAATAACGCTCACGGACATATTGTTCATAGGTATAGTTTGTTAACATGTAAAAACCCAGGATTAAAAGAGAGATTGAATTATTTTAAAAAAAATAAAAAAAAAAAAAAATAAAAAGACCCCAGAAGTAACCCTTACCGACGTATTGTTCTTATGGTATAGTTTGTTACCCTGTAGAATGCTAGGATTATGGTTAGATGCATCGCTAATAGAAGGCAGAGCTTGCATACTTCGCGTCATTGCTCTTCCATAGTTGAGTGGTAGGTTATCATGATATTGCACACTCGCCACCTTTTTACTTGATAACAAGCCTTTGGGATGAAAGTCCCACTGAAAGCAGGAAAAAATCAAAAGACAAGTGGGGCTCAAGCAATGGAAAAAATGAGAGGTTTCACTTTATTCCATCTGATACTTTCAGCACCAACCACTACATATACATGGATATCATGACGGAACCTCCATACCGAAAGGGTCTGAGTCCTTCTCTGGTTGCGGAAAATGGTTTCAGCTTCTTCCCCGAAAGTAAGCACGCGGCGTCCGACCCTTGCTACATCCATACCCACCTTATTACTTCCTTAACTGGTTTCCATTCTGTTGTATGCGAATTATTTACTCTTGCAGGAAGTAGCTACAGACAGCAAATGGACAGAGGACACTTCTCGCCACGCAAAATGGTGGTACTCAACCTTTCACTGCGTCACGGCGATGATTGGTGCAGGAGTGCTCAGCCTGCCTTACGCCATGGCCTATTTAGGATGGTATATACACTGGAACTCAACCCGACAAAAATTTTAGGCGTGGAAGGAAATCATACAGGTAGTTATAAGTTGTAGAACAACCTTTTTCTGGTTAATATACCACCTCCTTTTTCAGGGGTCCGGGGGCAATGGTTTTGGTGTTATCATGGTGCATGACCTTGAACACAATGTGGCAGATGGTACAACTCCATGAATGTGTTCCAGGAACTCGCTTTGATCGCTATATTGACCTTGGTCGACATGCGTTTGGGGAAAAACTGGGCCCGTGGATAGTGCTTCCGCAGCAACTCATTGTCCAGGTCGGCTGCAATATAGTGTACATGGTGACCGGAGGAAAGTGCCTAAAGAAGTTCATGGACATGACTTGCACCAATTGCATACAACTAAAGCAATCCTACTGGATCCTTATCTTTGGTGCCATTCATTTCTTTCTGTCTCAGCTTCCCAATTTCAACTCTGTTGCCGGTGTTTCACTGGCTGCTGCAGTCATGTCACTAAGGTACCTAGTTCTTTGAGTCTTCACTTTTCAATTTAGAATCAATTTATGATTTCTAAATGCTTTCTTCGCTCTTTCTTCTTCTTTTTTCACCGATGGCTGTCTTGATTAAATTTTAGGTACATAGTAGACTTAAACAAGTTCCGGAAAAGTAGTTTTTACGCTTCTAATCCAAAAAAGTACCCAAAAAATACCAAGAGAATAGCCAAGTAGAAGATAACGAAACTATTATAATAGGTTGAGAATCATTGGAATCCCAGAAAGTAGTTGGTTCTCAAATCAACTATTCATTAATTAAGAAGAATTAATTAGCTGCTGCTCAACTCAAATTAGTGTGGGGTTCTCTCAAAGTAGAAGAAGCATGAACTCTAGAACACTAACTCAATAAGGTTCAATCTACTTTAGAATTTAAGCTAAGAAACCTAAGATTGAAAAATAGGATCGTGTTGTTTGTACTATAGTGGTTTTGTATTTGTAAAACTGGCCAAACTTTTGTTTCAAGAAAACAAAAATTATCCGCTTAATCTTTTGGAGTCCCCAAAGAATACTAGTGATTATTGTGGTTGAGATCTACGTCTTGATTTTGGGCAAACCTTCCAAGCTTATCATTCCACCTGATTATAACCCCTCTCAGCATTCATGAGTCCCTAGATCATGCCTCCCCACACTTCAAGTATCTATGAAGTTGGAATTCAATCATCTAGATCACCCCAAAAGTCATAACTTTTGGGGTGAAAATATAGTTTCCATTGACAAGGACATTTTGTGCTTCCTGTCTACAGGCAAGAGCCAGGTAATTTCTCATTCCTTCGGTGGGTACTGTGTGACTGCGAATCTTTGTACTATTGATTCTGCTTGGCTTACGCCCAAGTATATAAAAATATCACCTTTGCTACAAAAAAAAAAAAAAGGTTACGAAGGGTTTGCATGTGTATCTTTAACTTTTTGTGATCCGAGCACCATCCATCATCTGCTCGAAGCAAAAATAGGCAGCTCAAATGACAAACAGATGCATATGATGCATACGCTGGAAATACATAGACTAGAACGAATTTCCAGTTTTGACTCGGCTTAAGAAAGAACTAACTTTCCTATTAAAACTTCTTCACTACTTTCTAGTGTAGTTTATTAACGTTAAAAATAGTGTGAATTTCAAATTATCAATGTCTTAAGTTAGTTGACCAGTATCTAGCTCAGTAATGAGTAAGTGTTGCTTAGGAACTCTTGGTCCCCATGTGGGTTTTAAGAGAAAAAAATTTAACTTTTCTCTGACAGCAACAAAAACCAACCATGCGGAATACTGAAACACGAAAGATTCAACACATCTTACTGGTGGTTCTAATTGCAGTTATTCAACCATAGCTTGGGTGGGTTCCTTAGCTAGAGGCCAGGTCGACAACGTGAGCTACGCGTACAAAAAAACTAGCTCAGCTGATTCCATGTTCCGTGTGTTCAATGCACTGGGTCAAATCTCCTTTGCATTTGCTGGCCATGCTGTGGCACTCGAAATTCAGGCTACCATTCCATCAACTCCGGAGAAGCCTTCAAAAGTACCCATGTGGAAAGGAGTTATTGGAGCCTATTTTATCAATGCAATATGCTATTTCCCGGTGGCCTTTATTGGGTACTGGGCATTCGGGCAAGATGTTGAAGACAATGTGTTAATGAATCTTAAGAAACCTGCAGGGCTCATTGCCGCTGCTAATCTAATGGTGGTCATCCATGTCATAGGCAGCTACCAGGTACGAGTTCGTAATGCTTGGTCCATATGATATTTGTCTGTGGGTATGCATGTGTGTGCATGTAGATACATTATATGCGAACTGCCGCAACATGTATGAGTGTGCAGGTCTTTGCTATGCCTGTGTTTTGTTTGCTGGAGAAAACGGCGGTTGAAAGGTTGAATTTCCCACCAGGAGTTGCACTCAGACTCATCACACGATCTGCTTATGTAGGTGAGGTTCCTATTGCCAACTAAAGGAACAGAATATGAGAGCGAGAGAGCAACTTTCTACGACAGTCCTTAATTCAAACCACTAACTACCGCAAATATTGCAGCGTTGACGTTGTTCATTGGAGTAACATTCCCTTTCTTTGGGGATCTTCTTGGTTTCTTTGGTGGATTTGGTTTTGCTCCCACTTCATATTTTGTAAGCTTCTACCTGGGTGTTTCTCTCTCTCTCTCTCTCTCTCTCTCTTTTGGCTATTTAGATTACAAGATTCGTTGAAAGATTTAATTCATGTGGACATTTTTGCAGCTACCCAGTATTATGTGGCTAGTGATCATGAAACCAAAAAGATTTAGCACCAAATGGTTCATTAACTGGGTAAATCGAAATTACAGTAACATCATACCTTTTCTTCTTTCGCAGATCAAACAATATACTGATTCAATTCTCTGTGTTTCAGGCTTCCATATACGTTGGAGTTTTCATTATGTTGGCATCCACCATTGGCGGCTTCCGGAATATAATAGCTGATGCCTCCACTTATAGCTTCTACACATAGTGGTCATCATGTCGTTGGATGGATAATGCAATTGAGTTGACTAAACTTGTGATGATTGTGTCATCTATGTAATCCTTTCGAAGACATTCTCTGCACTCCTTTTTAATTTTGAATTAATGAAGTGGATCCACTTTTGCATATCAAATTGGCCTAACACATGTCCCTTGGCAAGGAGTTCTCTTTTGATAGTTTTGAGGCTGTGCAGTATCGCCATGGCAACTAGTGCGGCAAAATTCAAGCCAGCCGACTAGTTAATCCTTTTTCCCACTTCTATTTTCATTGGCCGTACTTGATATTCCCTAAAAGCACAACAGCGATATGTTGCATTTTATATGGACCACGCGCAACGAAATCTAAAAATTTATTACAAAGAGACGCTAGGTGTAAAGACAAACGCCCATTGCCATGGAATGTAAAGCTCTACTCATAAAGAATTGGGGGTGGATGAGAAAAAAGAACACTAAAAAGTTGTGCCTAAAGCGTTGTTCTATCATACCTGTAAAAGCAAGGAAAAAGAAAAAGACAAACAAGAAGAAAAAGAGACCACAACTTTTAAAAGGCCGGTTTCTGTTTGGTGGCTGAAAAAGGACAGAAAAAGAAAGGTTGTTTGTTCAAACTTTATGGATAATTTTTTAATCTTGGATTCCATACAGTCCGTGAACAACATCTTTTCCTACTAAAATACAACCAGAAGGCTGAACAGTGCACTTCTTTCCCCCAGAGGAATGCTACCGATATTTTCTGTAAGATTGGCATTCAACCATTAACATGCTTGATTTCTTTACAAAATCTCACCTGAAGAAGCCGTTCGTCTTCCTAACGCTGCATCACTAGTGCTATTGGATTAAACCAACCTACCTCAGATTCTGTGAAATGTAACTAAGTTAAAGTAATGGAAACTGAAGACAGAATTTTATGTACAGGGGTGCTGTTAGAGGATGCGATTATGGTGTCAAACAGGAGTTTGAATATGGGGGCCAACATGATGTGACAAGATTAGCAATCGCTGGCGTGAAGCAATTGCCGGATCCTGCAAGACCCACTACCACTGAAAAGGACTAAAGAACGATAAACACCAATAAGTTTGGGACAAATGCATACTTACTCTTTCATCCATATCCTTTCGTCTACTTTAAGATTTGATAAAACATTAATGTCAAAGTGGTTGGGGAAAGTGATCATGCCAACCAAGAAACGTGATTGAAGATACAATTTTCTATTGCCTAAAGAAAAGGGACAACTATTTACAAGAAGCATCAAGAATCAGCTTGCATGATTGGTGGATTTATTAAATTAATAAGTTACATAGTTCTGAAGTTCGTTAATGTTATTGGAACTTTTAAGATGTTGTGAATGACTCCTATATTGTTCGAGAATATATTAAAAATCCAATTTATATTATAATAAGTTTCATTATCTCTTAAATTGACTTTTAAGTTAGATAATTACCTTTTCAAATAGTATTAGAGCCAAATTCCTTTTGTAGTCTTATGAGGTTCTATTAATTTAAGTTTATGTATTATCTATGTAATGTGACATCATGATGGTCCAATAATTTAACTATAATGATGAGCAAATATGTTAAAATGTTAATAATGAATATCATATTAATAAAGAATATATTAAGAATCCTACTCATAATATAATACGTTTCATCATTTTTTAAGTTAACTTTTGAATTAGATAGTGAATTTCTTAATAGAAACTTTACAATATAGATGGTTGTTATTATTATTGTATAAAAATAATATTTCCTTGAATACTTCAAGAAAAATTAAAAAAGAATTAATTCACATTACCATTTAAATTTTGTCAATTTTAAAGATATGTCAACATATCAATCCAATGATGTCTTAACATTCTAAATGCCAATTAAATCTAAATAATAAGCTTATAGTACATAAAAAAAATTAAAAATTGAATAACAAAATGATGATAGCTTGTCACACTCTTTTTGTGAGGATAACCATGTCTTTTTAGAGATAATCAAGTATGTTTTTATCTGTGTTGCCACATAATAATTTCCTTACAAAAAACTTACCTTGTTATTTTCTTTTTCATCTTGTTCCTTTGGATAATTTTAATTTTAATTCATGAATATTACTTTATTTATAAAAGTTTGGATTGTCATGCCAGACGTACCACTCTTATGCGAGATTTCACATACGAATTATATGTTATGTTCAACAACCTTGTATGGTGTACATGACTTTCTTTTTTCACTTAATGCTTGAGCTAACGATGCTGTTCAAACTTCGAACGAAGTTGGTCGACAAGAAATGACGGGTTAATGGAATATCACAATACAAGATATGGGTAGCTCTCTACAAGATCAGTATATGCGTTTGCATGCGCAATAATTAGCTAAAACTTGTGACGAGACTTGGACATGGCATGTGGGGGACACATGAAAATCCTTTTGTGTTCACAATCGTTTTCATGTATGAGAAAAGTTATTGGATAAGGCAAAGCAACTTTCACTGCGGTGGATGCTGAAAATGTTGAAGAATTCTTGTGTAACACCATTTCTCAACTGGCCAAAGCATTTCATCATGTAGTGCAGGACATGGAATCCGAGAAAGCTGGTAGAGATTGCTGTCGCATTCCACCCTGTACTCATCCTTGTTTACTATGCTCTGGGGCATCCTTGCATCAGCCCATTATATTTCATTTGACAACATCTACAGCAGAGGACAAACCCCAGTTTTCTCTGCACAACAAAACAATCTTCGGATTCCAAGGTTGTATCTGCAATAATGGCACCAGGTGAAGGACAAGAAGTTCTATTTTTAAGGTATAATACAAATTTTTTGCTGTTCATTTTTTGAACTTCTGGGTTGTGATCACTAGCCTTTACCGTATCAGGAAACCCTTAAGAAAGGCCGGTATGGGTGGATATTGAGATCATATGAAATTCCAGGAAATTTGAAAAACCAAATGAAGGGATACTACCAAGAGCAGCCACCCTATGCTCCAAAAATCAAAATTACAGATTTCAAAGTGTTCTGCTTATTACCAATTACAGATATTAACAAGTTTCCAGATGCTCGACCCCTATTGAAGGTTCAACTGTTATTTCATCTCCACATGAACTTTACCCATGATGGGTTCATCCACATACCTTGATCTTAGAAAGGAAAGATTATTCTACAAGAATATTGATGAATTTGCTGAGATTGAAAAGAATAGAAGGTAGTGCATTCGCTTTAAGTTACTCTTTTGAATTCTGAATGCTACAAAAGCGAAAGTTTGTCCCACACTTCTATGATATAATGATTGCGTCATAAAATGAAAAACCGCGGAGTTCATAATACAAAGAAAGGAAGTAAAATGAATAATGAATCTTTGTATTCCTTCAACATTTGATTTTTAAAAGACCTATCATGTCAGAATTACGGACATGCGCACAAATCATGTTTGTTATATCAAGAATTCACAATCTACATAGGCGCAGTCACGCCACGCAGAGGTAGCAGTGAAACCTTTTAAATTAGAAAGTGTACGTGTAAAGATTAAAAGAGATAATGTATGTTTAATTTTGTTAGAAAATTTAGCTGCAACAGAGGCTGTTTTACGGATCAAAACACCAACCATGGAGACAAATAATGGGTTTCGAAACAATCTATGGAGTATCGAGAGAGCGTACCACTTTTCTCCATCTTTCTTCAGCTGAGGTAGGCCCTAGTCTTCCTCTCTATGCTCTTCTAAGCTTGATGAGGAAGCCAAGCTTGCTGGTGAAAAATGGGAGAGGGTTCGTGCACTGCTCAGATCTCACTCATTCCAGTCACTCAGAGAAGGTCTTAGTCGTTTATTTGGTCCGTGTAAAGGACTTACCTTATAACTGGATGGAGATTGATGATGTGGCGAAAATGTCCTGTGGGCCATTTTCCCACTATAAAGAGCAATAGATAAATGCACCCTACATGTCATTTTCTCCCTGTAGCAAGCTGTAATATGAATATAAGAAGAGCTAGAGAGGGGACTTAGCCAATAATGAATTGTGTCCACATAAATAGATTGACTCATCACAATCTATAAGATAGACAAGGCTTATACCAAATAAGGTAAAATAACAATGAGGACCACACAAATGTGTACACTCTGTATACACCATGAAGGATCAACAGATCATACTAGACAGCCACGGTAGGGAATATTAGTTTATGCTCATTGATATAAGCCCACATAATATGGACTCATACAATGAGCCAACAAATTTTACTCATACCAGAGATCCAAATTTTAAAGATTAAGATTTCGTAAAGATCCCACAGATACGTCATTCTCACCGGCAAGAGGGAAAAGATTTAACTACTGTTGCTGCCCGCTGCTTTATAAAGGAGTTCACAATCGTCAAAAGGTAAATCTGAAGTATTTAGCAGCTAGAAAATCCGTAAGCTCCAACCTATAATTTGGTAACCTAAGCTGTCCTCCTATCATACCACTCGAGGCATATTTTGCATTTAAATGTGCAAAGCTAATCCATTAGGAATATTACGAACCATTAACAAGTTCATCCGCTTTATGCCTCAACTGTAGTAAGGAAGGATTGAATCCCAAAGACAATGAGAAGAACTCCACCTGAAATTGTAACCTGCAAAAAGTATGTACATATATGTTTCAGAACTTACAAATTGCTTGCCACAACCATGGCCATAATGTGAAACGATAAGCACGTTCAAGTTCCCAGATTACCATTTTCTCAGATATTTGAGATGCCAAGCTCTTTCCACCAAGGACTGATGCAGTAGTACACAATGCTTGTCCTCTAAGGAAAGTAAACACTGTCACTTAGATTACGACAAATAAATGCACAGATTTGAATCCCCCGTACGGCGAGCCATTACGAAACAGCCCAATTAAGAGGTTAAGTGTAAGCATACAAGATCTAGAATATGATCCTCTCTTTGCTGGAGAAAATTGTAAGCAAATACTAGCAAAGAGGAATCTAAAAACACATCCACTCATGTTCATGTTACTTTATCCTAAACACAGACATTTTTCTTTAAAATGTCCATGGGGTATCATACCATAATAAAGTATACATATCTCTTGATAAAATATGGTCAATCTACTAAAGATTTTAGAAATTTTACACTACATATTTATTGAGACCTTCTGTCTACTGGACATATTAAACAGTTTACCTTGGTGTAAAATCTTATTCGAAAATATTCCAGTTTATGAGAAATTCAAGCATTTGACACAAGAAAATGGAGAAAAAAAAATGGGACATTGCACAATTTTCAGATATCTCAGATCACATGTCCGGATCTTCTATCTGTACACACACGAATATGAATGCAAAAACACAGCAAATTACATGGTTAGATATGATAGATACATCGACATATAGATAGGCATGACTTACACAATTCCACCAAGAACAACACCAAATGTGTTCTCGTCTGCTGCCAAACCTATCGTAGCTAGCTGGAAAAATAGTTAAGCTGGTTACTGTTGATTTAAGTAAAGATGATTCCCTGACAAACACAGACAACATGCTTTCGTTGGATAATGCTTACTTGACTCTTGTCACCCCATTCACCGAAAAAAAAAATAGAAAATGCCTGCAGTATAAGCATATTGAAACAGGTAAGGCATTCGTTAACCATGATGAATTTTAAATTTAATAATCCACACAAGTATAACCTTTAAAAAGACTGGCGATAAGAATTGTGCAAGAAATGGCTGTTTCTGCTTTTTCTCATCATCATCATTCTGCGAGGAAAGACAACAAAAAGTTATAGCTTGCTCAAAAGCATGATATAATGAACGAATCAATCACTGCAATAACGAAAGTAAGATGACTCAAGACACGATGAATGTGTAAAGAGTACAGATTCTTCAGTACATTTTAACACATTCCTAACTTCTTTTACCAAAATGAAAACAGATAGCAGTGGTCACTAGAAACGAAACACAGGGAAGCAAGAGAGGGAAGATCTTTTTAGTGAAATGCCAAGGTAGTAATATGCATTACCTTTCTACTCTTTTTGGTCGTTGCTGCATCAGCCTTCAAATCAGCGTCCTAATCAAACCATAAAGGTAAAGTCAATAAAGGCCTCAAGTCAAATATTAGGCACCATTAACAGAAGAAAACCAACCAATTTTGCTTTGGCTTCTGCCAATTCATCCTCCTCCCTGAGGCGATCAAGGATTCAGCATCAGTATAAATCTTTTACTAGACCATTTATTCACGCAAAAAAGCATCAAACAGGAGCACGAACATAAGAACGAAATCTTTACCCTTCCTCAGTAAATCCGTCCCATAAAGATCGTAGTCCAAAACCAAAGAACAACATTGTTGTTATATGATGAGTCCAGTTACGAGGGATCTGCACAATTTAAGATCACCAAACTTCCAACTCTTCATTGAAACAAAAAAGTGACACAAGTATCACTTTGCTTGAAATGATACACTTCCTAGATCACATGCTACAAATTGGTAAAAGAATTAAATTCAAAGCACCAAGAAACTCAATAAGAAAAATTTTAGATTGAAATCATTTGCATATATCTGGAATTTTCGAATTAGTTTTCAAAGTCAAATGTCAGATTTAGAACATTGTTTTGTAGGATCAACGTTTCTGCAAGCATAAAATATGATGAAAACCCACAAGGACAAGCAATTTTTACAAAGACAGGATCCTGACCAGATTTGGAGCTGCCCAACCAACAAGAGAAGAAACAATAGTCATCACCTACAAAACAAAAAATGTTTCCAGCACCGTAAGGCCTTAAAAGTTCGTTAAAAATCAGAACTAAAACCAAATAAAAATAAAAGAAAAAGATGCAAGGAAAAAAACTTACAACCGAAGCTGAGAGGCAACCGAGCAAAACAAGTCGCCTAGGATGACGCATAGCCAGGATCTTCAAACACATCATCACCATGTTAGAAGAAGTAAAGCTTATGGTCGCATAAATTATGCTGAAGGAACATAAAGTCTGCATTTTGATTTTCACTCAAAGTACCTTACCAAAAGAAATTCAACGAAAACTCTATGCACGCAAAAGACTGACCCAAGAACTTACCCAAACAAGGAAGAAATTAAACACTTTACAAACCTCAACGTCAAAATCTAATGCAGTTTAAACCCTTTAACATCATACATATTCGGAAATGAAACATATTCTAATTTTTCTGCATTTGTTCATTTGTGAACGGTTAAATAAAATGCATAATGACAAGTATGGCATTGATGCAAGCAAATGGCAAGTAAAATGAGCTGCAGAATCACAAGACATCACCTCGTTATACAACTTTGTACGTGAATAAAGCCACCATGAGAAGTTGTTTCCAGGTTAAGTGTCAACCGAAAAAGGAAAATTGATAAATTAAGATTGAGATTTATCCTCCAGCCATCACAGGCACTGTGCCCCATTGAGTTCAGTCACCAGTCAGGAGTACTAAGCTCCATAGGGTACTTCTTCATAATTCATTCACTATAAGTCTCTTGCCAACTACTTACATTTGTTTTAATTAAAAAAATAAATATACAAAAAAAAAATTAATTATCTTCCTTTCCATGAACTAGTATATTGTTGCAATCTCAATATCCAAACAGAATCACTTAGAAAATCTTACAATAGTCGATGTAATCATATACGTGCCAAAAGCCAAAAATAACTTTCAAAATTTTGGAAGAATAATACAAGCGACTATATCATAAAAAGCAATCACAGAAAATAATAAACACAAAATGCAGCAAAGACACTAACCGCCGCGGCGAAAAAGGTGTTGTCGCCGATCTCGGAGAGCACAGTCATGGCAAGCGACTTGATAACACCCTATTTAGCCACAATAAAACAGGAAGAAAAAGAGAAACCTTATTTCCAAACAGTAATTAAAAGTCCGAGAAAAGATTAGAACAACTATATTGATGGATCCACATCGGTTAGAAGTCAATGAACCTGCACGAGAGTACTCATTTTTGCTGTATTCCAGAGAAATAGCTGAAGAAAAAAATCAGAATGCAGAGAAATGTAAGCAGAAGTCTACGAGGTGTCCGGCCTTCTTCGACTCTTTGATCTGGCACTCTTTCTTCCTCTCTAGCTCCGAGTTCAGCAGTGTCTTTGTCGTTTCCATATTCTCTTAATGGAAAAAAGAAAAAGTCCGTATCTATGCGTGTCTGCGCGAGATTGAATGAAAGCGAGCGAGAGAGGGACATCATAAATTGATTGCTGGTGTTTGGCGCGAACTTCGGAAAGCCGAAGGCCGCTTTCAGGACTTCACGTTGTTAGGCTCGGATTGGACTGGAGGCAATTTTCAAGTGACAGTAAGTACGATGATGCTTTAGTTTCGCGACACCACGTGCATGGAGACATCGCGTAGCTCGCCTCTGGTGTAGCGCCTGGGGTAAACCTGGGGGAGGCTCATGCGGTTCAGGTGCCGATTTGGTTTTGTTCCCACTTCATATTTTGCAAGCTTCAATCCGGTTGTTTCTCTTTGTTTCTTTCTGTGTTTAGATTTCAAGATTCACTGTTGAAAGAATTTAGTCATATGAGCACCGATGCAACTAGGCATATGTGGCCAGTGATCAAGAAACTAAAACGATTTAGCACCAAATGGTTCATCAACTGGCCGGTCAGACCCAGTTTGATTCGAATCGATCCGTGGGGGTCACTTTCTAAGTGCCACGTTAATGGCCGCAGAGGGCCAATCGGAGTGGTGTTAGGACCAAGCATTAGAAGTGGCCACATGGCTTATAAGGGATGAAATAGAGTTTTTGTAGAAGGGCAAAATAGGCTTGGGCAATTGGGAAAGGGTAGATCAAGGGAAGAAGCTAGGTCGAGAACATCCATGAAAAAACCAATTGCTTTACTCTTTTGTTATAATGTTTCCATAGTAGGTTTCCTTTAGCTATAATTGTTTAGACTTTCAACCTCAATGTGTAACTTAGCTGCATTTTTGTATTAGATAATTTGAGTAATTAATCTAGTTGCCTACTTAGTTGATTATGCTATTGTTACCTACAATTTTACCTACGTTGTCCTAGTAGTGGTATTCGAAGCCACCGATTTGACACCCTGCACCCAAAACCCAAACCATGGCCAATCATGAACTCCGCTTGCAAATTGTGGAGAATCTCTTAGATTAAATATTTGCAATGCTGCAGTAGATCATTCTAGGCACTAACCCTAGCCAAACCTCAGCCCATAGGACTCCCATTCCAGCCACCACCTTGCCTAGCAGCCCCCGAATGCCCCTTTGACTCATGAATCCCCACCTCCACCATTTGCCACTCTTGATTTACTGGTTCCACCCTCACTTCTAGTCATAGTCAAGAGTTTCACGGAGCCCTAGTGCCCGTTGCCAGCCATTGCCACCTAGCTGGTGTGTTCTCGACGGGCCTAACCAATTTATCACCATCAAAGAGGTTGACAGCACTGACTATTCCCCCTTAGCCCACACACTCTTGCCTAGCTCACAAGTTCTCTCGAGTTGCTCAACTTTGACCCAGAATTGCCCCCAACCATAGGGCTTTTTGGTCATTAAGGCGACCTTGACCTCTACTAGCTTAATCTGCTAACCAATGCAAGCTGCCCACCTTTCTTTCCCTCAGATCCACCTAAGTTTGAGTTAGGCCCACCTCTCCCACTTATGATTCATGCAGTCATCCCACCATCCTGCATTGTAGCAATTAGCCCCATGGCCCCCCAGTCACCCTTTGACACTGGACTACCTTCCATCGAGCTAGCACCTTCCTTCATCAAACTAGGAGTTCCACATTTGGGTCACTCACATGCCCCACACGACTAGCACACAGCATTTGCAGGCCTCCATGCGAGCCCCTTTTTGCTAGCTAGCCCAAGGTGGCTTAGGCCTAACCATAATTAGTCCTAAAGCTTACCAACTCACCCTATTACTTGGGGCCTACATGGCCTGCCACTACCTTGGGGCCTACATAGCCATTAGCTCCTTGGGACCTAGGCCCACACGAATAGCCAGTACAACCCACTCAACATGGCACACCAATTGGTTGGGAGCCCAATTTGTAACAAATGGGTTGGGGGCCCATTGACTTAGCTCTTCCACCAGAAATGACTCAAGGTTGCATGCTCAAGGCTCCACCAACATGGGTTCTATGCATATTGTTATTCATGATCAGTCAAGGGTAAGTCCTAATGGTAGTAGGCCCAGCCCTAAATTTTAACACAAATAACAATGGCACTTAAATGTAACCAAGTGATTTTGGATCTTGATTCCAGCAACCTAAATTTCCAAAATTTAAAAGGGGACAAACCTAAAGAATGAATTACTAGTTGTAACTTTTACTTTTACTTTCGCTTTCGCTTTAAACTCATGGATGAATATGAGAAGTTAGATTACGTTGTAGTTTATTTTAAAGAAAAGGTTATTGAATGGGTAAGAATTATTTGCAACATAAAGGATGGGTTAACTAGAGTCAATTCACATAGGATGTTTGTGTTAAGTTTGCTAGCAAAGAATGGTGCAATGCCTTGGGGAGCTTTTTATCTATTTAGACAAACTTCCACAATAAAAGCTTATGTGCAAGAATTTGATTGCTTGAGATATCAAGTCTTAGCTCAAAATCCTGGTTGGACAAAGGAAGGGTTTTTGATGGCCTTCCTAGTGGGGTTAAAGGATGAGGTGAAAGGTCCAGTATGGTTGTCATGCCTCCAAGATTTACAATAAACATTTAAACAAGTGTTGATGTTAGATAAGCTTATGTCATCCTAGGGTAAAAAAATGGATATAGCATTGATGACCATTAATTGCTCTCATGTAATCCAAAAGCAGAGGACAAATACAAAATGACCTCGTGAGGACAAACATTCCCCCATTAAACGCATCACGAAATCTCATATGCATGCTCCACATGAACAAGGCTTATGTTATTATTGTGATTAAAAATAAGGCAAAGGCCATGTTTGCAAGAAGAAACAATTGTTCTTACTAATTAAGGATTTGGTGGTGGATGTGTAGATGAACAGTGGCTTGGCATTAGTGCAACAACTTTGAGAAATTTAGGAAGAAGAGGTGTAGACCCATGCATAAATTGGTAAAATTATTGGCCATGCATTTAACCCTTGAGGACAAGGGTTATTTGAAGCAGTGGGGATTGTTAGGATTGAGCATTAGAAATGGCCACATGGCTTATAAGGGGTGGCCACTTCTAATGGCTTATAGAACTTTTATAGAAAGGCAAAACATGCATGGGCAATTGGGAATGTGAAGATCAAGGAAAAAGCTAGTTCAAAAGCATACATAAGAAAACTAGTTATGTTACTTTTTTGTTGTAATGTTTTTGCAGTAGGTTTCCTTTGACTATAATTGTTTAGACTTTCTTACCTAATGTGTAACTTAGCTGCATCTTTGTATTAGATTGTTGGATCCTATAGTAACCTAAGAGGGGGTGAATTAGGTTTCTCTTTAAAAATTTACTTCTAATTTATGTTCAATCACTTTTTGCAATCAAATAAAGCATTCAAAGATAATTAAACATAAAAGAGACAAGACACAAGTTTACACGGTGGTTCGACTCTTTTTCACCTACTTCCACCCTCTTTTCCTTCAACATAACTGGTTCAAATCCACTTTACTATAAAGTTAGGAGAAACTTTCGCCTACACTTTCCAACTCCTCCTCAAGGAATTAAACAATCCTTACACCAAGGATCACAATTATAATGTGTATCTCAACACACATTAACAAGTCAAGGTTTATCAAGCTTATTACAAATTTTGAACTAAGCTTCTGTAAGATATGCAATATAAGTTCAAAAGCTTCAAACAACTGCTAGAGGCTCAATATAGAATTAATGGACAAAAGTCCCAAATTCGTTCAAACCCTAGCAGAGTCTACTTGCAGAAAATCAACTTCAATAATAAAGTATATGAAGCACAAATTGATTCTCTAGTAAGCAAGTAATGAGCTTAGAAATTAGTTACCCAATGAAGATCAAAATCGTAGGTTTGGATGAGCTAGGATGAGTAATATGAGATGCTTCACAACTTGCTTTCTTTACTTATAATTTTTGAACCACTAACAATAGTGATGTTAAACTTGCTTAAATACCTTCAAAGCAACTAACCTCTCACTTCAAAGAGTCGTTCTGACACTTTTGACCACCATCAAATCTTCTTCCCGTTGGAGCTCCTTATTTCCCTCTTCTTTGTCCATTTCGAGCTTAAGAGAGACAAAATATCATGGAAGAGGTTCTACCTTCGTTTATTTCAAAACCCCATCCAAAACGGTACAATTTTGGTCCCAACTTAAAACTCTATAATTTGGGTTATATGGAACAAGTTTTGGGTCTCACTCAAATCTTCTTCAATTCTCTCCAATCTTGAATCAATTCTTTGTAGGTTCTTCACAAATTGATAAAACATCTTCTTCCTAACAAAAACCCTTTGAAATCGTCTTCAGAAGCTCTCTAATCTGCTTCCAATTTCACTTTTGAGTAGTTAGGGCAAGAACTCGACGAGTTTCACCATTTCTTCAAATTGATCCTTTTTGGGCAATGAGTCTTTGATTTTTCTTTACAAAAATCTTTTTCTCTTCATTAGCTTTCCAACGAGCTATCATGCGCCTTGATCGGAGGTGAAATGGGCAGCCAAATCTACCAACGAAGTCACAGTGTCATCACAGGTCGAATTCTAGGCCGTGGGTCACACATTCTGGACTAGGTCACGCACTAGGTCGCGTTATGGGCCTAGGTCACATTCTCTGGACTGGGTCACACCTCTCTGGACTGGGTCAGATTTTGGATTAGGCTCATACTAACCCAATTTCCTGCATACAATTTCAGCATTAATTTTTTTATAAAACCCATAAATAATTAAATATTAATTATAATATTTTCATATTATAATTTTATTTAATTATCAATATATTTCAACAAAATGTTATAATATTATCATATTATAATATTCATTTTTCTTCATTATCAAAATGTTTATATATTCTAATATCATTAAAATATATTCCAACATAGATAATTTGAGTAGTTAATCTAGTTGCCTACTTAGTTGATTGTGTTGTTATTACCTACAATTTAAGCTACCTTGTCCTAACAAGCCACCCCAATGGAAGATGAAGCAACCTAGGGTTTTCATGCTACTAGCACCCAGATCAATTGATCGAGGCATTCCACAGTTGGTGCCATCGGTCAATGACCACTAATACATGATATGTAAAGATGTGGTCTGGTTTTGGTCTAACCCGCCATATCTAAATAGACTTGATACAAACCTATGAAAAATGTCAAAAAAGACAAAAAAAAATCATATTTTAGATTAAAAAATTCCAAACTACATATTTCAAAAATCATATATGAGTCCTTTAAAAAACCTAAGATCTACATAGTTAGATCTAAAACATCAAATTTAAATAAATGAACAAAATTAGGAATTAGAAAACATACCAATCTTTGAATCCATAATGAAAATATATAGAATAAAAACTAATCTTTTAGTTGGGATCTTATCATCTATTTTCACTCAAGTACATGACACAATAATGCTAAGGAAACGACTTATGAAACCCTAGATCTCTCTTTTCTTTATGATGTTATATATATAGAATTAGAATATATGACCTAACTGAAAGGTCCCTAATTATCTAAGAAGGGGGTTGAATTAGGTAATAAAGGCTACAAATTTTCTTTTTAGTTATTTCTTTTGTCTAATCACAGTTAATTAAAAGAAAATAAACAAACAAGTAAACAGCCAAGGAAAATAGCACAGGAGAATTTGGGAGGTGGTTCGGCCCACAAGTCGGCACCTAATCCACCCTGCTTTAGTTTCCCCACTAAAGCCCTCTCTCAAAAACGGCTATGAATAAGCCAAATTACAAGGGATTCTTAATCCCATTTAAACCCAGAATACAGAAATTTCTCTCCCCGAAATTTCCTATTCTATAGTTCTTACAATATCAAATATAATATCAATTAAACACAAGATGTATGATTTCAAAGAAAGTCCTAAATCACAGTTTTTGAATAATAAGCTCTAAATCGAATTACACTTGGACAAATTATCAAATGAAGATCATAGTGTAAAATCAATGCAATAGAACTCAATACAAGCAAGTATGAAACAAAATCACCGAGTAATCAGAGTGGCGTGATTTAGAATTCGTGATGCACTGCTTGATGTAGCTTTTGCGAAAGGTCCCTTTGAAATCAATTGAAGCAAATCCTTTATAGATGAATCCTTAAGCTTTTCCCAAAATTTCTTGTCAATCCAACGGCTAGATTGCAAGATTTTAGCCATTAACTTCTCTAGGGTTTCCTCGGAATGGAAGGCAAATAGGAGAGAAGAGATTTGCGCTTTAATTGGAACTTTCGAGTCTTTATGAAACGACGTCATTTCCTTTAATGGTCCAACTTGAATATAATGCGGTCTCTTGTGCTGGAACGTGTTCACTCCTGACTTTTGCTGATGTAATATGTGGCGATTCTTTTGCCATACACTTGTCATGACTTATCCGTAATTGTTATACCAACCATATGCTATTGCTTACCATAATTAATTCCAACAATATTTGAATGGTTATAGCTATAAATGTAAAATTCAAATGACATTAACTCTCATAAATATTCCTTTATGATATGCAAATCAAATCAATCATAAGGAAATATTTTAGTTATATTCAAATCAAATTGTAATTCAATTTAGAATAAAACATTTATAGAACAAATCAAATAAAGAAACAAATTTAAAAGTTTTACATTTATTAAAACCAAATTTTCCCAACATTCTCCCCCTTTTTTATGATGACAAAACTTTTTAAATACTTTCCATATTCGGTGATTTTTCAAAGATGCTAAATCATAAGCATTTCAAATTCAAATGTGCCGCATTATTAAATTTCCATATTTGGTGATTTTTCAAAGTTGCTAAATCAAAAATATCTCAAATTCAAATCAGAAACATCTCAAATTCAAAAGTACTGTATTATTAAATTTCCATAACTAATGTTTATAAGTTACTTTCAAATTCAAATGTGTCGCACTATTAAATTTCCATAAGTAACGCTCATCAGTTAAGCAAATCAACCATAAAACAACGAATATATTCTCCCCCTTTTTGTCAGCAGCAAAAAAAAAAAAATCAAACTCCCCCTGAGTGTAAGGCATTTAAAAACATCTAAAAGCATTTAAACGCATTTAAACGCCCCCGAGATAAAAGAAAAGAGAAAAACATAAAAAAAAAAAAAAAAACCGCAGAGTGAGCACGAAAATGAATAAAGGACTGAGTAGAAAAGTGTACCAAAGGATGAGAAACGGATTGCATATATCCATAGACAAAACTTCCCTTAACTGAATAAAGGACGGAGAGTAGAGATGTCAAACCTGGAATGCCCAAAGCAGCAAGTGGCCGAGAGGTGTTGAAAAACGGGAATGTTGGTTAACATAGACAATCTTGCCTCTATTAAGGAAGAGGAAGACTGAATTTAGAATGATAACCATTTTGTTTTTGTAATGTTGACCAGAAAACTCACTTAGATATCTTCTAAGGAGCACATACCAAGTTCTCAACGTAAGTATTCAAATCTATCCTTGTCTAATGGCTTAGTAAAAATGTCAGCCAATTGTTCTAAAGTATTGACATAATTAATAGTGATTATGCCCTTTAATACATGGTCACAAATAAAGTGATGACGCACCTTTATGTGCTTAGTGCGTGAATGTTGGACAGGATTTTTTGTTAATTTAATAGCACTAGTATTATCACAATGAAGTGGAATATGTGTTTGCATGGATCCATAATCAGCCAATTGATTTCGCATCCAAAGGACTTGTGCACAACAATTACCAAGGGCAATATATTCTGCCTCAGTAGTGGATGTAGCAACACTTTGTTGCTTTTTAGAACACCAAGATATAAGCATGTTTTCTAGGTATTGACATGCACCACTAGTGCTTTTACGATCTGTTTTACATCCAGCATAGTCAGCATCACTATAGGCATGCAATTGAAAGGAAGACTCTTTGGAATACCAAATACCTAAGTGAGGTGTGTGTTTAAGATATCGGAATATCCGTTTGACTGCATTAAAGTGTGACTCTTTAGGGTTGGACTGATACCTTGCACAGAGACATACACTAAATTGAATATCTGGACGTGATGTAGTCAAGTATAAAAGTGAGCCTATAATGCTACGATACAGTTTAGGATCAGTAGACTTACCTTCCATATCAACGTGGATGGATGCGGAGGAACCCATGGGGGTGGAAATTTCTTTGACAACCTCAAATTTAAATTTTTTAAGGAGTTCATAAACAAATTTTGTCTAAGAAAGAAAAATACCGTGGGCTGTTTGTTTTATTTGAAGTCCAAGAAAATAATTTAACTCACCCATCATACTCATTTCAAATTCATGAGTCATAATATTTGCAAAATCAGTGCACATCTTTTCATTTGTGGAACCAAATATGATGTCATCTACGTATATTTGGACAATAATAATGTTATCATTTTCAGTTTTGACAAATAAGGTAGTATCTACAGCTCCCTTTTGAAAATCGTTGGAAAGAAGAAAACCACTCAATCTATCATACCAAGCTTTAGGAGCTTGTTTTAAACCATATAAAGCTTTAGATAATTTGAAAACGTGATCTGGAAAATCTTGACTTTCAAAGCCAGGTGGCTGTTCTACAAAAACTTCCTCATTTATAAAACCATTTAGGAAAGCACTTTTAACATCCATTTGAGATAATTTAAAATTTTTATGACATACATAGGCAAGTAACATGCGAATTGATTCTAATCTAGCTACAGGTGCATATGTCTCATCATAATCAATACCTTCTTCTTGCCTATATCCTTGTGCAACTAATCTAGCTTTATTTCTTACTATTGTTCCATATTCATCTAATTTATTCCTATATACCCATTTAGTTCCTATGATAGTTTTATTTTCTGGTCTAGGAGTTAATTCCCATACTTTATTTCTTTCAAATTGATTAAGTTCTTCCTGCATTGCTACAATCCAATTGCTGTCATTTAATGCATCATCTAATTTCTTAGGTTCAACTTAGGATATAAAGGCCGTAAATTCACAAATATTATTTAAGGAAGATCGGGTAGTTACCTTATTTTGAACATCTCCAATAATATTCTCTACATTTACTTCATTTCTAATTCTTGGTAGAGAAGTTTCCCTTTCTGGTTGTACGTTATCCAATGAGGGCTCTAAATTCTCGGATTCAAGTGGAATGTCGACTGCCATATCAGATTGAGAATTTCCCAAAGGTGTAGCAGCAGGTCTAACTTCGTCTACACACAAATCACTAGGTTCCTTTGCTTGGGAATTATTAAATTCATCAAATATTACATGTATAGATTCTTCCACAGCAAGTGTTCTTTTATTTAAAACCCTATATGCTTTGCTATGTTGAGAATAGCCAAGGAATATGCCTTCATCACTCTTTGCATCAAATTTTCCTAACATTTCTTTTCCATTATTATGAATAAAGCATTTACATCCAAATATGTGAAAGTAAGAAATATTTGGTTTCTTACCATTTAGTAATTCATAGGGAGTTTTCTTAAGTATAGGTCTCACAAAAGCTCTATTTACAATATAACATGCAGTATGAACAGCTTTTCTCCATAAATACATTGGTAAATTCTTTTCACATAACATAGTTCTAGCTAGTTCTTGTAAAGTCCTATTTTTTCTTTCAACAACTCCATTTTGTTGAGGTGTTCGAGCTACAGAAAAATTATGATTTATTCCATTTTCTAAACAGAAATTTTCAAAACTTGAATTTTTGAATTCACCTCCATTGTCGGTTCTAATAGCCTTAATTTTCAAATCTTTTTCATTTTGAATTCTTTTACTAAAACTATCAAAAGTACAAAAAGTTTCATTTTTGTGTTTAAGTAAAAATATCCAAGTAAATCTAGAAAAAATCATCTACTATCACAAAAACAAAGTACTTTCCTCCTAGGCTAGCTGTCCTCATTGGACCAAACAAATCCATATGAAACAATTGAAGAGGACGTGTAGTTGAAACAGATTCTTTTGGGTAAAAACTATTTTTAGTATGCTTTCCTTTAACACATGCATCACATATATGGTTCTTTTCATTCATATTAATTTCTGGCAACCCTCTAACTAAGCCCTTTTTATATAATTTTTTATTAATTGTTTCATGTTGACATGTCCTAGCCTTTTATGCCATAACTGATTTGTATTAAATACATTACTATTCAAGCAAATTTCTTTATTTGGAACATTTTTAAGATCCAATACATATATATTATTTATTCTTCTATCATACAATTTGGTCTTTCTATCTTTGCTTGCTATTTTGCAATGTCGTGCCTCAAAAATTACTCTATATCCATTATCGCACAACTGACTCACACTTAACAAATTATATTGTAAACCATCTACAAGCAAGACTTCTTTTATGTTAACAGTAGAGGACGTACCTATTGTGCCAACCCCTTTGATGTCACCTTTTGAGTTATCACCAAAGGAGACCTTACCTTCAAGACTTTGAACAAGAGTCGAGAACAGATCTTGGTTGCCCGTCATATGCTTGGAACAACCGCTGTCTAGGAGCCAACTTATGTTCTCTCCTTTGCTTAGCTTCTCGGTCCATGCTTCCTGCAACAACAAATTTTATTCTATCTTGCTTTGGTCCCCAAGTTTGATTGGGTCCACCGGAGTTAGTACAACTGTTTTGTTTTCTTATCCATCTTTTGATTACCGTATATGGTCTATTCAACTTGATTGGACATTTTTCTTTTGAATGCCCGTGAAAATTACAATACTTACAATACTTTAAGCAAGCAGCAGAATTTTTCTTTTCAATCCTACACATATTGCTAAACATTTTATTATTTATTTCAGGTTTATAACCTAACCCAGCTTTGTCATAAATGCCTTGCTGTGAATTTATGATATTTTCAAGTATCTTGCTTCCATTTGTGAAATTCTTAACCAAATTTTGTGATATGTTCAGATCACTTTCTAACCGCTTATTTTCGCTTAAGGTTTTAGCATTTTCATCATGCAACAATTTTATTTTATTTTCTAATGAGTCAATTTTGTATTCGTACTTCTCACATTTTTCTTTTAATGAGATGTTATTTAATTTTTCAGCTTTTAAAGCATCGGCTAAGTCATTAAAAGCATCTTGTAACTCATCAAATGAATAACTTTGAGAAGAATCATTTACCTCATTTTCAACTTGTTCGACTTTGGCCATGAAACAAACATTTGCCACTTCTTCAGCTTCACTTTCGGAGGAGGAACTATCATCCCATGTAGCCACCATTGCTTTCTTTTTGTTCCTTCCATCTTTCCTTGATTCTTTCTTTTTGAGATTTGGACAATACATACGAACATGACCTGGTTTCTTGCACTCGTAACAGATCTCATCAGAAGGTTCTCTTCTTTTATAATTATTCCCATTCCTTCCTTTCCTATAGAATTTTCTAAATTTCCTAGCAAGTAATGCTATATCCTCATCTAAGTTGTCTTCACTCTCATTTTCTTCACTCGTAGAAGCTTTAAAAGCAATATTCTTATCAGATTTACTCGTTCTCTCTTTATCCTTCATTCTCAGATTCATTTGCATTTCATGAGTTTGTAATGAGCCTAATAATTCATCCAATGATAGCTTGTTTAAATCATGAGCTTCTTCTATAGCTGTTTTCTTAGGATCCCATGCTTCATCTAGACAACCTAAAATTTTCTTAACCAATTTCTTGTTCTCATAGCGTTCACCCAACAAAGCAAGTTCATTAACAATATTAGAAAATCTAGTGAACATATCAGATATACTTTCAGCAGGTTTCATCATAAACAATTCATATTTATGAATAAGCATAGTGATTTTGGAATCTTTAACCTTTTGAGTCCCTTCATGTATTACTTCTAATTTATCCCAGATTTCTTTTGCAGTTTGGTATGTAGAAATTCTATTATACTCATTAGCAGTTAAACCATAATAAAGCAATGTCATGGCTCTACCATTTTGACCCATTTCTTTGGACATTTTTTCATTCCACAATCTAGGTTCTTCCTTAGGTATAGTAATCTCTGTATTAATTATCTTCCAAGACTCAACATCTTGACCCATTATGTATATCTTCATCATATTTTTCCAATGACTATAATTGGTACCATAAAAAATTGGTGGCTTATTAAAAGCTAAAATTGTTGACATGCTACTTGTCATGATCTACACTAGAGTTTAGATTTCTAATTAATTTAACTAGTGCCCACTCCGATACCAATTGAAAGGTCCCTAATTACCTAAGAAGGGGGTTGAATTAGGTAATAAAGGCTACAAATTTTCTTTTTAGTTATTTCTTTTGTCTAATCACAGTTAATTAAAAGAAAATAAACAAACAAGTAAACAACCAAGGAAAATAGCACAGGAGAATTTGGGAGGTGTTTCGGCCACAAGTCGGCACCTAATCCACCCTGCTTTAGTTTCCCCACTAAAGCCCTCTCTCAAAAACGGCTATGAATAAGCCAAATTACAAGGGATTCTCAATCCCCTTTAAACCCAGAATACAGAAATTTCTCTCCCCGAAATTTCCTATTCTATAGTTCTTACAATATCAAATATAATATCAATCAAACACAAGACGTATGATTTCAAAGAAAGTCCTAAATCACAATTTTTGAATAATAAGCTCTAAATCGATTTACACTTGGACAAATTATCAAATGAAGATCATAGTGTAAAATCAATGCAATAGAACTCAATACAAGCAAGTATGAAACAAAATCACCGAGTAATCAGAGTGGCGTGATTTAGAATTCGTGATGCACTGCTTGATGTAGCTTTTGCGAAAGGTCCCTTTGAAATCAATTGAAGCAAATCCTTTATAGACGAATCCTTAAGCTTTTCCCAAAATTTCTTGTTAATCCAACGGCTAGATTGCAAGATTTTAGCCATTAACTTCTCCAGGGTTTCCTCGGAATGGAAGGCAAATAGGAGAGAAGAGATTTGCGCTTTAATTGGAACTTTCGAGTCTTTATGAAACGACGTCATTTCCTTTAATGGTCCAACTTGAATATAATGCGGTCTCTTGTGCTGGAACGTGTTCACTCCTGACTTTTGTTGATGTAATATGTGGCGATTCTTTTGCCATACACTTGTCATGACTTATCCGTAATTGTTATACCAACCATATGCTATTGCTTACCATAATTAATTCCAACAATATTTGAATGGTTATAGCTATAAATGTAAAATTCAAATGACATTAACTCTCATAAATATTCCTTTATGATATGCAAATCAAATCAATCATAAGGAAATATTTTAGTTATATTCAAATCAAATTGTAATTCAATTTAGAATAAAACATTTATAGAACAAATCAAATAAAGAAATGAATTTAAAAGTTTTGCATTTATTAAAACCAAATTTTCCCAACACTAACATGTTCTTTGTAAACTACCAAATAGGCTTAATCTGTCATAGTCTTATTTAGTAAGCTACAACTCACATTAGTCTATATATATTTAACTATTAAAAAATTATTTATATCACTTTATTATAGCAATCTTAAGTTAATTAATATAAGCTTACATTAATAAATCTAACGAAAATTGCAAAATTCACTGCCATTAAAAGGGACTAAAGAACAACAAAGAATATAAGTTTGGTACAACGCATACCTAGGATTGGTAAAACAACAACATCAAAGTGGTTGGGGAAAGAGATCATGCGAACTAAGAAACATGTAATCCTTTTCATTGCCCAAAGAAAATGACAATCATTTACAAGAAAAATGAAGATGAACTAGTGTGATTCGTGCATCTATTAAATCAATAAGTTGCATGATTGTAAAGTTAGTTAATGTTGTTGAAACTTTGGTTGTTATTTACTTTGTATATAAAGGATATTTTCTTGAATACTTAAAGAAGAATTTAGAAAAAAAAAAAAAAAAAAGATCTTTGATGACCACTTGAATTTTGTCAGTTTTACTGATATGTCAACATATCTATTAGGTGACATATTAACATTTTAAATGATAAATTTGTATTACATAAAGGTTTAAAAAAGAAATTGAATAACATAATAGTAATAACTTATCATACTCTTTTAGTGAGGATATTCATTTTTTTTTTTTATAGATAATCAAATATGTGTTTGATAGGTGAATTTCCTTACCAAGAATTTTAACTTGTTATTTTCTTTTTTATCTTGTTCCTTTGTTTTTTTTTTTTTTTAAGAAATTTGAAGTCATGAATTTTTTTTTTATTTATAACAAGTTGGATTGTCACGTGAACAAACCACTCTGATTCAAGATTTCATATATGTCGTGTACAACACGCTTGTATTTTGTACACTTGTTGAATATATATGCATTGAGTCACATGACATTAACACTTAAAATGTTAACAAAAGATAAGATTTTGTCTTGTAAAATTCAATCATAAAGGGTGATTTTGTTTTACAATTTTTGCATAACGGGCCAAAGAAAGCATAGCTTCGCGTATATGCCTTTCTCTTTTGACTTACGTTGAACTTATGATATCGTTCAATTTTCAATCGAAGTTGGTCGACAAGAAATGACTGGCTAATGGAATATCACAATGCAAGACAAGGGTGGCTTTTACAAGCTCAATTTATGCATTTGCATGCACAATAATAAGCCAAAACTAGTGAGCGACCTGGACATGGCAGGTGGGAGACACATAAAGCTTTGGGGTTCACAGTCGTTTTCATGTATCAGAAATGTTATTGGATAAGGCAAAGTACTTTCACTTCAGTAGATGTTTGAAAATATTGAAGGGATTCTCCTCTAATACTATTATTCAACTGGCCAAAGCATTTCACCTTTGTACAGGACAAGGAATCCGAGAAATCTACATGCCACCCTTCACCAATCGTTGTTTGCTATGCACTGTGTTATATGTCATTTAACCACACTTACAAAAAGGAATGTCATCACAAAATTAAAGAAAGGAGAAAGTTAACAAATTAAGTGAATTTATTGTATTATTCTGTTGTGTTTTTACAATGTACATTGTTGTTGCTATTTATATATGAATAATCAAAGAATTCTTTACATGACAACTAAATATATAAGAAAAATAAACACCTAAATATATATAATGATGCATCATATATTTAAAGAAGATTAATATCTAATTTACTTAACCTAGAACATTGCATATTTTCTTAATACTTTCCTCCAAGTTGGAAATTTAGATAAGTCAAATGTTCCAAACTTGAAGAGATGTCAAATATTGTTTACTATAAAGTGCTTATTAATAAATCTGAAGGCTACTCTTTCTCTAACACTTCTCTCCAAGCCGAAATAAGGAATACTACCAAAAGCAGCCAGCCTATGCTCCAAAACCTCAAATTCAGAGATTGAACCGCGTTCTTCTTATTATCAGTTACAGATTTAACCACATTTCTAGGTTCAACTATTATTTTTTCTCCATATGAAGTTCACCCATACTGGGCTCAGAGCCGTACCTTTATCATGAAATATTCTACTAGAATATTGATGTATGTTGCTGGGACTACAAATAATAGAAGTTAATGAATTCGTTTTAAGTTGCCTTTTTGACTCCTTAATACTACAAAAACAAACGTTTGTCCAAGGCTTTCATGATATGACGATTGCTACATAAAATGATACGCTGCAGAGTTCATCATATGTTAAAAGGAAGTAAAATAGATAATGAATCTTTGTATTCCTTCGATTTGATTCACAACGATTTTTTTTTTTTTTTGGAAATTTAGCAAACCATAATGCGAGAATCGATAACTTAGGGACGAAATTATGAGTATAATGAAAGACTTGGACCTCTATTTTTTCGTTTCAAGCAACTCACACTTATGAGTATAGTTGTTGAAACCTTTGAAATTGGGAAGTGTATGCATAAGAAAAATAAACGAGTTAACACATGTTTAATTCACTCAAACCAGAGATCAAAATTTTAAAGATTTAGATTTCGCAAAGATCTCACAGATATATCATTCTCAGCGACAAGACTAGGATAGGATAACTCTTGCTGCCCGCTGCTTTATAAATGAATTCACAATTGTCAAAAGATAAATCTTTAAGTATTTAGCACCTGTCCCAACAACCGCTGAACCTGAGGAGTTATTTTTCCCCCTTTCCTTTTTGTTTTCTATTTTTAAAGAATGCGGTATTATTCGTAATGTGACTGCAACTAGAACATCCGTATTCCTAATAATAACTAAAATGTATATCTTAAGACTACATATAAATGCAGTTACACGCACTGGTTCTAACTAACAAAAATCCAAGGAAAAAGTTCAAATCAGGAAATGATGCCAGCCAGATGACCCACTCTGACTCTTTAAATGTTTTCTGCAGCACAAGTAAAAGCAAGTAATAATTTTCAGATCAGAGAACAGGAAACATACTCTCTTTAATCATCTTTTTAAGAGTAAGAAAACTCTACATTCTATCATACATCTCAAAAGTAAGGTCATTTTATAACTCCAAACAAAAGTATCCCACTGTATGCACCCAAGTTCCAAAAGGATCCAACATGAAGTTCAATTCCCAAGAGTCAGAAAGCAAAAACTACACATGGCATCAGCAACAAGGCCAAAATAATTAAATAGGAGACAGCATCGGGTCTGACATCAAATTTGCACAACTCTAAGAGTAATCTTCAATTTGAAAATCAAGATTTAGCCAATGAAACCAAAATTTCGAGTTCATAAAGTTGGTAAGAAGAACAGAATGCTTCAAATGACTAAATTGATTAATTATCAATGAATTCAGCAAAATTAATTAGTAAGAAAGTCATTGTGCCACAGCAAAGAGGCCAAAGCAAATAGTGAACCAATAGATGCCAGCAATAGGTTAAAGCATATATCCTGTGACCATATCTCTCTGAAACCATTCTTCAATCATTTAGCCATTACTTTGCCAAATAATGACGTCCCACCAGTTTTTCCAGATCTAGAAAATTTCTTCAGTACGCAAACCATCTTTCAGAACCCGCTACAAGCAAGTACCAGTAACTTGTGCTGGCATGTATATGCGTGCATTTTATAGTTCTTTTAGGTGGGGGCAGGTTCATGTTGATAGCATCCTCTGTCAAGTATGTATGTGCACGTGGGTATAATGATGCATGCATAAAAAGAAATTAGAAGAGTTCCCTAAAGCAAAAACGATGGAAAGAAACCCTATGCTAAATGACATATTCTTCCTTAATAACAGTCTTCCCAACTCTTGCAGATATTGATGGTGTGTAAGCATCCTGCAGTAAAGGGATATGACACAGCTTGGTAGTGCATTGTTCTGGACACATAAAGTCACAGATTAAGGCATTGCCACGCCAAGCTACTACCTAACTTATGAGCAGTAACACTCTGTTCGTAGGATACTTGTACTAACCATTAACAAGTACATCCGCTTCATGCCTCAACTGTAGTAAGGAAGGATTGAATCCCAAAAACAATGAAAAGAACTCCACCAGAGAGTGCAACCTGCAAAAAATATGTACACATGTTTTAGATGTTACAAGTTGCTTGCCACAACCACGGCCATAATGTGAAAAGATAAGCAGGTTCAAGTTCCCAAATTTACCATTTTCTCAGATATTTGAGATGCCAAGCTCTTTCCACCAATGACTGCTGCAGTAGTGCACAATGCTTGTCCTCTGAGGAAATTAAACAGTGTCACTTAGATTTACTAAAAATAAATGCAGAGACATAAATCCCCCATATCTCTAGCCACTACCAAACAGCTCAATTACAAAAAACGAAAAAAAAAAAAAAACAATTTCCCTATTATGTACCTCGACGTGGCAAAAGGTCTGTGTAACACAAGAGGTTTACTGTGAGCACACAAGAACTAGAGTATGATCCTCTCTTTGCAAATACCAGCAAAAGAGGCATCTAAAAGCACATTCACCTATGTTCAAGTTACTTTATCCTGAACACAGACACTTTGCTTTAGAATGTCCATGAGATATCATACCACAGTAAAGTACATATTTTAGAAACTTTACACTGTATATTTATTCAAACCATCTGTCTACTTAATATATTAAACATCTGATTATTGTTTTTCTCTCTAAAACCTTATCCGGAAACATTACAGTTTTTGAGAAATTCAAGCGACTGACACAAGAAAATAGACCACAAGTGGGACATTGCACAATTTCAGATATCTCAAGTCACATGTGCACACATGAATGAGAATGCAAGAACACAGCAAATTACTTGGTTAGATATAGTAGAAAAAATTATATAATTGGAAAGACTTTAAAACACAAAATTTTCAGCAATATACATGGACAGATGGATAGACATGACTTACATAATTCCACCAAGAACAACACCAAATGGGTTCTCATCTGCAGCCAAACCTATTGTGGCTATCTGGAAAAATAGTTAGGTCATTACTGTATTGTTGATTTAGGTAAAGATGATTCTCTTACATAGATAGACAACGTGCTTTTGCTGGATGATGTCTACCTGGCTCTTGTCACCCCATTCACCGAAAAAAGTAATAGAAAATGCCTGCAATATAAGCGTATTGAAACAGGTAAGGCATTTGTTAGCCATGCTAAGTCTTGAATTTAATAATCCACACAAGTATAACCTTTAAAAAGATTGGCGAAAAGAACTGTGCAAGAAATGGCTGTTTCTGCTTTTTCAAATCATCGTCATTCTGCAAGGGAAGACAAAAAAATGTTATAGCTTATTCAACCATGAAGCATGACATAATGAACGAATCAATCACCACAATAACAGAACGAAGATGTCTCTGAACAAGGATTACAAATTCTTCAGAACATTTTAACAGATTCCAAACCTCTTTTACCAAAATGAAAACAAATAGCAGCAGTCACTAGAAACAGAACACTATTGTAGAAAGAGAGGGAAAATCATTTCTCCTCTTTGTGGTAGAAAGATAGTAATACACACTACCTTGCTACTCTTTTTGGTCGTTGCTGCATCAGCCTTCAAGTCAGCGTCCTAACAGACCATAAAGGGAAAGTCAATAAAGGCTTCAGATAAAATATTAGGAACCATTGGTGGAAGAAAACCAACCAATTTTGCTTCAACTTCAGCCAATTCTTCTGCCTCCCTGAGGTGAACAAGATTCAGCACCAGTATAAATCTTCTATTAGATCATGTATTCATGCAAAAGCATCAAACAAGTGCACAAACATAAAAACGAAATCATTACCCATCCCCAGTAAATCCATCCCGTAAAGACCATAGTCCAAAAGCAAAGAACAAAAGTGTTGTTATGTGATGAGTCCAGTTACGAGGGATCTGCACAATTTAAGATCACCAAACTGTCAAGTCTCGTTGAAACAAAAAAGTGGCAGAAGGATAGGTGAGGTACAGTATCACATTACTTGAGAAGATACATTCGCTACATCACATGCTACCAATAGGCTATGATAACTGAAGTTAAATCAATGTTCTACGTCAGAGATGTATAAATCAGTATGAACAATAACGCAAAACTTCGCCAGCACAGATTGTAGCTCTCTACTTGCAGGATGCTTTGTCTAACATCAACTGTTACGTACTTCACAACATTACTAGCCTAAAACAGTTGCTTCAAAAACAGAAGCTAATGCCACCTTATGTTTTCAGCACCATGAAATCTTTAAGCAGTTCTTCAGCAACATCACAGTCAGCTGGTTGATTATGCTGTAAGCATAATCGCAAAAGTGGTGACATCATTGAACAGCACTCCCAGCATGATGATGCTCATCAAGATTTAATCCAATTTCACAGTGTTTTCTACCTTTGATGTTGTCAACCAATCTTAGAAAGATAAACCCATTGCTTAAAATGAATATCCTATATAACAAAGCACTATTATATAAGACCCTCGTTAATAATGAAAAAACACATTCTAAATACAAAACATCATGTCAGAAACTAGCTGAGCAGGAAACGACAAGAAAAAAGGAAAGATAAAAATCAAGTTCACTTGCATTTAGCTAAACAGCCCAAAAGAATTAAATTCAGAGGACTGAAAGGAAAATTTTCCGATTTAAATGATTTTCATACATCTGTTATTCTCTCATTAGCTTTCAAAAGTCAAAAATCAGATTTAGATCAATACTGTTATGCTCAACTTTTCTGCAAGCATAAAATATGAGGAAAATCCACAAGGACAAGCAATTTTTACAAAGACAGAATCTAGACCAGATTTGGAGCTGCCCAACCAACAAGAGCGGAAAGAATAGTCATCACCTGCAAAACAACAAATGTTTCCAGCACCGTAAGGCCTTAAAAGTTTGTCAGAAATCAGAAGCAAAACCAAATAAAAAGAAAAGGAACAGATGGAAGAAAGACACTTACAATCAAAGCTGAGAGGCAACCAGACAAAACAAGTCGCCTAGGATGACGCATAGCCAGGATCTAAAAACACATTATCACCATGTTAGGAAAAGCGAAGCTCATGTTCTCATAAATTATGCCAAAGGAACATAAGATCTGCAATTTTATTTTCACTCAAAGTACCTTATCAAAGGAAATTCAACAAATAATCTATGCACACATAATACTGACCCAAGAAATTATCCAAGCAGGGAAGAAAATAGACACTTAACAAGAACAAACTTCGACATCAAAATTGAATGCAATTTAGACCCTTTAACATCATGCATCCTTGGAAACGAAACATATTCTATTTGTTTTGCACTTCTTCAATTATGAACTCTAACATAAAAATGCATTATGATTTGATGCAAGTAGATGGCAAGTAAAATGAGTTGCAGAATCACAAGACATCCAACTTTAAGTGTTCACAAAAAATGGAAAATTTATCAATTAAGAGTGAGCTTAATCCTCAAGCATCACAGGCAGTGTGCCCTATTGAGCTCAGTCACCAATCAGAAGTACTTAACTCCATAGAGCACTGTTCATAATACAGTCACAATATGTCTCTCGCCAACTACAGCATGTAATTATATATATGTGGAAAGCCAAATATAAATTTCAGATTTCAAAAGAACAAATAAAAGTGACTATGCAATAGAAAACAACCAAAGAAGAAAAAAGAAAAACAAAATGCAATGAATTTGGAATAGATCCTAACCGCGGCAGCAAAAAAGGTCTTGTCGCCGATCTCGGAGAGCACAGTCATGGCAAGCGACTTGGTAAAACCCTAATTAGCCGAATAAAACCAGACGCAAAAGAAAAAGCTCATTACCAAATACTAATTACAAATCTAAGAAAATATTAGAACTATATTGCTTGATTCATATCGGTTAAGAGTCAATGAACCTGCACGACAGTGCTCATTTTTGCTGCAAACCAGTTAAGGAGCTGAAGAAAAAATCAGAGCGCAGAGAAATCTAACAGACGTCTACGAGGGGTCTGATTCTCTTCGACCCTCAATCTCGCACGACTCTCTCCCACCGAGTTCAGCGGAGTCGTTGACGCTTCTAAATGCGCTTTAGGTGAAAAATAAAAAATAAAAAATAAAAAATAAAAAAAGAGAGGCAAAAAGACAAAAAGCCGGCCCGTATCTTTGCGGGCTGCGCGTGCGAGCGAGAGAGGGACGTTATAAATTTAATTGGAGCCGCTTGCCGCCTAGGGTTCGATTCGTGGAGGATATTGTACCAACGGCGCTGGGATTGGATTGGAGGCGTTTTCCATGGAGAATTGAAGTTCGACGATGCTTTACCTACGCGACATCACGTGCGTGGCAGACACTCATTGATGTGGCTCGCCTCTAGTCTGGCTCCTGGCTCAAAGCTGCTGTAGACTGATTCTTTGTCAGCACTAAGGAGTCACTGGCTAAGCCGATGGAAATTCTTTATTAAAGTAAATAAATAAACAAATCCTTGAGCTCATCATGGGTTCGATTGCGGAGGATATTGTAGTGGAGGTGATGAAGGAAAGGATGCTTTCAGGACCTCACATATGAGCATCCCTCATCTTGGCGGATATATGCCACCCAAAAAATAGTATTTAAGTGTCAATTATTTTGGTATATGCCCTTTGGCATTTTAGCTTTTTAGTGTTATCTTTAAAAAGCTATATTCGTCAAATCTTTAAAAAGACGTTTTTTTAAAAAAAAAAAAATTTTCACTTCAGTTTATTCTTTGAGTCATCCAACTGCAGTTTCATTTGTCAGTGTCAAGTGAGTATCATTGATACTTCGATGAAAAAGGATATATTCTTCTTGTTTTCCCAAAAGTTGGATTCGAAAGTTTATTACAAAAAATATGTATGCGAGAACTTCCTTACAGTCATGCTAATAATGAAAAATCCTTGAGTTCTTCGTGGGACTCGTATGCAATCCAGGGAGGCTTATGTTAAGATGTCCTTTTCATTGTCCTTGTACAAGAAACTGGTATGCTTAAACAAAGACATTATGAGAGTCCCAGGCGATAACGAAAGAAATCTTTTCATTGTATCTGTTATTTTGCAACAAAGTCAACCCTCCGGTTTGCGGTGCCTACTGAAACATGAGGTGTTTACTGACGTGCGTAGCGTAGATTACTTGAGGAGTAGTTAACGAGCCGTCAGAAGATCTTTTAGACTAACTCACCCTCCAATCAGAAGCCTGAAAGTTCAACCGAAATCTTAACAAAAGTGGAAAAGCGATGAAGAGGGGAAAAAGCAGGTGTCGCTTTTCCCGGATTTCAAGTACGGACACCTCAGCTGGGCACCACCTCAAGAAATTTCATCGCCTTTGTCCAGCTCTGGACTCCCTACGGACGTAACACCACATAGGCAGCTTCCTTTCTTCGGCTCTGTTCTTGTTTATTTCTTGGGTAACCCAAACCCACACGCGTAACAAGAAGTCACGGATCCTTGTGGGACACGCTGCTGTGAAGGAGTTCCCTGGTCTCAAGCAAAGTACGGATTGAAAGAAATCTAACGAGGATAAAACTTTTTTTTTTTTTTAATAATTTAAAACTCCCACAAAGCTTGTTTAATGACTTAGACTGGGAAAAACAGCAATCCGTCCCAAATAAAGCTTCTTTGGGTCAAGAGCTGTCAGCCTCCTCTAATCACCTTTAGCTCTAGTTGACACGAGGCTGTTACAACTATAAACTCAGAACCTCCAAATTGTTGGTGATTAGAGCAGGATGCCCAGAACTTTACGCACAACTCTATCAATCTTTAGTCGAGTATATGGAGCAGAACATGGTGTTTGCTAGTGAAGTACATGTTTATTTGCCCATTGTTTTGATCTGCAATTTGGGCCGACAATGACAACGACAATGGGTTGAGGTCAGAGTGCGTTTGATCCGTTTGAGGTCGAGAAGATTTTCTCGGCCCACTCAGAAAATACCGAGTGTTCCTTTCTGGTGGGTAATTTTGTGTTGGGCCCGGTAGCACAAAGGCTAGCTTTGACGTAATGATTATTCCCCTCAACTTGTGAGCACAATCGAGGGTTAGTTGCGTCAGTGGCGTACAGCCCTCTTGAGTCCAACCTAACCTTTTGACTTGGAATGTTCCCGAGAAGGTCACCATCGAGTTGCTTTTGGGAAACCAGAACAAATTTAGATCTAATACGGTCAAAAGGGTCGAAGAGAACAGATCCATGAGTGGTGAAAAAGAGTAAAAAAATCAGGCCTTTTTCAAACCTCTAATACTCCGTGCTAGAATTAAATTTCTTACAATACCACCCGTTTCACCCTCAAAAACCCACGTAGAGAAACGTTGGTGGTAAAATACAGCAACAAGAAACATTAACTTACACACAAAGGCAATGACATCGGGAAACCATCTGATAAGTTCCCAAGCTTATACTGCCCGAGATCTGTCGAAAACATCCTTTACGCCCCACCTATTGGTCAGGTAAAGAGCATCCAAAGCTTCTCTCCCACCCTATAGCCTTTTGTTTTCATAACGTGCTTGACGTGAGTCGCGATAAAATAAAAAGCCCCGTAGTCTCCAAGCTATTGTCATCCCTCTCTCTGACTCTCTGTCTCACTGTCTCACTGTCTCACTGTCTTTCTGTCTGTCTACCTCCCTCTCTGATTCCAGTGGCCAAAATGAGGTTCTCACCTCACCTTATCTTCTTCTCCTTGTTCTGTGCTTTGGTAGGCATAGTCCACTCCAGAAGCTCACCTCAGACCCCCAAAACGACCATTCTCGACGTCACCGCTTCGATTCGCCAAACCCAAACCGTTTTCGCGACCCAAGCACTCAACCAACAGAATCCGAGCTTCTCATCTGAGTCTGCGCTCGCTTTTCATCTGCATTCTAGAGCATCACTCCTGAAACACTCTGATGTTGACTACAAGTCCCTGACTTTAGCCCGACTCGAGCGTGACTCGGCCCGTGTGAGATCTTTGACGGCCCGGCTAGATCTAGCGCTTCGAGGCATTCGCCAATCAGATCTTAAACCGTTGGACACAAGCGGCGGTCAGGGGTTTGAAGCTGAGGAGATACAAGGGCCGGTTGTTTCAGGGACGAGCGAGGGAAGCGGCGAGTACTTCTCACGTGTCGGAATCGGCAAGCCGCCGAGTTCAGTTTACATGGTGCTCGACACGGGTAGTGACGTCAACTGGCTACAGTGCGCTCCCTGCGCCGACTGCTACCAGCAGGCTGACCCGATCTTTCAGCCGGCTTCGTCCTCTTCGTACGCGCCGCTCTCATGCGAGACGCAGCAATGCAGGTCCCTGGACGTCTCCGAGTGCCGCAACAACACGTGTCTCTATGAGGTGTCCTACGGCGACGGCTCTTACACCGTCGGCGACTTCGTGACTGAGACCATCACACTTGGGTCCACTTCGGTCCCCAGCGTAGCCCTTGGCTGTGGCCACAACAATGAAGGCTTGTTCATCGGCGCCGCTGGCTTGCTCGGCCTCGGCGGCGGCTCTCTATCGTTCCCGTCTCAGCTGAATGCCTCATCCTTCTCTTACTGTCTCGTGGACCGTGATAGTGACTCAGTCTCCACCCTTGAGTTCAACTCACCTCTTCCTCCTAACGCCGTTACGGCCCCGTTGCACCGTAATCCCCAGCTGGACACATTTTACTACCTCAGCCTCACTGGGCTTAGCGTTGGCGGCGAGTTGCTTCCAGTTCCCAAGTCCGCCTTCAAAATCGACGATACCGGAAACGGCGGAATCATCATCGACTCGGGTACGGCCGTTACCCGGTTTCAAACGGACACCTACAACTCGCTCCGAGACGCGTTCGTGAAGGGCACGCGGAACTTGCCGTCTACAAACGGCGTGGCGCTGTTCGACACGTGCTACGACCTGTCGTCGAAGTCCAGTGTCGAAGTCCCAACGGTGGCGTTTCATTTTCCAGACGGGAAGACGTTGCCGTTACCAGCCAAGAATTACCTAATACCGATAGACTCGGCCGGGACGTTCTGCTTCGCATTCGCTCCGACCGCGTCGGCGTTGTCAATCGTCGGGAATGTCCAACAGCAAGGGACACGGGTCGGGTTCGATCTCGCAAATTCTGTCGTCGGGTTTTCACCCGATAAATGCTAAGAGGAATGAATTTGTTTATGGATTATGTTTGACAGCGTCTTAGGTTTTGTTTTTCAATGAAAACCCAAGATTTTTACTTTACCATTTCATATCGATTTCTTCTTCTTCGGCGAACCATAACCCTGGTTGGGTAAAGTTGTCGGAACTTTTGAGAGGTTCGAAGCGTATACGATGACATTACCGCTACTCCTTAATCCTTTACGAAGTATAGTATAGTAAGGTGTAAGGAAAGTAAGTCAACAACTGTGTCAGTACCCAGGAAAAGAGAAAAATAAAAGGAGAATAGAGATTCAGAGGCCACTGGCCTTATCCCCAAAAGTGTCGGGTGGAGCAATCAAGTCATGTGCACTTTCCAGGACATTTGAGCCTTTATGTCTCGGTGGAGTGGACTTTACCTTTTACTATCCTCTTTCAATAATCAATGGCAAAATCGTGGGTCTTGTCGGACGCCTTCGGTGCAGTCCAGGACAAGTAACTAGATTGAAATGCTGTATGCTTTAATAATACAAAGTTTTATATGCTTTAAATCGCAACTTGACAAGGGTTTAAAGGGTAAGGTTAGAGATGAAGTTTTTTTTTCTTCTGTTCTTTATCGAGTTTTTTATGTTGCGAGGCGAGATACAGAACATGCTCAGGCCGGCTTCTCAAAGACAATTGCATTTTCACTTCCATCGAAATGACCAAGAAATTGCCCCACTGATTATAACTGCGATGGCCCATGTATTTCCTGCATTTTACGGTGGGAGGCCTTCTCCAGAAGGACGAGACAGCGACGTTAACAATCTTAAAAAAGGACCTTCGACTCGTTAGACAGATGCATGCGTCGACATAAACCCTACCTTTGTCGCGAAAACAGGGTTTTTTATTAAATTACATATAGACGCAAACACATGCAGAATGAAGACATTTTTCGTTTACGATAATACGTTTATATATTCTAAAGTCTTCATATAAGAAAAAGTCAGTGGTCAATTTCAATATCCTAGTTATAATCTCATTAAGAAAAACCATTGATTTTGATATTTAACTAATCAAATCTGTGAGTAAATGAGGCAATAAGGTGGTGACACACTTAGCGTGATCAAAAATATTACTGTAATTGATAATTTTATGGATATGTTTCATTTCTGGCAATCACAAAAAGGACATCACCCAAATTCTAACCAAATGTAAACACCTCAATCAAATGAAGAGGAAGGAAAAGACAAAATAGAAGTCGAGGTGCGGTGCCGCTTCAAGAGGCGCGTGGGTTCGTCTCTCCGCCTCCAATTAGATCTGAGACAGTTAAACGAATCAGGACATTCAAATACTTCACCCTCGCTCTCTGTTTCTGTCTGTGTCTCTGTTTCTTAACGGTTGAGTTTCGGTTCCTCTCCAGTTCGCATGATTCTAAACCAAAACCCTAGAATTCTTCTCCATTCACCGCTGCTCTTCCAGTTCACATTCTCTCTTCCTTTTGACCTTTCAAAACCAAATTCAAATCCCCTATTCCCTTAACCGCTACGTAATATGTCACTCAGTCGTTGCTTCCCACCATGAGCGACTCTCAGAGCCCCACCTCCTCCTCCTTTGATTCCCCTTCCGTCTCCGGCGCCAACCAGGTTTCCGATCTCTCCCTCTGATTTACAAACACTTTGAGTTTAATTCTTATCTCGGTCTCACTGGATCCCGCATTTACTGCGCTATAAATGCAAAGCTTTGATCCCTCCTTTTTGCACTTCTTGGTTGCTTCATAATTATAGTCTTCTTAAAACACTCAAACTTTTCGTCCCATTTCGAACTTTTTTTTTTTTTTTTGGCAATTTAGAATGTGTTCTCAATCCGACTGCAACTGTTTACACATGATTTTCGGGTTCAAGTTACCAAACAATTACTTTTCTTCTGAAGTTCAGTTATTGAAGAATCATTTTAATCTATATCTTGGACAAGCAGCTCTTTTTTGGCCAACGCTATTAGGTCTGATCACTTTTAGCCCCGCTCTATCTAGGGGCAAACAAATTTATTTATTTATTTATTTTTATCATCTATGTGTTTTCTCTGGGTAATTTACTCTGATTTGTGCTGAAGTTTTTTTTTTTTTTTTTGTAAATAAATCATTGATCAATGTCGAAATAGGTGTTTTGGATAAACTTTTGTATTTCTTTGCGTGATTTACTGAAAACTTCCGAGGAAGATATTAATATTTTATGTTCGAATGATTATAGAATGTGGTCCGGAGTCGGAGAAGTGGCGATGGTGCTCAACCGCTGGATTCTGAGCCATCACGCCACTGGCACGATATCTTTTGGTTGGCAGTATTTATGCTTCATTTGGTGATTTTGGGATTCGGCCTCGTGGTTATCGGGTTAAACAGGTTCCAGAAAACGAATAGGCTAAATATTGATAGGTACGCTAGACATTTGGAACCCAGCGGGGGCTTGACGGAGAATTACTGGCCCATCTATGCTGTTGCTGGTGGTGTTGGGACTGCTCTGGGATGTATTTGGTTGTTGTTACTGGGTTCACAAGCTAATCACATGATGAAGGTTTCGGTGCACATTTTGACTACCTATCTTGCTGTGATTAGCGTTTTATGTTTCTGGGGCGAGCTTTTCTTTTGGGGCGTTGTATTTGCGATTGGTGCTACATTGCAGTTCTTGTATGTCATATCAGTAATAGACAGGTATGAGCTCAAAGTATTTTCTTATGATTGGTGCATGGTTGCCGAATACTTTTCCCATCAAAACCCTGACTTCTGAACAATCTTTCAGCGAGTTGAGATGTTGGTGGGAATGCATGAATGCCTACAAGTCCATCCTAGAGTACAAAATGATGTCACAACTTAGAAAGCCACAACTACGAGAGCAATAATGTCTCACAGATGCATGCACTGTCTAATTTTGATTGATTTTACATATGGGAGGAGGTGGCATTTAAACTTTCTGATTAGCATTTTTTAGTTAGTTCATGGTTTCTATCTCTCTTTCTCTCTCTGGAACACTTACACAATTGAATGCTGCTATTAATGAATCCAAATCAGAAAATCAGGTCTTCTGGTCTTTCTTGTCTTACACAATTACTTCATCTAACTATATATTGTTCATCTATAGACTTCCATTCACCATTCTGGTATTGCAAAAGGCTGTGAAGATGGTATGGAGTCTTCCAAAAGTTATGAGGGTAGCATATGCATTCATGCTTGTCATGCTTGTATGGATGGGATTATGGTCTTTTGGAGCAGCTGGTGTTGTGGCTTCAAGCATGGGTGATGGTGGACGCTGGTGGCTTCTTGTGGTGAGCTGGCAAGTTTTGCTCTTCATTACATCAATTGTTATTATAATGAGGATTATAGTGAACTACTATTGGAACGAGTGACAATGAATGAAACCAACTGATAAATTTTTTTCCTTTTTATATCCAGGTCTTATCTGTAAGCTTATTCTGGACAGGTGCTGTCCTCTGTAATACTGTACATGTTATAATATCTGGGATGGTTTTTCTTGTTCTTAACCACGGTGGTCATGAAGCATCATCGATTCCTTCAAATTCATTAAGGAAGTCTTTACGGCATGCTGTGACTACATCCTTTGGAAGCATTTGCTATGGATCACTCTTTACAGCTGCTATTCGAACACTACGGTGGGAGGTATCCATTTTGGCATTTGTTACATTTTCTTACTTGTTTTCAAGTCTGTGATTATGTTATTACTTCTCATTAAATGTTTGAAACATACTTCAGATTCGGGGAGTTCGGTCAAAGATTGGCAACAATGAGTGTCTACTTTGCTGTGTTGATTTTCTATTTCATCTCGTGGAAACACTGGTTCGTTTTTTCAACAAGTATGCCTATGTTCAGGTAGTATTTCTCTGTAAGCTTTTGTCGTGATACATGCATGCTTGTTATAGGAAATATCTGCACTGACATATATATGCTTGTTCATATTTATGTTTATATATGGGATTTGTGTGTCTAAAATTACTTATGGTAACAGGCTTATAAAACTCATTCAATTGAGAGAATGAAAAGATAAATATGATATAAGAAACATAAGGATGGAATATGTTTTTGGAGCTTAACCTTTTGGCCACCAAGCCACGTAGTTTGGTTTATTGATTTCGCTGAGGATTTTAAGATTACTAGGAAAACGGTCTCTGGAAATGTGGTTATAGGCTTGGTAGGTCAAAAGAAATCAGTACAATAGAGTTACCACATGAAAATAGGTGACTCACTACATATACATTATCTAAACTTATTCACAGTGATAGGCTTATATGATCAACTCTATGCTGCATTATGTTTTTGAAGCAGAATATTGAGAAAAAAGCTACTTAATTTACTTCATTGATTTAGATGGACAAGGATGTTCAGGTTGCTGGGATAATGGACTCTTGAGATGCAGGTATAGGCTGAGCCGGTCATAGAGTCAGCACATGAAAATAGGTACTCATCACACATTGAGGGCACTAATGGGGACCAAGTCAAAGGCCATGAAAAAAGTTATTCCAGAAGTATAAATTCTCTTGCACCCAAAGAACCTTATTGGTCAATTTGTTGGGTTATTCTGCCATGGATAATACACTTATTTGGTTTTTCAATTAGTATACAATTTATTTAGGAAATTTGTGTAGTGGTTGTTGGAGAATACAGATACTCCCACCAAAAACAAAAGGGTGATAGAGGAGTTTGAAATTCAATCCTGTGAGGGTGAATCAGTGCTATGTTCCTGTAAAAGAACCTTTTAATTTGCCTCAAAGGTTCTTCTATGTTGATAAGATTGGACTGGAGTGAAGCAAAGAAAAAAGTACATAGGTAATGCATGAAGAAAAATCAACAAAAACCAAACATACACAGATCCATCTTCAGTTGTTTTTTGTTTTTCTTTTTGGGGTAGAAAAACAAATAACAGTATCCTGTGTTAAAAATTGAACCCAACAAAAATGAAAACATTTTACTCCCAGCTACTACTAGCTTATTGCATTCAACAAATTCTCTTAGCTTTACAGGTTTTGCTTTCTTTTTTCACATTGCTCTGGCTCACTCATCAGTAAAATCTGATCTGAGATATCTGTGGGGCTTAAAGCCATTAAAATATCACCTTTTTCTTTTAAAGTTCTGTCCTCAATCTCTAACGCTGCTATATCAATCTCTTTCACTTACCATGACCTATTTCTTCTGCATAGCAGCCTCATTCCGGGGTGGTGGATACTTGATTCACTTTTCATTGTGGACTCTGACTGTGAATTTGATGATTGTTAGAGTAAATTTATTTGTTTATTTGTCTCCTGCTACTGTCAATTCTAGAATATAGTTTACGTAAAGCATGATTTTCAACGCCTTTTGTCTTCAGATTGCTGTTTGTGGCAAAAGCTTTAATCATTCAGCAAGGGATGCCTGGGAGTTATTCCAGTCAACTGGAGTTGAAGCTCTTGTTGCCTATGATTGTTCAGGTGCTGTTCTGCTAATGGGCACCCTTTTGGGCGGGCTTGTCACTGGAACTTGCACTGGTGCTTGGACCTGGTTTAAGTGGAGGGACAGAGTGAGCATGGTGGGGTCCACTGCAATGTTAATGGGAATGGTCTTGGTAAGTTTTTCCCTTCAACTAAATTTACCCCTTTTTCAACTAATCTGTTGCTTAAATTTCTGGTCAATTAAAAAGATTGTGTTATAATTTGGTTTAAGGATGTTAGACTGATGTCCTAGTAACTCAAGGACTTGTCAGGTGTGCTCCCACCGGTATCCGGAGACGTGTAAAATGTTTTTAGACTCAGCAAAAAATAGGGTTTCTAACCAAGTTGACATTTTGTATGGAGTAGAGATTTGTCCTTATCCAATTCCAGGAATTAGTTGCTGATATCTTTTGCCTTAATCGCTAGTAATTTGCTTCAATTCTACTACACATTTCTTATGTGATTGTAAGGGGACGGGGAAGCACTGGAAAACTCTTGATTTCACTGCTTTTCAACAATTACCCGATACTAGATTAGCTCAGGTTGTTTTCATAGCAATCTATGCTTGACTACTGGAGACAGTCCTTGTTAAAAATTATGACACTGTGCTGAAATTTTATTGCAAAACAGTTGCGATGTAATATCTAAATGATGGTAAAATATCAGGTGGGACTGGCAATGGTCGTGGTTGAAAGCGCGGTTACATCAATATACATCTGTTATGCAGAAGATCCATTCTTAATTCATAGATGGGACCCTGAATTTTTTGACCAGATGTCAGAGATGTTACACCAACGTCTTCAGCATAGGAGCGCCAGGGTAAGGGAAGTGTTAACTCAGAGTCGGCTGGATGGTCATATGCAAGAAATGCTACCTGTTTGAATGTCTCCTTTGTTACCAATTGCACAGTATGTTTCAACGCTCTTTAATTTATTAATTTACATATACAAATCTTGAATGCCCTTTCCTTTTGCACTAACATGGCCCGAGGTAGAGCTTAATCTGATTGCTCGAATGATCAAGAGGCAACTCCAATAATTAGACCATCGGTAAACGATAATTTTCATCTGCATGCTTTTTCTCCGAAATATCTGACTGAGAGGTGTGGAAGAAGATAATGCATTGTAAGGGTTTCAAGTGCCATAGAAACTCTGAAACTTTTTGGATATTGTCTTCTTTAAGGAATCAGCAACTTGGAAAGTCGAGTGTTTCGGATTTGCACGGGCGGCGCTTTTGAATCTGTTTCATGGCCATATTTGCAAAGATTCAAGCAAAAACAGACTCTTTTAGCAATATGGACAATTTTAGGATCAAACTCAAATCTAGATAGAAAACGTAAATTTTACTGGTTCTAACCATACACAACAGGACTTAACACCATGATTCAAACAAACAAGAAACCATCAAAATCAACAAGACACTAGGCCCTTATTAGGATGCCGGAACAGTAGTAAAGTCTTGAAATTCTCCATTAATGCCAGCAACATTGTTCACTCTCATTGTTCTCTCTAGTCAAAACGCACCATTTTGATAAGTCACAAGAGCACCTATTTTCTATTCTTACCTTTCAGAAGAACCATGACTCATGACAAACAAGCCAAATACTCCTTTTAAAATCTAGCGGTTGCTGAGAACACTGGGGGCTTGCATGAAGGCATAAATTTGAGGATGAAACAGATGCAAAATGGGAGCCAATAATTGAAGCCAAAAAGAAGAAGAAGAAGAACGAGAAAATCTAAATTCTAATGGTTGGCATTATAGGCGGGCAAGATCGTCGTGGGTGTGGGGACTGTGACCGATGATATTTAGGTTCATGAGGTTATAGCACTGAGGTTTACTGAGACTGCCAGGCAAGAATTGAGAAGGCAGGTGCGAGTGCTTGACATTTGACCAGCTAGCTCTTAGGGCTCCATTGGGGCAGAACACTGTATGGACTTTGATGCAATTTATCAGCCTTCATTTTTTTTTTTTTTAAGTTATATTTTTTTGTGTTTTGTGAATTTATTTTGATTGCCGTATTTGGCGCTTTCAATGTGCCACTAAACATTTTGATGCACTTCGTTAACTGATCTGAAACAATAATCTTGGTATTGAGAAATCTAGAAATTGAGCCGTGAGACTGACAAATGTGGTTCGACCTTTGCAAATTCTAATGGTTTTTCAAAAAATTTAGATTCAAGAGTAACCTAAAGTTTTGTCAGAGAAGAATGCATGGATAGAGTGTGTAGAATTACCAAGGTTCTCCTTACGTTGTGAATGTTATATGGACATCGATGGATTGTTCATCCCTTAGGCAGTGCCACTCTTCCCATTGTTTTGAATAGAGTGCAGTTGATAGGTTCTACCTAGTACTTTCCTTGTTCTTGGAAATGGCTAACATGCTTCGGTTTCTTCTTTTATATACATGTTCTATTTCTGAGAGTTTGAGGTGGCGGATTTCTACTTTGGCATGATACCCTGATGACATATCCAATAACACGCATTAAGATATAAAAGCAATATTCTATCAAAAAATTAGAGAAGGAAAGTCAAAAGGAGATGAAATTGTGATATTTATTGTTGAAGATGCTTGGATTTGTTCACTTGGAAAGGAAATGTATAAACTTGGGCTTTATAAGTAATGGTTTCTCTTTTCTTTTTGTGACGCTTTTTGGAAATGATAATGAGACTATTTAATATTCTCTACTATAATATTAGAATTGTCAGTGAAATTAATTTTTATTGTGTGTAAGGGGTGTGTTGAGAATTATGGGACTATTTAATATTTTTGATATGTTTTACTGCTACTATTTACATAATTTAGAAATTGTTTGGTTTGTCCTATGAGTGGTGGCCATGCTCTGTGTTTTGGATATCATTGACGACAATTGGAACGAGCGGTGTGGTGGTCAAATTTTGGCTTGAATAGAGTTTCATCAAAGGGAGATTCAAACCTCTAGTCTCGTGTGAGGGAGACACATACCTCAAAGATCTCATCGAAGGAGGTCAATCTCTAATGTGGGATACTAACAATTGGGAGAAAACTCCTATTCATTCATCAACAAAAGACCCCTTTACAAGTTACATTTGTGGGATATATAACGGTTAGAACTTGGGTTTAAATTAGGCTTGTTCTCAAGGTTTGCACATAAAAACTACGTAACTTGTAAAAACCAACCCAACAAGGAAAATCACAAACATAGACATTGATTTACTAGGGCTAAAGACTATTTATTTATGAACTATCTTAGGCAAAATGAAATATCGTTTTGATTATATAATTAATTCAAAAATTAACTCATCAGTTGAGAAGATAATTCCTGTATTTAAATATAAAAACTTGATCAGTAATGGATGAAGGTGGATGCTGATGTATCCTCACCATTAACGATCTACCGACCAAGCTTGTGCTTCGAATTCGTACCTGGACCTCTGCGCCACAAGCCTAAAGGTGGACCCGCGGTCCAATGGCAGGGACGATACCGATTTCCTACCAGATTTGATCAATCACGCAACATCTCAAGCGTGACCAACGATTAACGTAATGCACAAACTGACCCTATCAACAGTGTTGAGCGCATCCTTTTGCTTTCAATATGGGACAACACTCACCTTCAATACTCTATCTCAGGGGAGATTAATCAATGACTTTGATACTATATTAGAGTATGAGAGCTCGTCCTAAAATCTTAAAACATTAAGTAGAGAATCCTCATCATTTATAAAATCATATGTCCATCCTCTCACTTTTAATGTGGGACAATACCCACCTTCGACATCATCGTTTATGGGCAAAATATGTGAGCTCGGCTTTGGTTGTCACAAGGAAAAATCAGACAACTAAAGAATCGGCTCGCACTTATCAGTCGGAAAGTTTGCAACACAGAGGACGGGTTGAGCAAAAGAAAGAGGAAACCAACTCTGTTCTTAGTTTCCCTATTATGGACTCAATTCTTCTCTCAACTAGTCTATAGAGACCAGATCAATCACAAAGCAACAAACTTCAACATAAATCCATACAAAAAGCAGGACCAAGAGTTCAAGTCTAGCCACGAGATTCAATCTTCATTCTTGAAATAACTTCTTGCACACATCCAACGCAAACCATTACAATACATAACAGATACAACACGTACTTTTTACAGGGCATACGACAAGACCCTTCTCACTTCTGAGAGATCCGAACAATTTCATTAGAACAAATCTCAAAACGCGCATATGAAGAAAAACAGCAAAGACAATACAGTTCCCGACCTATGTCCCAACGTTACGCCACAAGAGGAAGATAGAAGGCAATACTTTTTAGAAGCGTAAGACAACAACACCATACCGTTTATTTACTATATTTCATAATTTTACAGCCTTCTACTTATTTATCCAAATAAAATATTGAAAACTCTCCTGGCCTAATGATAACTGGATTAGGATCCTTGACCAGTGAATCTACCTTAACAGGTTCAAATCCCTTCTCCCTCTCTTGTGTATGTATGTTAAAAAAAAATAAAAATGTAGGTGAGAAACTGAGGTAGTTGGAACCATAGAGCATAGAGGAAGCTCCCCCATTTCTTTTGAACATTTTCTCTTTCTTGAGTATTATAAATTATAAAAAAATATTTATATTTAATTCAAAATTTTAATACACTAAGTGAAGAAACTAATTTTTCTATAAATTATTTTTCATAAGTATTTTATATATGAGACCTAGCATGTCTCTATACTCAAATATTGGGAAAATGCATCTCACAAGAGTCTTTATTCATAACTATGAAATATAAATTCTTAATAGGCTTTTTAACAATATGAGACAATAATTCTATACTATTTATTTAATATGACCAATACTTATTTACCTAAAAAAGAATATCAAGTCCAAGGCATGTTATATGTAAGAGAGAAGTTGAGGTAGCTGGCTCCTTAACATTGACACCCCGATTAGTGCACAGTAGCAACGTTAAAAATTGACATTGTTCCCATTGATTAGGAATGGTTGTACTTTAATATTTTTGATATATTTCCTTTATTAGTGATGTAATATCCCGTGTAATATTCATTGTAATATTTCTCGTATTCATTACATTTATATGTATTCCTTATATAGAATAAGTTTCATGCCTATAAAATAAGCTTAGCCTTGTATATACATTATAATTGTATCAATATAATCGATCTGCTACACTTATTTGTATTCACTTTCTTATATGTAATTATAGCTCATTGCCTGTTCCACTGAAAGCATGAAGCCCGTTTCCAAGCTCTTCTTCGTGCTGCTTGTAACTGTTTGGCCATACGGAATTCCTGCTACGACGGGAAAACCTGATTTGATCTCCAAAGCTTGTGATATCACTCTGTACAGGGAGCTCTGCAGAAATACTCTTGAATTGGACCCCCAGGGCCGTGCAGCTACTGATCTCTATGGCCTGGCCACAGTAGCTCTGAAACGTGCAACATCTGAAGGCACCGAAATACGTGACCAAGCCAACAAACTTCTAAGGGAGACATCGGACAAGGCAACTAAAGAAAAGCTGGTAGATTGCTCCGGGAACTTCGAAACTGCCGTTGAACAACTTGAAGAGTCGCAACCTGCCTTGGCATCTAAGGCATACGCTGATGTCAAGACTTGGGTCTCAGCGGCCATGACGGATGCCGGCTTATGTGAAGATATTTCTGCGATAGCCACCCGGAGTACCACATTCAACCAACTATGCAGCAATGTCTTGGCCCTTACGGATCTACTCGCAGATTTCTAAAGCTTCGATAACGTGACCTGGTCCCGGTGCCCAAAAATGGTTATGCGTTAATTTGGCCATCTCAGTTACTGTCTTTATATCTTTTCTCATGTTTTTTTTGTTTGTTATATCAGAGTCCATTGCCTATCAATAACTAATTTCCATTCTTTTCTTGTTTTCTTCCTTAATTACGATTGTCATATTCTTAAATCCTAAATCCTACTTAGGAAATATAGAAGTTTAAAAATTAATTTGTAAATAAATGAGTTTCTATACTTAAGTTCTTAGAGTTAGATATGAATTATTTCTTATGATTTTTAACATGATATCAAAATTCAAATTCTTTCTTAACACCCTTATGGATATAATTTGAGTTGAACTACTCTAATAAAGAAAAATATTAAATAAATGATGTGAAGTTGTTATCTCACAATACTTAGGAGTTTATTGGAAATCCAAGTTCCGTCTTCCATCCATCACTTGTGAATAAAAGATTTATGAAGATCTATGAAAGAAGCATTGTCTCATGCTTGAGCAAAAGGGGCACGTTAAGTCCTTATATGAAAAATATTAAAGCCTAAAAATTAATTTCTAAAGAAATAGGTTACTACACTTAATATTTTAAAAAATTTTAAAAAATTTTAAAGAAGAAGAGGAAGAAGAGGAATTATGAAAAGAATGGCAATATGTGAAAGTCGAACTATATTATTCTTACCTAATAAATACAATGAACTATATAAGATAATATAAAATCTACAATAATAAAAAAAAAGGGAGATAATACAATCAAGAAAGGAAATTGTAAAAACTTACAATTGGGAAAGAAAATTATAGTCTTCTCCACATGAGAATTATCTACAAGAAAACTAGCTCAATGGGCCATAGAGCTTCAATGTGTTAGTATTCTAAATCTATTAGTTTCTTCTTAATTCTTTGTGCACATTGTGCTTAATTCACTCATGAAAAGATGACGATTCTAAATAAAAAATTTCTTAAACAAAAAAAGAGACAAAAAAAGTAACATTTTTTCAAATTTCAGAATTATTTACATATCATTTGAACATAGGAACTATCAATATTTCAATCTCTTCATATTTTACAATATTGAGGTTTAACTAATTCCCTTTCAAAATTGTGCTGAAATTCTGGCCAAAAACTTTGTGAATTCAATGTTCAAACTTTTAATACCTCTGCAACAATAAGCATATTGACAGAAAAACAAATAAAAGATTAAAGGCATGTTATATATCAACTACCTTTTAATTGAAAACTTTGATTGCATTTACTAGTATGGTAGTGGCATCAACATGTCAATTGGTATGTCTGCACTGAATATTTTCAAGCTCTTATTTATGTTTCACCCTAACCAACGGCTCCTCCATCTTCTGTCATTGCTTACAGCTTGGCTATGAAGGCAGAGTTGTAAGATATAAAAATTGTCATTTGAGCTCTTGTTCAATGATTTTTAAATGCAAGTGAACATGTCGAACAAGTAATATAATGATAAAGAAAGTATCGTCCCACAAAGATTGGTGATTACTATGCCAACTAATTATTAACGGTGAACAACTCTTAGAATTTATTTAACAAATCCAAATTGATAGAGAATAAACTAATCAACTAAATTTAATAAAACTAAATATACAAAATATGTTAAAGTGTCCGATTTCACCATAACTATGAGGTACTAATGTAGATTATGTATACTTGCAAGAGGGATAATATCTATGTAATGGTGGAACTTCCTAATTTATTTACTATCCTATGTCTAGGTATAGCAAACCTACTTAGTTCATTAATTCATTATATTTCTATATGTGAATTGAAACAAACCAAATGCATTAGGATCTATGAACATTCCCAGTTTATAATAAATCTTTCGATTATCTTATCACCAAAAGCCACACAAACAACATGGTATATGTCTATCCATATTTAATTCATGGTTATATATTATAAGAAGCAATTGCATATTATTACCTCTCAGTCTCAAACATGCACATCAAATCATTCAAGTGGTGGCCAATCACTTAAAAGCATTAAGCATAATAATATATAACTCACATAAATAAAATATTTTACAAAACATAATAATCATAAGATTCATACCATCATAATTAGGTTACATCGTAGCTCTAACAAAAATAAACTAAAGCATAAAGAAATAATGAGGAAGAATAATAATAGGGAATAAAGAAGGCATCTTGAATTCAAGAACAAGAAGTCTGTCACCCTTTTTGTCTTCTCTTCATGAAAATCTTGAATTTTTAGCCTTTTTCTTGAGTTGTGCTCAATTTCCTCCTCCCTCTTTCTTTTGCCTCTTCTCTTATCTTAAATAGGGTTTAGGTTTAGACCTACTCTTATCCTAGTAGAATTGGGTATTAGAGATCTAAAATAATTGGGTTTTGAACTCCTAATTTAATTAGGCTTTGAACTCCTAATATGATTAGGTTTTCTAATTGTTTACAAAAACTCAATAACAATAAAATATAATAACAATCATTCAAAGCCTAAGCCCATCTTGACTCTCTTAATCTTGATATTACGATTTTGCCACACAATAAGCATCATGCTCTCCATGTTCATCTCTTTTCTCCTTGCCTTCTTGTGCTACATAAACAAGATAAATTTAAGTAAATAAAGAGGAGTTTAAATATTTTTTCACAATTATTAAAGTTATTTATTGCCTAAAATAGATAAAATAACTCTATAAAAATAGAGTTATCAGCTCTACATGTAATTAAACATCTATTAGCTCATGTGCTTGTTTCTTGGATCTTGCCCTCCCATAACGCCAACCACAAGAAGAACTGATAGATGCCCGGCAACTATAGCCCCCTTAGCCATTAGTTTTGATCTTGATCGAGTCTTGATTCCTCTATTAAATCAACGTGCTTTTAATGTATAAATTAATTGCTGTGAGGCCCGTACGAAGACGGCACGGACTTCTAGGGCATTTTAATTGCCTCAAAATCTTGAAGAAAACCCCATACAAGAAGTATGCAAGCAAAGAAAGCCAACGCAACCCTTCAAGCAACAACACAAGGTATCTAAGAGCTGAAAGCATTAGAAGAAAGATCCAACACTCAGAAATCAATAGTTCCTCGTGTTTTACCTTGGAATAGGTTTGTTTCTCTTTTTATGCCAAATCCCATAGATAGCAACACGTGGCATACTAAATAATGACTTAGGCCTGATCTTGTGCGCTATCAAATGAGCTTTGACTTTTACAGAAAATCAGGACATCTTTTCTCTACAATTATTTTAATTAAAGAAAGATGTTTAAAATCTTAAAATTTGTGATAACACGAATACAACATATCCAGACTTATTCTTCCCACAGTAAATTGCAGAGGAGGTTTGAAGTGGTCCTGATAAGACCTCCTTGGTACACCCCAAGACCAGAAGGCGACGTGCATGGGAGAGTTTGTGCAGCGTGGAGGCCAAGGAGAAGCAGCATCCATGGGAAAAACACAAAAACACCAGAAGGAAAGAGACCCGTCAGCAAGCGTACCGTTGCCGTATGGGATGCGTCATATACGTTGGCCGCGTACATCCACAACACGCACATTAATAGAAGTCTGGCTGACCCCGGTCGAAGTGCCCCAACGCTCCCATCACCAAGATGTTCCTTTCAAGCAAAGCCCTGTTTTTGAGGCTCGCCCTGGACGCTGAACAATGACAGAGTGCAGGCACAAAAGTTATGAATATTTATTTTCTCCTTATCGCTGGAGCACATCTCATCACCATCCCATCATCTTTCGCCCGCAGACGCAGCTCCCCAGAAGGAAGTCTAACCCTCTCAGTTGAACATAATATTGCACCATTCCAGAGGGCATCGCGCTAAAAGCCAAGCGCCCTCTCCGTGGGGATTCCCAAAAACGCCAGAAAAAGAAAACAGAGAGAAACAGAGTGACAGAGTGACAGAGTGACAGAGTGACAGAGCGAGAGACGAAGAACAGGACTCTCGGTAGGGAGAGGTCCTCGTGAGGAAAATGTAGAAAAAATCACCCATGATTCTTTCTATGCCTGGGGAGTGCCTCTTAGTACTACGCGACTGTTGCGGGTGTGAAAACTCCTGTTTCTTCTTGTTCTTCCCTTGACTGCTTCATCTTCTAAGATGGCCTAAACCAGATTCGAACTCATATTTTTAACCCTTGTATTTTTTGAACTTGGGGTTAAATGTGGTTAATAATGCTTTGTAGCTAATGTTTTCAAACAGTCATGAACAAGATAAAGCTACACACTTCCCAACATCTGGAGAACATTTGGTAGGTGTTGAAAAAAGTCTCGGACAAATTATTTGTCTGTGAAGTATCTCCCCTGTATATATACCTAAACGAATAAATACGTATCCTACAAGGTCTACAAGCCTCATGAATTGCACCCGGCGTTCACAGATTGGAAGCCACATCCATTTCTAGAATGTCAGGATATCTGCTTTCCTTGGTGCATAGAGAACATTTCACTTTACTTAAAAGCACATACAATAAATAAACCCGGCTGATTTGTTTGCACTCGCCCTCAGTTCGATTGGAGAGTGAAGTAGACGCACTTGACGAAAGAGACTCGGATGGATAACAGATAGATATGAGCGCGGGGGGAAGGGGGGGTGTTGGGAAACTAAAATCCCAAGTCAGAAAGCAGTAATAAAAAGCCTGTTGCCTAAAATTATAAATAAAGGAGCCGTACTGATACGCTATCCTGTTCTTAAAGATACCTGAAAGATTTTCTTCCCTCCGCTGCAAGCGCCCTGCTCTTCTTCTTCTTCTCGAACCAAAATTTCTTCCGTTCTGCTTTCTCTGAAGTTAGAATCTTTAAAAAGACAGAAGGGGGTACAGATAGAACGCAGAAAAAGAAAAAGAATGCAGAGCTTCAAGGCTGCTCCATCTAACCCCCAAGTCTATGGCCATTCATCGTACTTCCACAGGTATATCGCTCTCTTGTCTCTTTTCTCTTTCTTTTTTATTTTTCGGCTTTTGTCTTCGAGTTGGTGAGTGGTTTTTGTTCAGCAAGTTTTGTATTTTGGTGTGACAAAGTGTTTTGTAAAACAAGGTATCTCTATTTCTACTTCTGAAACAGAGGAGATGGAAGTGGGAGAGACCAGACGCATTTTACGGATCTTGGAGAGCTTGAACAATCCGCTGCTGCCTTTCATGACGATGATGCTGTTGATTTAAGCCCAAGTATTCTCTTTCTACGCTGTCTCTTTGTAGGGAGTACATTATTTTTCTTATTTCATTCGTTCTTTCTGGAAAAAGTTTATTTTCTCCAACCACTTCTAACATTAAAAAATTCATTGTAGCCTCAATCTTCAATGTTAAACCGGTCAGTGTTGCTGTTCTTCCCTGTAGCCCGCACTTTGGAACCTTGAACACGGTACTCATTCCTTCCAACTTCTCTAGAGGCATATATAACTTTTAGAGGAGTATATTATCCAGTTTCGATGCCTTATTGATTGATGCTTTGGGATTGTCTTGGATGCCTCGTGTGCTTGTGTAGAGCATTGGTTGTGTGGACACAGGACAGCAATTCATGTACCAGAAGGGGGCGATCATGACTGTTGCAAAGCTAAACGAGCACCATATTGAGAACTGGGGAGAGTCAGGCATGGCCGCAGACACCAGTCAACAGACCGACACTTCCACAGACGTTGACACGGATGATAAAAACCAAGTGGGTGTCTGTTTCTTCTACCTGTTCTCTGATTAACATTCTTGGACTACGAATCTTTCGGCTTAGTGATGGTCCAGCTTAGGATCGATGGCTTTATTGTTTGAGCTCATCCTTCAATATTCGCCGTAGAATTTTGCTTTCAATTTGTACTTTCGCTGTATGTTTTGTGGAGCTGATATCTTTTTAGTACGTTTTGTGGGTTTTTTTTTCATCTGTGTTCCCATACTTAGAACATCATAACCTAAATTAGCCGACAATCCTCGGCAGATGGTTATCTGACTATCCTAATTTGTGGTTCTCCTGGAATATTAAAGGCTGGCTTGGTGAAAATATTGAAACTGTAATGTGGCAAGGATGACAGATGATGTACTGCAGTTAAGCTATTTACTTTTGAGGTTATAAACTTTCTTGGTTTGGAACTGCTGATGGTGAATCTCGTTTCTGTTTTAGTTTCATGGACATTATAGCGGAGCACTTGTGGCCGTTGATTCCGTGGATCAATCTAGGGCTAAAGCTGGCGACCAAAAGGTTAGTGACAGTAATGTTACTCCGGTAGTTGGCGGACATTATCCAGTTTTTCATTGAGAGGTTTGTTAAATTTACCATCTGTTGATCTAAAACATTAAATTGATTCTGAGACATACATTCGTCAAGTTGAGGAGTAATATTACTTCTTATTTGTATATTATTTTGCATAACCTGTTTCAAAAGTTCAAATTTTGAGAAAAAGATGAGCTTAATCATGTAGGTTATATCCACTTGGTTCACATTAATAATGCGTTATTTTCTGTGCTCTATCTCAATTAGACACTTAGAAGGCTGGCTCAAAATCGAGAAGCTGCAAGGAAGAGTCGCTTAAGAAAGAAAGTAATTCCTCTATGCTAGTCTCTGATATTCTCTTTACACTGGAGTAAGGAAGTTTTACTTTGCAAGTGATGCATTTGTGTTATATTGCCCCTGGACGTATGTGGCTCCCCCACATATTTATTAGTTTGATCTATGAAAGCTCAGATGCTTTTCTTCCAACTCTCAAGTTTAACTATTTGGAGTGTTATGCTTTGCTTTTTGGTTACACTTCTAGGTTCCCAACTATTTCTATCGTAGCTTAATATCTTGTGTTAGTGATTGACGTATTATGTGATATAACTTTGAGTTACTTAAGTGTCTCGGTTTTTAATTAATCTGACTCATCATTGTAAGCAGTGTGTGGAGAGAGATGTTAAAAGCACTTTCTTGACTGTTGTACGATTTTTAAATTATTTTTGCCTTGATGAAGACAAACTATTTCAGTTTATGTCATGATGTTCAAAATTTAATCAAAAACCATTTTTAATATGATCATTCATTATCTTTACCGGTTGGTGGTTCTCTTTTTCACTAATCAACACTTGGCTCTTGTCTTTTTTCTTCTCATATTATTAGGTTAGCCGTTGGTAAGAGTGATGCCATGCTAGGTGTCTCTCTGAATTTAGTTATTTTTCCACTTTCATTATAGGTGATACACTTATTTTATAAACGGAACATATTTGGATCATTTTGGCATATTTTGGCTTTGGATAGGCATATGTCCAGCAGCTAGAGAGTAGTCGAATCAGGCTTACACAGCTAGAGCAAGAGCTCCAACGAGCACAACAGCAGGTGCAACTAGTTTATATGTTTAAATACATTTGTTGGGTGGGTTGGGCCTTCGCTTTATTGTATTCCCAGTGCTAACTTTGAGTCTTCTTTCTTGGTCTTGATGTTATGACACAGGGCATTTTCATTGCAGGTGGATTTTCAGGGGATTCTAGTCGGTCAGGGGTTGGGAATGGTGAGGGATTTTCCGGTTCATTTGTATTAATTCATCGTTGGCTAATACAGAAATGGTGTTGCTCTGATCCGGCAATATCTGGTCTTTTATTATTCTTCAGGTGCTGTAGCCTTTGACATGGAGTATGCGCGCTGGATTGATGAGCATCAAAGGCTGATCAATGATCTAAGATCGGCTGTGAACTCTCATGTGGGTGATAATGAATTGCATATTCTTGTTGAGGGTGTGATGGCACATTTCGATGAAATTTTCAGGCTAAAGAGCATTGGTACAAAGGCTGATGTGTTCCATATGCTTTCTGGTATGTGGAAAACGCCTGCTGAAAGGTGTTTCATGTGGTTAGGAGGATTCCGTTCATCTGAACTTCTCAAGGTCATCTATATATGTATCTTATGATGGTTTTAGATGCATAAATGTCAACTTTCCTGTACTGACTGTACAGAAACTAACGTTGTCGATTATTTGTATAAATTCTCTTTTTGAAAATTCAGATACTCGGAAACCAGCTTGAACCTTTGACAGATCAACAGTTGATGGGTATATACAATTTGCAGCAATCCTCTCAACAGGCTGAAGATGCCCTGTCCCAAGGGATGGAAGCTTTGCAACAGTCTCTGCTAGAGACACTTTCTTCGACCTGTTTGGGGCCGGCTTGTTCTGGAAATGTTGCAGACTACATGGGTCAAATGGCAATTGCAATGGGCAAGCTTGCAACACTAGAGAATTTCCTGCACCAAGTAACCAACCTATCCTCACACATCATATGCTTAAAATCACAAGAACTCTCTCTTCTCCATGTAAAAGCAAATTAATACAGTTTAGGAGAATTTGTAACTATAAACCGTGTAATTTCTTTCTTGCTAGGCTGACCTTTTGAGACAGCAAACTCTGCAACAAATGCATCGAATTTTGACTACTCGTCAAGCTGCACGGGCACTGCTTGTTATCAGTGATTACATCACTCGTCTCCGGGCACTCGGTTCACTATGGTTAGCCCGTCCCAGAGAATGACATTGGTGTTCCGCAGGATCCTACCTTAGGACTTCTCGAGAAAGCATCTTCAGCGATTTTGCAATGGATGATGGAGAAAATGATAATGTGGACTGGGCCAAGAAATTGCTGTCCGTTGCTAGTTTTCTAATATAGCATTGGTCACAGGTAGAAGATTCGCTCTTGGGTTGTGGAATTGTTTATTGTCATCATACACTGAGTAGTGTTTTAGCGGTGGATATCTTAAATTTTTGTAGTTGAGTCCTGTTAGTTATGGATGGTAAGACCAAATAATGCAAGTGTTCTTATCATGTGCCACTAGTTAAAAAATGTTTAATTCTATAGCCAACTAATCTTTTTCTTCTTTCTTTTCAAAATTCCTAAATTATGAGTCAATCTTATATAGTGGGAGAGGAAATGCTCACTCGTGATCATCTCTTCCATTTTCTGAAGGAAATGATTCTTGTTAATCTGCTGCTGCATCACGAGATAAGCGTAAACTATTCTATAATCACCAAAAGTAAGCTTTACATCCTATGTAGCGTACTAATTAAAAAAGCTTTCTCTTGCTTCCACTGAGAGGCAACTAAGAGCAAATCATTCCATTGAAGTTCCAAAATGGGAGAATCTGGAATAATTTGGTGAAATAATCTGGGTTGACTTGTAAAATGGAAAGGTGCAGCCATTTTGGTGGCCAATACAAGATTGCATCAAAAGCGAACCTCTTGCCATAAATTCCCTACTCGGATAATATATAATTTGCTATAAAGCCTTATTGTTCATTCACTTCTGCAGCAGTCTGTATATTTTGAGCACCTAAGAATTCCGAACCGCGCTGTGGCTAGTACATTGTGATTGTAGTCTCACCTTACCGGCGGATTTAATACTTTCTTAAAGAAGATGCAGCGCAAGTTCACCTACACTTGTTATCCACTCGTTTGTATGTTCTTCTCTCTTCTTTCTTCCTTCCTGCAAAACGTGATGAAAACGTTAGGGACAAACATTCAGAACAAAGTCGCCTGTTTATTCACTGGATGAAAGGAGGACCTACGTGACTTATAATGTCCTCTGGATTTGGTAATGTGAGGGATAAACACCCCGGTTCCATTCCCGTTTCTCCACAGATTCACAAGCCATGCTGGGACTGTGTCACTCTTCTCCATTTCCCACCAGTTGAAATAGCTTCCGGGCTGCAGTACGGGAGGGCAAGCGCTGGTGGTTAAGCTGCTTGAGCTTCTTTTGGGAGCATAAAAGGAGTTTCCGGGTCTGCCTTTTTGGAAATCTTCATCGTCGTCCGCTGTCAAAAGCAAGAGCTGTCTTCTAATTTCGACGTAGATAACATCATTGCTGTCTTCACCTTCAAGTACAACGCGGCGGTCTGCTTCCATTTTTGGTTGGCGACTCCGCTCAAATGCCATTAATGAGCAGAAGTGGAGACGTGGGCTTTGGTTTGATTGTTTGTTTATCGAACTAGTCTAAGGATGATTATAAATAGATGGAGAACTTGGGAATAGTACTATGTTTGAGTCAATGTTATTGGTTCATGGATGCTGGATTGGCTAAAGCTTCCAAATGGATCAAAGTCCTAATAATATGCCTAGTTTTGTACGTTAGTCCATGTATATATCTGACAAGGACCGTTAATTTATGCTTCAAGCTTAACTCTAACAAAGCCAAATGGATGAGAATGACCTGGATGCAGATTCCTTGACATCCTTCTTGACCTATTCAATGAATGTGGCCGCACCTGCTTGAGTTATCACAGATGATACTCTTCAAATCAGGAATTGGGATCCTTTCTGCTTAAGTAGCAGGTAAAACGCCAGTTTAGAGTATCATATGCCGTAGGGAGGAATAGAAAAGTCTCACCTGATTGAAAATTCAGCTTTTCCAAGCTACGGACGGTGTTGTTTAAACCTTAAAAGAGTTGACTGGTCATCAATACACAATTGAGTGAAACGTTAAGGTTAGGATTTAGAGCGTCAGCAGAAAGCTTAACAAATGAAAAGTCAAAGAGCTTCATCAATTTGGGAAATGTCGACATCACCGAGCATCATTTGCCAAGTAAATTATGGGATGTCATCCTTTCCCCCGTAGTTTCTTTTGTTAAATTAATGGGGGATAGTTTAAGCTTTATTTTGAGGATGGATTATTAAATCTTCGGCTCTATTTTATTGCTACTGTAAAATGGGCCCATGTTTTTAAGATCAAAATCCCAGGTACAAGGAATCAGACACACCGGTGAAAGCGTGGGCCTAGATGTCGTGGGAGTGGCTAAGTGATTTCATTGTGCACCATTTCAAAGGTTAGATCTCGTGGGAGCATAAATAATCATGAAAAGAAGTAGATTAAGCCATGATGGTGACACCCATGAATCTAAATCATCATGAACTACGCCGTGACAGTTTTGTGAATCTAGCGTGCAATCTAGAAATCAATTGGTTTGTCAAACATCCATGATTTTCTTGCTTTAAGGACTTGTTTCTTGTTAAGGCCCCCTAGAAACAAAGGAATGGATGAATAGCTTTGATGCTTTTTGTTGGGAATTTGCCGGCACAATCCCTCCAAAAGAGATCAAAGTAGGCAAAAAACACACACGCTAACATGAGATTTGAAGGATTCGGACCAACAATGTCTTACTCCTTCTTTTTTTTATTAAAAGATTTAACTATTATAATTTTAATTTTTTGATAAAAAAAGACTAAGAATCTCTCTCAATCATAATTTTATAATATTCTACAAATAATCCAACACTTAATCATTAATATTATTACTTAAATTCTTTTATATTATGCAAAACTCTTTTGAAAATTTGAGTCGCATCCAACACTTTTAAGCAACTAACATTGATCCAGATTTCTTGTGACAATTTCATGCCCATTGGAGTTGTGGTGGGGTAGGAAAGAAGCATTCCGTTTACTGGTCGAACCAAATGCAGAAATACGAATCCCAGAGTAAAGATCAGCCGGGGGAATCAGATTTTGACACATCCCAATGTTAAAATCCTTAAAATTGGATCAACGGTTGACCAACCGCTCATACACGAACAGACACGTTCATTCCATGACACTGTTGCTCTTTAGTTGGAACGCATAGTGACTTCAAAAGCCAACTGACACACAATCTCTGGTTCTTCAACTATGAATCCTGACGTCGAGGTGTCATCCCCTCAGGCAGCATTGGCGCCGCCTCAGCCGCCAGTGGGTGACCTGACAAACCAAACAGATCCTGCAATACCATCTACCAACTCTAACTTTAATTCACATCCTCCAGAAGCGTGGTCGTCTGGACTCTGCGATTGTTGCAATGATGTTAGCAGCTGTAAGTGCAAATTGGACGCATGACAGTGTCCTTTTCCCCACGCTTCATAGGACTATTTTAGTTTTTGTATTTCACAGGAATTACACTTTGTTGTTATTAACTCTGTTGCTATCATTTCTGATATTAGTATCCAAATCCCATCAAGACATGTCGAAACTTTATACCATGATTATCGTTTTGGATGGTCTTCTTTGCCACGGACAACAATGATGAGAATAGGTCTTAGGATGGTGATGATGATTCTTGGTCGGAAGCCTTTGTTACTGCAATATTTGCGTAGTCATGTCCTTCGCCCAAACATCAAATGTTGCTCTCATATTGGCAATATGAATGGCATTCACGGCCATTGGTTGGGGTCTTTGATTTTCTTCTTACTGCCAGCCAAAAAAATTATAAAATTGTTCACCCCTCGGGTCCCATATTTTGTTTGACTGTTGATTGGCATGTAAAAACATATGCATTGCCTCGGTTTTTACATCCCCACTATCCCGACAATAGAGTTCGAAACATTATTTTTGGTCAACTTGGTCTATGAATATGTTGGAAATTCTCTTCTTCAATGATCCATCGTTTGATGCTGTCAAATTCCCCCCAATAAATGCATTATTGGTCCCCCCCCACCCCCTCCCCGCCCTCCCCATATGTTTTTCGCAGGGCATATGATATGTTTTCTCTTGGAAACAGTTTCAAATTGGTTTTATTTAGTAAGCACCAATGATCATCTTCCTTTGAGGGCTAACTAAGAACGTTTTCGTGTGTTGATCTTCTAATTCTCTATTTTTGATTGAGGGAGTATAAACTCCACATTGTTCTAATTAACATGCAAAGTAAAATATCATAAAAATTATTCCTTTATACATTGATCTTAATGAAGTCAATACGTACAAAAATGAAATCATCTAAATCAAAGTGAGAACATTTGTTATTCAGATAGTGTGTTGGCTTTTCTTAGAAGAATTAACGTTTGTATTTGTACAAAATCCAGTATCTGTCTTTCATATCATGTGAACTTTAGTAGTGGTAAAAACCCCGCTACCTTGAATTTCCATTCTTTTAAGTATGTCAACTATCCTAATTTAAAGTGAGTAAACTTGCTTTATGTGAAACTAATAAGGTCCAAATTTCAGCAGTACGCATACACCAAGTGGAAAATATTTAGAAAAAGTGTCATCGAGGTATTGGGTCGAGATTTTAGATCGGTGTTTTGCATCTATAGCTAAATATATGTTCCCTTCCTTTCAGGTTGCTTAACGTGCTGGTGTCCATGTGTTACATTCGGGCGCATTGCAGAAATTGTTGATAGAGGATCGACCTGTAAGTTCCTAACACAAGGTGTTGGATTACTTCACTTTTACGTTTATGGTGTAATGTGATTTCTGTGTAATTTATTGTGCATGCATGAATTGCAGCATGTGCGATAAGCGGAGCACTTTACACCTTGATATTGTGCGTGACCGGTTGCTCGTGTTTGTACTCATGCTTTTACCGCTCCAAGTTAAGAGGCCAGTTTTTTTTGGAGGAGAGCCCTTGCTCGGATTGCTGCATCCACTGTTGTTGCGAGGAGTGTTCTTTGTGTCAAGAGTATAGAGAGCTCAAGAATCGTGGCTTTGACATGACTATAGGTTCCCTCTCTTCTCTCTCACCATCGTTCTTGCCTCTTCTACTTTGCTTCTATTTGTGTATTTGTTTTTCACTTCTGAGCAAGCTGTTTTCTGTTTCTCGGGATAGGGTGGCATGGGAACGTAGAAAGGCAGAAACGAATGGCTGCAAGTCCTCCGGCAGTACAAGGCGGAATGAGGCGGTAAGTCCGCAGGTGTTATTGCAATGGCTCACTTCGTCAGTCGTTGTGGGTAAAATATTATTATCAAAATAGAAGAAGACTGCTGCATTGGTGTTGTGATATTTTCCTGTAGAATATTTGTCCTGTATTACTATGGGTACCAAATAAAGAATTTTCTTATTTAGGCTTCTTCATTATTATGTTTTTGTAGTACCCTGCGCTTAATCAGGATAAAGTATAGACGAGATTTTTGACTCAATGCCCCCCGAAGCCTATGACTCGAGTTTTGGATTGGAAATTACACAAATAATTACTCCTTTTTGTAAGTTGTCGAATCCTTGGAAGGAGACAGAAGCAGATGGAATGTGTGGGAAGAAAATTATCTTAAATCTTTCAATGACTCACAAATGGTATCCACCTTATCCCATGCCAGGCCTTAGGGAATATTTTGAAGCCATAAGGGGGTATTGAAAAGAATGTTACCGTAGCTAAAGTTCGAGCCAGTGGGGAGAGATTAAACCAATAACTTCTTTTTCATGTGAAGTGTACGCTTCAGCAACCCTAGTTGAAGGATGCAGATTACTGCCTTCCACGTTATACAGTATGTGCTTCTATCTCACTTACGCATTAACGGAGAAAAATGGAGCCAATCAAGAATAATGAAGAAAAAAGTGGGAATCTGTAAAGAGTAAAGATGCCTCGCCAGTTGCATGTTCAGTGGAGATCAGTTTTTTGAGCATATCTACGATTATTTTTCTGCGTTCTTTATTTTCTTTTTCACTTTATGAAACATCGATACGCATTCTTGAAAAGAGAGTTGTACGAAGAGCTTGGCTCTTTCTTTATATGGTCAAAAGCCTAAGCCCTACTACGCATACGAGTGGGGACAAGCAATGTGATAAACTCTCCAAAAGGGGTGGTTCATGTGAAAGTAGACCAAACATACAGGAGAATAGATTGGGAAGTTGACAAGCCGAAGTCTTTGACTCAATAAGTAGACTGAAATAATTTAGCGTTCTTCTCTGAAATTCATGCCGATTGAGGCGCATGTTCAATGGATATCCGCGAAGTAGTGAGGAGCCTCAATTATTTTCTCGAAAGTAAAACTGTTGTTTTCTCAAAAGCAGCCGGCGACTTGGCACGCCAAACCCCACAATCGCTCGGAAGTCCAAGAGGGAGAAAAGGAATGTATTTTGTGGATAATGACCCACAAAACATGTCATTGGGAGGCTACCTAACGTTAGGGTGTGTGTGTGTGTGTGTGTGTGTGTGATGACTCCAGAACATTACACTCTTTCTCAGAAATGGTCAACAATGTCATCCCACGCATTCTAAATGGACGTGAGAATATTTCCCCAATGGTCAACAATGTCATCCCACGCATTCTAAATGGACGTGAGAATACTTCCCCCAAAACTATAGAGCCCACTAAAGTTTGTTCAGGTCAACTCCACTATTCTTTTCTTATTACTATTTATACGAGTGAGATCAAGAAAAATAGAAGCTATATAATTCGTCGGAAAACCAAGCACTTCAAATCTTTTTCAACCATGCTTAATAATATGGCTAGAGGAGGTAGCGGTGATGATGGCGCGTTTCACTTCTTGATGATGACAACAAAGGCCTGTCATCTGCGGTCATTTTCAGGTTAAGAAAAATTGAAGGCGGTGAAAGTAATCTTAGATGGGAATTGCCGTAACACAAACAGCAATATCTAATCGTGGCATTCAAGGGTTGACATTAATGAGTGAGGTTGTCAGTGGTGGCGACAGTAGGGGTGGGAGATTTCAATGACGAAAGGACGGTGACAGAACAGGGAAGCAACTGTAATAATGTTGTCAAATACATGTTCTTGAGCTGCAGATTTAAGCAACGTGTAATAGAAAAAGGTCAGAAATCTGGAGCTTGAATCCAGCCTTCCCATTATAGCTTTGAACACAATAGCTTTCATTATTGGGGATGGGCTCAAGCACCCCCTCTAAAGCAACCAAGATAGTGATTTCTTACTTTCCAAGATGATGCTCACAGAGGTACCCACCGTCCTCACGCTTAGAACCGATGAGAAGACGAGTGGTAATTCATAGTTGCCCACTTGGCGGGACAAGATAGGTTGTTCCTTTCTTACACTCTGGTGTCCATACGCTGGCCTTATCTTTTCTTCTCCTATATAACGAACCCCAAAGGCCATTTTGAGCCTAAAATATACTTCCGAGTTCTTCGTTTTTTTATTCAAATTCTCTGAGGCCGAAGAGAATGACCGCCGTTAGTCTAGATCCGAGTCTAAGCCTCCAACGTACTGGCAGAGATACTCGCCATCACGGGGCTGTGATCGAGGAAATTGAAGGGCTCCTAAGAGTGTATAGAGATGGACATGTGGAAAGGCCCCAGGTTGTTCCATGTGTCACAAGCTCAGTGTCTTCGGAGCTTGGGGTGACTTCTCGGGACATGGTCATTGACAAGTTCACCAACATTTGGGCACGTTTTTATGTCCCAGAAGTAGGCCATGGAAAGCTCCCGTTGCTTGTCTATTTCCATGGAGGGGGCTTCTGTGTCGGCTCAGCTGCTTGGAGTTGCTACCATGAGTTCTTGGCCAGGCTATCGGCCAAAGGTGGTTGCCTGATCATGTCAGTAAATTATCGTTTGGCGCCGGAAGATCCTCTTCCGGCCGCTTATGAAGACGGTTTAAAGGCTCTTATTTGGTTGAAACAACAAGCTCTCCATGGTAGTAGTGAATGGTGGTCTGGGCTATGTAATTTCTCTAAAATATTCCTAGCTGGTGATAGCGCCGGTGCCAATATCGCCCACAATGTGGCCATAAGGCTTGGTTCCAATAGTGCAACCAAAGCAATGAGTTTGAAGCCTTTGAGTATAAAGGGTACCATTTTAATTCAACCATTTTTCGGCGGAGAGGTCCGGACACACTCAGAGAAATATATGGTTCAACTGCCTCGTACGGCGCTGAGCTTAGCTGCTTCCGATGCATATTGGCGCTTGGCTTTGCCTGCAGGGTCTAACCGTGACCATCCATGGTGCAACCCTTTGTCGAAAGGATCGAAAAAATTGGAAGATCTAAAGCTTTTGCCTGCCCTTGTGTGCATATCAGAGATGGATATATTGAAAGACAGAAACTTGGAGTTCTGTGCAGCTTTGGCTAGAGCAGGTAAGATGGCCGACTACGTGGTGTATAAGGGTGTAGGGCATGCATTTCAGATTCTAAGTAAGACTCAACTCTCCCAGACCCGAAGCCTTGAAATGGTGGCACATATCAAGGCCTTTCTCAGTCGATGACTTTGTACATGTTATGGCATTCAACTTCGGAGGGAAAGAAAGTCCCATTTGTTGTCAAGATAATTTCTCGCCAAATTAAAGCTTTCCTCCTTTTCTTACCCCCTAAGAAAAATATAGGCCCACTTTATGTCATGTAGATGCCTTTGATTTACGTTTGGCAGGCTCTGGCATGTGCAATGTTGGCTAGCGCATGCATAAAAGATTTGCACACTGTTGCCTCCCGTTATATCTAGAGTTTTTGATGTAATGGACGACTAGACGTGTGGTTCTGTTACTAATGGATCTCATGTAGCGATGTGCGACACAGAGAAAATGCGACAAAAGGTTGTATAGTTCTATTATTGTGTGAGATTATGGCGAGTCTATATCTATCACGCTTTAAGACGAATCCATCTTGCTGAGAAGTACTTTCCGAATAAAACGTAAATCAGAGACATGTCCCACCGAAAACTGCACTTGCAAAGCTTCTCATAGCTACAACAAGTTTTGACGTTGAATATCGTCAGTCACGTTTCTCCATCGTTGAAGTTTTAGATAGTGGAGGCTTCACATTGTGCTTCGATTAATGTTAAGTTGTAAGTCCACTGGCTTCGTTGTTCTATGCGCGGGTGCATGACGGACTGAACCCCACTAACACAAAATGAGTGACTAGCATTAGTGCTTGCGGTAGCGTTGACATTTGGAATGCAATTCTTCAGCTCCCAATTGAAAAGGAAGGAGGAAAAAAATCATTTGAATTATTAGGTCCAATTCCATTTTCAGATGGGAGAAAGAGGGAGGAGTTTGCATCCGATTCTTCCTTCCTTCCTTCCTTCCTTCCTCTTTTCACATTTTTTTATGCATCAATCCCAATAGTGGCTGCAGTCACTCGGATCTGGAGATTTGGATGTGAAACTTAGAACGTGCAGTATTAGCTACCCCGGTCTACATTGTACCTTTGTTCTTAAGAAGAGATATTATTCGAGTTGATCTAGATGCTTTGCTTTGCTTTACTTATATTCCTTGCAACACCAAAGATAAGAGAGATGAAATAGTTTATCCCATATGTTATCATCGCCTAGTGATATTAATGGCCGACAAGGCCGATAACATTAGGGTTCAGATACTTGTCCAAAATGATTATGGTTCTGGCCACAGGGAAAATCACGGGGATAGGGCGATTCCAAGGCCAAGAAATTACTGCTACAGACCTTTTTGTTTCTGCTCTGCGCAGGCTGAATAAATAAAATTTCTTTTTGGTTTTTCCTTTTGGATCGAAAATGGTCAATTTCATTTCAAAGGCGGTTGTTTAGTTTATAAGACTCCGCAACTTTCTCGTACAAGTATATGCTTGACAGCTCCATCGTAACATGAGAACATAAACTTCAAAAGTACCGGTTTTCGCCGCCTATTGTTTGCCGATCTGGTGATGGAAAGCTGTTTTCTTGGCGTCCTTTATAAATATGCCTTCTTATTGCTCCCCAAGAAGAACATATGCAGAAAAATCAGCGTTGTAGGAATGTAATGAAGGTCTAGCAGCAGTAATCCTAGCGTCCTGATCTTTACAGGTCGAGGTTCTCTAGGACCATACTGTTGTCGTCCTTCATTAACATTTCTCTCCGATTATTTCTTGCTCAAATGAGTGGTCCATATGAACTTACTTCATCCCTTCCGGTGGAAAACACATTTGTTTATGTAGATATAGTTTTGGTGCAGTGCTCAACTTATCTTGTGATGAATGTCTTACGGGCTCAAATGCGACAAGAAAGTAATGCAGTTGAAGAATAATTAATCAACAACTATACAGACAACGTACTGCAGATTTATCCGCCTAAAAAAAAAAAAAAAAGGAGAGAAGAAGATAATGAGCTTGAAGTGGTCCAGCTCGCTAGATGATGTCCATATACTTGTTCACTTGAACAGTGGCCATGAAGCAAGTTCCAAGGGAGCTGAAGGAGTGTATTAAATAAACTATATAAATTATTGTTTTATATTGTTCTTGAACTTCTAAAGAAATCAGTTTTTAACTTTTACACCTTAGCTGGCGGACAAAGATAGTCGTGATAAAAGTTGCCCATGCTTGGGTCAAAGAGAATGTTAAATCACACGTAAAAAATGAAAAGTTTAAAAAATAGTTTATAAAGTGATAGGCTTCTTTATTAAATGTCTTAAAACTTTAAGTTAGATAAATCCTTCTTAATAGTTTCTAATATTAATTGATTCAATTATGTTATTAGAATGAAAGGAAACCTTTTGTGAACATTTATTATTGTGGCTTTCTTTCTCATGAGGGAAAACGAAACTTTTCTTTTGAGATTTGTTGCTTACCACTTCCAACATTATAAAAACATAGACAAGAACCTTTAAGCAAGCCAAGATTTCCATGGACAAAGATTACCTGAGTTTTACGGAAAGGTTGATATGGTTTTCTTCATTCCTGGAGTGCTTCCACATTTCTTGAAACAGAATGGAAATTGGAAGAATATAAAAGAAGGTTCATGGTGTGAACCTTGAACCTTGGAGGCTTGAGATGAACGAAACTGGGGGCTATAACCTTCTATTTATAGAGTAAAGGCACTGATCTTTTCCTTCTCTTTTTGGTAGGTATAACGTGTTTGGTAACCACGATTCGTCTCGGTGGTTGAGGGTCACTTCGGGCAAGCCACCATTCCGAGTCAACAATGCCCCAGCTCCCGTACTTGACCCCTTCGACAAGATATACCATCCCTTCTTTTCTTAAAATTTCAAAATAGTTCAGTTGGAACGTGAAGCCCAACAATAGAAACTTCAAAGTTTGATTGAATGAAAACCATCAGATTGATGTTATCTTTCGTCCAATGACAGATGTTGATAATTGGATGATAATAGCACAATCAATTTATATCGTAGGAAAATTGTGAAGGGTCACGCAGAATTCTTATTGGCATTAGCGTTTCTGAATTTCGAAAGGGTATATATATGAAATATATATAAATAGCTATATATATACACATGTTGGAGTCACCTTTGACTGTTAGCAAAAAAGCTCATAAAGACTCTTCATAAGTTTGATTTTGAGGCATCTGAAAATTTTAGTAATTTTTACACAATTTCTCAATAGAGAATCAAGTACAAACACTCACACACCTTAACACAATGAATTTTTTAAAAAAGTTGGACCAATAATGTCCTGTATCTTTTGTTTCTCTAACAACATTTTAGTTATTGCAACTTCAATTTTTTGAAAGAAAAAAATTGAAAAACTCTGGCAACCTTAATCTTATACTATTTTTAAATAACTCAATATTTGATTATTAGTATTACTTAAACTTTAGTTTTACACTCAATTATAAACTAATTGTAGGCCTTTTTATAAGTCTTCGAACCTCCATAACTTATCTTTCTAATATAATAGTTCCAATTATATTGTTGAAAACCGGAATAATATTTGGTTAATCGACTATTTAACATAAGAGATGAAAGGACTTGAGACAATAGTAATATCGGAAATTAGTTCCATTGAAGGTGTTCAAATTACATGAACGAAAGATCAAAACAAGTATGAGTTTAGTCAGATGGAGTAGATAGCAAATAGGTGAAAGAAGATTTACTGGGTTGAATCGAACAAGCACTGAAGTGGGGTTACCAGTGTCTACATCTGCAAGCTTCAGAGGACGATTATGACTGGCACACATTTCCTGACCAGCTTGTCTTTCTTACTCGTTTTTCAAAAAAGGTCCTTGATCAGGACGAATATCCGTCTCACAAGATCCTATGAGTTTTGCTATAATCTCTAGTCCTTCACTCTGGCTTCGAACGGAAATAATACTATTGACGGGTGTAATCAGTTCAGACAACCTTCAATGGCTACTGTAGGTGAGAAACTTGCTTTGTTTACTTATCTAGTTCTTTCCACTTACGAAGAAAAAGTTAGAGGCAACTGATGCCGGATTCCTAACAATTGGATGCAAAACATGGGGTTGAAGCAACTGAACAGGAAGTCAATGGAAGCACCAAAACAATCTGGTCCAAATCCCAACCTTCTCTTTGGACTCCACTATATCCATGGGATCCTTAAAATTGGCATTCTCACCAAGCTCTTCAAACTCCTCAACAAGATTTTGAAGCCTGGCAACAAACTCAATCAGAAGTGATGAAAAGGTTGCCAAGGACAAGGAACTGGCACTTTCGTAGACTTTAGATTCTTGCTCCGCAAGCATTGCCTCCCCACTAAATGAGAGACGAGGCCATGACACTGGTTTCTTAAGGGCGCTTTCTGAGGACATCCATTGCGGAGCAGAGTGTTCTACGCTCAGGTTTGGATTCTGAGTATCCCATGTTTCACTGAGGGAGTTGATCACCAAGCCTCTATTTTCATTGTCTTTCTCATGATCGTCAAATTCCTTAGCCTGCTTTACACCTTCCCAGCTTTCTGAATTGACCAGAAGGTATGATTTTCGGTCAATCTTCATTTGCAACTCTTCTGCTGCTTCATGCACCTCAAGCAGTATGTCCTCGGTGCCTAGTTTTTCCATCTTTTCTACTTTGCTTCCAAGCTCACGTAACACCTTAGCTCCTTCAATACCAACCTTCTGAAGCTCACTACTGAAAATTTGTCTCTTTTCAGCGGGTGCCTACAAAGACGATATCAAAACACTTGATAAGGCAAATGGATAGCTTAGGAGAACAATACTATATATTCTCAAAGCCTAAACTGCACGAATACCTCATTTAGCTACCAAAAGGACAAACCTTCTAGGTGCAGATCGCCAGCAAGAGTAGCTAGTACTCATTGGAGAATGCGGTGCCAATCATGCCCTATGTTAGGTGTTGGCAGGATACTGCTAGAGGGGAAGAGAGATTCTTAGATATGGATGGGAGGGTTGTGGTGTTATGGTGGGTGTTGTAAGAGGGACTCCCTATAAACTTGGCTGGATGGATTAACAAAATTGGACTTCAGAGACATAAGCAACCTCCATGTCGCAACTATATCTATCTAGTCCCGGTAATCTTTGACTATTTGGGTAAAGTAGGCCAGTTTGAACTTTTCTATACACCAGAATGGAGAGAGATTAAGGAAAAAGAGACTAAGCATCTTTAGCTATCTTCCACTTAAGCTAAAGAAATTAAATGATTCATTTGAATTTTGAAGTCTGTCAGGACAAGAAAGAGGAAGAAGAAAATCATTAGGACCATAACATGCACACAAACCCATGGTTTTCTTGTTGCGCTATCCCTTAGTCATAGTCCCCAGCTTCCCACCAACTAAACTAACATGTCACAGCCAACAAGCATTATGTTGGAGGCTACGTTGTTTAATTCGCAATTAGGAAGCAGGGAAGTTATCATTTGCTCAGGCAATGGTAAACAAACAACAAAATTCGAGGCAATAGCCTGGTTATGTCCAAAAAGAAAGATGCGGGTCTGTTTGTGAGGACACCGCTAGATAATGTCATTACAGTAACCGTTCATCAGTATTATTCAAATTTATTGTTTCAATTGAAGAGTATAATAAAAATTTCGAAAGAAAACAAGGGTTCAGAATGAAAAAATGAACAAGCTTATTACTTTTGACATGAGAAACATAGATTGCAAGGAAGAACTCCAGCCAAATTCAGTTTACCATTAAAACTGTACCAAATGTGAGTTCTGATATTGTTTGTGAACCCTCAATCACCTCCAAAAGAATGGAAACAAAGTCTAAAATCCCGAAAACTAAAAGAACGGATAAAATACTGTAGAAGATATGTAGGAGATCACAAAGAATTGGTCCATTCACCTGTATTTCTGAAAGTATGCACCCGTGCATTGCCATTACCATGAAAGCACAATGCCTCAGGGCGCCACTTAATTTGATGTAGTTTTTCCAAGGATAATTGAAAGTTTTATAAGGTCCGTGAGGTGGTTCCCATACTGCAAAGTCTAACTGAAACATCGAAATTAAGCCAAAACCAAATAAGTCCTACCTTTTTGGGGGTCAATCCAACAGGACAGGAGGAACAATTGACAAGAGCATACCAGAGATTCCTCTTTGGTTGAAGATTGTACAGCCGATCTATAGCCACTATACAATGGGTCGTCAGAAGCTTGGTATGTAAGAATTTTAGACGGGACTCTCTCATATTCAACGCATTGCAAGTATCCATTTACACAACCTAAACAGAGTATTGAAGAGACCGTTTAAGCATACCATTGCAGTCAACTCCAAAAGAACGAAAAAAGAAAAAAACTGTGCCATTTTCGTAAAAGCTTGACGATAAGAGTTACATCCAACCTTCCAACGAAGAAGCAACACCCTGGAAATTTTTCACCACCGATTTGTGCAGATCCTCCCCTGCCCAGATGGGGAACAGACATATATTTACAACCAGGCCTATACCAGCACCGATCCCGATAAGTATTAACCGATAAAGAGCTGTTTGGAAAAACGAACTACTCCCAGATACCAACACAATACAGTACGTCAACAAGAACACCCGGAACCCATATTCATAGGACTTCATTGTCGGATGCAGTTTGGCATAACTTGCTGAAAATCCTAAATACCACCAAAACATAACAGGCATTTTACATGGGAGTTGTCATGTAACCAAAAATTGAAGTTGGGAAATATAGCCATCTCTAAAATACTGACCTGCAAAGAAAACACTAATTACTATAATAACTTCCTCTAAATCCCCGGCCCTTGAAGAAATTTCTGCAATGACCAGAGCAAGGCCTCCGGCCGAAAATGTCCCCAAAGCACGGTTGAACCCTTTGTTAAGTGTTGCCCCTACAAACCCGAAAGGACACCAGAAAATCAACCTTTTAATTTAAGCAACCGGGACGAAAAATACCTCAAAAAACGAACAGCAAGAAGCATTAAAAAAACACAATGTACAAAGACAAAGCGAAAGAAGTCTGATGCTTTTCTTTGTAACACCTGAAGTCGACAAACATAAACTGAACAGCTCGTTTCTGTAGCTAGTTGGTCAACTTGAAGTAGCTCCGACAGATATTATTCATAACATAGAGCGACAAAAGCAATCGCACGATCGAAGCTAATATACCTACGCTGAATTCGAACACTACGATGACCGTGAGAATTGCCCAAATGGAATACTGGCTGACCTCCTTAAGCGGCTCTTTAAAGAAGATAACCAGGGAGACAAGGGCCAAGGAGATTCCCATCTTAACGGCGAAAAAGACTTTGCGAGGATCCGACCGGCCCATCTCGTACAACTCGACCGAAGTCGATCGCAGACAAGCCCAGAAGTTGGCGAGTCGGTCAGAGAGAGAAGGGAAGCAGCCGCATTTGACTCCATCGTCGCCGCCACCGTCCGAGCTGTTTAAGCCGAACTCGGAGTAGCCTTTCCGGGAGAGCAGTCTCTCCTTGCTCCTCTCCGCGAAACTGTGCCGAAAGGAGCCGATTCTCCCTGCCATTCCTGCAGCTGCTAACGACCCGAAACACCGATGAGAAGAAAACAACAAGAGCCACTTAAAAGTATGACTCAGAGAGAGTGAGAGAGAGAGATTTCGTAACTTCAAAACGGAAACAAAGCGGAAATCACGTAGCCTTTTAGCCAAAGAAATAGATAGCTAAAAAGTTCGTACTTCACTAGAAAAGAGGGGGAAGACCAGAAACGATACCGTTTGTTTTGTTGGTAACTGAAAACTTTGAAAGGTTGCTGGGACTGGTAGGAGAAGCCGTATGATGTCATTTGATGTCCCCACGTGTCACCAACCAGTCAACCTTTACCCTTTCTTGAATAAATTGAACCAAACAAACAACGCTAGGTCTTAATCATAAATACATTTCCTAATCTTATATGTTATTGATAGTAGTGGGCAAAGTAATTTTTTAATCACTTGGGTGTAGTTGATATGGTAAAAAATACGATCCCCTTCAAACGTTTTCTTTTTGAGATGAATATTTTACATCGATCATAAGGGCCTAAAGTACAAAGGTTCCATCAGGAACCATGCACGTGCCCCTTCGATCCCTTGGCACATGCAGGGTCTTACATGTTCCGCGATAGCTTTCATAGGACTGCCATTATCATAGCTTTTGGTCCTTCTACAATGGTGTCAGACCAAATAACAAATAAGTGCAGTTGTTGTGAGGCTAACTCAAGTTGCTTATCAACTAAGGTGGGTTTAGATCCTATTGAATAATTTTCTCCCCTTCCGAGAGGATCTGCAGAAGCTCTTCCCGCGATCAAGGCAAGTGATTGGTGTTAAATAATCATTGAGATTCGTAAAAATCTGGGTTGATCGACATGTACAAATGGCTATCGGCATGTGGTCTGTACCTTAATTCCTTCAGAATATCCGAAAACCGGCCTGGTACGTCGCTTAATTTTTTTATTTTTTTTTTAATATTCTATCTGATATAAAAAAGCTGTTTCTTATTTGGTTTCTTCTGCTTGCGATCTGAGATAACATTGATAGAACGTGACCCGTGTTCAAATCTGTCTCTTGATTTTGGATCCTGTAAGAAGATAGCCTACGTGGCAAACATTTTGATTATGCTAATTCTAGGAGTGCGTAACATACCTACCATGGTAGAATGATCAGTGCATGTTCCGCTCAGGCTTTGTTGAGAAGATAAGGGGCCCTTGTAATTATTCATGGCATGTTGCTTGTGCAGAAAGACCAAAATCAAAGGGAAAAGAAGACTATGTTTTTCTCCATCCTACTAGTTGACGAGAGTTAACAAAAAGATGTATAGGTCTAATTAAAAAATAAAAATAAAAATAAAAATAAATAAATAAAGAGTTACACATTTCAAACCAGCACCAATTAACTACAATGGAGTCATTATCAGGAAACCTGTTTGATATTACTAGCGACCAAATTTTTATCCACATATTACTTAAGTATGGTCGCCATTGGATCCCAGAACTGTTTTTTTGGGGCCGACAAACATGGAATATGAACCACAAGTTTTGAATTTGGTACAACCACTACGTGTTTTTTTCAGCCATAACTAGTTCCTACGAGGTCTAGAGAAAGGAAATAGCTACCACGCGTCCCATGAGCTATCCTGGCAGGTTATGCAAATCAATCCCGATGGAAGACGAGAGGTGCTTGGCCCATTCAGTCACGGATTGGGCGACTGAAAAATGGACAGCCATCACGAGTCTCATGGCTTGTCAAGGTGGGTAAAAGGGACCTGTCTATGGGGTAGGCCAAGCAGTTGTGTATCCGATCCATCGTCATTTTCAATAGTTAATCGTTTAATAAAATTATATTAAGTAAAAAAATTTCATCACTCATAAAATTATAAGTAACTTCAAAAAAAGTTAATTGTTTAGTAAGACTCATCAACTTGTGAGGATATTAAACCCAACTTTGAAATGTAAGGGTAATTTTAAAATCTTAAGGTGTTAGATGAAAAAATCTCATTACTTATAAAATTATAAGTTCATTCTCTCACTTTCAATGTAGGACAACACACATCTTTAACATAATTATTGTGTTATTTGAACATGCTAAAAAACTAAGGTTAAAAAGGTTCTCAATCAAAAGTATGTTATGTGAATGAGTTTCAAATTAAGAGAATATGAAATGTTCATATAGGAGATCTTATAAGACAAAGTATCCTATATTTAAATTTCTTTGGCTACATTTCTAATTTACTTAAACATGGTTTAGAATAAATTGCTAGCCTTCATTTTAAGCTTTCAAACAAAGCTTTGTGGAATTATGAGTTATAAAAAAAAATGGAGGAAAAAAAAGTATGGCTAATGTATTCAATGTAAATTCAATTACCTTCAAGATTCCAATTTGATGAAAATCTCATTTACTTCTAAAGGAATCTAAGGATGCCAAAGAAAAATGATACTCATTAAACTCCAACATAATAGAAATTGCAAAATTGCTGCAGATCTTTATTAACTCAATTATTGAATGGTGGGTCAACTTTACCATGCCTATTCAAAGAAGAAACAAATTTCATGAGCAAAATGCATGAAAGTATTTAATAATTAGCATTCACCATATTTGAAGAACATAATTAGTGTAGACTAGATTTATTTATTGTTCCTTTGTCTCGCTAATTTTTCTTTTCATTTTATTTATGTGATTGTTGTTTTCACAATTTGTAAAGGCAACTAAAAGATAGTAACTTTCAATAGAAAGGTAGAAAATAAATTACCTAAATAGATTTCTTTATGTTTTTTATTTTTTGTTCTCTTATCATGACAAGAGTTTATGGCAATTACTCTTATGGACAACAAGGTTCATGACAACAAAGTCTCGCATGACTTATGAAAGAAAGATTCTCAAATTGAAAGGCTTAGAACTAGGTGTTTAGATTGTATACTTTGAGAAGGGAAACAAAAATTGTATCACACTAATATCCAAGTGTTAGATTATTTGAAAAGAGTAACAATGTTAAGATTGAGAAGGTTTTAAGGTCTTTATTCTGTTCAAAAGACTATAGCTGTAAAGTTGTACATTGAATTTATTAATCCCATGAATGTAGGTAAGTCATGGAGGTTGAATCACATCAAATAATTATGTATATGTGTGTGCATATTGTACTTAATCCTATTAACTGTTATTCGAACTGTGTAAATTCTTAACAATGATTTATATCTACTACAAGCGGTCTCGGCAAATGTTGCTTTCAGCTATTTTTTCTATAAATTCTTAATAATAATTTATACCCACCACAAGCAGTCTCAGCAAATGTTGCTTTCAGCTATTTCTTCTATGTTACGAGTCCAAAGAGCTTTTAGGTGCATAACGAGTTTCCAATGTCAGTTCCAAGCTTCATAAACAAGCCATTATACATGTATCTCTGTCGAGAAATTGAATATTGAGTGGAATCTGCTCAATATTACGCGAGGCTAAAGTTCTTCAAGGTCTAAACAAAGAAGGTAAGCGACTAAGCCAACCACTGGTACAAATTTTAGATAGTTTACTAGCCCTGCTTTGCTTTTCTGAACGTTTTGGAGGTTGTCACCTATCAACCAAGGTTGGAAAATTATGTAGAAACAAATATCCCAAATGAAGGCATAAGCCAGCCTCTCTGATCCTAGGTAACTGACCAGGAATTCCAATCTGTCTCCAACGCTTCCAAAATTACCGTCCATTCGGCCAAAGATAGCCCACAATGCAGATATAAGGCATATGCCCCCACCAACCAGTCCAACAATTGGCGCACCATTTGTCATCAAAGAGCCCAGCTGTGAGCGTTTGCTTGGAGTATAATCTGTATCAGCCTCGTTTAATCGGATCGCCATGTAAGGTATTAAAAATGCTGCAATACAAACAAAAAGTGTCTGATTAACCATGCATACAGGAGAGGGAGAAATAAAAGGAATATTAAAGAGGATATAAGGGGAATCAAAGATTTCTCCAGGGTGCTCTTCTCAAACCCAACCTGGAAACTACATCTTTTAATTGATTGTTGCCAACAGGCTAATCGTTGCCTTTGGGATATTGGCTACTTTCTTTTATTCCATGTTCACTTTTGACACCATCTAGGTCGGCTATAATTAAGAATAGGTTGTAGAAAATCTTAACCATGACTGATTAGCACAGGCCTGGCACCACCACCAGTTCAAATTTTAAGCAAATGGCGAAGTATGCTTGCAATCTACATGGTTAATTGATATACCTACTAATTAAGTATGAGAATTAGTAAAAGTGCATACTGTTTGTAAGGAACATCTGTAGACCCCAAAGAACATCCAGAGACCCCTTGTATCTGTCCCTTTTACGATCCGTGAACAGCAAAGGAGCAAACATGAATGTCCACCCAATAACAAAATTGAATAATCCTTCAGAAACCTGATGATGGAAAGACAGTTCAACTAAGCATCGATGGAAAACGATGAGTACCAGCCAAATTTACCTTAAACTGAAATTCTTACCGGGTGAAGAACTGGGGCATCAATTAGACGAATGCCAACTACTCTGCCAGAAAGTTAATTGCAAAATTAAATGATAAACACAAAAATAATTTGCTCTATAAGCCAGAAAGCAAAGAAATCAATTACTAGTATTGCAATATTGAAATATTCCACAGACTATAACCTGCAATAAATCATTTTAAGATCATATGCACATAAGAAATAAAAGGAAAGAGAGTAGTTGTATATACTGTCTTTCCAAAGTCACCAAAATAATCACAATACCACCTATCTGGATATTCTAGATGAACCGGTATTATGTGTGAATGCAATTCTCACACGTGTAATGAAAATGGAAAATTTTCTCCTGACACATTGGGGAGCATTTGTATGTCCTATAGATTCAGTAGCGATGAGGTCCTTAACAACAGAATGGATATGCCATCCTCCCAACAGGCTCAACCACTTTTCTATTCACTCCTTTTTCGCCCAGACGAGCAAGAAAGATGGAGATGTTCACTCAGCTGATGAGGTAGCAGTTACCAAAATGAACTCAGGAAATAAAGTCTTTTAGAAATAATTAAATATTGTTGTTCATATTTCTCCAAATAATGAATATCTTCTTTTTGCAATCTTGATGAACATTCTACCATAAGAAACAAAACTATATACAGCTATAGGATGAGATGTCATCATTGGCAATTACTTGCCAAAAGAGAAATCAAGTATCTATCACAATTGAGAGAACACCCACAAATTGAGAAAAGTTACGTTACAAAATGGGTATGAAGAAGAATCATTGTACATACCAGAGTTCATAAGAGGTAAGAGAAAGAAAAAATTGAGAGACAGGCCCACAAGAGAGTTTATTGTGTCTGAACTAATGGCCCACACAGGATCCCCCTGTCCTAACAAAAGGAAAACTTGGATCAGATTCAAAGTTTGACCTATCTATATTGATGTTATAACATGAAATTCATGTTCAACTACTTTTTTACAAAAACTAACGAGGACAAGGAAAAGAAAGAAAACAAGAAGACAGAAAAGTTCACTAGGCATTATCGACCCAATCAAGCACATCAGTAAAGCCATGCTACCTCAGAAGATTCATGTATTTGCAGTATGACAAGAAACTTTTACAAATTACATTGTCAATGACATGAGCAATTTTTAAAGGATCTCCCATACAATGAGAAATCTGAAGTTAAGATCAAGTTTTTTGTTTACCATCCACTTCGTAGAAGCTGCCTCAGGAGGTTCAGTTTCACTTTTATTTGGTATTTCAGGGCTACCCCAAAGCATGCTTTCATTGCTGGGCTTCTTTCTAAAGTTTCGAATTGGATCCCAAACTCTTGTCAATTAAAAGCAGCCCTGGCGGTCACAATGACTAGTAGTTTTGGCCTAAGGGGGAAGAAGGGAAAAGTTGTGGATCAGCACGTTATGCAAAGAAGTAATGCGCTGCAAGTAATAAGCTTTAGAGTTCAAAACCATAGGAAAATGCCATTTGCCAAAGTGAAGTGCATAGCAGTGCATTTGAAGCCCTCGATGTTCAACTAAGTTACAATCTCATCTGAGTCGCGCTTTCATTGCCATTTCCAGGCGACTTCTTGACAATTGAATTGGACTATGTTTCGTTTTAAGCCTTTGCACTCTGTTTCTAATTTATGCATTACTACATTGAATCATAACGCATTTTAAATTCCGCAACGTCTTGGTAAGCATTTCCCAGCATTTGAGACTTTGATGTAACAGGTTGCGATAAAAGCTTTACCCAAAAGTTAAACATTTTTCTCCCTCTATCCGAAGTGGGCTAATAGAAATTTAAAGGGAAAGAGCTCACCGGGGCATAAGGAAGCAAGAAGAGCCACAAAATGTAAACTCCCTCGGCAACCCACAGAATTATTTGCAGAACACGCCGAAAATTATCATCACCCTCTTCAGTGGATGGCGTGGTGGAGACAGTAGGCTTGCGGCGAGCCGCGTGGCACACTAGGTTCTTTACATGAGATGAGATGACGGGTAGTGGTGTTGTAGCAGGCAAAGTTTTGGCATTCGAGGACGCTAGAGAATGTCTCGGTTTGGGAAATTGGGAATAACAGAGTAAAAGTGAAGGTTTTGAGGCAAAGAAAGAGTGGTTGTTGCAGAGTAAAGCTGGAGAGGCCATCGTTACGACCATCATCGTTCATAAGAGTGGGAGAAAATAGCAGAGCCGCGTGGCTCGGCAACGCACACCGATTTAAGATTTAAGAGAAACAGTTCTCTTTTCGAGATTTCCAGATTGGTGTAAGGGTATCTTTGTAATTTAAGCGTTGGATTTCCTACCCTTAAAACGGCGTCGCTCTGATCCAGTGATTCTCCTTCTCTTGCAGGCTTCTGGGCTCTTTTATTACTAGCGCTTTTTCAGAAGCAAAATAAAAAACGCTTCTGTTCTTCCCGCTCATTCTCTTGCAGTTTCCGATCATATGGCTCCTAAATCAGATAACACCGAAGGTACAACAACTTCTTTCTCTGATTTTTGAAGTTCTTTTGCTAAAACTTGCTGTTTTCTTAAATCTCTTTGTGACTCCTTGGCAGCAATCGTTCTCAACTTCGTGAACGAGGTAAGCATTTTTCTTTGTCCTTCTATATAACGTCTGCGTTTACGCCTCGTTACTTATTTCCTTTCTTCCCTGATTAAACCTGTACGTTTATGTGCCACAATTTTGATAAACCGAATAATTTTACTTCGGTAAAGGAAAAGAAAAACCTGAAAATCTGAATTTTCATTTTCTCCTCCTACAATTTTTTGGTGTAGTAGCGCAGGCATAACGCTCCCTCTGAGTCTTAGATTAGGTTCTCCTTGTCTTTCGCAGCTGAGGGAGTTGAATATGTAATTCCGGTTAGCTCACTGAAAACTAATTAGATGCTGAATCTGTTCAGCATAGTAGTAATTTCTCGCGATCTATTTATTAGATTTGGTTTTCGTATATATATGCGGAAGCCAAATCTAAGTATACATATGGATCTTGTGTATCTTCGTATTTTTGTTAAATTTTCTTTTCTAGAGAGAAATTCGTGCGTATGCGGCTCTTATAGTTCTCTGAGTAGAGTAGCTTAGACATCCGGTATCAGCACTCCCTTTTCTCTTAGGTTCTCATTTTTCTGGTCCAGCAAAACAGGCCTTTAAATTCTCAAAATGTGGCGGATTCGCTGCAAAAGTTCAACCTCAAGAAGGCAGCAGTTCAGAAGGCGTTGGATGCTCTGGCTGATAGTGGGCGGATTTCGTTCAAGGAGTATGGTAAGCAGAAGATATATCTGGCACGGCAAGACAGATTTGAGATTCCAAACAATGAAGAGCTTAATAGGATGAAGGAAGAAAATGCCAAGCTTCAGCAACAGCTTCAAGAGCAAAGAAGAGCAATTACTGAGGTCGAGGGAGGTACCTTCTGCACACCGTTTTTATTTGTTTCGTGAGAAGTGATTGCTTTAGCCTTGGTTATTTGAACATGTTAGCTTTGGATTAAAGATTTTGTTTTCGAAATTTTGACTTCCGTGGACTTTGATGTGGAAACAAAGAAGGATAAAGTGTATAACGTTATGGAATTTGACTATTTGAATATGCCATTGATGCAGAGATCAAAAGTTTGCAATCAAATTTGACACTGGAAGAGATACGCGACAGAGAGGCCAATCTAAGAAAGGAGGCAAGTTACATGGATAGTTTGGAACCCTTTTCCGTATTGAACTGATTCAGATATATTTTCAAAGAAAGAATGGACAATACCAAGGGCAGCTTTTTACTTTTGCATCAGGTAGACGAGATGGAGAACAAGCTAGATAAATTGCGTGGGGGAGTTACGCTGGTCAGGCCTGAAGACCGCAAGGCAGTTGAGGACATCTACTCGGAGAAACTAAGTCAGTGGAGAAGGCGTAAAAGGATGTTCAAAGATCTATGGGATGCTATTACCGAGAACTCACCCAAGGATCTGAAGGAGTTCAAGGTTGTATGTGATGTTTACATTTATTAAGCATCTGCGTCTGGGTTTCTTGAAGTTGTTAATGGTTGTATTCCTTTTTGCAGGAAGAACTTGGGATTGAATATGATGAAGATGTTGGCATAAGCTTGCAGATGTACAGCAACCTGTTGCAACATGGTAAGAAGCGTCCTAGAGGCCAGTGATTTGACCAAGGATTTAAGGGGATAAGGATATAAGATGCTGTTTCCCTAGAGGTAAATCTATTGCAAACGAAAAATACTTGTAAATTCTGCATCATTTAAAGATCAAGATATGTCACATGTGTTTGATGCTAAATGATCGTTTTACAATTGTGCACAGTGACAGTTCAGGCCTATCCATAATTTTAAGCATATGGCCCCATGTACTAACTATGATGGGTTCCTCTGTTGCACCCTATGATAAAAAATGAGCTGTAACTTTCTGGAACAAAACCTTAACATGCTGCACACTGATGCTCATGAAAGTTGCTTATTAGCTCTGAATCTAGTCTTGAGGAGATGCCTCCGAAGTTGCTGGAATATTTCAACAACTATAAATTTCAGTACATGAAGATTTTCTCGTCTATAAACTGATGAAGAATTATTCTAATACAAAGTGGATTTTAGGCTGTGCATTGAGACTCGAGGGAGCTTGCAGATTTGTCATCTTCATTTCTTCTGCTTTTGTCATATCTATTATGCTCATGGGAAAGCTGCAAATTCGGGCTTTTGGGAATTCACTGGCTTTTCATATTGTAGCACACAACATGCTGAGTGCCCTTTTGCCACACGACGGGTACTAGATAACTTAAAAGCTTAGTCACTGAGACCAGTTGTGCCATTTGTGGGTAAGTGAATCTTGATAAAATCTGTGATTACTTTAATGACTGCAGCATTAGTGCCGATAGCGATTTCGGACTATGTAACAACCATCTAAAGTGTCGTCATAAGTTTTTGCTGCCTTATACACAGAAAACAACCGACCGTTCTTTTGCTTCATGAAATACAAAAGCTGCCGACTTGTTAATTTCGGATTATTTCTTGATGAACATGATAAGCAAATTTAATTTCATTGAAAAAGACTAAATATGGAGTATAAGAATAAACTTATCATCAAGTATTTGCAATTCTATTTTCAACTCAGTCAAAAACAAAAATTATATAGCACTTGCAGTGCAATTGATAACATCAGATGACAATTGCGAGAAATTTACGGAGGAAACATTAAGAAAGCTAATAACACAAATCTCAAACTTGCAGAATATGTGTATTGTACCATAGTAGCGAGCCTTTATCAGTCTCTTCCCCACGGTTAGACCATGCGCCCCGTGCATCCCAGGTCCTTCTGCAGCATGTCCTACAGGGCTTTAATGGCAGATTCCACCTTCAGGCCACCTTGAAACCCAAAAGGAATTTTCCCGCGAGACACTCTGCTGCTTTGTTCATTCCCGATCTCATCAAAACGCAATTCCTTGTCAAACGGATCAGCCTGACCTTTCATATCCGCTGCATTTTTCTGTTTCACATCTTCATCTCGATCTTCGATGTGTATTTCTTGTCTGTCAAACATGTTAGCTCGTCCGGTTGCAGGGCCACTCTGATCATCAGGATCATGTGATTCAGATCGAGAGAGTTCCACTGCAGCTCTTGCAGCCGCTGCTGCATAAGCAGCCGACTCAAATGCTGCTTGAGCTGCGTCAGCTACATCCCTGTATTTTTTATGTGCCATCTTTGGATCAGAGAAATCTTTTCCCATCTCTTCCGGCGGAATTTGAAAGTCACCTCCATGGCTGGTGTTGCCGGCATTGGCTGAAGGGTTTGGCACAGGCTGGTTACCCCGTTTGTTCGCATCCAAATTTTCCTGCATACATATAAAGTATCAAGCCACAAACTATGATCAGTTGTGAACGTGTTAATGGAAATAAGATCATTCGTATTGCAATTCCCATTTCTTTCTCTTCCTACTGCATACCTCGGTCGAAACAGAACTAGCTTCCTCGAGTTGCAGAGCGATGTTGTCCTCGGATGCAATTTCTTTGAGCACTTTCATTCTGTCCTCCAAGGTCGGCTGCCTGGTTGACAATTTTGCTATTATCTAGAGAAATTCAAGACATATACAAATGTATCAATACAAGCCATATGAACAATGACCTTTATATGCAAGTACATAATCGAAAGAAAGAAACTTTTAGAATTATTCATAGGTTTTTTTTGTATTATGTTTATTTAGGCAACAAAGCATATGTTCGAACAGGAACTTCCTATTACACGCCCGTCATTGAAGTTGAAAGCCACCATTACTTAGAGCTGTTTTCGGTCTTGTAGTGAGAGAATAACGGCTCATTTAGACCAAAGTTTCAGTACCTTCATCACCTATTTGTGGCTCGTTGTTAATGATATGTTAAATAAGCATTTCAGTTCCTCTAGTTCTAGGCATGATTCAGGGGAACTCTCAGGGACATCTTATTCTAAAGAATACATTCGACAAGTAGCACTAGTTCGCCATATGCAGGTAGAAACCCTTTTTCTCAAATTGAAAAATTTCCAAATGAAAAGAATATACCTTAGGATTTACTGCGCAGTGGTTGCGTAATTCAATAGCACGAGCAGCAAACTCTCTGCCAAAACGTGATATAAGAATATTTCGAATCTGTTGAAGCTCTGGGAATTCCCCCACCCTGGAAGATGCGTAGAGCAAGCTTGAGCTTGCCTCCTTCAGTTCGTCAGGACACTCTCTATACAAGAAGAAGTACGATCATTAAAATCATTTCCTCAACACAGAGACAAGGAAATAAAAGATGTTGTTTCAAGACAGCAGATATGGAACAGTAACTAACCAACCTCTCTTGCTCAATGAGATGGACCCTCTCAATCAAAAGATTGCAATAACTCTCTAGCATAACAAACGCATCGTACATATTCTGTTCCTTAATCACATGCTCGACCTACAAACAAGACAATCGAAACTTTCATACACGATCCGAAAGAATGAGCACATAACGAAGATTAAGTCGTGTTGTCTGCAAGCAGTATATCAAAAGACATGTTCAAAAGTCAATCAATCTTACACGAAGGAGAGCGCGTTCGTGGTGACCAAGCTTAAGAAGCTCGACCACATCGGACCGGGACTGGGAGCACCGGACTTGGCGGTGGTTCTTGAAGACGCCGAGGCGAGAGATAGCAAGACCGACAAGAGGCTTGAACTTGGAGGCCTTGAAGGTTCTACCAAGCAGAGCATCAAGCTTCTTCCCCATGCCTCTCCTCTACTGTGAGAAAAGAAGGCGGCGTTGGCAGGCACGGAGGACCAAACAAGCACGGGCTTTGAAGCCTAGGCAGAAGACAAACAAGAGCTTGCTCCTTCGCTCCTTTACGTGATGACAAGAGAAAGAGGAGGGAGAGAGCGCCTTTATTTGTGACTGTGTCGGGCCCAGTGTTGAATACGTGTCCTCTCGGGCGTTACCTTCCGATGGAAGTCTTCTCTGAGGAGGGTCCTGAATCGAACCGGGACCTCAAAACGCGGTTGCTTCGTCAATGACAAGGAAAAATGGAGGCCTGCCGCACGGGGTTCAGACGCGTTTGAGCACGCTATCCTTGGTATGATGCATGACGGAAATGATAGAAAACTCGACCTTTGATCAGGCTATGTTTAGCATAAAGTACAACTATGACTGAGCTGTCCTTGATGGTTTAGTAAATGGAAAATCATTTTCATTCTGCCCCACATGATATACAAACTGAATTGATTATATTCAAAGCTTTGGCAATATTGCATCACTCTTGAAACTTCTAGATTTGCGACGATGTGAAGGGAGTGATTTCACCGTCGCATTTGACAACAGCAGTGCGGGATCAAAGGTTCATATTAGGGCCACGGCAGTAGTCAGCACAGCAAGAGGTGATTATAGCTAGACAAGGATCGTTAGCCTTTGTTCATTGGGGGAAAGCTTCGTACTATATACATAATTTTCAAGGTCTTTTCCCCGAGGCTGCTCCTCCAGAGTCGAATTTTTATTTTCTTTACCCTGTCGTACATGACTTGTCTTTACCAAGTTTATTTTCAATCATTAACGAAGTTTCCGAGTAGCTTCTTCTCTAAGTATTGCAAGGGATCTTAAAAAACGAAGACCCGTTCTTTGAACGACAGGGGACCCCACCCCTAGCTGTATAACTTTCACCAGTTGCAGCCAACGTAGATTTTCTTTCCTGCATGATCACATCAATGTAAGAAACACAAGACATTCTTATCGAGGCGGGGAAAGAAAACACTAGGTCTCTGATGGGCCCCTAGCTATGCAACTTCCACTCACATCCGCTTTCGGTTGAAAATGCGGTGATCCATTCAGACTGATTCCCAGAAGTATGAACACGATTCCGACCATTGAATTACTTATAACACGATTCCGACCATTGAATTACTTATACATACAATCTCTTCACCAAAACTGATCGTTACTTGCATAAGAAGGATCTATTAGCGAATCAAGAAACCAAGAACCACTCTCAAGCCAAGCAATGCGCACCACCTTTCTCAATACTCGTAAATGGATGATTACCTAATAAGGTCCTGGTCCGTTATTAATCTATATAAACTGTCATACTTTCTCTAGTCACGAGAGTTGGTAGGATTTAAGTAACAACTCTTTTCTTCGAGAAAAGGGTGTAAAAATTAACAATATTATCAGCAACGCTTGCCTTAAAGAAGTTGGAGAGCAAAAAGTCTCACCTTGTAAAAAGGGCAACTGCACCCTCGCAAAAACGTGAGCTTCTTGATCTGGAACTTCCTATACTAGCTACCTTAGATTAATACATGCACCTCAATAAGGTTAACATCTGATACTGGTCTGGGTTTGGTTCGGTTCTCACCAAATCTTGGAAGAAACCAAATACGACAGCTCTTTTTACATTAGATCTCCGGCATATTGGTCTACGATGGTAATCTATTTTATTGGCTGATTACGTTCGATCCGACCCTAGACCCCTTCTACATATGAGACCTTAACGAAAATACTTTTAAGCGTCACCATTACTTGTATGGCTATTTCATGATTCATCAAATATTTTACGACAAGAACTTGAAATGTTAAAGCAACTTTGTCATTCGCTGCTATTTGTAGTATTATTGATCCATAGAGGAGTCCCACATTGCTGGAATTCTAAACTGAAAATAGAATTAGACAGCTTTTACAACAACCTTTCTAGGGTTCACAAACGTTGAGTCACCGTTCGCTGCAAAATCTTTTCTTCAGTTATATTACTAATTGAACAGATTTCTTACAAGAACTTAAGACCTCACTTCCCCTCCCACGACAATTTAATGGATATGCACAAGCCACTTCCAAGAAGAAATTTAATGCGCATAAACCACGGATCCGGAATTATAAAAACCACACCCAACCCCTACCTATAGTGGATACAAGTAAAAGAAACTGAAAACCGCACTTGAAAAGCATCACCAGCATCACTAAAATCTTCTTTTCTAATTCTGCAAGTAAACGTAGTTTATACACCAACCATGCATTTATACTCGGTCTTGATTGGCTCAAGAAAGGTTACGAGAGACAGATTCCGTCAAATTGATGGGAAATAATCAACTGGAGAAAGCATAAAGCAAAGGTAACCGATCTCACACTGAAGCGAGGGGCAGCTGGACAGTGATGTCATTGCTGAATCTTGTCCGGATAAAATGCGCAGGACAACTCTCCCTTATCTCTCTCTCTTGCATATAATATGCACACATATACATACCAACAAAGTACAAATGGGGGCAGAAACAGAAAAGATACAGCTTTGGTGGGACAGTATTGGAAAGTCCTATGATAAATCCCAGTCAGTTAAGCAAATACGCTCTTTCAGAGTTCGCATTTTTAAAGTTACACTACACAAATCCTCGTCAGTATTTGGTACATGAATGCCGAAAAGAAGAAGCAAACAAAGATGTTAAAGAGGAAGAAGAGAATGCCATTTATTCATCGCAAGTAAAACCCAACCTCTAAATCAACTGCCGGGACATCAGATAAAGTCAGTGTTGCATACAAGCCAAACTACAGATCAGTAACCAAAACCGGAACTAAAAATTAAGTTAAACAACGGAGTTAGCATGAGATTCTTCTTAAAAGGTTAAACCATGTATTTCAGATTTAGTTAAGTTAACCATGAAAACCGATATGCTAAGGCCCTCGTCACATTCAAAGTGATTTTACACGAGACCAGCCACTATTGGGGCCCCTTTGCACTGATAATAATTTTGGATCCTTAGATAATACGGATTATGTTGAGTACTTTCTATTTCCGTGTTTCCAAAGGCCATAACAAAGGAATAATACCAGATAAGCATTTTAGCCAAAATGAAGAATTCAATTGCCCCTTTGGAGACACACCAAGGATTTTTCTTTTTTCTTTTTTTTTTTTCAATGTGAAGTAGGTGCATATCGATAGTCTACAGACTTAGCTAAGGCTGAATGTCAACATGGTAAATACTTTATCCGAAACCAAACAACTTCAGGAATTTCATCAAGGTATTAAACAACCATCCACAGTTCATTCAGAGACTCGACCTTGTTAGGTCCCACAACACGAAAGCACAATGAGCACAACACACTCCAATTTGTTTCTATCAACAGAAACACCAAACAATAAATACAAGGAACCAGTCTCCAGAATCCAACATAGATCCAGTCCCCTTCCTAGTTGCAACTTTCCTTTTCTAAAGAGATCACAACATCAAGGCAAAAAATAGAATTTATATATCCTCCACCACCAAGGGAAGAAATAGCCTAACGCTCAGGCCATCTAATTTTCAAGGGCAAAGCAATCTGCTGGGAAACTCAATAGCTGGCTATGCCATGATGACATGATTCAGAACAAATATGTTCATTAAAAAAGGGAGAGGAAAAAAAAAAAAAGATTTCACTGGGCATGCATTTTAAGCAGGTCAAAATTTGCCAAAAAGACAATTGTATCCACTACTCAATTAGTATGAAGCTAAAACTAAAAAATATATTTATATTCTGTTCTATGAATTTTGCGAACCCCCCACAATGAACAAGATATATATATACACTGATGCCATTACCCGGGGTTGATCCAAATCATGTGGTGGTCCTCTAAAAAATTCGCATATAATGAGTCATCAACAATTTCCCACGGACACCAGTGAATGGATAGATTTAAACACAAACTAAGATCTAATCTTAGGCAACTAGGAATTTTCAAGTAGGATATTGCAAACTCAGTCCTCACAACTTCAGTTCTAAATTTGGAATTTACCCTTGGCCCAGAGAAAAATAAGACAAAATAACTTTTTATGGGGAAAATAGGAAAAGGGATAAAGAATTGGACATGTTTATAGATGTCAAACACGATACATAATTTTGCAGATAAGGTTATGACAAGCCCTTTAAATTAATTTAAGGAAAGAAAAAAAAAAACCACAATTATCAAAAGTGAGAAATTTTAAGCACCAAATCCAGGACTAATTTTTTTAACCTTTTAAATTGACTTTATTTCAATACAGCGGTCTCACTTATGCAAAGCACCCCAAATGTTGGTGTTACACTTTCTAAGGTTTGCTATTAATGTGTAACCCCCAGAGAGTCCCATCCCCATGTCCATGAATTTTAAGGCTCACCTCCCTTGCACAACTGCTCTTCTCTTCCTACGCACGAAGCAAACCTTAAAACTCTCTTCCCACACCTCTTTCGGCTCCCACAGTTCACCCTTTGGAACTTGCACACCCAAATTTTACAACTTTTTCTCCAATAAGCAAACTCCTCAACCTACCTTCAGTTTAAACCAGAATTACCAGAATTTTTACAGAGCCTTCTCTTGTCATGATAAGCTGTTTTGCCAACAAACAATTTATCAATTTACAAATCCTACAGCCTTCCTAGCTTCCACTACCACAACACTCTAAAATCTGGTGGCAAGCACAAATCCAACTTTTGTCTCACCAAAACTCCAAACATGAAAAAGGCGCTTCCTCTAAGCCAGCTTGTTTATGCTTTTGAATGAGGAGGTGGCGTACAAAATTCTGAAAGGTGATCACCTTATTTCACTCAAGGGTACCACACTCTCAAAACATTAGTGTAGAGAAATTCCATTCACATGCATAAAAGAGCACCAGTCAGTAGAAGAGGTATGAGAGCTAAACCCATATTGTACCAAACGTTCCCCAAACTCAACCCCAGTAAAAATGAGAAGCACAAATATGAAACATGCAAGAAAAAGGAGAACAACAATTTACACAATCATGGCAAAGAGGAAGTAGTGAACCATGCAACAAAGAAATAACTCTACATACGTATGGAGTTAATAAATGGCAACGACAAACATATTAGCGAAATAAGAGACATGATCCAGATGTCTATACCAACTAAAGGTCACATTATCTTTACAACTACATGATCTACTTTTATACATAAACTTTCTGCCACAGGAATCAATGTGCTGTCCAAATTAATCACTAGATGAATCAGTCGACAATCATTTATCTTTGTAGCCAGTTCAGTTATGGGAAATTGTGATATGATACCACCGACTGAAAGTTCCAGATTCATTGGAGCTCTTACAAGCTGACTCAATTCTTGAGCTACACTTGATTGCGCTATTTTAAACTTTTTCACTTATGGGGACAAGGTATAACGCCAGAAATCAACAGCCCAAGTTCTAGGTATAGCTCCAAAAAACAAACATTCCAACCTTTATTTGAATCATACTACAGAAAAGCAATTAAGCTTTTCAAATAGAAAGCCAAGTTATGTACAATGCAACAGTATCCTATGAATCACTGTAACTTCATGACTCACAGATCCTTCATTACCTCTTCTTTTGACCAATGACCCAGGTATATAGCATGTACTAGCCTACCTCACACAGAGGCTATGACTTATTTGCAGTGGGGTATGATTGCAGCCCCTCCACAAAACATAGACAAGATTGTCAAGGTCAAAACATATCAGAAGAAATTTGGATGAATCTAAGCTATTCTTAATTCTATATTGGTCTCCTTTTCACAATCTTCAACAATGTGGATTACATATAATTTAAGAACCAAACGGCTCTTTGTGCCTTAATGCTTGCCTTACAAAAGGAAATTCATGGCACCTTATGTTTTATGTTTTAAAATTACAAGGCACTCTCATAAAATACAAACAACAGCACAAACCAATATGTGCAAGGGAAACTACAAAGGAAACTTAAAAATGACGACAAACCTAAGATCAGAAACAAATTAATTATTTAATTTCAAAATACTTACAGTAGCGGAAGCATGGGGGTCATAACCTGGAAAGAAAAGAAGTAGAATCAAGGCATTGAATATTTTCGAAAACAATACAACATAGATTGCCTTAAACCTATTGTAAAGTACGACAGAAAGAAATTATAGACTTAATTACTCACCAAAATATTTCTCTTTCATCACAGCAGTATCCATCAACCTCCAGTGCAAGTGCCTCCAGAATGACCACACCATGGATCAGATGTAATGCAATTCATCAAAATATGCATATATATAACGGAAGGCAACCAGATAAGAATTAATATTATTTCCCCTCAACACGGGGTTGAGGCACAAACACAGTAACCTCCTGACACTATATTGATTATACATATATCAAGTTACTGAAAACCGTGGGTTTGAAAGACAAAAGTTTGGTAGTAGCTGCTTGAGAAAAATATTATAATTCAGGAACACTTTTCTCTCACGATGTTCATAAAAATGGAAGATGTCTCTTACACACCATCACACAGAGAAACAAACAGAAAAAAGAGCAATCTATTTATGGATTTCCATTTAAATCCAGCAACCATTTCTATAGTGAAAAGAAACACAAGTGAACAGAATTCAGTACATGGACTCTAATGCTATCACAGTAATCACCCATAAACAAACCAAAGGTACCTTCTCCTGGGTGCCTTTTTAAGCATCTAAACACTGGAGGGTTGCCTCAAAGCAGTGGCAGGCATCCTGAATGAAAAACTAAATTAGACTCTTCAGAACCCAGAACTCAAATAAAGCACCACAAAAGGAAAAGGAAAATAACATGAAATGTAAAGAAAGTATAGCAAGCCCTTAAAACAATTACCCAACGAGAAGCGTACATGAGTCAAGACAAAGTAAAATGCTCCTTAAAAAGAAGGTATACAAAATAGTCCAGGTAAAGAAGATTACACTCTACCAACTCAAAGAGAATTGACACATCTATGTCACTATTAATTTTCCCGTAGATCCAATAGCAACAGTCAGGGTTGAAGTACAAGTATAATTAAATAAAAAGATTAAAATAAATTGATTTTCACAATGGCCACAATCAAGGATGATTACAATGGAAAAGAACGCCTTCGGCAAGTTGTCTTACGATAGAAACAGTACAATCCATGAAAGAACCCGGCAGCAAAGAGTACTCCGGAACAAACATCACCCCATTTTGACTTCAACCACGCCAAAACTGTGTTGACAGCTCTCAGGCCATAACAGAGAAGACAGATAATTCCCAGTAATTAGAAAGCGAAAATGAATTAGGTCATAATGTACAAATATGTAGAGGAACAGCATTTTCTGGAGTCATAAAATCAGCAACATGGTTCACTTGCCCGTGATGAAGGGATGGGTCAATGCCTGTGACACTGTCATCCTCTTGTCTGGATCCAACACAAAAATTTTCTCTAGAAGGTCTTTAAAATTGACCACCATCTTTGGATCCTCGCCAGGAGAGCCAACAATAATTGATCCAATATCTTTTGGCCTTACATTGAGAATCATCCGCTTTATAGTCTGCAAAGTATGGAATTAAAATCTCCTTCAGCATAAGAGGCAAACATGAGCTCTCATTTGGACAAACAAAGATCCCATTGTTGACTAGAACTTGAGAAATATTGCAAACCTTTTTTGTAACAGGATCTTCTTCTGTAGCATGAAAATTCAAATCCTGATCAAAATGCTGATCAGTAAACGCTCCCTGTAGGAAGAAACCCAAAACAGAAGATATCAGAGAAAAAAAATTAACACGTCAGTATACAAATTTGGTTCACATACGCGGATAACAACTTAAGCAAACCAATCTTACACTAACAAATTCGAAGGAAACCAAGAAAAGATGTCATATTAATTAAGCATATAAGAAAAATATTCAAACTTTCATAGGAAATTTGGGCTACGGTTTTGAGAAGCATATGAAGTACTTGCCTTCCGGAGCATCTTCTTTGGAAAAGGCCCCTTCAGTTCCATGTGAAGACGTAGCATATCATTGTTTGTAGGACCTGGAAATAGAACCTTTCCCGTATAAAGCTCATATAAACAGCATCCCACGGACCACATATCCAATGGATGATCATAAGGCAAGCCGAGAACTGTAACAAAAATATGCCAAGAACAAATTATCAGTTCAGACACCATTTAATAAAGAGTAATAATTGACAAAAACAGATTTAAAATGCCCCTTCAATCATTTGCAGTGACTCCCCTAAACAATAAATTTCTCAGCAAACCATTAGTCAAGAATGATTTGAAATATCCACTCTACCATCAAGATTAGAAAGATTAGAGACATAATCAAAAGAATAATCAACAGATCAGAAGTGGGGTGTCCTAATATCGTCAAAGTTAACAGAATAATACACAATCAAGTCGCAAAATCCCCCATCCCGCCCCAATAATTTTTTTATTTTGACACTGATTTGGAGAGGTGATGGATATGAAAAAAAAGATCTGAGATCATTTATTCATATCCTTTGCAATTGAAATGTATGCACCTTAGAAGAACATTGCAAATGAAATTTGTTATGGTGAACATCCTTGACCAAATAAATAGCAATAGCTCAGGCATGGAACTTACTTATTTCAGGGGCCCGGTAAAAGCGGCTTACAAGATACGGAGTAACTTCATTTTTACCAGCAAACATGGCATTGCCAAAGTCACAAAGCTTGAGCACATTTTTTGCCTCATTTACCTGAAGAATACAAACAAACATGGTTAGGAGTATTAATAACTAACTAGACCACCCATGAAAGAGTACCAAAAACCTACCAACATGTTATCTGGCTTTATATCACAATGAAGAACACCACAATTTCTAAGATGCTTCAGTGCTATAAAAAGTTGCTTCGCATATGCCCTCACAGCTGTTAGCTTAAGGCCAATATTGCGCCCAAACTTCTTTAACACCTCACGCAGATTCATATGAAGAGATTCAAAAACTAAACAAAGATGATTCCGGTATTTGAAACTTGAAAGAAATCGAACACAGTGGCGCTTGTCATCTGGATCCGCACCTACTAGCTTCTTTAGTATCACCAGCTCATCCATACCAGCCTTGTACCTGTGTCACATAGAGAAAGACACAAGTAAATGTTGAGACAATGAGGCCTTGCAATGGATAAGCCTAAGACTAGAGGAAATGATATTAGCAACTCACATTGTGTCATTACTACGTATGATTTTTACTGCTACTTCCTCTGGTTCACCATTACTAGCCTTAAGATTCTTTGCACGAACCACAGTAGAAAATACACCTTTACCATGAGCAGCAATAACTTCATATCGACCATCAAGTATTTCACCAAACCGGTAACCTGAACAAAAATATCATTGTTCTGATCAGAAAAGCAAACGAAAATATTAGAAATGGTTAGAAAGGCACGAATGTTTGATGCACACTTAAGCCTGCAACAAGTGAATCACTTCCACTTTCCATAGATTTGCATTGTATCCCAGGCAAAACATATACCATCGTTCAGCTAAGTAAAAAGGGGTTCTGAATTTCTTAGAGATCTAATTTAAACCAAAAAGGGATGATTCAAATTCTCTCATCTTTTAGACTACCAGTATTACGCACTCAATAAACTCTGTTTCCCCTTAAAAAAAGGTCACATAAATTGCCGGTGGATGATATTATTATGGAAAAGGGGAAGTATATTCATTTAAGAAACTGATAAAAGCTATCATTATGTGCAGTTTGATTATTTTTGGCTAAACAAATGACAAAGAAAAACTGCTGACTATAGTTCCGGAAGTTAAAGAATTTATTTACTTGTGGCAAGCATCATACCAAGGAATAAGGAGGTATGTTGAGCATCAATGCAGAATTTACACAAAAAGTAACAAACAAACAAGAAGGCAAACAGAAAATGTTTCTCAATGTACCCACACAATCAAGCACACTGTGCAGAGTAAGTCTCAGGCACAAATAATAAATGAATGAATAAAAAGGACAGCTGAAAGAATATTGACCCAATACTCACTATAATACCCCTCCGAATCATCCCAGTTGTCATGAAGACCACTCCTTTCAATCCGTAGACCCTCTCCTTTGCCCTGCATAGAATTAATGAATAATCCCAGGGTATAAGAACAAGCCGTAAATGGTTGACAATGATAGAAACAATCTTTACTTGCTTGATCAAATATAAGAGCGAGGATACATTGCATATCAAAATACTATTCATGTCTCACATAGATGAGCAGCTTAATCAGATAAAGAAATTACCTGAATAGTTAAATAAAACTAGACATCCAGACTAGGAAAATAATGAAACAAATCAGCCACGAATTAAAATGCTACAATGTTAACTGACAGTACAAAAGGCCACTCTTTTCACTCTTTTTGTAGATGATAATATTCCCAGAAGCCTAGAACAGGAATTGAGCCAACACTAAATGTATGCAAACCTAAAGGAGGGTGAAATACTACACTAAATTCAAGCCACTTCCAGACCAAACTATGTCAAACCAAATGAGTACCGATGAGGAAGAATATAACACTGATAAACAAAGGAAAAATAATAAATGAAACTCACCAATTTGCGGACCCCTGTAGGTGTCTCACCAAAAATATCATCACAGAACTTGTCATCAGACCTCTCACTCTGCACAAAGTAAATAAGTATAAATCATATAACTAGGACAACCCCAAAAAAATTGAAAAATTCAATTTTTGGAATGCTTCACAGAAAGATAAAAGATTATCACAAGAATAATACTTAATACCATTGACAGAAGATTTGAGAATGCAGATAAATACAGGAATATTTACAAGGTTTTTTTTTTTTTTTTGTGCCCCTCCAGTGGACAGGCAGATGCAAGTTCTCAGAGAAATACGATATGTTTCAGCAACATAAACACACCTTGGGAGTACCCTCTCCAAGCTCCCCAGCACCAGAAGCCTTCTCCAAAGCAACAACTCCATTTTGTGGAGGTGATTTGCCTACAGAAAATGATGGTTCAGCAACATAATCATCTAGACCATCACCCCTTCCATCCACAACTTCTGGAACAACATTAGAAGCAGCATTTGATTCCTCACGTTCCTTAGCAGGCTCCTTATCTACATAACAAATATAAATTTGTAGGTAGAAAGTAATAAGTAACAATCAATATCATTTTCAAGTGTTCCTAAAAGCACACATTTGCAGATCCTACTCATTCAATCACCATGATGCAAGTTTTCAAGTTTATTTTTAAAAATAAAATAATGGAACAGTATTACATAGTGGTTGATATGCATGGCAAACTATCAAAGTGGCATTTGTTCATCTAAGAATCATAAGTTCAATAAATTATATCAACTACAAAGGCTATATTGATCCGAGTAGCAGAATGCTCATGACTAGTCAACATCAACATCTGTGCTTCAAAATGCACAAATATACCCAACAAAATGTCAACTGGACACTAAACCAGTATCGCAAGGTACCTTTCTCTACATCTTCTAATTGAGGCTCTTTTGGTTGAAGCGATTGCTGACTCTTGTATTTTTCTAGAATGGCTTGCCTTCGCCTTCTACTTTCTTCCTTGATTCTGTTGAGATCTTCTTCTTCCTGCTCATCAAACTGTAATGTGCTTCCTTCATAGTCTCCTTGTTCATCTTCATCTCTGGATCCAATAAATTCAAATTATGCATCAATACAGAATAAGGAAGGGGAAGGGCAAGGGGAAGGGGAAGGAAAGAAAGCCTTGGACCAGAAAAAAGGGGACTATTTAGAAGAACCACATTTAAACAAAAATTAAAAAAATGTACCTCTTTTGCCTTTCTCTATGTCCCTCCAGCAAATCACTTTTAGAACTAGGAGGCTTTGCTGAATCAGCGTTCCTTGTTCTGTCTTGTTTGTATTCTTTCTCATCATGTCTCGAGTGCCTGGAATGCTTTTGTCTATCTCCATTTTCATAGCCATCCTCAATTTCTTCATACTTCTCCCTAACTTTATTCCTACTCCTATTATCTCGCCTCTCCCTCTCCCTCCTACCTCTTTCCCAATCCTTCTCCCTTTCTCTATCTCTACCTCTATCTCTACCTCTTTCACTGACTCTACTCCTATCCCTATCCAGCTCTGCATCCTTCACCTTATTTCTGTCCTCCCTTCTCCAATCTCTGTCCTCCTCCCTTTCCCAACTCCTATCTCGTTCTATCTCCCTTTTCCTATCCCTATCTCTGCTCCTCTCCCTTTCTTTATCCCTTCTCAGAGCCCTTTCCATTCCCTGTCCCTGATCCACTCTCGTTCCCTCTCCCTCCTCAAGTCCCTACCCATCTCCCTCTCCCCACTCCTCTCTCTCTCCTGTGTACCACGACTTTGGTGCCTGTCCTCTCCTCCAACGTGTCCTCTATAACTAGTACCGTGATCCCTTTCCTCATCTCTCACCAAATCTCTACTACCATGTCGACCACCCATACTCCGTCGAAGAAGTCTTTCATCATCAGAGTCATACAAAGACTTGCTTTTATCAGCATATGATGAGGCATCATTATCATAATCTCGCCTTTTCTTTGAATGTCTATCTTCTTCCCTTACACTCCGGGAGCGCGATCTCTCCCTAGCATGATCAATTGACCTAGATCTGCTCCTAGCACAATATTCTCCATGGTCCCCTGTGCTACGAGAAGATGACTTGCTCTGATGGCTTAATTTTCTTCCATCAGTCCCCATCTTTGCATCCTCATAATGGCTCTTTCGCCTGCTACTTCCTTTAGATGGGGCCCAAGATTCCCTCTCTTGGCCCTCTTTAGGAGATTCACGAACCAAATCCCCATTAACTTGAGCCTCTGAGCCAACTCTTAAAAGTACCTCGTCTTGAGGCTCAACACTTGAATTTCTCGGAGAATCAACCTTCTTTTTTATCTTTGTACCAACCCTACTCCGGTGGAATGACCTGTCTTCCTCGTCTAATTTGTTTACTATTAAAAAATCATTTTCACTCTTCTCCACCGCCACTATCTTTGAGTTGCGCCCCTTTTTCACTACACTGTCTTCCATATTAAGACTATGTTGGTGATCATATGGCTGGCGCTCAGTACAATATTCCTGGAAAATAATGAAAGAACAAAACTTAGTACACAAAGTAGCACTGATATGAACAAATAGAACAGAAAGATGAAAACAGTCACACTCAGACTGTATACAAAATAAGCAAAAACATATAACCAGCTCTTACAAATTCAAATGTAAGCCACCAGTCTCCACTGAAACGCCTAGGGAAACTTCTTTTGCAACTCACTCATGTTCGTCTAGTGCAACCAGGTTCTTTACATAATGTATGAGACAGTGACTCAGTCACTCTAACAAGCTCTCACGAAACAAAATTTATTATGAAGTCCAGAGATCACAAAATTACAAAGCCCTGTTTGGTCACTGAGAAGAGATCAACTTTGAATCAATAATTGTCGATTATAGAACATAAAATTAGTCTGTTTTGAAAACCACCGCCTGAAACCTAATCAAACAACTTAAAGGCAATTTTCTTCGTAGAGATCTCAATTTTCAGAGCTGGAAACAAAATAAAACCACTTACAATCTCAAATTCACAAAGCTTCTCAGCGACCAAACAGAGAGTAAACTATAATAATAATAGTAATAATAATAATAAAGGAAAAATCCGATAAGGCAACCAAAACACACCAGATTCCGCCGATCATATTCGTTCCGATCAGGAACGGCTTTAATTTCCCCAGACTCATCATCCGACTCAAATCTCCTTTCCGCAATTTCGTGTTCGCCCCCACCGAAACCTTCTTCCAGAATCTCGCCCTCCTCCACCTCGTCGTCAGGGCGAGCACCCTTAAAATCCACAGACGGAGGAGGAGGAGGAGGGAGCGGATTGGATCCTCACCCTCGCGTTTGTCTTCCTCTTCGTGCTTCTCGCTGCGGTGGCGGTCATGATGATGGTGGCGGTGGCGGTGCTTGTGGCGCTTCGAGGACCTCTCGGCTTCGTTGTCTGGCGAGGAGGATCGCCGGTGCTTGCGACGCGACTCGTGGGATTCGCTGGCCATGTATGCACTGCAGCTAATCTAGGGTTAGGGTATTCCCCTTTTCGTTTCGTACTTCCTGCTTTGCGCCTATGAGAGAGATGGACGGGGAAAGAGAATGTGAACTGTGCGGGGAGATATTTTGGAGCCCAATTTATTAAAAAAAAAAAAAAAAAAAAACTAGTACTTCGGCCTTTGCAACACTCAAATTCGCAAATCCAGGTCGGACGCGTTATAGAGCACGTGTCTTTAATCACGTCCACGTGAACAGACTAATTTTGGCATATTTTAAATAAAGAGTTTTTTTTATATATATATATATAACTTTTAGGCTAATTTTTAGGTTAGATTCTATCCTTTTCAACGAAATTGGCTGCAGTATTTTCAACTAGAAAGAATAAACAAATGGACATTTTAGCTTTTTCCAGGTGGCACGTAGGGAAAAGTTCAATGGGAATATGGAAGTTGTTGGTAACTGCTATACATCCTTATGCACCCATTTCACATGTTAGGCGTAGCAGGTGTATTCGGCGGCTCCCTATTCAGTGCTATGCATGTTTCCTTGGTAACTTCTAGTTTGATCAGGGAAACCACAGAAAACGAATCTGCTAATGAAGGTTACAGATTCGGTCAAGAGGAAGAAACTTATAATATCGTAGCCGCTCATGGTTATTTTGGTCGATTGATCTTCCAATATGCTAGTTTCAATAATTCTCGTTCTTTACATTTCTTCCTAGCGGCTTGGCCTGTAGTGGGTATCTGGTTCACCGCTTTAGGGATCAGCACTATGGCTTTCAATTTAAATGGTTTCAATTTCAACCAATCCGTAGTTCTATGATACATTGTGAAGGCTGCGTTGAAGAGGTGATGATTGGATTACAGCAATCCCTCGAAGTTAAGGGATTGCATGGGTTTACATGTAAATATCCATAATCGAATCAGGCGGCCGGTGGTGGCGTTTGTTCTGCTGCGGCGCCGTCGAAGTCTTGAATCTCCAGAATTTCGACTCTGCGGTTCATCTTCCTTCTGATCTTTATTGCCACGTCCGACGGTCTAAATACCCCATAGACATACGCTCTGCACTGCTGCTTCTCTATCAAATGGGACTCTATTTCTTCCGATATGAAACGAAAGGGAGGTGATTAGAAGTTGGGTTTTGTAAATGGGTCTTTGGATTTCATTTGCAGAAACTCACCTTTCATGTTCAGAATGATCCTCCTTAATTTCCTGCAACAAGCATTGCAGTCGATGTTGATCCTTATCACCATGTAATAGTACTGCAATTAGAAAAATGAAACGCAAACTTCAGTAGAATCTTTGAATTTATTGTTTTTGTTTGGTTTGTCTGTCTTCGGATTTGAAATTGAGTTGGTTCTGAAATTAAAGGGAAAGGAGTTTTTGAAAATGCTCAAGAACTAGCCTTTCTTGGCATGAAGACATTTTCCGGATTTGATGGCGGTGGTTGCCTCATTACAACCCAAAAAAGTACACAGGACAAGAATTGATGGGACTTTGCGGATATGAAAGACCATGCACCAACCGGTCTTATTTCTAGTCTTGGGTTGGCTGTTGGAAACTCTTCTTCGCCTTCATTTGGAATCTGATTCCGTGAAAGACGGAGAAAGAGGATTTCGTCCATGAACTCTAGTTTATTATCCCTAGCTTAACGTTAAGGCCCTGTATATTTCATGTTATGGAGACAAGGGCAAGCATTACTTCCCTTATGCGCTACGGTTTTTGCTTAACCCCACGCAACAGAATGAAGAATCTCTTTCTTATTCCTGACGGTATTAGGTTGCATAAATTTTAGTGCTTTCTGTCTCTTTCTCCTTAAAAGGAAGCAAACTCACAAAAAAACTGCACGCAAAGGACTGCGGAATTGGTTTATTGATCATCGGCTTAACTTGAAACTTATATACACGGCCTACTTGGTATCAAAAGTATTATTGCAGAATGGAGTTTCTCTGTCCACTTGTATCCTTTCTGACAGCAATCAGTGGCGTGAAGAACGGAATATCCGTTTGATCATGTCAACTTTGCCAAGAGGATTCCTGTATCCGGCTGCAACTTGCTGTGTGGATGATTTCCTGATACTTGAATGTCTACCTGTTAGCGTCACCTTCTTCTCCATAACGTTCACCACCACAGACTCCGTCCCTGCCAGAGGATCACTATGTCAAAGATGATTCCCGTCCTACTTCCAATTGGTTCAATGAATTACCATACACGCCATTCAGCTTGATCAAAGAGGATGCACCCGACCAAAACTTGCAAGGTTTGTTATTACACAGTTATAAACATCGAATGAGTTTACTATTCCTAAATCCAGAAATCCCAATCAGTTTCTGTTTTCTGACGATATGTTCAATCATAGGCTTGAATCACTGCATTAGGCGTGCATGTAACCAAGAATCAGTCTAAGCTATAGTATAACCTGGATTTACAGATCAAGCGTAGTCATATAGTTCCATATTAATAGCAGCAACCGTGTTTCTAAGAGCATGTGCCTGAAAGCAGAGTTCCCAGAGAATGATAAAGTAATCAAATTGTTATATATGCCTTTTGTAGAGTCTTGCTTCCTCCTACTTATAGCCAAATCACATGTTGTTTCTATAAGAGAAAAGTAGGCAAGCAATTGGATTTACCCATTCATTTGGAGAGGAAAAGCATAAAAGGGGCGACTGGCAGTCTCAAAGAGAGAAACAACATGTCGGAAGTATTGTCTTTTACAATTAGTTTGTCCTCACAACGTATATCCCCACAACCCAGGAAATAGAATTCCAAAAACGCTCTTCAAGATGCTTGCCAAAACACTTGTAGAAATCTTACCATTCATTCTCGCCATCACGTCAGCAACTCTCTTTTGACATTCGGCACAACGGATATCTGCTGAGAGAACAACTTCTTGGACCTGCTCCGAACAAACAAGATCACCAAGCTCAAGTCTATGTTCCAGTGAAATTTTCATGGCAGAATGAGGAGAGAAAGAGAGGGAGAGTACATACCAGAGGCATGGTTAAAGATTCAACAGCGGCGAGGCTGGTTTCAGAAAGTACGAAGTTCTTTGACTTTCGGATCCCAGTTCCTGGAAGCCCCCTCTGCGGCAGATCAACAAGAGCCATACCTTCGTTATTTAGCCATCCAAACGGAGCAGGGCCCTCGTAGAAAAGTGATAAGGTATCAGGTTCAATCCTAACTGCAGAGAGAGAGACGGAGAGAAGATGAAAAGGATCTAGGAACAGCTTTTGCTGTGTTGACAGAGCAATCCCATCTTTTGAGAGATGCTTCAGCTTTCAGCAGTTGGGGGAACAGAGAGAATGGAGATATGGACCATGACTAAATAGCAGAGCAAAGCGGAAAGGGTCTTTTGGCCGGTTGACATGGATGCCTTCCCCCACAAAGACAGGCCCCACATCATGTTTGCTAATTTTCTCATCCAACATAATTCCGGGGAGGTTGCTTATAAGACCAAATTCTTTCTTTACAACTTTTTAGTTCAGTGGCTGGGATCAATCATGTCAGGGAGCGTTTTAGCCGGGCAGACAAGGTCTGTACTTCAACGAGAGGCGTGGGGTTTCTGCCAACTCTGGTGGGCTTTCACTTGACTACACCTGCGCTGCACTAGGAACTTTCCACCCACAACAATTGAAAACCGAGCTACTTCTGAAAAGTTCATGGTCTGAAAAGTTCCAAGATGCCCATCGGATCCTTGCTTGTGGTTTGTCCAGTGTTAGGCCAAGTCAAACAAGGGACCGTTACACGCTAGATTCCGTTCAAAAGGTTCTCCAATTGGAAAAAACCTTATCTGGACACTTCTTGTACACAGCTTTCGTGCAACCGTTATGTTTGCATAATTAAAGTTAAACATCAAGACAAAACGGGAAACAAACATATGAGAAGATAATGATGACGTCCAGTTCATTCCATAATCACCTCCTTTTTCCCCCCGGTATTGGGACTCCGCATAATAGAATTCTATAAAACGCTGTTAAGACAGGGAGATGGCGACGTCCACGTTGGTCATACGGGGGGAATTCATAGTTAAATCGGCGGCAGATGAGACCCAACACGACACAACCTGGATGACCCCTGCATGACGCAGGAGGCGTCTCTTCCTCTGCTCTTACTAGTTCAATTGTTTTTCTTATCCTGATAAACAGACACTGATACGGACAACGATGCCGATTGAGCTGATAAATAACTCAGCCCCATCGTCATAAATAATGTTGTACCAAGTCAGAATATGAACCGAAAGCTTGCGACCTTTAGCGCTGAAAACCAGTAGAAAAGCACTACAAAAGCGTACCACTGACATAAAACAGTGAAACTACAACTGGAACAAGATGCAAAAGGTGAAACTTTATTTATCGAGCGATTACATACAAATAACATGGAGAAACCTCCCATACCCACAAAGAAATACTGATTATGCAAAGGAAGTTAGAGCTCTACGTGGTTATTCTACTACACCCAAAATTTCTGCCTGAAATATGCAGGGCTTTGGGATCCCCTTCAGACCATTGTTACAGATAAATATAGGGACTACAACTTGGACGCCATGACTCAGGGAAAACTTCCAAGGATGACATTAATACCCCAACAATAAGGCCATAACAAGGGCTATGCATCGACTAGATGCACAAGGTGGCATATGAATATATAGATATATATATATACTTCGGGAAGGAGGATAGGAAAAGAAAAAATAGTGGAGAACTAGACTATCCAAAAGGAGCAAACAAGTCACCTAGACATAACTAAGCTTGTTAGCGGCGACACAACCGAATTGCTGAAAAGAGAATCCCCTATGTACTTGCAGTTCTCATGATCAACCTTCATCGATGTGGGAATCAAAAAATTTTCACACGACACACTGGTCCCCAGCTTGGACTTGATTTTGCTATAATTGTCAGTGCTGCGCAGCTTCTGGACAGAGAAGCCACCACCGCGTCTTCTCTTCCTTGACGATTTCCACCTCAACTGAGCAAGCAAATCATCCTTCGAAAGATCTCGAACCACCTCCAACAATCTTACCTTGTCATCTTCAGAGTCCATAACAAAGTCAGTAAATCCATCTTGCCTTGAATCTCTGTTATGAGGTAAGGTTTCCCGGCCTGGTTTAACATCAGAAGATTTCCCCACGACTGGCTTAGTCTCTAAGCTTGATAGTACAGAATTGACAAGGTCCGGCCTGTCCTTTACATGAATCCACTCACTTCCCAACCATTCTTGAGAATGTCTCAAGTCAGCACGGCCAAAGATCAATTGTCGCTTCTCTCCTGCAGGCACAAACAAGAAATCAATAATTGGAAAATGAAAGCCAAATGAAAGGGTAACGAACTTGAATGAACAAATAAACAGAAATATTTATGGAGGAAACTCTGCAGATTTAGTTTTGGCAGTAAATCATGCACAAACCTGGAAAATATACATGCAGTTTATCTTCAGATTCCTTCTGTAACACAATGCCTTCCCACCACCCATCATGCTGCCACACGTCCACAACAGCTCCAACATCGACAGCCCACGAAACTCTGCCTTTGTTAGACTCTGGGGATGGCCTAACAATGGTCCTCCCGGAACTTCGGAGGCCCAAATGATCAGGAGCTGCAATTCTGGATGCTAAGATCCATTCCTTCAATACGCATTAGGAAAAATATTTTAGTAACACCAAAGAGTATGGAACAACAATATCATCATTTCAGAAAGCAACAAAAGAACAAAAATTATGGAGTCGATTAAAAGATGCATACCTCAAGTTTTTTGGTTTCGTCAGCAGCATCCAGAATATCATGATACTGCACCTTCACCTTGTCTTTGCGCTTCTTGATGATCAAAGCTCTAAACCAGCAGCCTCTAATACCACAGTCTTGAGAGAGAACTTCAACATGAGACCCTACAGTTAAATACTGCAGAGGGTTCTGCTTCGCTTCTTTGTTGGATAAAATGCCGGCGTAAACTCCTCCTTTAATGCTGAGAGTTTCGGTTCCACTTTTTCTATAATTACCACTGTTACACAAATTTTGTACATCCACAGGTGAAGCATGCATCGGCTCCATTCCTTTAGTACATTGCAACAGCAAATCATCTTCTTTTTTGCGGCAAAGCCTCTTTTTAGGTCTGGTCCCAACAGTGTCATTGAAATCTTCTTCAGCTTTCAGGCCATCAAAATGCTGAGAACCCCGATGAGCCTTAGGAGGAGAAAGGTTGTACATATATCTGAGTATTTCCTGATTCCAGTAACCTTTAACCTGTGTTACGTCAAAGGGCTTGACCTCATCATTCTCAAACTGCTGGTAGCAGACAAAAGGATTCAACCGTGTATCTGTAGCTTCGTTCAGAAATTTCTCAAAATGCTGGGGACTGAGAACAGTTGCCAATCCATCAATGCATTCAATGCTGAGATCTTGAAGACAAAGAGAAAAGAAAATCTCTCTGTCATTAAAATTGTGAGGCAAAACAATACCAACCTCATCAATTTTGTGAAACCATCGTACCACAACCATCTTGCCGCCTCTCGAGTCCTCGTACATGTCCTCCAAGTAAGCTACAAGACGTTTATCCTCCTCAGCTAAGACATGTACGAAATCACAAACCTAGTGGATTTAGAGGAGAAGAAAATACCAAAAAATTAATATGCGATAAGTGCGATGATAAAGGAATCATAACTAATAAATGGGTCTGCACGCACAACCTAATCCACTCACCGAGATTTGGACACCATTTCTGCGAAAAGACTCATAATGCCTCTTCTTTTTCCTACATGTCCATGGAGAACCTAGCCATTGAAATTCTTTAGTGTAATGACCCAGCTTCTTTTGATGAGTATCCTGGAACCAGAAAAAGAATGATAACCTTATCAATACGAAGAACTTTCAAATCGTAGACAGTAAGAACAAATCATAAACATGTGATATCATTCATACCTTCAAGGTTTTAACATCCAGCTGGCACCCATCTTTATTCTCCATAAAGGCGCGGGCCATATAGGACGTGTCTTGATGTTGAGGTGGTGAATCTGAAAATTCAGGAAACAAATAGATGAATACGATTAAACCTAAACCAAGGTGGGGGTAGCACATGAAAAACGACATCTAATTTTTATCAAGGGAAGCATCAAGAAAAAACCCGATAATAGAGATCCATTTAAACATACGACTTGCGCAATCAGAGTATCAAAATGTACACACTTCAAGACGGGAAAAATACAAACCATAGAAATGTAAAAGGAGAAAGAATGGAAAGGTTTAGGATTCACTAGGACCAGAAAAACTTCATAAACCAACACATCTGTAGGAAAGATTATTAAACCATGAAAGATCTTGACCTAGAAATTTTGAGGGCATAAGGATTCCCAGGCTCTCAACCAGCTCTTTAAAAAATTGAATCCTGCAGCCCAGATCACAGTCAGCTTATTATACCGTGAATACCAAGAAGATTAACTCAAAGAGATGGTAGATAACACAGACAGACGTGGACTCACGACTAAATTTAAGACAAAAATCCCGACAAAATTAGCACAATAATTAAGGCTGAGGCTCTGAAGACTCCGAAGCGCCTCTGATTCAAAAAACAAAAAAAATCAATACGAAAAAGGTAAGGGAACATTGAGAACACACGCGAAAACCGCATAACTGCGATTATTTTCCGTCCAATTAAACAGACACCGAGAAGTTTCCGTCTCCCACGAATCAGAATTAGGTACTCAAAAGACAATACTTATCTTTACAAACTAGGAACCATAAAAAATGGATCTTCTGACAAAACTATTTTATCTCAGAAATCTGACTGCAGCAAGCTGCACCAAACACCCATCATACGGGTGAATTCCAAGGTACGGGAAGGACATAAAGAAATTAAATTTTCACCAGAATCTCAAGAAAAAGGCCACATGTTTTGACATATATCTTCATCGTGCCCGCCCAGATCTAGCAAATTCACCCGACCAAACATAGAAACTCCTTCCCACAGACTCGGACCAAATTAAATTTGGGAACACCAAAAGGAAACACCAAGACCCGTCCTTTCTTCTTCATTAAACACCCCAAAACCCCCCAAAGGAACCCATAAAACAAAGAAGAAGAAAAATAACCGCCAAACGAAGGAGGGAGGTAGGGAGGGAAGGAGAGGTTACCCCCCAAAAGAAACCCATAAAAGAAAGAGAAAACGAGACTGTCTTATAAGCGAAAGGAGCGGAGGAGGGAGGGAGAGAGTGGTATAGTTTTGCACCTGAAACGATGGAGTTAAGCCAATCAACGACCTCCCTACGAGACTTGAGCTTGGAGAACGACGACGCCAACGACGAGGAAAGAAGTTCTCGGTCCCTCATCGCGTAATGGTAGGACATGTGCCTCAGGCTCTTCTCCTTCCCAATAACCGCCAGATCTGATGTTCCATCCCTTCTCTTCAGAAAGTAATGAACCTCTCTCCTCCCCTTGTCGCTTGACACGAACACCTCCTCCCAGCTCACGAACACCGACGGCGACGCCGCTTCGCCAGGCGCCAATAGCCTCTCCATCTCTCCACACAAACCTCGCAATCCTTCCCTCGAAACTCCAGGCTCCCGGAATTCCAATCCGGACACGCAAATCTCTCCTCCTCTCAGCGTTTAGAGTTTCCCTCTTTCTTTCTCTCTCCCCCTCTGTCTCCCTAAATATTTAAGGAGAAAGTGGAGGGGGGGTTAGAGATTTGAATGGAGAATGGAATATCGGGTCTAGGGTTTGGAATTGGACGGCTGCGATAGCGCCCTCGAGGATGACACCAAGGAAAGACGTAGGAAATCGCGGGGATGTCTATGAGTTTTGTTTTTTATTTTATTCATTTCCGTAATTTACGGAAATACCCCTGGTCGAGTTTCGGATTTTCCCGGTTTTTCGTTCTAATCCATCACATGTTAGATATTTGGGAGGGACATGGCCCAACTTGAATTGTGGTGCACACGCCAGCTGTCGCGATAATGATCTGACTTGGCATTTTTAACTCACGGTGAATTTACCAAAAACATATAAACAACTCATCCATCCTCCCCCCGAAACCCAGCGCAGTCCGAGGCCACATTTCCAAGTTCAGAGGTCACAGTTCCAGTTCAAGTCGACGTGGCAAACCCTTATTGGAAGAGGTAAATTATTTCGCTCTGTCGACGACCGTTACTGGTCGCAAGTTGGAAGGTTACCGCGACGCGGAGGGGTCCCAGTCCAACCTTTTAAAAGGGTATACGCTATGGTGGATGAAAGAACGTAAAGGACAGATTTACTTTCTCCACGCGGGAAACCTGATTGGGCAATTTGACGATATTAATCCCTCGGGCCATATGAGTTTATTACTTAAGCTAATAAAATAATAATTCCCCAAAAATTTCAATTTTTTTCCAAGAGGTTTTGGGAAAATATTAATTAGGAAAGTATTTGCCTCGGGAAGTGCTAACAAAAATTTAAAAAGTTCCGCCAGAAAATGAATATAAAATTTATAAGATCGTGGTTGACTTAAATGCATAGGAGGAACGCAGGACAAGTAGGCACGCCCTATGAGCGTCAAAACGACTTCAACTTTTCCAATTAGAGGGATCAATGGGTCACGATTTAATTGTGATTATAAAATGGTAAACAATGGGAGGCGGGGTCATGAATGAAAGCAAAGTTGGTGACGTGACCTCGGAAATGGCTCCAAACGACAGCTAAGACCGGGCCCTCAATTTGGGCAACATTGGGATGGCGGGAGAGTCAGACGGGATCTTTTTTTATTCTTTCCAAATCTGACCGGTTGCCTCGCTCAAACGAAACTGCTTTTGTCACCGGCCTTTCCCGGTAACCGCGACGGACGCTGCCCAGTTGGACGCATGCATTTGCCAGATATTCACGTGACCTCAGCCCTACCTTCCAGTTTTTTATTGCGGAGAATTGTCCCGAGAGCGCGTCCCTATTTGCTTACCATGAGCCAAGGCAAGAATTTAACGTAGAATTCGAGAGTAACATCTCGTATTTCATTGATTAATAAGTATTTGTCTACGTCAAAAATATTTTTGAAATTCTCAGTCGTCGGTTATTGCTTTTCAAAACGTTTGGAAAACACAAACATCTGGTTTCCGGAAAACTAGATGTCAACTTTATAAAAAGTTGAAGCGTGTCTGTCGAGGATGCTCGGCAGAGCAACAGGAGAACGTGCGGAGCTTAACTTGGGACATGGAAGGCATGTATTGTACGAGAATGTCTCGAGACGAAGGAAAGGCAAACGGTAGGTAAGGCTAAGAAAGAGATACAGGGAATCAGGCACAGGGATATCTGAAGATGAAGGAAAGATTAACAGTCCGCACGGGTGATAGAATGTTACTCGGAATCAGCTGGGTTCGAGGGTCGCCGATCGCGGGGCCGTAATTTGGAGAGCAAACAAAAGGCGACAGGATTTGAAATTATTTGAGTGATCATGGCTTGACACTTTATGTCACGCTGATTTTGGACAGCGTGGCCCCATTAATCAGTATATTCTGGCATCTATTCCTTCCCTTCTTGGGGCCTAACGCAACCGATACGCAACCGGGAGAATTTGGTTGGGCGGTTGAGCGACTTCTTCTTGGGCTCTTCATAGAAGGCCTTTTTATTGTACAGAACGAGATCCATCAAAAAGCAGAGTCAAGAAGATTGGGCTTTTAAATGGGCAACGTCCACATGTATCGCTCCTGAAAGCCCACGAACTTTGGGCTTTTAAAGCCTCACAGCCATCAGAGTCCGAGCTCACTGGTTTCCAAGGCGCATCCATCGAATTAATGGCAATATGAACTTCGAATCAGAAAAATGCAGGAGCGGCGATGTTAACACGGTGAGTGAGGAGTAGCTCCAAACTGCTCCTAAATCCCAACCAACTCCCACCTCGTCTTCTCCGCCCCCTACGCCCTCTTATTTCCTTTCCCTCCAACACTCTCTTCACATTTACTTGCTCAAAGAGCGATCTCTTTCTCTCCCTCAGCGATGGCTTCTCTCAGCAGGCTTCCTCTTGCCAACGCATCCGTCTCCTTCTCCTCCTCTCTCTCGCTCTCCCTCCCGACGAACATTCGCTCCTCGTTTCCCGCCAAGGCTCCGCGTCGGAGGAGGACCGTCCTCACTTTCCGAGCCAAGATCAGGGAGATCTTCATGCCGGCACTGAGCTCCACCATGACGGAGGGCAAGATCGTCTCCTGGATCAAGGCTGAGGGGGACCGCCTCTCCAAGGGCGAGAGTGTTGTCGTCGTCGAGTCTGACAAGGCTGACATGGATGTCGAGACGTTCTACGATGGCATTCTCGCGGCTATCGTTGTCCCCGAGGGCGAGAGTGCCCCGGTTGGCGCTCCAATAGGCCTGTTGGCCGAGTCCGAGGAGGAAATTGCTGAGGCCCGTGCCAAAGCAGCATCCAAATCCTCTCCTTCCCCTCCCAAATCCGCTCCTTCCACTCCCGAACCCGCTACTCCCACTCCCGCTGCGGCAATCCCTCAGCCTCCACCGGCTAAGCCGGTCGATCAGGGGCCGAGGAAGGTCGTTGCCACGCCTTTTGCAAAGACGTTGGCTAAGCAGCACAAGGTGGATATAGAAACGTTGGCGGGAACTGGTCCATTCGGCCGAATCACGCCGGCTGATGTGGAGGCCGCTGCCGGAATTACGCCTTCTAATAGTACCGGAGTCGGACTCAGTACCAGAGCGAATATCGCTGCCGAACCGGCACCGCCGAAGCCCGCTGCTCCAACAGCGGCTCTGCCTCCGATTCCGGGCTCCACGGTCGTCCCTTTCACGACGATGCAAGCTGCAGTGTCGAAAAACATGGTGGAGAGCCTCTCCGTGCCAACTTTCCGTGTAGGCTATCCGGTGACCACAGATGCGCTTGACGCGCTCTATGAGAAGGTACATTTGGGTCCAAATCATTTTTGGTTTAATTAGCGTGGTGTTGATCCTGGGACTTTGATTCGGGAATCAGAGCATGGGATGTTGTGTGTGCATTTTCAGGTGAAGCCAAAGGGTGTGACAATGACTGTGCTGCTTGCCAAAGCTGCAGCCATGGCACTGGTTCAACATCCTGTCGTCAATGCCACCTGTAAAGGCGGAAAGAGTTTTACATATAATAGTAGCATAAACATTGCCGTTGCTGTTGCGACCGATGGTGGATTGATAACCCCTGTTCTTCAGGACGCAGATAAGGTAAGTGATTCCTCTAAATTATGTGCTTAGTCGTTGTAATTAAGCCTAATAGGTATCAGTTTTTGGATTCTCTGGGTCTCGGGTTAGCTTTTTGCTGATTACCTATGTTTGATGGGGCAGTTGGATTTGTACCTGTTATCTGAAAAATGGAAAGAGCTGCTGAAGAAGGCCCGTGTAAAACAACTCCAGCCTAATGAGTACAATTCAGGTTTTTATTGTATTTTTTATTTTTATTTTTTGCTGACTTACTCTGTTAGGGGCAAATAACAGTAAGTTATACTCCAAATGCATGCAGGGACTTTCACTTTATCCAATTTGGGCATGTTTGGAGTTGACAGGTTTGATGCTATTCTTCCTCCGGGCCAGGTACGTGATAGCTAATAAGGATCAGGATGTTTTGACTTTCATGAATGATGAGATTGTTCTGCCTATAAAAGTTATGCAGCCATTTTCTCAAAATTTGGGAATGATGTTTAGGGGGCAATCATGGCTGTTGGAGCTTCAAAACCAACCGTTGTGGCTGATGCAGATGGATTCTTCAGTGTGAAAAGTAAAATGCTGGTGAGTTTAGTTTCCATTTCCTTTACAGTTTATAACACAACGTGTTTCACATTTACAAGCATATCAATTGGACGACTACACAACGATCCAAGTCAGATTTCTAAGGCATTTTGGGACATCATTCTGTCAATTAACCTTCTGTAGGTTGTACCATAGAGATATGTGTAGTATGAGTACATAGAAAGATAAACCATAGGGAGTTACAATCACAACTAATGTGTCTTAGATTTTGTAGTCTAGGTTCCGGCAAGAATCCTGTGGCTCCTTCATGATTTTGCTAAATCTTGGAATCATTTGAATAATGAGCTTGTTCAGACTAAAGTGCATCTCAAAGTGGAAAGACGAACCGTATCAGCATTCATTCTTTTTGATATCTGGTATGGGAAGTGGCCATGGACATTGGTTCAAATGATTAATGATGAGCCATTAGGTTTAGTACAAACTGTACCAACATGATAAATTCTTGTGCGGCCCTGACTTGCAAAAACCCAATAGTGATTAGTTATACTGTGGTTCAGGTTTCAATAATGGTAACAGTGATAATAATGCAGATACATCTTCAGCAGTACAATTCCATGATCGTTTTTAGTAAATCTTGGGAAAATCATCTTTCATTTCTTGATATTTCAAAAATCTGGTTTATGCATCTTCTACCCATTCTTGCTTGTGTTACTAAAAGAATTGAAAAGAATACGAGCTACAAAAATATGTAGATGGGTGTTAACAACTCACTTAGGGGCCTTGCACAATATACAAGAAGAAGCTCTAGACCTTATTCTCTTTTGGAGTATATCATTAATACATGCCCATTAATTTAAGCTGTCGAGCAAAATAAGTCTCTCGCAGAAGAAGGATTTCCGAATGCCCATTGAACTTAGATTGTAAAGAGTGGTAAAGCAGGAACTGGGGATGAGGAAAGATACAAGAAAAGTGGAAGTGAACAGTCCCTAAAGCAAGAGTCATCATTCCACTAGGTCTTGGACTTGGAATGTTGTTGAATTTTAGGAATTTCTTGGTCTTCTTGTTGCATTGAGAGTTCATTTTGCAAAGAATGTTTGGCTTTAGAAGAAACACTATAGGCACTAATGAAGAGTGCCATAGAAGTTGATAGCAGGATCATAGTGGAAGTCAATTGTGAAACAAATATAGAAAAATATTGGATTCCCAAGGCTTAGGTTTGTTTTTCAATTTTGCTGGGTCTAAACCCTAAACCCTAAAAAATCAGTCTGTGAACTTTGACTATCTTTCTTTTCATGAGAGTATGCTTCTAATGATTCTATTTTGTATTGCTTGGCATGTTGGTGAGAATAGCGGTTGTGTTTGAGGGTTAAATCTTTCTTAAAATTAAGTTCTTGAAGAATTTTAGTCATTTACACAGGAGAAAACATCTAAAAGCAGAGACTATTCGAAACTCACCCCGATGCTCCCCTATTTGAAATGATTATAGGGGGAACGGAATAATGGCTCTGTAGTTGTACTGACTAAAGGGCTTTGTATTAAATTTACTTATTTTGTTCTTCGACTCCTGCATTTGGAAACATTATGTCCCAGTTAGGTCTCTCGGCTACCCATGTAGATCAGAGCTTTCTGCATCTAGTTTTGTCAATGAGATGGAAAACATGTACCCAGCTGAAAAAGAAAATACACCAAAACTTCTCTAGTAGTTTGAAAATTACACACAAGACCTTAACTGAATTGGCATGTGAATCCGTTTACAGGTGAATGTGACAGCTGATCACCGGATTATTTATGGTGCTGACTTGGCCGCCTTTCTTCAAACCTTTGCAAAGATTGTCGAGAACCCAGAAAGCCTGACATTGTAGACGATGTATCTGGTTTAAACAAATTGAAACCAGCCGAAATTCAGCCTTAATTCTTTAGTGGATAACGGGCGATAATGGTGCGCCTACTGGACAGAGTCACGGCCTCTTTTTTGGCGGTGATCCATAGCGTTATTTATGCTTGTGCTGTATTTCATTTTTGTTTTTTATTTTATTAAGCCTTACGGAATTCCCGATAATGTATTGAGTTGATTCTCATGCGAGGGGAAAAACCCGATGCTTCGAAGTTTTTCATGACTCCGGACCTGTTTTGCTAAACCTGTCTAGGTAATAAAATACACTCTGAATTTGCAGTCTCTGACATTGGCCAAGGTGCAATGTTTCTTAATTCTACTTAGAGCAACCTCCTGCTTCCCAGGAGGGCATCATTGAATCAAAGCATTGAAAATGATTTGATGGTCTTGTACGATCATGTTTAGACTGGCAACCGAAAAAAATGGGGAAAAGCTTTTGATTCACACAGAATCTAGTAATGGACCAGATAACAGGGCTGGAATACCAGACCATCAGTATTGCATGGGAGTATGATTAAGAATCTGTAATTGGACATTTGCTCTGGTCTCTCCACTGAAGTTTTTATCTCTTCTAAACTACAAGTCAACAAAGAACTTCATGATGTGAAATCCCTTTGAGTATGATCCTTTGATTTGTTCAGTCGCAGAGGTGGTTCTGAAATTTGACTTCTCTACCTCCTGGCAAGATTAAACTAAAAACTTAATTCTGAAGAAAGAATGTATTTATACTTGCTAGGGGACAAATATTTATGTACAGAACACCACATTTTAAAGTCCTGAGAAACTCTGCTGATGAGAAGTTCCAGTTATCTTAAAAAACTTGCCAACAACTATGGCAAAACTGATATGAATACGGAAAAAGAGTTGATGGGAAAAAAAAAAAAATCAGGGGTAGAAAATGGAACGCGATGTGCTTCGGTGAAGGTACATGGGACTGTTTAACGTGATCTTGGAACAGCAACTTCAATGACAAAATTCCTAGGCTACTGGAAGAGATCATGCACTGCTGATGACTGGGGCAAAATGCCATCACCAGTCCAAGCTGATATTCCTAGAGAGGTAGAGCTTGTCAATATACTTTATTACCGGAAGCGCTGCGCTGACATACCTTTTCATTTTCTTCTCTGCTGACTGATCTGCAACAACATCGACAACAAAAGTTTAAACAAAAGAGACCCTTGACAGAAAATGCAAATACAGATCGTTTTGTTCCAAGAAAAAGACCCATGACAGACATTCTTCCTATTGTAACAACTATTTCCAGTGTCTTGGATCAAACCCAATCCTCAAAATCACAGTTTGATTCGAAACTCACTAGTTTCGTTGAGTTTGAGCAGAAGTTGGTCTCTTGTTGGAAGAGCATACATTCCAGCAGCAACTGCTGTCCTGATCGTCCATGAGTGATACGGCGCACAAACTTTGGCATAAGCTGTTGAAGCTGCTTCCCTTAAAGAGTAATCGCTGAAAGTGAAAAAACAAAGGAAAAAAAAAAGGTGTCATTGGAATAAGATCAAAAACAGAAATTTAAGAACCAGAAACCGTAAAATACTGCAGGTTTGTTTTGGCGTACCACAAACTTTCATGTACTTGTAGTTCGTGTCAAGCAGAGTCATTGGGTTGTAATTAACTAACACTAGTTGCTTAGAGACAGAAACAATCTGGTTGGAAGCCCGTATATCTCTGTTTCATTACGATATTCAATTCAATTACTTAATCAACTTGCATAACAAACCGCACCCCACACGTTTATTCAAACCCGATGCTCCTATTTGTCATAAGCAATGACCTAAACTTCCACAGATTACGCATAAGCCGCAAACAATGACAGCCGAGAATTGGATTCCTGCTAGTGAATACAGCTAAAAATCCTCACAATATTCCTTTGACTGATTCTTAAGTAACATATCTTTCCTAAAAGCATATGGGAACAATACACGAATCGATGCCGCATGTTATTCGAACAGCAGTATGTCATAAATAAGAGAAAAGGAAGAAACCATGAAGGGTGAAACATACTCAGTAGACAAAAATTGCTCAAATAAAGCTCTGATGAGGTCAAGACCCTGTCTAACTCGTCGTAGATTACGCGAAAGGCTTCCTGGCCTCTTAACCGTGCCTTTTGAAACATCGAGATCAAGAATATCTTGTAAAGTGCTATGTGTCCTTGATGCTTCCTTAAGATCGTGCACCTGAATGTATCAAAAGGATCGTTGGTTTCAGGAAACAAATCAGAGTGCAATGCAAATGTTATAAGAAACACAAGCTTCAGAATGCAAGCTCAAAGGCTTCTGATTGATGCCTTCAAATATGCCCTAAATCAAACTTCTGCAAATTTCCTGAAACAAGTTCAAATTCTTTTGGTATGCGTCTTCAATTTTCCAAATGGTCTAGAATTTTAACAAAGAACATAAATTTATAGGTTCTTAAAATTAACTAATTTGCATTCCGACGACAGAACGATTTTTGTATTGATCATGGAAAACACCAAAAATGGGAGAACTCCAGTTTTCTTGCCATGGTTTCTTCTGTGTATCTTTCGCCAGAACATTAAATATATCAGAAACGATCATACGATCTCCACGATTGGAAAGATGGAAAGGAAAGTAAATGAGTAAAGAAAATTTGAGAGGCCGGTGAAGAAAAAGAACCTTGGAGACGTACTCCAACTCGGCAAACTTGAAGGCGAGACCGAGGCATCCAAAGAGAACGGAGACCAAAGAGCACGCCTCGCAGAAGGCGTCCAAGCGGAGCCGCTCCTCTCTGGATCCCTCCTTCCTGGATATCAAGGACTTGGCGAGCTCCTCGAACGCCTCCGCCATGGCCGACAGAGGCGTCCCGGCGGCGTCAATACGTTCAACTGCCACCTCATCCATCTCATTGGCTCCTTTCGGCAGTCCTTCAAAGCCTATATAACCTTTGCTATTTGATTCCTGTTCTTATTGGTTTCTTTTCACTGCCATGATTGAATCCCTGATGCTGGGATGTGATATTTAATTGGAAAAAGCGAGCGAATATGGAAGAGTAATGGGGTTCTGGGGTCCCACGCGTAGAAGTTTTTCGTTGCTTGGGGTCTTTGCGTTGGAGAGACGTGCAACGTGCGAGGCATGGAAGGTCGTTTGAAGGTTCGCTACGGATGCGCTCTGCCCAAAGACAAATCCTTCCTTTCTTTGCATGTTAACAAGAAACACACGCATGGCGAGAAACAGAGAGAGACTCGGAAAAAGTCAAGGAAGGCCCTACTCCGAATGTGATTTGGGGACATCCGACCATCCAAACAGGGCATAAATTCTGTATCCAGAGGACCGAATCCAATTCCTCTTTCTTCCATTATTATTATTATTATTATTATTATTATTATTATTAATCAATCCACACCATCATAGCTCAAGTTAATCATTATCATACAGGAAAGGGAAGCTTGATGAAACGTATAAGCTCCGCTATTTGGCGTCTTCCATGATGATGGCTCAAAAGGGAAACGTAAAGAGAAAGGCATAAGAGGAATAGAAGATAGAAATTAAATCTGCCTGGATTATCTGACTCTTAACCTTTCAATTCGTCCAAATGATAGTTTCAACGATTGATGAAAACTGACATGGGAAAAATTAAACATGGTACTAATAATTTGTCTTCTGCCATTTATTGTACGTTCGTAGTATTCAAATTACAATACATATTACCCTCCTTTTTCTCTACAAGTTCTGTCACTTCGAAGAAATGACAAGGCAAAATGGGGGAATTAGACTGTAACAGGCCCGACAATGCCTAAAACTACATTCCTTCAAACCCGAGGAGTAAGCTCCACCGCGTCTCCTTCACAACCATCAGTTTCCTTTTTCCGAATCTGAATGGGCTTATATGTGTACAGTTTTGCGCAACATAGATAGTAAACAAAGTTAGCGACTTGCAGCCCTGTAAGCAACCAGTAAAAGTACTCCAGGTTCCCCTTGTTTAAGTTGTCATTCCTAAGCCAGTTTGAACCATCTGGCCTGGCAGTAAACTTGTGCACCAAGGAAACAAGTAGCGTGCTTCCATAGTTCCCAAACGCAACTGCCAACCAGAACAGAGCCATAGCAGTGCTCCTCATGCTTTCTGGTGCCTGGTCGTAGAAAAACTCAAGATGTCCGATGGACATGAAAGCCTCAGCCATCCCATGAAGGCTATACTGTGGTACAAGCCAGAAGACAGATAGGGGGATAGTGGTATCAGGCTCATTAACGAGCCCGTGTGCTAAAGCTGCATTTTTGCGCTTCACTTCGACGAAGCCGGCGACTAGAGTGGCTAATATCGAGATGACAAACCCAATTCCCATTCGGTGCAAGAAGGTGATGCCGCGGTCTAGGCCGGAGAACTTGCGGGCTATGGGAACGAAAATGCGGTCATAAAAGGCGATTGTGGACAGCATGGTGATATAGCTGAAGACAGTCATGGACCCAGCAGGGATTTTGAAGGACTTTATGAAGTGCCCATCCATGGTTTTGGCTTGTTGGAGAGAGAATGTGCTTTGTTGTGCGTAGGCTGTGATGAGGAGGATGCCTGCAGCCCATATTGGCCCCATTCGGATCACTGATTTGAGTTCTTCCACTCGATGAACGGTGTTCAGCCTCCACAAGTTTGGTGGCTGGCCTGGTTTGAGGTGGTCTTCTTCAGTCACTATGGCCGCCTTGTCAAAAATCCTGCATTAGTCCACTCACCAAATATTAATAATCGTAATTCATAAAGAATTAAGATTTTTGAAAATCATTTACTGGGAAAATTATTAAGAACTCAAAATAAGGAATCTCCCTTAAAAATCTGAAACAAACTTATTCGTTCATCATCTGACATTTTCAACTTAGGGTTATTCCCTATGCATGTATGGATCGCCTCATGGAATTGATGATTCTGACCTTTAACATCACCCACGGGAATGCCCATAGGATAACTACAGGCTACAAATTCTTCATTTCAGACATAGAACTCAAGAAGAAACAAAATTAAATAAATAAATAAAACTAAAAGAAAGGAGATAAAGAGGGAGAAGAGTGACTCGTTCGGTGGTTCCAACACATAAAGTCGAAGATAATTCGGGGATGCGTTGCATTACAGGCTAAATGTCATACGGGCTTTTGTAGTTTAGTCAGAAGGCTATCATAAAGAGGTGGAAGCCAAGCCAGTGGTGCTTATCAAACAGGATCTCAGTCCGTGGCCTCATCACCACTCTATGATATACATATATGAAAAGAGAGAGAGAGAGAGAGAGAGAGAGAGAAACAGAGAAGGACAATGATTGTCTTCCCCATGACAGATGACAACGCTGCGATAACGACCAGGGTGATTATCCACATCGTTCATCATATGGGACAAGCCTAAGAGAAAAAGTAGAACAACACCGCCAAGGAGTTGAGCGCTTAAGCTTGGACCCTCACCGAGTCTGGTTCGGTAACTTTTACATCGGCATTGGTAGGTGGAAAGATCTTTACCTTATCATTTGTACATCAAGCTGTTTTCTACGAACGGTAGTAATGCCTTAAACCTACCGTATATCTCTTCTAGAAGGTGCTTCAATGACATATGCTTGTTTGCTAGTGGGTGTTTTTCTCTTTTTTTTTTTCAACCCTAGGGATTTTACACACATTGAATAACTACTTAGAACTTACTACAGCTGTGCAAGATATAAGCCTATTTATCACATTCCTGACTTCATATGTCTTTTTGAGTACTAATGAAAGAAAATGATGGCTGTCTTTAACAGATAAGGATGTAGAGATGTGTGGTTGGTAAGTATACGGGCAGGATGTTGTTTTTGTCTATTTTGCTTTGTAATTTAGTGTCTACGGAGGAAGTTCATAATTTTGATGTTAATAATATACAGAAACGAAGGCAGTGGTGCTGCAGTGCCTAAGATCAAAATTGATATGAGAATGAAATTTCTTTTGGCATATAACCTGAGGAGAACATGCTTTATGGCGTATAAAACCTTTGTGGAAAAGTATTACAAATTTATAAAAAAAAAAACAACTTATTTAACTTAAAATGTCAAGGCATGACATATATGAATGCATCTTTTGATAAATTACTCTTCTAAGCTTTTATATTTTTCATATGACGTTTAATATGTCCTTTTATCCTTAGTATAAGATAACGATTTCTATGAAAATCTTTGTCCCTACATAAAGAAGTAAAAAATAAAACCTAAGTTTTTAAAAGCTCCTCAACAATATGAAGTAACGTTTCACATCATTTACTTAACACACTTCTTCACCACATAAGTTCTAAACTTGGACACAACTGCTTAGTATCACATAACTATGAGCTCTAAACTTAGATACAACCCAAGGAGGATATTAAGGTAAAGTTTAAACTCTCATACTATGTTAAAAATTATATAAAAAAAAAAAGTTTATATCTAATTTAAAATTTAAAATATTAAATAAAGAAACTCATTTTTTTATAAACTACTCTTTCAGAATATTATATTTCCCATGTGCTACTTAATTCAAAGTTCATGTAATAATTAAATGCATGGGCCTTCTGAATTATTTGGTGGTTTGGTGCAACTGTAGTGAGAAAGAGATAGGCACTTACTGCATTTGCTTAGAGTGAATAAGTTTCCCTCCCATAGAGATTGGGGCGTCAAGCTCGTCATTTTGGTACAGTAACTTGGGATCGGAGACCGTCAGCAATTTTCTCTTCCGGTATGCAGCCACCAACACTTGCAACAACCGGGTAAATGGACTCCCAACCGGATCCAAATTCCGGTAAAGCGGGTACCCCATCATGAAGGTAATGATTGAGATAAACATAAGAATGGTTGGGATTCCAAGGCCCCAGCCCCATCCAATGTGTTCCTGAATATAAACAATAACTGTCACAGCCAGTAGAATGGATACTCCCATGGCAAAATAATACCAGTTGAAATATTTCCATGTCTTGGTGTTTTGCTCCGGATCTGTCTCATCAAACTGGTCTGCTCCAAATGCGACGACACAGGGTCGGATCCCCCCCGATCCCAAGGCTGTCAGTAGAAGAGACGCGTAGAGGATACTCAGCTGTCCTGCACTAGCTTCTTGGCACAGTTGACCTTTTTCACAATGGGGTGGCCTTAGTTGCGGAAGAACTGCTGAGAGTGTTAAGCTAATCATCCCCTGCATAGATTTATCAAAACAAGAAGATAAGCCCCTGGATAATTACGTTTAAGAGAGAGAGAGAGAGAGAGAGAGAGAGGAATACAACATATGCACTAATTCTAGGACCTTGGTATTATTTTCTGTGGCAGGTATTGTATGAGTAGCGTATTTAAAGACTATATGCCAGACAAGTCATGCGTAGTTGAGATTCTAGATTCTGAGAATTGGAACTTCTTTTTCACCTATGGTAGTAAGTTCTGTTAGTTGTCGTCAATATCTTTGACGGAGGCCATTCAAATTTCTTCAATAAAGTAGGCGATTCTATGCAGGCTTTTCTTTTGCTTGATTCACGTGGTGTTCTTGATTTCATCTCTTTCTTAGTTCTACTGGAATCTCTTTCCATCTACACTCATACAGCTCTGAGAGAGAGTGAGAGAGATAGAGAGAGAGGGAGAGAGAGCAAGAGACAGCGAGAGAGAGAGAGAGAGAGAGAGAGAGAGAGAGAGAGAAGCTTAACCAATTGGTATATCATGGAGCCAACTGTTATGGTCCAGAACCGACCAGCACACGCATCGGCGATGAAGGCCCCCAGCAAAGGTGTCAAGCTCGCAGTCCCACCGAAGTTGGTGACAGTGTTTGCTGCTTTGGTTAATGGCAAATTCATCTGTCTTGTTAGGTAACTAAGCATATTGGTACCAAATCCGACCACAGCCAACTTCTCAGCAACCTCATTTGCTGCACACAAACAGGAAGAACATTGTCACGAAAACCACATCTTCAAAAACCAAAAGAAGCAAAAAAGGTAGTTCGTCGATCTCTAAGACTGCAAAAGCTTACCAAATATGAAGGGCATTGTGACCAGCCCTCCCTTCGGCCTTCTGCCATGGCGCCCTTTCTCCTCCATCAATCTTTGTGGTTTTCTAGTGCTTCCCCCACCCGCCTTTATAGGCATCATGGACGCTTAGCTCGAAGGTTTAAACGGATCAAGTAAAGTAAGCAACTTGTTCGCTTAACATTTGCTTGCTGTTCTACCCTCTTTCGGCCTTTCTTTTTTTTATTGCGACCGACATTTTTACCGTCGACGTCAATGGCCATGAATGAGATGTTTAGTTTTACATAGATCTCGATGAAGTACAGTAATCAAAAGTAGAACTGTAGATCCTTGTACAGACTGGCATCTTTGGTAACTGTGTAGATGATGATGCATTATCCTGGATGGGGCTATGGACTGAGCTGGACTTTTTTTTCACTATTATTGGTGTTGATTCAGAGCAAAAGAAATGACATCACAACTTAATAATAGTCTCATAGAGGATTGAGACATTGTCGCCATGTTCTTTTCAACCCCGAATCTTGTGTGACATCCATTGGACCATGTTTTCTACCAAACAATACTTCAGTCAATACCTATATGATAGAGATTATAGCCAACCAACCCCTTTAAAATAAACCGATGCTGTTTTGCATTTTGGATTTTTTTTCCTTTTTTTAGAAATTTTTTTATAATATTAAAAATAAATTTTTATATTTTAATATGATATCAAAACTAAAAAATAAACTTTACTTTGTAATTTTCTAAACCTTAAGAGTTAATACTTTTATCTATATACAATTTTGTGTCAATATGTACATAAGATAGAGCATTAAATATGGATATTGTTCTATATTAAAAGTATAAATATAGATTCATAGTAATATAAGTAATAAGATTTTTTTATTTAATATTTTAAAATTATATTACAAATAGTAGGATTTGCTAGGTGCTGGACACCCTAGTCCTAATAAAGATAACGAAACAACGAATACAATTGTATTTTCTATGAAGTGTCATATGGCTTTTAACTTTGGCGTCGCCATTTGGATCACAAACAAACTCCAACTTATGTGGCCTGTAATGCTTACTGAAGAAAGAGAGAATTTGAGGACTCCTCCGTGTCTCTCTTCTGTTTTTTTTCTTTTGTTCTCTTTGTCTTTTCTTGTTCAGTCGCTTGGCAGCCGAATTCAAAAGGTTGTCGAACAATTTTCTGCACTATGATGTGATCTTGCAATCACTGCTTTCAAACACGTGGTTGTGAGCAATCCACATTTTAATACCAAATATGCGGCAATGAAAATGATTAATTTGCTTCCACATTCATTGGTCAGTCGATGCAATATCTATCAATTATAAACATAAGATGAGACAGATGAATCTTATACCACATCGATATATCTACATGGAAATACCACTAGTCTAGTTGTCACGTGTCAAATTTCACTTTCACCTATAAACTATCAATTATTTGAACTTAATCACATTCATGACATTATGGTTAATAATGTTGATTATGTAAATATGAAGAAACTGTGAAAAAAGTTTATACCTTAATGAACAAAATTCATATAAAGAAAAAGACGGCATACCTTGTTACAAGGATCAAAACCTTATATTTATAGAACATAAGACTTAATCTATTTAAAGAAAATAATATATACACAATGACTACAATATATTTAGTTTTTATTTTAGAATATAACATGACAATATAATAAATGTGATTAATAGTTTTCCATTCATTAATTAGTCAATGTCATATCTATCAATTACAAACATAAGATGACACAAATGAATCTTATACTACATCGATATATCTACCTCAAAATACCATTAGTCTAGTTGTCACATGTCAATTTCACTTTCACCTACAAACTATTAACTTTTTGAATTTAATCACATTCATGACATTTTGGTTAATAATGTTGATTATGTGAATATCTTAAACTAGCCATGCTATTAGTATAAAAATTTACATATTAGAAACATCTACCACATCAACAATGTCCTTTACATAAAGGCAATAAGGTACAATATTGAGATGTCATTTTAAGCTTTAAGTACTAAATTGCAATCACCACAATCACAGAAATTGAGGTTCCGTGTGACATGTCCACAATAGATGTTCTAGAAGTTGATCTTTAATCTACCTTTAACTTCAATACACGTACGATGATGATTTGCAAAATCCTTGAGAAATCCTAGCAAGTGGACTGCGTTGCAGGAATAATCAAAATGTCAAAATACGACGCTCGTTAGTCTTATAGCCCACAACACGCGCGTTTCTTTGAGTTCGGAGACAAGAAGATAAAAAGAAAGGAAAACTTTTGCTCTAACTTTCAGCTGATTTATAAAAAATGTACGTTATGTGTCATTTCTCACGAATTAATTAGCATTCATACTGCAACCTCGTCGTCTTTGGCATGATTAGACATAGAAAAGTCGTGGAGCGAGGAGCATTCCCATCCAGTGTCTTAAATGGCTTGTTTGTTTCCCCTTCCGGTGGGGGCCGGTGACGCATGGCGTGCAGATCTTTCGGCAGGTACATAAGTGCTCTAACGTGGCCAGACTGAAGAGGGTTTACAGCTGCTTTACAACTCTCGTGAGCTGCACTGGACGGCTGTTCCGACGTGCTCGTCACATGTCCGTGCAGATTGAGCGCACTGGGAAATCTTTTCCCGGCCGAGATAGATTTCGGAATCTGGACGGACGCAGAAAATTACAAGATCACTCTGCCAATTACCGAAGGTCCATGGTGCAGGGGGGGGCACCGCGCTGCTCTTTTCCGTGGGATTTGACGTCAGAGGTGATGCAAGCAAAGAGATCGACACCTGCCAAGGGCAGGGACATGTGGGATTTTTGATAGATCAACCGAAACTGATGAAAGATTGTCCCCTTACTTTAACATGATACTACCATCCACCGCATGAGAGGTGGCCGTGGAGGACCAAACCACGTATCCTAACTTTTTCAAGCAGTTCATGTCCATGATTTGATTGTGGTCAACATGATCGTGACTCTCTGGCGTGGATTGTGACTTTTTGCGATCCTCAGCTTTTTCTCGCTCTGCGCTTTTGTCCCTGTCTTCGAGACCTTCTCTAGATGCGTCTTTCATTTTGAAAGGTTTGGAGCCAATTCAGCTTTGCATTTTAACTTTGGTTAGAGCAAGTTGGGTGGGTTGATAGGAGGGGCCAGCCTAGTGGACGAAGTGGTCCTTGCATTTGAAATTTGGAATAGAACAAATCCCGGAATTTAGGTAGTATTGAGTTTTTCGATTAATTATTTATGTTTGAGGTTTCTCGATTCTTTTTTAAAGAAAAAAGCTTCGATAATTCTTTCTTATTAAGGACCAGTAGCTGCACAGCACGGCTTTTCAAAGGGTGGGCAATGTTAAGTTTATTTGTGCTTCGGGGCAGATCCCCATCCCTGCGATGACTTCCTACAAGACTTTCGGATCGTGATTGTTAGATACTTTAACGGTGCAGACCTAACAAAAGCAATAGCCGGTACAGTCCCTCTGTAAAGAATGTGATTTTGGACGTGAGATGCCGGCAGGAGTATCTATGGAGGTTTTATAGAGTTTTTGATATTTGGTATAATAAGTTGAGGTTTTACCGAACAATTTAAGATATATTATCGTAACTACAATCATCTTGCCTGCATGGCTGCATGCTTGACGAGCACAATAGAATGCTTTAGTTTGCAAAAAGGTAGAAAGAGTTGGAAGTGCAGTCAAACGTTGAGTCTTTCGTCAGGAGGAGTTAGATAAAAGTGTGTGCCTACAAGATATTCTTACATTGCTTGCAGCTCCCCGCCGAAAGTTGGCCCTGCCCAATGCTTCGTGAAGCATGATGTCAGAAGCTCATTTTATTTTGAACACGCTTGTAGTTAATGCAGGTCGCGGGCCTTGTTCTTAGAGATAAGACATTTCATTATAAATTACCATGAGTTGTAGACTTCATGCATGGGAGTTGACAACCCATTTGTTGCAATGGAGTGTGTTAAGAATAGGATGAGTTTTTTTTTTTATTGCTTAAATCCTAACATAGAAATTCTCTTCAAAATAAAAAACATATTCTGTCCTTACAAGTTTGTTTTTAAAAAATAAATAAATTTTTTAACATAACATTAAAATCTAAATTTAGAAAATGACACTTTCAACATGAAGCCAATAACTAATATTGGTTGCAAATAGTTATTTTACAAATAATATAAATTATGTCACATTACTTAAGTTGTACTTGAAGATTCGTTTTAAAGTGAAAAACATGTTTCATACTACAAATGAAATAAATTTTTTAATATGTTATCAAAATGCAAACCTAAGATGTAAGAGCCTTATGCATAAGATTTACAACCTATAATAGTGTGCAAGAGAATATATTATCCACTCACAAAGCTTATAACCCAAATTGGTTATGAAGGAGTATATTAAAAATAATGTGAGTTATTCATGTAATCTAAATCTTTCATTGAAATATTATTTAAAATTAAAAATATATCTAATCCTCGTAAGCTAATTTTGAAAAAGAAATAAGTGTCTAGCTTAGTTGGGAGCAGGTGTTGCCTAAAACCTTTTAATTCTAAGTTCGACATCCAAATGTGTGAGTTTAAAAATATGCATAAAAAAATGAAAAATAAAAAGAATTTTTAACATTACATGAGCCTCTTATTCACAAAGTTGCATGCTTTGTAGACAAAGCTTGTACCTGTAGAAATTTGTAGAGGATGATTTATTATCCATAGTGAAAAGCCCATAACCTATGTTGACAATAAGGGGGACCAAAAACCCAAATTCATAACCCATTCAACTTGAAAGATTGCTACTCATTAGCATGATGAGCTTAGTGCTTAAATCATTTCTACCATTTTTGAAAGAGCAATTTCATGATTTAATTGGCTCACTTTCTTTGTTCTTAACAACCATCTCTACATCATAGGTTCATTGTGATTGTCATGTCAAAACACAACATAGAAAAATCAGTGGAAAATATCATTGTTCTTTCATGAACATACATACATTTCTCTTCGGCTCTTTTACTTGTCAACTGGTAGAACTTAGCCAATCTTGACATAACTTTAGCCCATCACTCTACAACTTAAAATCAGACTAAGGTATGTAGAATCAACTTCAACAAAATAGAGATCAAGACTAACATAAAAATGATAAAATAAGAGAAATACAATCCAAGTAAATCCCTTATGTCATGATTGAACTGTCTCACTAATTATACAATATTTTCTACTTTCAAAAGGATAGATTCATGTTAGGTACTTGTTAATATTCATGCTGCAAAAAGAAAGCCAACTATATACACATGTAAACCCTTATCAATTATGCTATTTCAATACAGCTAAATGTCATTCTCTAGCTTTAATGTCTCCCCTTTGAGTCCTCACCTTTGTTTGTTTCAAGCTAAAGGATTTTCAAAGTATAGATTTTCGCACAAAAAGAATAATAGACAATGTTTAGGATTTGCAAGCATGTGATCAACCAATAAAAGTACTCCAATTTCCCCTTATTTAAGTTCTTGTCTAGAAGCCAATTTGATTCATTGGATCCAACACTAAGTTTGGTCACTAGAGAAACCAAAATTGTTTTGACATAATTACCAACAGACTTTGCTATCCAAAATAAAGCAGTGGTTGTGCTCCTCATTATTAAGTTATTAATTTATTGTTGTTATTGGTTGGAATTTGGCCAAGCTCAAATTCTATTTGAATACACATGTGGGTTGGTGTCTTGTCTCACCTACCTGCACATGCTTACGATTCTTCTAGATTGTTTTATATATATATGTTTATAATGGTCAATTATGATTCTTTGAGAAAGTGTTTTTGTGAATCTCATATGAGTGGATGCTTTTATGTTTCTTTCATGATATCATTGGAGCCTACTTGAGATTTTTGTTTTCTCACCCTTTATTGGTGACTTGAAGTTTTCTACTTTAGCCAATGATGGGTTTTGGAGCTTCTTGTTCACATTCCTTCATGGTTTATTGGGAAAAAGGCAACTACTTTTTCAACTTGTCTCCCAATTAGGTACCTTTTCTTCTCTACTCATTTTTGGATTCTAGTTTACTTTTTTCTACTACAAAATTCAAACCTTTGGAGGACTTGGAGGAAGCTTTGGAGAAGAAGTTCCAAATGCACTCTTTTTGGTTAATTGGTGTTTATTTACTCATTTGCTTTTAGTTAGTAAAGCCGTGTGTTTCATCTTCATCATGTGTTTTACTTTTAGGCTTTTTCTTTTCGATTGCCTTTAAGTTCAAGTCAATTTTTGGGTTTATTATTATGAACTTTTGTCTCTTTTGGACTCATTTAAGTGACCCAGTCTTGTTATGTTGGGTCCAATTGGGTTATTTGAAGTGACGGGGTTCTATTTGATCATGTTGGATGCAATTGGGTTTTTCCCTTCTTTATCCGAGTTTTATAATTTGGACCCTACCTAAACTTCCAAATATACTTCTTTATAGTGGCAAAGACACATTTTCTCCATCTACTACCATCTCCTCCTCGCGCTAACACATAGAACATGGATGACTAGATTGCAACTTTATCTAACCCTTTTGCGGCTATATATCCACTTGACTTGGCTTCCAATGAAATCGTGATTGTCGTTCTTGTTCTACAACTTCTTATCAACCAAGAAAACTATCCTACATGGTGCCAAAAAATGGTAATCACCCTTGGTTCTTGAAAAAGATGAAACTGATAGAGGGCATGCTAAAATGACTTACTATAGACAAGGTGAAAGCCAACCACTAGGATAAATGCAATCTAATAGCTATTTCTTGGCTTATAAATTTTCTTTCCTTAGACTTAGCAAATGTGATCTCCCTCTATAATACAATTGTTGAATCTTGGAAAATGGTTGAAAAACATTATTACAAGATCATTAGAACTTAATGATCTGAGTTGAGGTAACAAATTGCTAAGACCAAGTAGTTGCTTATGAATCAATAGCTAAGTATTTTGCCCAGTTATGTGATCTTTGGTTTGAATTAGAGAAGTGTTTGCCTATTAAGATGTGCAAGTGTGGAAATTGGAAGTATGACATTGACCTCCAAGTGGCCACCAAGAGGGATGGAGGAAAAGTTATTCAATATTTACTTAAATTATAGTCATTCTATTTAAATATTCGAAGTAATATTAACTCTTGAAGTCCCATTCCATCTCTTGATGGGGTTTATAACTTGGTTTATGATCAAGAGCACTAAAGAACTCTTTAAGACCAAAATGGGAAAAAGGTAGATTCTTTTGCCTTTGATGCTAGGCCGTCGACTAGGGGTAAGGCATTACTTAGAGATGTTATAGGAGTTTAGGTTAGAGATGGTGGGTTATCCTCTAATTTTTCTAGCCCTTATGATTAACCTATTATTGGTTCTAGGCTTAAATGTGAACATTGTAGCAGTGTGGTCCATATGAATAAACAATATTATCAACTTATTGGCTTTCCTAACAAGCCTAAGAACTAGAAAAGGAAAAAAAAAATAGTGGATCAACTAATGCTAATGTCGTGAATTTTTCTACTAGAGATCAAAACATTCCTCTTGATAGTGGCATTGTAGTAATATCAACAAGTTATGTAGGTACTAAGTTGCTTTAAACCTATAAAGCCTATGGTTAACTTAGTAGGTAGAATCTCTACTTTGGAGACTTTATCTCCATCTAATTGGCTTATTGATTCAGAGCAAATGATTATATTAAGTTTGATCTCACATGCATGAAGAACATTATGTCATGCACATTTGATCCTATTTAGGTTAAGTTGCTTAATGATAGTATAATGGTTGTTACTTATATTGAGAATATTTGTATCTCTACTTTTACCACACTTTATGATATTTTCATGTTCCAAATTTTAAATATTATCTATTATCAATCGCCAAATTCGCTTTTGACCTTTTATATTTGGCACTTTTTTTACACCCATTTTTGCCTATTTTGGCACCTTTCAATTAGGAGAATCCTAGGAGTGGGTAAGGTTGAGTGTCAACTCTATAACCTTATGACTACAACAAATGTCATGGAAAATGTTTATTCTCACATTGTTTGTAATTTTGAATGTAAAGTTCCTATAAGAGCCATTATGTGTAAAAACTCTTCTATGTATAAGAAAAACAAACATTTTGGCATTTTTGTTTTGGACATTCATTTGTTATATGTCTTCTAAAATTTTTTGTCCCATTTTTCCTTTAGCAAAGCAAACTCATCTTCTTTTCCCATCAAGTACCTCACATATAAATTTTATATTTAAAATTGTTCATGTTGATATATAAGGTCCACATTAACACCCTAATCATGATGAATCGCAATATTTTTTAACCATTGTTGATAACTTCTTACATGGTACTTAGAGATATCTAATAAGGTACATGAGTAGGCTTTACATTTTATCCAATCCATTTTTGCCATGATTGAAACTCAATTTAGAATTTGTATTTGCAAATTTATGTTTGATAATGGTTTAGAGTTTTTTAATCACAAGTGTAACTCTTTTTTTCAGTTTCATGACATCTATCATAAGAGTTCTTGCATTTACACTCTAAAAAAAAGGAGATAATAGAACATAAACATTGGCATATTCTTGATGTGGCATGGGCTTTATGCTTTCAAGCTCATCTTTTCGATCATTATTAGAGGGAATATGACTTCAATATCACTCGTCTTATAAACCATTTGCCTACCCCAACTTTTCATGGTAAAACATCCTATGAGATCCCTATTTGAAAAACCTTCTATCATTTTTCATCTTAAGATATTTGGTTGTCTATGTTATGTATCCACATTATCTCGTGGAGACAAATTTGCACCATGTACTATGGCTTGTATATTCATAGGATAAGAGTAGTGACATATGAATTGGATCTTCCTGCAAGGACAAAAATAAAGCATGTCTTTCATGTTTTCAAGTTGAAAAGGTTTGTAGCAGACCTGAAGATCATGTAGGAGGTGGGTTTTGAAGAATTCCATGATGCACTAGAGGAGTTGGATGAAGAGGATGGGCCCCAAGTTATGCTAGAGAAGAGGATCAATGGTAAGAAAATAGAGCTATTGATCCATTAGAAAGAAAGACCACTAATAAAGGCAACTTGTATAGAGGAGCAGGAATTCAAGGTGCATTTCTTAGCTTTCCAATTTTTTGATGTTGTATAGCCTGATGTTATACGGAGCTATATTATTATGGGTCTATGTATGGGTCTTGGTTATGTTAGTATACTTTGGGTTGTTGGGCCAAGTGTTAGGTCATTAGGTTAAGTATGTAATCCTATGTGGACTATTAGTTTGGTTTGTGTATCAAAGTCTAATGACATATTTTCCAACATATTTTGTATTGCTTAAAGACTTTGGAATGGTATTTAATGTTTTCTTATATTCCTGCATGAGTAGATCAATAATGTAAGGTTCTTGTTAATGAGCCCCTTTCTCTCCTTCATAAGGTAATTCTTGCCACCATTCCTTATAGAAGATGCCTCCATAAGGGTTTTAATTGGAAAATCCAACTCAAACATCCCAATACAAGGGCTAGAACTACTTTGTTGAGAGCTTTAGCTGCTAAAGAATAGGCATATTGGCAACATATACACTTTGATTGAAATATTCTTTGTTGTTCAAGAACCAAAAGAAAGGCAATACTTGAAGAGATTGTAAAACCTTATGTATTGCTAGGCAGTTAGATTATATTGTATTTATAACATTTTTAAGTATAGCTCAAGGAATAGATATAATTTTGGACTCATATATTGATAATATCCTTAGTGAGAAACTTGGTTTTCTCTTGGTATAAAAAAAAAAAACTCATTTGTGCTCAGGTGTGGTTAACACCTATTGGACTAAGTTGCATAAACCTGTTGTCACAAGACATATAGTGTTGTAACATGAAATTCCTTAGATTATAAGAAATCCAAGTTAGATAGCATACACTTGCACAGTGCTTTATGCAAATAGGATTCATCTTAATCATGTTTGATTAAGACAAAAATGAGTGTAAGTTCTAGGTGAGAATAACTCTTAAACAACCATGTGTAAATTATCTTTTTCTTTCTCTATCTCTTTTTATATTGTGTATATTGATTGGTTTTATTTATTTTTATAAATTGAGATTGAATTTTTTCATTTATTATAATTTTTTTGTAAATTGTGTATACACACAGTTAAGTTTTTAGAAAGACTAACAAGATAACAAATAAACCACAATATAACTTAACCCCCCTCCTTAGGTTGCCATAATACTTACAATGCAGCGAGTGACTTTTTATAATGTTACAATGTGGCTTTGTTGGGACTAAAAGGGCATTTTCATTCAACCCACTTGACTTAAAGGTCGTTGTTCATAAGCATGACCAGCTTAGTACTCAAATCATCTTTGCCATTCAAAAAGAGCTACTTCATGATTTACATAAGAAAAAAGGTTGGGAAGAGAAGAGTTAGACAAGATCACAAAATGGTTTAAGCTGTTGTGAGATAGTATGTATTTGTTAAATTTATAAGAAATGACTTTATATTCAATCAGAATCTTAAGGCATTAAATAAATAAATATATTTTATTAAAATTTTTTAAGAAAAAAAATTATGTTTCTACGTGGGACTTAGCATGTTCCCTTACATGAAGCTTGGGACAATGCTTTTCACAAAAATCAGTTTAGAGTGAAGCACACAAGATTAAATTTAGATTTGCAATGAATTATTTAATAATGTAGAATAACTCTACAACATTTGTTTAACTTGTTCCTCTTATTCCTTTAAGGCTTGCTAACAACCGGTAATGAACTTGATCCTCTCTCATCTTCATACTGATCTTCAGCTGATTGGGCTGCAGTCACAGGGGTTAAGAGTGCAGTCGACTTTTGAAAATGTGACATCAGAGTTGCTGTTGCGTGATTGGCCGGAGTTGCTCCTTGATTGCTTCGGTCAACAGCTTGGCCGAGTTTCTTGTTTTTTTACAGCTATCTCCATAGCAGAACCCGGCACAGAGAAGACCATTAAAAAAATCTCTAGCTCATCACTGTACAACTTAAAATCAGGCTCAGGGATGTAGAATTTCAATTCGACAAACTGGAGATCGAAACTAAAGCAGAATAGATAAGTGAAGAGTAATACAACGCAACTAAACCCCTTGTATCATGATTGCAATCTCTCACTAATCATCCAATTTTTTCCTACCTTCGAAAATATAGATTTATGTTGGATACTAATCAATAATCATGCTGCAAAAAGAAGCCAAATTATATACACATGCAACCCTCGATCGTTTACGCTGCTTTAGTACAGTTAAACCCCATTCTCCAGCTCTAATATCTTCCCTCTAGGGTCCTTACCTTCGTTTGTTTCAATTTGAAGGGTTTTGAAAGTATAAAATTTCGCACAAAGAAAGTAGTAGACAATGTTTAGGACTTGCAAACATGTGATCAACCAGTAAAAGTACTCTAATTTTCCCCGATTTAAGTTCTTTTCTGGAAGCCAGTTTGATAATTTGGTCACTATAGAAACCAAAACTGTGCTGGCATAGTTACCAGTGGAACTAGCTGTCCAAAACAGCGCAGTGGCTGTGCTCCTCATGCTCTCCGGCGCCTGGTCATAGAAAAATTCAAGGTGGCCAACTGCCACGAAAGCCTCTGCAATCCCGTAAAGGCTATACTGTGGCACAAGCCAAAAAACTGAGATAGGGAGAGTGGATGTAGTGTCATAAAGTCCACTAGCCAGAGCTGCTTGTTTGCGCTTCACTTCAACGAAACCGGCGACTAGAGTGGCTAGTATTGAAATAGCAAGGCCGATTCCCATGCGGTGCAAGACGCTGATGCCTTGGTTGAGCCCGGTAAACTTCCTTGCTAAAGGAACGAAGATACGGTCGTAGAAGGCAAGCATGGTGAGCATAGATACCAAGGTGAAAACACTCATTGAGGCGGAAGGAATTTGAATGACTTTGTGAGGTGCCTGTCCATGGTGTTGGCTTGCTGGAGCGAGAAGGTTTGTTGTTGCGCAGCGGCCGTGAAACAGATGATTCCGGAAGCCCATATGGGCAGCATTCTGATCATACATTTTAGCTCTTCAACTCTATGAACGGTGTTCAGTCTCCAGAAATTTGGTTTTTGTGAAGGTTCAAGGTTGTCTTTGGCAATCACAATGGCAGCCTTGTCCAAGAACCTGCATTTTTTGAACACAAATCAACTCAGAACAACGAAGTCCTACGTATCGATCAATATGATTCAACTTGTCAGTGAGGAGGTCAGACAATTTGAATGCTATGATGACATTCTTCTTTCATTTTTTAAATGAATTTCCGACTTTGAGGTGGGATTTTGTCTATCACCGTTGAAACAAATTGTCAAAGTTCTTGAATAAATTTGTTCAGTACGCATGACCGTTTTTTATGAATGCTAGGCTGGTTTAGAGGCCTCCATGTTTGTCTAGTAGGCTAATGTACTCAAATACAAAACTTATTGCTCAGAATACTGTCCATCGTTTGGTTTAATGAAGTTCTACTAGTTATTCTCTCCGCGGGTAAGATGTTCAGGCGTCTTGGGACTTTATTAGGCGCCGGGCAACAACTTCTGGGGCATTACAGCCATCTGAAATAATATTTGTTTGAGCAACAAGAAACTACTTGCAATGAAGTGGTAGTTAAGTTTATTCTGTTTGTAAATGTATAATAAAAACGTGCTTTTCTGTAGGTATGTAAACGTGGCTTACTCAAATTGTTTGGTATGATGAAGCATCCCTTCTGCAGAAATAGAGGCATCAATCTCCTTATTCTCAAATAACATTTCTGGGTTAGGAACCATGGGGACCTTTCTCTTCCTAGTCGCAGCCACAGTGACCTGTAATACTCGAGCGAACGGACTCCCTGTCGGATCCAAAAACCGGTAAAGCGGGAAGCCCACAACAAAAATGAATATTGAAACCCCCATGGCAACTGTGGGAACTCCAAAGCCCCAACCCCATCCAACATTATCCTGAACATATACCAGCACTGTTGAGCCTAAAAGCCCGGAGGCGCCCATGACAAAATAGTACCAATTAAAGAACCCCCCTGTCTTAGTCTTCTGCCTAGATTCGACATGAGCAAGTTGGTCAGCTCCAAAGACCGACACACAAGGTCGGATCCCACCGGATCCAATGGCTGCTAGTAGAAGAGAAGATTGTAGGATTGCCAACTGTCCGGAATTGGCTTCTTGGCACACTTGGTTACCCACACATGGTGGTGGCCTGAGCTGGGGCAGTGCCGCTGATAGTGTTAAGCATACCATTCCCTGATCACACGAGTATGGCTACTTATTTTAGCATTTGTAGAAAAAGAGATAACTAAATACTGTAATATGCAAAAACAAGACCATCATGTTGACTTCTTGTTGAAAATGTTGTTTGCATGAATCGCAATCAGATCTATCATAATATCCTTTATTTCTGTTGAAGACTTCTGTCAATGTATGCAGGCTAAGTATACAAACTGGACAACAAAGAAAAATGGCATATAAATTATGCTGCTATATTGGTTTTCCAGAAGTCAGAATAAACCCAAACCAAATTCTACAATCGTTGACGGAGCTGAGATTTCATTTCCTTTCAACTTTCTTCTTTTCGAGATTTAATAAGCCAACCATCCAGTTTCCACCCCCGTACCAGGTCCAAGTCAAGATCTTTACAACGAAAGGTGGAAACAGAGGCGTTGGCTGAAAGGGTCTGTTGTCTTCTTAAAATTGAAGAACGGGAAGAAAAAGGGAGAAGTTCAACAAAAACTCTTTTTCTCTCATAGAGATTTCTTGCCTACCATACGGAGGAAAGATCAAGCGTTCTCTCATAAGGAAAGCATTAACCTGTGGAAAGAGATAACAAAAAATCTGATGCATACCAAGCTCGATCAAGAGAGAGAGAAAGGCTATCTCACTATTTGGTATATAATGGAACCCGCAGTGATAGTCCAAAACGGCCCGGCATATGAATCAGCGACGAAAGCTCCAAGCAATGCCATCAAGCTTGCAGTCCCTTTGTAGTTGGTGACGGTGTTGGCTGCTTTAGTGATAGGCAAGTGAAGCCGCTGCGTTAAATAGTTGACCATATTGTTACTAAAGCCCTCCACTGCCAACTTCTCACAAAATTCATTAGCTACAACCAACAGAAAGAGAAACCGATCATGACCCACAAAAGCAAATTCTAAGCAGAAAAGAAATTTGAACTTTAACATTGCGCAGAGGCTTACCAAAGATGAAGGGCATCGTGATAACCCCGCCCTTCTTCCACTTAATATTGTTGCCTTGCTCATCCATTTTCTCAATCTTCAAATTCTTTTCTTTCATCTCCTTTTCCATCTCTACAACTTCAGGGCTACTTCTCTTCGTATGTAAATGGCTACACACCTCCCCGCCCTTCTTTGAGTTTTCAAGATAGGAATCATGCTTTTACCACGCCCCCATTATATGTATACCAATTTACATTTTTCTATTAGGCAAAGTGAAGCAGTATTGCGTTTAGGTCATCCCTCAAGAAAAAAGAAAGGCAATCAAATATTGTCTTTAGTGGACATGGAAAACGGTACTTTCCAAGATTGAATGTCTCTTCGTTTCTTTCTGAGATTGCGCGTCCTTCAGAATACTAAATGGAGAACTCTAACATTCTTTATTTTTGGTGACAAAAAGGGGTAAAAAAATCCAAAAATCCAATAAAACTCCCATATTGTATATAAAATATGAAAGAAAAGGAAAAAAATATGCCCATATTCTTTCCCATATTAGATTTTAGTTTGACTTTGATTTTATGTAAGGTCTTCGTTGAAGGAGCTGTTGATATGTCATAATACCGGCTTCCTCTCTAATTTAGAGTTAGATATGGTTAGCTTCTGCAAGTAGCCATGCAATTAAGTTTTATCTCCATTAATTTATACTCAGGGGCAAGTGAGCCAAAAAATGGTATATGATAATTCATTTGTGTAGATTGTAACAACAGTTGTGCAGATAGATACACAGAATCTCGCTAACTCATCTAAACTCTGCCAGTCATGTATTCAGATTCTTGATTCTAACGATGTGAACGTAAATATGATTACTTCGAAATTTATATCTTTCATACATGAGACAAAAAGTTTTTAACTGGTGCATTCCAACATAACAATTATTTAAGATACCTATGGCTTCATAAAAAAAAGCCACTAAACTTGTAAACTACGGGATAAGACTACGAAATAAATGCACCTATGTTTTGAGGACAGCCCCATCATATAGCCATAGTTCCTATACATACCTATCCTTGTGAACCCCGGTCCATTTTCCCAGAAATCAGATCTTTAAAACTAATAAAGGTGAGAGAAGTTGAGGCAAGAAAGTAGAAAAATATAAAAGAAATCTTAAGGCTCGGTTGTAATACTCTAAGTCGCCTTTTCGTGGCAAAGATTGACAAGGCACCATGGGAATTAGCGAGATCTGACAATATTCTAACAAGTTAATTGGGATATAATTAGGTACTGTCATATGTCAAACTCAGGACATGATCGAATTGGAGGTTCTCTGAGTTTGTTACAACCCAAGATTGCAGGGAATTCAAGGGAACGCCCACCTAAACAAACGACTGTGGCATTATTTGCCCTTGCATGACGAGCAAGAGTTTGTCATCAAGCGGATTAGTTGAAGTGCTTATCGACAAGTTATCTATAATAATCAAGTCATTTTTTTCAAAACGAATATCTATAATAATCAAGTCATTTCTTTCAAAACGAAGAAAAAAATTGTATAAAATAGGTTGTTTTATATTGATTTAACAAGGTTCCCTTTCCTTTTCTTGAGTGATAGGACAACGTATTGGAGATGCTAATGGCCCCACTAAGTTGTAGACTCCATATTGGCAAGCATTGAGTTGTCTGAGTGAAGAACATCCTGGGGAGAGCTTACCTTTATAATAAAACTATTATCCTACTTAACCTATTAGCTCTCTTGTAGCAATGCGGAAGCCGGCCCCAGTGCAGTTTCTTAGAAGATGCTTCCAGTCATTTGGAAGTGGGTGCGGGTTTTTGGGAGTAACGGGTTCAAATTTCAGACTCTACGAAACATTAATCAACGAACCCTTGTTTATCACCCAACACACGTAATAAACAATAGTCAATGGAAGGTCTCGATTTCTAGCAACTACGACGACATCAACAATGAATGATGACTAGGCAACTGACCTTCGAAGTTTCAAGTGTACACGTCTGTGGAGTCTCCAGAAGCAGGCCACCACAGAGAGTTTACAGACAAAGCCAAACAAGAATTCGATGCGTGAGTTGTATTTTAAAATGTTACAATACCATTCCTTGTCGATTTCCTATCAAAACAGAATCCTTTATTAAATCCTCCACCTGGTTATGGTGGGAGAGAAAAGTATTCAAAAAACCTCTTTTAATTTTTTTTTATGGTACCGAAGATGGAGTAGACTTAAACGTCAATGTTTTTCCTGTCTTCTTCCCAAGGCCTTTTGACACCAGGACATCCTAGTCCGACTCCCCCGGCCTAATTCCTGAGAATCTACATTAGCTCTCAAAATGTACTGTAGAAGGCTCAAATAACGTCCTATCTCAAGGACTAACAACATCCTAGGTTATTCACCAAGACCTAAAGATTTTACTGATAAAACTAAAATAAAAGTGTAAAATGTACTTTCGGTTATGCAACATGTATGATGTGATCTTCACTGTTCGCTCCTTTCTTCCTCTCGGTATGATAGGTTGGTACCAATCTTCCCGTCATTAGTCCACGCGTTCAATCACAACAAAAGAAAAAGACACAAAAGGGTTATGTATTATTATGGTGGTAGTTGGGACATCAAAACAAGAAAGATCGAGGGCGGCGTGGCCTTGGAACACTTTCTGAAGTTTTGTCTCCAGATGGGAACTATCCTAGATACCACCCATCAAATTGTTCTTGACTTGTATGTTCCTTTTCATTGCACCTTTTGTTGCTTTACATTCTTTGACAAATAGCATTTTGTATCCGCTCAAAAGCATGAGGACGAGGTGGAAGAAAATCTAACGTTTAGAGACTCAAGTCTTTCCTATTGATCTCTTGGAATTTAGTATTTCGGGATAATTATCATTGAGTGTGAGAGGGTGAATTTTGACTTCCGGAAGCTTCACATTCTGATGGGAAATGCCGAGGGTGCTCGATTTCTAGAGCTGGTCACAGCACAACATATATGCCGCCCTCAGATAAATCCAATCCGAATAATATGTTGCAGAAACCTAATGCCCAACTACCTCCATTCCCCACGGGAAGCAAAAATGTCAAGCCTGCTTTTCTTTCCTGCCTTAAGCGTGTAGATTCTCGGAGTGCAAAGGAGATATCAATCTTTGCTAAACTTTTGATGATTTTGCACTATAAAAGATTGAAGATATACATACTACCAAAAGAAAATAATCACTCATATAAAACCGAAAGATAATCACTCAATTCTCATAGCCACTTCTATACAACTATTTTGTCAAAAGGCAATAACTTGGTAGCAAGTTATACTCAATTACTCTTGAACGGACATTGGGCGTCCACCCTGGTGGCTACCCCTTGAGGTTCCTTTTCGTCAAACTTCAAATGCGACCACTTCGTCAAAAGTTCATGACGTGGTGGCAAGTTTTACACAAATACTATTGGATCCCGTTCTCACCCCAAGCCCCCATAAGACCCACATTCTTCCAAACAAAAACGCCCAGATTAGAATTCAGATACAATAGTTTCACTTGGATAGAGGAAATTCGGCCCCGCACACTGCCCTACAATCAGGCTCCTATCTGTTCAATTTGCCTTTAATTTGTCCTGCCTTTTGTGCTATATTCTAGTAACGTCATGAGCTTCAGTAAAGGTTTCACGCTCGCTAGTTTTCTAGCCCCAAACTAATTTTTAGGCTTTTAGTCCCATACACGGCACCTAGCTTATGCCGGTTTACTCTAGATTGACTAGTTTCAAACAAAAAGCATCCACGATCCGATTTCACTTCGCCATTACCCAACCCAAGTCGCATCTAGATCACATTCGTGATGGTCAAAGGGATTCATCTCTTTTTCTTCTCAACTAAAAAGAAAGACGACAACAATCAATCTCAAGAGTTGCAATGGCTATATTTCAAAACTGTTACACGGGGAGACGAATTTGGTAAGACATAACGGGGGGCAGATGGAAAAAGGAGTCATACAAGTTTGCGCCTATTGTGTATACACTCTGTGATATCAAACCAAGAGTGGGGGAGCAAGCATGATTTACATAGACATGCCTAGAATTTTAATTTGGAAACTTAAAAAGACATTTGGATCGGATCACTTATAGTCAATGACGTGCCTGCAGATCCCAAATGGTGCACATCACCAGTCCGGAGAAGCGTGGAGTACACAAGTAAAACAGATACCAAGGCAAGCAACCATGTATAACAAAATCTAAACGAATCCTAACACGGGAAAACCAGGTTTCTAGGGAAAGCAAATACACCTAAACATTCTCGTCCACTCCAGATACTTAGCACATCATATGAACTCCATACTGAAAGGCTGGAAGTGAAAAAGAACGATTTAAGAAGGAAGTCACCGAAAGCAGAACACTTAAAAGAGAGGAAGGGTGCTGGTTTATATTTTTCCTTGAATGGACATTGGGTGTTGCGCCAGAAGAAAATAGACCTAAGATTTTTCATTGAATCAATCCTCGAACTCGTGCATGTGATCTAGAAGGTAGTTAGCAGCCATCTCCTCATTCTTGTTACAGGCGAAAAACACCTCCAATACTGTTGCTCGATCGAAGCCCATTGCTTCAAGCTGATGGAAAAAATAAGTAATAAATAAATAAGGCAAATGTCATCACCTCATGTAACAATAAAACCTATTAGATATCAGCACCTAACATATATTATGTGAAAACTTCAGGAATCAATTTATTCGCACCAACAAATGGGATGAAAACATTATGTATCAGTGAAATCATGGAGAACAATAAACGAACACTGATAGCATCCTGAAAAAGTTTCCCCCAAAGTAACACCAGTTATATTGCACAATATGTAAAGTTTTCAATCCCAAGAGATGCTCATTATGTGCTAACAAGTTCCTTCCATCTTATAAAGCTGAAACTATCATAATTATCAATGCAAAAAACTGATAAACCCCAAGATACAAGTTACAAAACAGGAATCATCACTGCCCCATTTGTATCAACTAAATGAGATGTTCTTAAGCACATTTTAACTATTAACCTAATAATATAGTCTGTAAATCCCACATGTTTCCCACCAAAAACAGAACTCTTCTACCAAAGCGAAGAGGGGATTCTGCTTACTACTGAAATCCCAATTTTTGCAACTGTCTGTACCCCAGAAAACTCTTTCATCACCAAGCCCCTTGAATAGGTTGGCAAGCTTAGATGCATACACTCCCAACAAGTTGTTCTACCGACATGCACAGAACCAACACTCTGTAACCCTGACTACCAATTTTACTCGGATGCTTCATCCAGTTTTACAATGGAAACTACAGCAAGTTTCAGTTAAATAGCAAAACTACAGCAATTTTTGTCTATTTCATTTAAATAGACAAACAATGTACTATCCAAACTCAAATTCCAGCAAGAAGGAAAAAACTTACTCGTTCTATGGCTTCACGCTCCTCAGGGGTGACTGTAATAGCTTGTGGCAATCCAGTCGACAGCTGCCCCAGTAGGTTCCTGAAAAACAGTATTCACTAGCATAAAAAATTTGTCTAGACATTACTACGAACAAAAGGCTGTAATAAGTAAAATCTCACCCTTCTCCACCTTCAATAGGCTCATTGATCAGGCGAAGGAAGTCAGCCTGATGCTCTTGAATTAACCTCAGAAGGTTGGGATTTTGTTTCCCCAACTCTTGAAGCATAGGCTGCACAAAATAAAATTATTATTACTATAACATTCTGAGAAAGGAAAAGGAGGAACTAAATCTTTTCTTTTCCTTTTTGAAGAACAGGGGGATTTGGGCGGATTTGGGGCATTGTAGTTTTTGTGGGGAACCTGCAATATTTGTGGATTTGCCTGAACCACAGCTCGCAAAGCTTGGAACTGAAATGCAATACAGAGTCAATTTCAGGTCAGAGAACGTATAGATATGATCCACAAGCATATGCATACACAGTAAGAGGGGGGAACCTGCTGACTATTGCGCAAAAAATCAAGAGTGCTTGCACCACCAACAGCACCCGAGCCCATGTTGGGAAGGCCCTATAACCAAAAAAGATTAAATTCATAAAATTATAATAATCTCGGCAAATATTAACCAACAAGACAGTGTAATAATTACCTGTGGAAAGAGATCTAAAGGATTAGCATTTGGACCACTTGACGGAACAGCTGCTGGCTGTGCTGGTTGCGCAGGTTGGGCAAGCCCACTTGAAGTTACTTGGGTTGCTGGAGGAACTTCTGGTTGCTCAGGAATACCCTGATAGTTATGAACTAAAAATGTTAAATATACGAATTCATCAAGAAGCAACAGAAGAGAAAGCTATAAAGATGGTGACAAAAGGACCAACGTATCATGAAGCTAAAGAGACTAACAAAATCTTTGGAGTTACACAAGGCCAGATAAACAAATCTAAAAACTAGATTTAAAGCTAAAAAAGGAATACAAACAATAGAAAAGTCTCCCACTTAACCAAAAACCATCACAAAGATGTCAACAATTATTCTTCAAACATCCATTAAAAGCATTGAAGTTACTATGCTCAATACTTCAAAAAAGTCATGAACTGAAGCTACAAATATTATCTGATTATTAGAAAACAAAAACACAAAGGAAAGCGTCCAGGATTCATAAACATCTTCAATTACTTACTGAATACAAATATTCAACAGCTCTCTCTGGGTTATTGTAAGCAGCACGAAGTGCACGAACAACAGTATCTCTATCCCATGTCCCTCCACCCATATCCAGAATTTGCTGAATAGCACCCTCCAAGTTGTTTCCAGCAAGCAGATTAGATGCTGCTTGGCCATAAACATCTGTCTGAGATCTGTTTCAACAAAAATAGAGGTCTTCAACAGATGTTTGGCTGTGGTGGGGGGCAGGGGTGTGGAGTGGGTGGCTGGTGTGGGGTTTGAGGGAGAGGATGTGCAACTCAGAACGTAAACATCAATATAAAGAAGAAACTGGAATACATGCTCTTCCAACGTTCCATAGGAAAAACAAAAATACTCACCCAGCAGTGCTAGAAGGGACAGTAGCAGCAGCAGGTATCGGGGCGGGGTTGGGGGCAGGGGCGGGGGTGGGGGTGGGGGCAGCAGTCGGGGCAGTGGTAGGGGCAGGGGCAGGAGCAGGGGCAGGGGCACTAACAGTCACGGGCCTGTGAAATCAAGAGAAATTATAAATGGAACAAGTAATACAACCAAAATTTTGCAGAGAACACTGTTATCCAAAAAATCTTGTACTCACGGCTCTGAGGTTGGTACAGGAGCTTGAGGTGCTGTCGGTGGGCCACTTGGCTGTGGGGCCTGCATGAAAGTAAACATTTTATAGAAGTAGATAAAACACACAATGGAATGTGTCCAATAAACCAAATACAGTACAAAGAATGAATGCAAGAAGCAATAAGCAGTGACAAGCCAATAAAGGACTTGAGGAACAAACTTCAACAAAATTGATCCTCAGAAGCCAGCATTTAGAGCTTTATGTTGACCGACAAACAAAGAAGCTTAGACACAGTACTGTCAGTAGATAGCAAATTTTGAAATGTAATTTTGATTATTTTCGAGACATTCTAGAAAGGCTAAGACAGGATTCAATTAAAGAGCATAAAAAGGAGTATCATGGATGTAAGCTTCATAACAAATATTATATTACAATAATATTTCTTGCCGTTGATTCCTGTTAACATTAACCAACCAAAAAATAGAGCAGAAGATGAAAAAAGAACGTGAAATCATCTTCTTTCCTAGGTTGAAGACCAATTGAGTTTATTATATTCATATCACACTCAATCAGTGAAACTAACAGATATGTGTTGAAAATCTAAGCCATAAACCACATCACCAGTAGTCTCATAATCATACTGATAATAGCCAGAATAATGTTGAGATAAATATTTTATAAAGACGTTCAAAAAGGACTAAACAAGACTTGAATCCTAAAGCCAGACCATGATATCTCAAAAATGGAAAATACTAGATCTTCAAAGAGACATCTCTACAAGCATTTTTATAAAAACGAGACAAACATAGATATGCCAATAGGAATTCAGGGCAGCTAATTTAAATATTCAGATTTAAAACTCGTAAGGTTGAGAAAATAGCAGTCGTGCTGCTACACCATTATCTTTAGCAATCAATTAGGACAGGAGGGACCTGGTTTAGAGCAGCCATGGGCTGGTAACTTCACCCAAACCCTAAACATGCAATAAAAGAGGAAAGCTCATTCCTGATAATCACCAGCAACTATTTGACATCTAAGCTCGCCAAACAGAGTTCAGTCTAAGATTGACACTTCTATACTATAATTCTTTCTAACAATTCCAAAGAAAAACACAAAAAAATGCCGAAGTACATATAATGCTCACCCAGAAGTATGAATGGAACTAAAATAACCTACTTTTTTTCAACCATAAAATCATTTTCTAATGGAATACTCACTACGCAAGAAAGAAACTATAACAAATGAGACTGAAGATATTAAATGGCTATTGATTAACAACAAGTGAAAACAAAAGCATTACCACCACCAAGAACCCATGACAGGGAATACAATAACCACTCTCACCTTGCTTGTAGCAGCCACAGATGTGGTAGAACCTTCACCAGATGAGCTCTTACTCTGGTCTCAGATAAGCAAATGATGATCAGTTAAGAGCCATACATCCAATATTGACAAGGTTAGTTCAAGCAAGAGATCACAGAAAATTCAATCAAATTTAGGATCCAACCCGGTCAAAAAAATCGACAGAGCACAACCAAAAAATGAAGATGCAACCAAGGTGAAAGAAATTTCAGCAAAATATTTCCCATTAATAGTGCCTGGAATAACAGTAATCTAAAGTAATAGGATGATTTAGCAATGTTATTAGTAGAAAATTAAAGCACTATTCTAGCAGGAACAGGAAGCCATCAAAATCCACCAGCCCCTTTAAAGATATGGTTGGGGGAGAGGGGAAGGAGAATGGGGGGATCTGTCACCATTTGATAAAACATGAACAACATAAGACTTTTTTACCTTAAGACAATACCAACTATATATTATGCTCCGTGTACTATCACTACTTATACCTATTCCCAAGTAGAGGATTACATGCCTTTAATTCTCCACACATAAATTTGATGTAGATCTAACTACCCATACACAATAGTTTTTGCATTCACTTAAAAACTTCTGATCCTTTACAATCAAAGATCCAAGAACTTCCCTCATCATAAGTTTTCGTTCAGCCATGGCTACCTCCAAAGAAATTAATTAGGTTGATCCAAAGTATCATCTGACTGCAGTTGCTTGATCTTATCATCCCAAGAATAAGCAAAAGCCACCATACTTATTTCTTATATCAGCTCAAGGACGATATCTATTGGACCTATCAGTTAAAGCACCCAACTTTCCAAAAAATAAGATTCAAAATAGAATTCAGAGGGCATACAGATCCCTGTAATTTATTTCTGATTCTTTTATTCTAAAAGAAAATTCACCACTAAGGTTAACGATATTCCATGCAATCCAAACAAAGATGAAATATAGATATTCAAGTAAATACAAAAGAGTGAATTCAACAAAGTACCAAATAATAAAATCAGTATCACCTTCGTTAACATGACCACAACAAAACTATTTTCAGCAACTTTGTTGTCATTCAAGGTGGTGCCATCTTTAAGAACTTTTCCCTGATGGATAAGCATCTGTTGTGCAGCAGGATAAACATCTGCACCTTGAACATTTTCTATCTTTTTCTTCACATCAGCAACCTGAAAAGAATAGTAGCAGCGAGTAATGGGTAAGTAACCATAGTTGCAGGTCAATGGAAATAGTACAAAAATAGACAACATAGTAACACCAAAAGATAACATAAACATTCTTTCAGCAAAGTAACCAAATTACTGAGTGGCTCAATGATCAGATACACGTTTAGACCTCAATTAAAAGCAATGAAGTCTACTGCGCAAACGTATTCACAGATACAGAACAAAAACACTTCCTACGAACTTATGTTACAGGGGAATATGGTACACTAGTGCGGAACGTATATGCACCCGTCTAATTGGTATCAACTGAGAAATTAGCACGCATACACATAGGCTTCTCACCCATATGGATGCCTTATGCCACGAAGAGGTGGATTTAAAAAGTATCTTTAGAAACCTGATAATCATTTCCCCTCTCATCCCCCGCTAGACTGGCCTTTATTCGTCTCCAAGAAAAAACAATACATGGGTCAATCGAAGAACCAGACATGTCCTCTTGTGCCTTGCATTGGCACTTCATCATCAAGTTTAATTCCAAACACCAAATTACAAACGACACTTAATTCCAATCATGAAGCAAGCAATCGCAATCCAATGCTCATCTCAACTTATCATCTGTAATTTGAGTGGCCATTATAGTTACCGGACCCAATTTTCAGTAACCTGAAAACCCAGAACCCAAACAAATTCCCACATTCACAATTGAAAGAAATCCACTCACTGAAAAGTGAAAGAAATAAAAAAAAATATATATATAAGACTTCACAAAACTAAGTGCCAATCACAATCTCCAATCCAATTCCACTGATCCCAAAACCTAAAGTTCAATACAAGGGAACCAACCCAAAGCACAAAATCTGCAAAACGAGTACAAATTCAAACCCTAATAATCCCTCAATTTGGTGAACACACGCACACCAGAACAAGACCCTAGTGCTTCCTATCCACAATCACGATGATAACAATGCTAATAATACTAAATTCAACGACGACAACAAAATCAAGAGAAAAAGAACACGCAGAAGAACGAAGCCAACCGAGTCTTCCCGATTCACTTCGATTTCAAAGTGAGTGCCCTTCAGAGTCTTCACGTAAATCTTCATCTTCAACGACTCCAACTCGCCGTCCGTACAGGCTCCGATGGAGAAAAGGAGAGGCAGAGAGAGAGAGAGAGAGAGGCCGAATGCCCAAGCAATAGCTATAAAAAAATAGATGTAAAGTATAATGAGAAATGAACAAATTTGCTTCTTTATATATGGGGTAGGTTAATCTCACACGCGCCTCCTATACAAGTGGAACAACGCACGGGAGAGATGAGAGTCGTACCTAACGTGGACCGACGGATGTGCGCGTTAAGCGTCAGCACAACGAGGGAGGGCTGCGGGAGCCGGTTTTCCTTGGATCGGAAATTTTGGGGGGAGAGAAAAGCGAGTGAGGCAGATTTTTGGGAGTGACAAGGACTCTCTCTCTCTCCCTGAGTTTGTGTTTATCTCGGCGAAGAAACTCGTAAAAGGTTTCGGATCGCTGCTTTATCGGTCCCGTAGCACCGCCTATGTGGACCCTCACAGCTGGTACCATCTTTGGGATTGCTATTTCTCTTTCTTTTTTCCTTTTTATCTCCTCTTTTCTATTATATGTTTCTTGTGTTCATCGCTGTCGCATGCCATTTTTTTTATAGAATGATATCGAGGTTAATTTGGCGTGAAATGAAATTAATTCAAGCATGGGCATGAAAGATTTATATTCTTTTCTTTCCCCTCTTTGTTGCACCAAGAACAAGCAAGAGGAGATACCTTCCTTCGTTGCTTGCCTCCCATGGCCCATGGCCCCCCAATCTCAAATGGTGTCGGTCTCCGAATGATTTTGGGGCAACGTATACTCAATTACTTCTCTCTAGTCATTTTGACCGATGACTCCAACTGCGTGCTTGATAGAAGGATAAGGTTACATTTTTAGACGGAACCTTTTCTGGTTCTGAAGGTGACCCACGAGCAAGAGTCACGCATAATTTGATTGTTCATTAACAATTGTCGTAACGCTTGATTTGTTTGGAGGTTGATGAACCCATCCCTAGGAAGATTTTGGATCATTTGTTATATCTATCCATCTACTATATCTTTCTTGTACTACTTAAAATAATTTTCAAATGAATGGCTTGTATTGCGTAGTATGTTACTAATTTGTTATTTATGGGATAAATGTAACACAATCTGTTTTTCAAACGAACGAATGCTTAGTTCCTGTTATAAAACAAATGTACTGTGCTATTATTAACTCAATGTTGGGCAGATATGCCACACGCTGAGCTCCAACTGTGTGTTTCCATATTTCTCGGCTAAAGTAGATTATGGAAACAGTAGTAGTTAATTATATAATGTTTTTTTAATTATAATATACACAGCCTCAGACTTCAGACTTCGGACTTCAGACTTCAGACTTCATTGATTCTATGTTAGCTTACGGGTAGAGATTGTGAATCAAACCCCAACTGGCCCAACATACAAGGTCGAAGGCCTGATGAGGTGTATACATTTTAGGGCTTAGGCTTGAGCCCATGTCTTTAAAGTCAGCGTTCAGCCCTACCAGTCAGTGTTTCGTCTTTGATTTCTTTTCATTTATAATGCTTTTGATTTGCTTGTGAATTTGCCGCTTTCGGGGCAAACAAAGTAGGATCAGAGTCAAGGTTGTGCTTGGTTAAACCAGTAAAGCAGCAAATGGTGGGCTCTCGAGTCTCCCTCTGACGAGACCAAGTTTTCGGTAAGATTCCCATTTGGAATCTAACTTAATCTGTTGTGTTGTCATCTGCAACTTTCTGGTGCTCGACTCGACTGGAGGCCGAATTGGGGCTCTTGACGTTTTTGCTTCTCAATTGTTTGAGTGTTGTGGACTGAATGCTTGACATCTGCGGTTATTAGAGTGGGCTGTTGAAGTGGGATAGTGAAGTGCCTTGAGTGTCTATAATGGTCGGTTGCTTAGGGTTGTATTGGTGACAAATGGAATTGGGGGCTGATTGTGCTTGTTGTGCGGTTAAATTCTTGGTCGCCGTGTTTGGATTTGTGGGGAGGCCCATTGGGGTGACCTTTCTGCTTCTCAAACTGTGTCCTTTCACTGTTTCTCGTGGGTTTGTTGCTTTCTCCCCACAACAGAGTGGTGCATCTCATCAAATGTGTTTCCACATCTATTTAATCAACTTGCGAGAAAGATTATGAGTTATTTATAAATATGTTTGAATATATATGTCCTTTAAAATAATTATTAAATTTTTTTATTTGATATACATGATATTCCATAATCTTTTTTGTTGCCATGAGTTTATATTTTAAACTTATAAATTTTCTATGCATGCATAATCAATATCAAAATATTTTCAATAGGTTTTCCATATATACTTTCATTTTCCTCACCTACTGTGTAAGAACAAATGATGGGAGAGCCATTCAAGAAGAAGAAGTTGGGACGTAACCATGATGAAGTTTCCAAAGTTGCAAACACAACAACAATTAACTTATCTACCCACTCAACCCACTCAAGAAGATTTTTACAATTGTCCTCTTGAGCCATCATTCCAACCTCTATTGAGACGATTCAACAAGGAGTAACAACTTTCAATGAAATATCTACCATATAAGCACGTGGTAATAACTTATGGAGAGGACCACAATGTTATGAAAAGGTGAATGAAAATGAACACAAAGGTGAGTGGAGAAAAGTTATGCCAAAGGACTTGAAATTAATGCATAACAACTACATCCATGACTTTTTAATATTAGTCAAAGGTATGAGAGAACTAAAAAATAAATAAGTGTTTAAGCTAAAAATATATATAAAAATATATATATATATATATAACCAAAATAAAAAGATATACTTGTTGTAAATAGACTCGTTCAAAATAAGCCTCTAATTTTGAGAAAATCTTCTTACATCTAGTGAAAATGACTTCTATGTGTTGTTAATTTAGTTGCTAGACAAAATTTGGTTGTATACCACCTTGGTGGCAAATGTGAAGAACATACTACTTTATTGTGACTTGGAGAAGTAAATCCATATGCAGGATTTCATAGAAAAGGATAAAGAGAACATTATATGCAAATCCAAAAAGAGACTATATGAATTAAAACAAACACCTTGATGATAATGCAAGAAGTTTGAGAAGTAATGAAAGGAATTTGTAAGTACTTTAAAAGAACATTCAAGATTTTTTGGTAACAATGAACCCGTGTTAGTTAAATATACAAATGTAGTGATGGCTAATAATGTTTGATGCAATGAAGTCTATATTAAGGTTCTTGATCACTTTTATAAGAACAACAATGTTTTGACAATTCAAGTTACAAAAAGATGTTACATTGCTTATAACAAAATGGAGTGCATGGTAATTACAAAGGATAACAAAGAAGTTCTATAAATAAAGAAACTTTAACAAGAACTTAGGCTAAAGTAAGAGAAGATTGTACTTTATAGCAACAACCAAATTGCTAAATACCTTGGCAAGAGTGCATAATTTCATTCAAGATATAAACACGTTGATTATTGTATTATAAATATATTGAATTTCCTAATTACTAGATTTTGAAAAGATTCATACTAATGGCAATGGATTTGATGTACTGAGGGAGCCGTTGGTAAAGGACAAACTTGAAATTTGCCGACAAATTGCTATAACAAACTCAAAGTTAAAGTACTTGGCTAGGGGGCTACTTTCTTATGGTGTAGGATGTTGCCCCAATTCGACTCAAACTAGAAATTGGAATTCAAATTAACTGTGATGGTAAATTAGTCATTTACTATCTGAATGTGACAATAAACACGTAAACAAAGTGAGAATAAAGATATAAAAAAATCAAACATGAATTTTGTAGGTAATTCTGTAGATTTTTTTGCCTTCATAGAAAAAAGTTGTCAGAAAATAAAAATACGGTTTCACCTGTACATCGGGGATATTTTCCCATCAATGAAGCATGTTCCTTTTATAGTACCCAGAATGGGAAATAGCCATCGAAACCATGAAATTTTGCATATTTTCTCTTTCATTGCTGTTCCCCGTATGCTTGTTCGTAGGCCTATGCTCCTTGGACCCAGAAAAAGAAGGTATTACTCCTATTTTTGGGTACTAATTTGGTCGGTCATACACATCCAAGAGGAGAGAATCGTTTTGAGGGTATTTTCCTTTTGGCACTAAACCATTTTTTCTGAAATACATTTTCTTGCCGCGGTTCATGAATTCACGATAATAGAACCAATTCTTCACGAATCGGGCATCGTTCATATGCAACTTTCATATCATTTCTAGTCCTACATATACCTTCCTAGCTTCTTCTTTTCTAAAATAAAAAAATAAAATAAAATACAAAAACCAAGCTTTACAGCTCCGAGTCGCCTGTAATCCATAAAACCCGAAAGGCTTCGTCCTCTTCTTTTTTTTTTTTTGGCCTTTTGATTTTTGATACTATAGCGCCGGCAGAATCTCATGCTGCCGTGACGGGTCCGACGTATCGGACGAATCAAAATAGACACCGGAGTGCTCGAACAACCCATCAAAAGCCACGTACTCGTTGTTATTGTCGTACGCAACGCTGGGACCAAACTCGAAGGAATAGTAGTTCGGGATCTCATCGTCGAAACTCCAGAGCTCGCCGATTCCGGATGACTCAGATGAAACCCGGGCCAACTCGGTCTCAGAGTTCTTCACTTCGGCGGCGGAGGCATTCCCAGAAGGGGGCAGACCGAGCTCATCGTCCGACGCTTCCAGAAGGTAGCCGAGCTCAGGCCGGGACTCGCCGAATCCGAAGTCAGGTCGACCACCGGCACAGGCGAAGACGAACAAGTTGGGGATATTTCTTCCTGAAAGCTCTTCATGACGGAGTCGAGGTCTTGAATCGTCGGATCCGGATCCGAGTCGTCCAGGAAGCCCAGAAGGTCTTCCCTGAGACGCTTTACCTCGAGCAAGTCCGACTCGGGAAAATCGTCCGATTCGTCCCGAAGGCGTTTCTTGTCGTTTTGTTCCTCCACTAAGCTAGACATTGCGAAAATAAAAGATGCCGGTACAGAGAGATACTTCCGATAAATGGATACGATAATGTGAGGCAGTGGTGATGAGATGTGGTAAAGCGAAGAAGACCCTTATATAGGTGACAAGGTAGAGAGAGAAAGCTGGAGAGAGACAGAGAGAGATGAGAGAGAGCGTGTGATGCTGTTGGCGACGCAGGCGCGTGGTAGGGTACGAATCCTTAGTCCATCACGGACGCCTTGCCTTCTATCTAATTTCGTGTCGGGGGTTTTCTATTGTTAAACTGGTTTCAAATCCGTCTTCAAGTCCGGTTCACCGGTGGGCCCCACATGCCTGCCTAGTCAATCACGGCCTATGTGCTATTCTTTTCGTTTTGCTTTTGTCTTTGGCTCGGCTCGGCTGAGGTAGACTTGGGGAGGGAGGGTAGTTGTTGCTTTGAGGGGATGTTTGTTTGGTAGGAAAATAAATTCGGGGAAGTCAGGGGTGTTTTGGACCTTCTGGTAAAAGTTGGATTTGACAGGGTGGTGAGGAGGTTTTTCCATAAAGTATTAGGTCGACGAAAATTGTAGGTGACTTGATTGCCGATTGGCCGTTGAGGTTGATGATGATGGCCACTACTGCTACACCTGAAGCAGAAATCATACCCAGTGGTATCCGTGTCAGAGGAAGGAATAATATACAACACATTTTAAACCTTTTCAACGCCCTAGTTGTTGCCCGACCGGCCGATATACGGACATCAGATGCCACACTGCACCGCTCTTCTATTTCCTTTAATATTAAGATTGTCGTGTAACTTTTTTAAAACCTCTGATCATGTGTTTGGTGATGGATGGAGATACTTTATTGTAAAGATCACGATTAGATACAAACAGAAATTTTTTTTTATCCATTTTTTGTCTTATAGTTTACATCTTTGATTAATTTCGTGCCTCCTATTTGCTCCTTCCGCACATGTCGATGGTACTGTTTCCAGGTTGTCGGAAACCTCGGGCCCTTCGTACCGCTGAAAATAGAAAACCATCTCTGTTCCAGATCCGTCACGTTCCTCCCCGTAAAGGGACCCACCCTAGTGTGTGGTCCACGCCTAAAAATCCATTCAGAACCGAACGTAATGGCCGGCGCGATGAGCCGGTTCCAGAAGCAACGACCAGATCAGACAGGCCTACATTCATGACCCGTAACATGTCGAAGTCTGACGTTGCCAAGCCGCTGATTAATCCACGGTCTAAATGGGCAGACGTGTCGGCTCGCAGTCCCAGCCATCCCCCCGGTTTCACGTTTCCACGTGTCGGAGTTTCTAGATATTATACGTACATTGCATTTTTTTCTTTTTTGGGCACCAAAGGTGCTTTTTACTTTTCCTTTTTCCTTTATTATTTCCGTTGATAAACATAGAGATCTGGAAAGGCGGATACGTTTTCGAAGGTGGGACCACGTGTGTAGTGGTGGTGGATGTTAAAAGCGATCACATGGTGCAGGGGACGATGGTTAGGACATGTTATCATGTCGTGGTTTTCACGAGGTGCCGGTGGGATGTGGACCGTATGGAGGAGATCGAATCGAGTTTATCCTATCCCAGAGTCACTAAAGCATCTTTGATTTTTGTATGTTTGATCCTACGGGTGAGGGGGAAAGGAAGGGTGATCCGAAGGCCAGGAGAGCGACACTTTGACCACTTGTTAAAGTCATTTCCCGAAAAGAATAATGGGGATCGAGATCCATTTGCGACTCCGGAGGAGAACCGTTGGATGGTGTTGGTGGGAACGTGTCGACAGCCGAGACTGGGTACCTGAATGAGACGAAATCTCCACCGCAGTTTGGCCAACGCAAGAGGCGCGCCTCCCCTCGGATTGGCAGGCTTTTTCTTTATTCCTTTACTTACAGTCAGCTTTGCCTTTTTCTTGCGAATGCTAGTCAGCGGTTTTCACGCCACCGGATATACCACGTCTTTCGAAGAAATCTACGGTCAATTTTCCCTCCAGAATCCTAAACGTTCTCTCTACGTCTTTTGGCTTTCGGCTCCAAAGCATGAACCACGTTATTCGCCATGTCTCGGTTGAATAACAAATGAGTTCCGTGATAAATGAATACGGCGATTTCCATTCATGACACGCTTGAAACAATCCGCGGTGGTTAGGGCTAATACATGATGATGCACCGTAATTACGCAGATAATCCAATGAAAATGGGGGCCGGTTCATGACTTCCAACGTCGTTGACTGACCTGCAAAGCCTTCGTTTTCAAAGAGGGCTGCTTCCCATTACAAAAACCGATGCGATTCTCCACCAAAAAGAAGTAGATTTTTGAATGTTTTCAAATCGTCCAAGGAGCCATCGCTGGCCGAAATGATCGTGGCCTTGGTTGGACAGCTTGAAACCCTACAACACCGAATACCATAAAAGCAGAAGACAAAAGGACAATAGAAAGTGGAATCTAGAGAAATAATGGAGTGGCCGGCGACTTAATGCGTAGCGATGGACGTCAGACTCGGCTGACTAATCGAAGTTCTAGTTGGACGGTCGTCGTTGCTCGGCTGATGAATCATTCAATTCAAATAAATGGAATTTGCTTTCATTGACAAGAAAATCCACCCAGTTTTACTAAGCTCATCCATTACCGGTGATGTCGATGTTGTTTGACGCATTAAAACTTTTGATTAAAGCAACTAACAAAAGAAACAATTCAAATACAGGAACCATTTTGTTAGATATCGATTAGGAAGCATCGTCACGTGGATTTCATTTTCTATTAACTGGTGCCCATTTCCTCAATTATTCTACAAGAAAAGTTACCCCCTGAATGCAAGTGAGGTCGTCTGTGAGTTGTACAGCAAACAAGAAGACAATTGGTTGCTTCTCGCCAACTACAAGCCTCTCTTACTGTACTTCCCTCTACAACGACTTCAAAATGCTTCTCTGGAAAGCTTGTCGAAGGAGTCAACAGTTGGGGCAATATTCAATTCTTCCGAGCGAAAGCTAAACGAGGGAGGCTTAAGAAAAAAGGAACAAAAAGTAATGGGACTTCGATTTAGACCAAATTTTGCAGTAAAGTCAGGCACTGGTCACAATATTCTTTGGGTTTCTTTTCTTCTTTGTATCTCTTCTCTCAGCCTCATTTTTTTTTTTTTTTTTCCTCTCTGTGTCTTTGGTTTCGCGTTAACAATAAAAGAAAGATACATAAGAGTTGCGTGCAAACCACCCCTGTGGGGGTTACTGATCTACTCCACATCTGTCATTTGTTTTCAGAGCAGAAAGAGATAAGCAATTCAATCTCCGTGCCTGACGGATGGATGGATGGTAAGTCTTTGTTTAGACGATAAGTGAAACACGTTCAACACGCGAGAGGGCCATGTGGGGACAGCGTTATTGCAGATCCTCCAAACTATCTGAAGATTCTAATATTCCTATTCCTTGCCATGGGGAACACTCTTTTTGGGTTCTCCGACACAGCCATATTCTAGGAAAATTCTTTGCCAATATGATAACTTTTGCTTACGGACATTGACATTTCCATTACATTATGCTACGCATTTTCTTCGTGGTTTACTTGCCTTTCAAGGAAATAGGGATCCCCATCTAACCCGGGAAAACAATATCCCGCGATAAGGTTCGTGGTGGGTCAGAATGGACTGGGTCCCCCTCCTCCTACTGTAATCAAGAAATTTCCATGAAAGCAGTTCCCAACTAACTTCCTGCTAAGCTGCCTTTAATCAGTGCTATCCTTCTGAATGACTTTACTCTTGTCTTCCGGAAAATGGCTTCCCACCTTCTTTTTCTGTAATCACCGAGCAAATTCCTTCCCTTCTTGCAACCACTTCTCTTACCCCTAACCAGGATTCCATGCATAATTGGTGCAAAATCTTGATCCAACCGTTTTGTGTTGCTTTTGGGTATATGCAGGTGGAAATTTTTTGCCCTTGCTTTTGGATTTTGAAAAGACTAAATGGAGTGCTTACTAATTATGAATTGATTAAGTACTTGTTTTGAAATTTGCGTGTCACCTCTGCAAAGTCATCGTGTACCTGTACCGAAAGCCCGAAACATGACCCCTCTCGTTTGGTAGCTTTGATACTTCCGGTTTAGAAAAAGGAAACTGAACATCGTGAGCGGTAGAGCTACGCGTGTCGTGTTGGGTTTGATGGATCTTCTGAAAGTGAAGCGAGTTCTAAAAAGTCCTCGGTAGCCTAAAACCAGAGTTCCCTATTCACGGTGTGCTATCCTGCAAAATCCACCAAACCAACGCGGTACTACGATTGTTTATGCGAAGGGAAATTTCCCCCTCTCACATGCATCCAAACAAGTGTAGTACAGGTTGAAGTCATCCTCAAGGGACTGGAAATAAATGTGAAGCACCTAAAAAAGTAGACGACCTAACGCGATCAGTGTGCTAATTTCTAGGGCTAGGAAAAAGGAATCAGGTTGTTACAAGAAGCCATGTAGGCATGTGATCAAGCTGGCGGGAGAAGATATCTTAGAGGGGTGGGCGCTGTAGTCGTGAAAGGAAAGAAGATTGGTGATTGATTTGGAGTACGTGGAAGGAAAGAAGGTGGTAACCTAAAGAGCAACAATTCAAATTTGAATTCAAGTGCAGCGGGCATAAGATATTTTTTAAAGTCAGCTTCCTTATTTTGCAACCATTAAACAGGGTGGTTGGGATTTCTTTATTTAAAGAAATTTGAATAAATTGCATTATTTAATATTTCCTAGTTTTTCAATTTTAATTATGTAACGTGAGGACTTTCCTTTAGAAGAGGAAGTAGACGGCTAGAAATAAGGGCGAGGACAATCAAAGAAGGTGGTGGGAAATTTGTAATCTGTTTTCCAATTTTGTAACTATCCTTGCGATTCAATGGAATTATCTTCCTAACTCTTCCTATTTTGAATTACGTCGCAACCATAGGTCATCCTCGTAAGAGCAAGAATAGGAAAGTGTGGGACGACTTTCCAGTAGTCGGTCCAGTTACTCGCTCATTCACACGAGCACGTAACACAGGTCAAGCGGATAAAGAAGATAAGCGTGTCCTGAGCAGCAAGTCTACAACTCACACATGGAATGAGACAAAGTTAGACAGCAAATCCACGTTGCCTTGGCAGGTAAGAAAGGTGAGACATGAACTGCAGAGTAACTCGAACTTGTCGGTGGGGTTTACTTCTAATATACGCTTTTCCGCTTCTCTAGAAACTTTGAATCTTTGCAACCTGCAAACTAACTTCCATTATGTCGGCGGGGTTACTTCCTAATTATTCTATTGAGACTCGAATCTTCGCCAAGGAGCCATTAAAACCCACTTGCTTATTAATCCAAAGGCTTCTGATCAAAAAACACCTCTTTAGTCGAACATACGCCTGCATGAACAATTTTTCGTAGTATCATATTAGATAACATGCGTATCTCGTCTGATCAGGTAAGTTGTATTGATGGTTACTGCTATAAAACTCTTGCCAATACATGTCCAAGAAGAAATAGATTTTTTAATATATAAACCAATTTAAAAATAAGTTCCTGACAGATTTAATGCAGAATACATGATGATTTAGACGCTTATGTTGGTGGTTTTCATCCGCTCTTATTCTGCTGTTTGAAGCTGAAATGGGTTGGTGAAACAAACGGGTCTTTCATTTTAAGAAGCAAAAACAACTGCTTATCTTTCATATACATTTAATACTGTTGTATGTCAGCCTTAGATTGCAGTGTCTAGCCAGTTCTTCGATGAAGATAGACAGAAGACAACGAAAGATGATGCTAATGTTATATCTTCCATGAAGTTTGCTCACCAAATTGACGCGTTCAATCGTAGAAAAGCAAGCATAAAGAGGATTCGATTCTCAAGTAAAGATTACCAAAAGTAATAATATTAACCCAACGGCTATCGAAATTCGGTAAGACAGAGATTATACAACCGCTGCTGAGGTTGCTCCTCGTCAGAATATGCCAAAAGCCTGCAGCATCCGTCTAGAAGTCCATAATTCGTGAACATCTCAATTTTTTGTGAAATTTACTGTGAACTGACAAGCATTGAAAGAACCAAAACGGATTTAAAGCTTCGCCGTACTGCTCGTGACTTCTCCACAGCCGGGGTGAAAATGTTGCCCTGGACCCTAGTAGGTCTCCTTAATCTAGAGCCAGAAAAAAGACGTTCCTCATCCAAAAAGTTGACACTTTTAGGCCACCACTTGCCTTTTCAGTTCCGCAGGCGGAACAGAAGAACGCAAGGACAGGCCATTACTGTGCAGATGCCTGTCGCTTCTCTGCAGGATTTGCCGAAAGTTTGGGTACTACATTGTCAGTGACACTTAGTTGTCCTTTCCGTCTTCTTTCTTAACTCGTATTAAGGGGAAGCGTTGGGTAAGTTTGTGAATAAGGTGTGGCTCACCTGCTTCCTCAAGTCCTTTGGAGGATTGCTTCATTGGTTCCATTAATGACCCTTTGCTATTACAGGAGACGAATAAAAGTATGTTGATTCTTTTTTCTTGAGAAAAAGTGGATTCTAATCTGTGGGTACGAATAAAGCTGAGATACCCACTGTCTGAAAAGAGAAAGTGATTATCTTTGAGATGTCTATGATTCTATGAAATCTTTTCCAGAAAGAGAGAACAGACAACAACATCTAAGAGGATAAAGAAAAAAAGGGCGTCTTTTCAGAAGAATCAGTAAAGAAAGAGACAACCGTGTCAGCGTTCAGAGCTTCAAAGCAAGTCCATTGTCAACATCCCAGTTTCTTTGCCATTGAACAAGGTTCGCTTCTCCCAGCGCCAAAAACAAACCACTGGAGCCCATAATTTCTTTGAAATCGACGAAAGTTATGTACCAAAAAGTTTTAAAAGGCACATGTGGCGAGAAGAATAATTCCCAGCAATTCAAAGCCAATCCAGAAACTAGAATGCAAAGATATAATCCGCCATGGAAAAAGCGAAAGAGGTGATACCCATCTTCAACTTTCGACCAGCCTGTAGCTTTACGCCTGCCCCACTCGAACCATTTCGAATGAACCCCATGAAAGCCCGGATTCCCTCCCTAGGTCTCCACGTTCTTCCAGTTCCTCGCCCGAAATGCACATACGCTACCTGATCACCTTTTTCAGGTATTTGTGCATTCAAGAACCGAAACCCTCTTAAATCCAAAAGAAAAGCAAAGCTCCTTACAGCCTTTCCGATCACTCCACTTCCATTACCGCCCTCGTAGAGCAAACCTTGGTGACGCAATACTGCACTAATGTCGTACACCGAAACTGATGAAAGAGGGACGTTAAAACAGAGAACTGACTTTGCTGGTTTCTACCAGTGAAGGTTCCAGAACAAAGCAGTGAAAGGGAGAACATATAGACTGGAGGAATTGACTGAAGGTTAACCCCCGAGAAAACTTTTACGTAAGAATTCAACAGACTACAAAGGAAAGCACTAGTTTTACACAAGTCGTTCAACCAGGAGGAAAGAACCCTACTGTCCTCCTACAATGGTTCTGTTGGACCCATGATCATTATGGGCTTCGACCTGGGCCTTCGTATATTGGGTTCCTTTTACACGAGTAAAGGTTAACATTGATTAACGCCAGCAAGAGCAACAAGAACTTAACACAGGGAAGAGGATCATCGAGTTTTCTTCTCTCTTGCGAACGGCTTACCAAGATATCTTTTTGAAGAATAAAATAGCCATTAAATTCTAATTACACGTTTAGCTAAGATGCCTTTTGTTTTCTTCTAGGTTTTAGAAAACACAAGCATATTATCTATGTAGCCAACACAAAAAACCTTTAAACATACATCTTTTATAGTACTTATTTTTGACATAGCTGTTCAAGTCGATCCTTCTGGCTTCTCTTCCTTGTTAAGAGAATGTCTGTAGAGTAGGGTACGTTCTCGTCTGCAAGACCGATCTTTTCCAAGCACGGCGGCCCACATTTTCCTTATTCCCATCCCCTAAGTTATAAAGTGAGCGCACCCACCGCCAAAGCCTATCACATTGTTGGGTGGAAAAGCCGTGCATTCAACAAACAAGCACATGACAGGCTTACGAAGAAAGAAAGAAAGTAAAGAAAAAGAAAAAAAAAAAAAAGCATTCGGTTTTGGTCAGATCCTGCAAAAGCTTCCGACAAATTTGAGAACGTTTTTTGTCTGGGTTTCACAAAAGCATTCTTATTTGTCTTTTCGTTCAAAGATTGATGGCGCCTCTGAGAAAAAGGGTTTTTAAAAAAAGAAAAATGAAAAAAGAAGGGGTGTTGGTTTAAGCACTTGAAGATATGAGTGCAAAATTACTGGACCCCAGATGTGTAATCACGAGTACTCTCGCAATCTTGTATATGCTTCCTTATACGTAACAAACGTTGGTTAGTACCGCAAAACAACAAGGTTATGAGGTTACTTCATTGTCTAACATTTGAAGGCATGGTCAGTATCAAAGTAGCGGAAAGAAGATCTCTTTATTTCGTCAGTTTGCTTGCAATTTCTACCACATGTTCCGCCTTCCTAATTTCCAAACCTACCAAACAACAAAGACCAGAGGAAAGCTGGGGTTCTTAATGGAAAGTGCTCGGCGCATATTGGGAAATGCATGCCTAAGGACATTTTGGAAAGACGATGAAGGTCCATAAGATGTTGACAGAACACAGAAAAATCACACAAGGAAGTGAATCCAAGCCTTGCAATTTTGTTGCTTTCCTTTGCTAAATCATTCTAGTCATTTGCATGTCCCAATGGAGACGTGCAAAAAGAATCTCAAGTTAAGTTAAAATTATCCTTATTCTGCGTGGAAATCAGCTGACACATACGTTAAAAGGACCAGCTACAATGGAGGACTTCGTCAAACTTAAGATTGTTGTAGCCAATGAATATGTCATCTTCAAAATTTTATATTATTAGACTCTCTATGATTAACCAGCAAGAGTTCCTCCTTCAACAAAATTATTGCTCTTTCCCTTTCCAGAATCGTCAAAGCCCCCAATTTCAAAAAACGCAGCAAATAGGATCAATTTTTGAATATTCTCACAAGAACATACCAGGGTCCCATGGCGTTAAAAGCAACAACTGCGGAAACTCAAGCAAACGACAAAACCGACGTAGGACTTCTTTTTCGTTTCTTTTTTTCACCTAAAATAAATAATATTTTCATATGTAATTCATTTTATCCCTTAAGATCAGTTATTAAAAAATGACAACGCCTTTACGTATAAAAAAAGCATTCTGATCTATAAATAACAAGTACAAGTGATAGTCTTTAATATGTTCTCTCATATGCGTATAAATAAATTATAGAAACTCCATGGACATAAGTTTTAATTCTACATCATATTACTAATATCAATGAAAAAGATCTAAAGTTCAATATATAGATATTCAAACTCAGAGAGGAAATCAAGTCCTGTTCGATCGCAAGAACTATTAAAAAAGCGTATGAGCAGAAAATGAAAAAACCTCCGTAGTCACAGAAACGATCAAATACAGGTGTCGCCTTTGGACGATGGCTCCAAGTTCAGATCGAAATGCTCTCTCTTCTTCTGCCCTTCGACGTGCTTATCTTGTCCAGGGTTTTCCTCTTCCGGGGACGGTTTCCATCCGTCCTCCATTGCTAGCAACTGCTTGATTCCTCCTCCCTCACCCTTCTTGAAGTAGTTGATCGCCACGCGCATCCGACGCATGATCGCGAAAAATTCCTCCACCTCCACGTCCGTCGCCGCCTTCGCTCCTCCGTCACCGTCCGCCGTCGCCTTCGCCTTCTTCCCCTCGTCCGCCTCTCCCTTATCCTCCGGTTTCCTCTTGTCCCCGTCCATATTTGGCAACAATATGGGGGTAATGTCTCTGATGTGGCTGTGAATTCTAATATAACGCGTTTCCTGGTGGGTCTGCCAAATGGACCATGGATGGTGATGCTGGGTCCGTTATGTCATGGTTTGGAGGGGTTCTTGCGTCATCAAGATGACTAGAAATCCATCAAAGAGCGTGAATTGACAGGATAAGACCGCAAAATTCGACATTTCATAGTGAAGATTAGCCCAAGTGAGCACAACTCTGCAAAGATCTCACGATCATCCACAAAAATAAAATAAAATAAAATAAAATGATTATCTAAATAAAACTACTGAAAACGTGTGCCCTTGTAAGATTACTCTACCACGATAAAGTTTTGAAAACGAAGTGTCATATGCAAACTCATCAACGGGAGTAATTGTTGGCGTAGGTTCGAGTGAAATGGCTTAGCTTAAAGGGGGAAATGAGGGAAGTATGAAAAATGAGCGAAAGAGATAAAGCTGAAGATTCAGCGCTTATCTCATCCGCACCGGTCTTTATCGATTGAAATCACAATCAGTCATTAGAGGAGTTCGACTATATTTGCCGACCAGTTTCTGATACTACAAAGTTGAACATTAATTTCGTCATGGGTAATCTCGCGGAAGTCAAACTGTAAGCATCCCTTCGTTCGTCGGTGATACCATCAACCGTCCTCTCTATATCTCTCCCTCTCTCTATACTCGTCCTCCGTGATCCTGGCACATAGTGGACGGTGTCCGCAGATCAAAATTAAAGCATAGTACGCACTAGTGTTTGCTGGAATAGAAAAATAGGTGCCCCTTTGGGCGGTCGACACGACAGTACAAGAGCCATACAACTATGCCCTTAGTGCCAACTATTTACCAATACACAAAGGCCACAAAAAATGGCGCAAGGCACAAAAGAACTCACTTTTTCTCTGCATTTCAATGCACTAAAGCGGATCACATTCCGGAGCAGGATCCGCATTCAAATCAAAACCCACATTCTCCTCCACACCCTCGTCACGCCTCTTGGCTTTCTCCTTGACGCCGCTAACATCCGTGCCACCATCCCCCTCGAGTAGTTCCCTCAATCTCCTAGACCATCCAGGGCTCGCCATCCATCGGCCGCTGCCGTCGGCGCTCCTGAAGTACGTGACAGCCTCGTGTATTCGCCTCATTATCGCGAAGAACTCCTCCACCTCGTCCTCCGTCACACTGTCTTCCCGCGCCTTCTTTGGACTCCCGACAGCTAAGCTGTTGTCGTCCTTCGCCTGCTTTCTCTTCTCCGCCATCAATCTCTCGCCTCGAAGATGATCGAATCACAAAATCTCGTCTCGCCGTTTGAGGGAGGCACAGATTCTTTATCCCAGAACGGCAATTGCCAGCAAATGTGGAGCGTCATTATTATGGCAGACAGATTGATATGGAATACCACGCCTCTGTAGCACGTGGCCGTATTTGATTCGCCCCTTCGAATCCTTCAGGATCCTTCGATGAGGTGACGTGTCACTGTAGACGATTTTTTTCTTTTTCAATTGAGTGGGTCCGGGATGATTGTGTATACCATGATGTCATCTGAATGGGTGGGCTTCAACTATGTTCCGTTGGCATCAGGCCCAAATGGGAGCCTTTTTATCGAGGCCTTCTATCAATCATCATTCATTACGTTGTCTGCCAGAATGACGTAGGCCGTTGGTCATTTGCCCCTCTCTTCCCCGAAAGGCCGTCCAACACAGTTGGGGTTATAAGCACGTGAGCTTACAAGACCAGTTTTTAGGTCACACGTTTCATTTGGGATATACTGGGTGTACAAGGCAGAACAAAGTTGGACCATTTTGTAGTGGTCACCTCTTTTGTTCGGATGCAATTACTTGACAATTCTCCCTCGGGTGTTTTCTCTGTTATATGTACCCATCACAGCACCTCGGAATATCCTTAACGTGGCGTGTCTTCCGTGGTGCCGGATCAAGACAAAGTCCATTGTGCCCACCATGAAGTGGTTCAGAGATTGGGAGTGGGCAAGTATGGTCAGCTCGCCGTCCACATTTCAGGCCTAGTCCAAGGGTCTGGACCTCTCTTCCATAAAATTGGGCTGGAGATTGATAGAATATTTGGTCCATCCTCAAATCACTCCATAATGGTCGCGACACGAGTCGCTACAAGTTATTATATGCAATCGTATGAGCTGAGCTAAGCCCATTGATTTATGATACTTCCTGACCGTGACTCCCCAGTTGCAACTAACAAACAAAGGAGAGATTTTTATAATATCATTTTCCTCTCAACAACGTTCTAAACAAAGATTGGAAATAACTATTGGATTAAGCATTTGCTTGCTGTTCAAGGCACTAATACACGGGCATGTTTGGCCCTTTCAATGTATTACCTCGTAAACGGGGAACATTTTCCTTATCCAGCCGCATGGAATCCCTCACACACTTTTAATAATGCCGGTTTTCAACAAAGCGTCAACGTTTAGTGGGCCCTTTTTGATAATATGCATATATACAGAATCCTTCATCGGATACTCTGGAACAATGTTATATGTGCATATGGCTAGTACATATATAGACATATACATATTATGGGAGACTATTTAAGTTAATGATGTTTTTCCTCCTTTCCCCTAAATGAAACGACACGTACGACGTGACGGGGCTTTTGGCTGGGGTGCACGCGAGCCGATAAGAGTACAAGGATCCAGCCGTTTCACAATACGCGTGGCAATCAATCTGAGACAGCTGTGATGGTCCCAATGAGAAGAACTCGAGGAGAAGAAAAAATGGGGGAGATCAGACAAAAAGCGAGCTTTGGATTGTCGCCTTTTCTTGCTCTTGTCTACACCTTAATTTATGTACAAATCACTCTTTCGTTTGCCCCCATACGAAAGATGCCTGTTCTTGCTTTCTAAAGTTGCTCGAAGATTGTGCCCTCTCTTAATACTCCCTCGGAACGTCTACCATAGCGTATACGGCTACTTGGTACCTCTAATTAATACTTTTACCTACTCTTTAATAAGTATTTGGTTATGTAATGACCAAAGGACAAAAATCACTGTCAATCTAATGTTCTCAAGACAGGTTGTAAAGCTGAAATTAAAAACTCATTATACAAGCACACTCAGGTCTTATGAGGAATAATCGTGTGTATAAACAAACGTATCTTCTAGTTTTTAGCACCAAATCAACAGCTTTGATAATTGAATAAAATTCAATCGTTGTTGTATTTTAGGAATGGAATGGGGAGTTTAACCAGCGAGAATCACGGCTTGGGAAGTTTACCACTGTAATGTACTGTTACGTGTTGAGATGATCTCGAGTTGTGTCCCCATGCAACGTGCCACCTTCAGATTTGTCAGTCACGTCGGTGCGATCCAACGAGGTTGGCTTAAGTGGTAGACGGTGATTAGAAGATTGTTAAGGATAGAACAAGATATTAATGCTAAAGCCTGCCATGAGTCCGCCGGACTGAGCACGGTTGACTGAAGAGTGTCCCCAGAGAGGAGAAGAAAAACGAAGTTGTAGGGTGGGGCCCCGTGGGGGGTGTGGCCCACTGACCATCATCATCACATGGCCACGATTGCCCTCATTGCCTCACATGTATCAAATGACACTTTCGCACACTTGTTGGCTTCTCTGTATATATAACGGAACAAGTTCCAACAGTCACTCAGTGACATTGGCTCAGTCCCCTTTGGCTGTCATCGCTAGCCAATGGTGCCTTCTCTGAGTCTCGCTTCTCTTTTGCTAGTCTTGCTCCTATGTTCTGCTGGAGCGGATTCCTCCTCCTCCACCCCACCTGCCAAGATTGGCAAAGGGTACCGTTTGATCTCCATCGGAGAAACTCCTGATGGGGGTCTATTGGGCCATCTCGTAGTTAACCAGCAGAACAACGTCTACGGCCCTGATATCCCTGACTTGCAGCTCTTTGTCAAGTATGTGCTACTAAATGCAGACTGCATCATGTTACAGCCTTTGGATAACCCTTTGATGTTTTCCGTTTCGTGGTTTTGTGCAGGCATGAGACTCAGGATCGCTTGAGGGTCCATATCACTGATGCGGCGAAGCAGAGGTGGGAGGTACCATACAATCTCTTGCCCAGGGAGCAGCCACCAAACTTGAAGCGGGCAACTGGGACGTTGAGTAAGAAACCAATAACGGAGTCAGAGTACTCTAGCTCGGAGTTAATCTTCAGCTACACTACGGACCCATTTGGGTTCGCGGTGAAGAGGAAATCAAATGGGGAGACCCTCTTCAACTCAAGCGCTGATGGGTCAGACCCATTTGGTAGTCTGGTGTTCAAGGACCAGTACCTGGAGATTTCCACCAAGTTACCCAAGGACGCCTCTTTGTATGGCCTGGGGGAGAACACCCAGCCACATGGGATCAAACTGTACCCCAACGATCCTTACACTTTGTACACCACTGATGTATCGGCCATCAATCTTAACACTGATCTATATGGCTCTCACCCGGTGTACATGGACCTGAGGAACTATGGTGGACAGCCGTTTGCCCACGCGGTTTTGTTGCTAAACAGCAATGGAATGGATGTTTTCTACCGTGGGACTTCTTTGACCTACAAGGTTATTGGCGGTGTCTTTGATTTTTACTTCTTTGCCGGGCCTACACCTCTAAGTGTGGTTGATCAGTACACCTCCCTCATTGGAAGGCCAGCTCCCATGCCTTACTGGGCTCTGGGTATGATTACATTCTTATCCTCCTCTCCTTCTTTCCCTGCAGATTGTCTTCGATTATTATTTATTGTGGTAACTAGGATGCGTAGTAGTTGGAGTTTATGGTTGGGCTCTTTTCGTGCCTTAGTGTTTAAATCACTATACTTACTTTTATTTAAGTTTTGTCGATTAGTGTGCCTAAGTCCATTCCCTGCTGTTTCGTGTATAATCTTCCTACAAACAGTATGATACTCTTTATTTTTTCAGTTCCCTTATTCTCGGACGACCTTTGGTCTTTGGCTACGGTATAAGAAGTGCAATTATTAGCATATCCAACAAATTATAGAACCGGCTGATTTGTTTGGTATGTAGGGAAATGCTGGATGATGGTTGATTAGTAGGCTATGTGCCTGTTTGCTTTATGCATAATACTCTAGGATGGGGATATTTTTTTCATTTTCTAATTTGGGTTTGGTGGGTTGGTCTTGCTTCTAGTTTACTTTATTGTTACTTTGACCTGTCCACTCTAATAATTTAATTTGTTAATCTACGGAAACAACTTTTAGGTCTACATAAAAGATAAGGCAGTACGTAAAGTTGAGCTCTGGTTTATCACTTTATTATCCTTTTGCTTTTGGCCCAAACCTTTTCAGAGCCAAAATCTTGAAATGTCTTACATTTTTGGACAAAGTAACTCGTGGACCCCTTGAAGCAGTCATTACTCTTGAGTCTTTGCATACTTGCTGTCCTTTAAAAATCATCTTCCCTGCATGATGTGAAACTTGACAACGCTGCCATGGTTTGCCTGTTTGGGCCCCGTAAAGGATGCCAATTCTAGGCGGTCATTCAGCAAGCACTCCTCTATCTGGGCCAATGCCTGGCATCTACCACTGCTATGTCATGTGAGGAGAGACTGCCGCAGCATGTTGTGGTCAGTGTATAACTTGTGCTGTTGTCTCCCTGGCATTGTATTTACTCTCGTGTCGGTTGGGGAAATCATTTGAATTTAGATAGAATGACTTAGTACGTACTACCTTGTTGTGTTGGAAAGCATTATTGATAGTTCTGCCCTATACCTTTTATGAGCCTTCTTAAACAAGGGCTTTCTGGAGTAAGTGACTTTCCAGGATACAGTAGTTTGCAAGCTGGCAATGGCCCATGGGGGCCCTATCTGCTTAGGTTATTCTTTAGAAATGGTAAGCCAATAAATGGGACAAAATTTAGTCTAAATTTAGTAGACTCTACTATGAGTTTCTTTTCTAAATATGATGTGATGAAATGGCAGACTCGGTTGCTTGTTCATCTCGTGGAGAATGTGCGCCTGGTGTTTGTTTTTATCAAGGAAGTTTAGACTAAATATTCATGAAGTTACCTCGAAAATTAACTCAGGAAGTTCGACCGCAAATTATTATTATTTTTTTTAAGAAAAAAAAAAGTTTCAACAAAGAGTGCTGTCATTTTGTTCTTTTGGTCCGGGAACACCCTCTGTTCGCTCTGAAGAATCCTGTTTCCACCACTGGAAATGCCCCCTACTGCTAAAAGATACCAGACCTCTGTAGCTTGCGCTGTGCGTTGCATGTTCCTCTTCCGTCCAATTAATCAAATGGTTTCCTGATTTATAGATTATACATGGGTGTGCTTGTAGTTAGATATTGAGAATTCATGTTAATTCTTATTTATATTTGATGCTGCAGGATTCCACCAATGCAGGTGGGGTTACCATAACCTATCGGTGGTTGAAGATGTTGTTGAAAACTACCAGAAGGCTAAAATCCCGCTTGATGTGATTTGGAATGATGATGATCACATGGATGGACACAAGGACTTTACCCTGAACCCCAATAACTACCCTCGTCCAAAGCTTCTAGCTTTCCTAGACAAAATACATAGCATTGGTATGAAATACATTGTCATTATTGATCCTGGAATTGGTGTTAACTCCAGTTATGGCGTGTATCAGAGGGCCATAGCAAATAATGTTTTCATCAAGTATGAAGGTGAACCCTATTTAGCTCAAGTTTGGCCAGGGGCTGTGAACTTCCCTGACTTCCTTAACCCAAAAACTGTTTCATGGTGGGGTGATGAAATCCGAAGATTTCATGAACTTGTTCCTGTTGATGGTTTATGGATTGACATGAATGAAGCTTCAAATTTCTGCTCTGGCTTGTGCAAAATCCCAGAGGGTAGGCTGTGCCCTAATGGTACAGGACCTGGTTGGGAGTGCTGCTTGGATTGCAAGAACATTACTAAGACCAGATGGGATGATCCTCCTTACAAAATAAATGCTTCAGGTTTGCAGGTGCCGATAGGGTATAAAACCATCGCGACTAGTGCTGTTCACTACAATGGCGTTTTGGAGTATGATGCTCACAGTCTCTACGGTTTCTCTCAAGCCATTGCAACTCACAAAGCCCTCGAAGGACTTGAGGGCAAGAGACCATTCATATTATCTCGCTCCACTTATGTTGGTTCAGGCAAATATACTGCCCACTGGACTGGTGATAATAAAGGCACCTGGGAGGATTTGAGATACTCAATTTCCACTGTGCTAAATTTTGGTATATTTGGGGTTCCAATGGTTGGTTCAGATATATGTGGGTTCTATCCAGCACCCACAGAAGAACTTTGCAACCGCTGGATTGAAGTAGGTGCTTTCTATCCCTTCTCAAGAGATCATGCAAACTTCTATTCCCCGCGACAGGAGCTTTATCAATGGGAATCGGTAGCCGAGTCTGCTCGAAACGCACTGGGCATGAGGTACAAGCTCCTGCCTTACTTATACACCTTGAACTACGAGGCGCATATGTGTGGAGCCCCAATTGCCAGGCCACTTTTCTTCTCATTCCCAAGTTACACGGAGTGTTATGGGTTGAGCACCCAATTCTTGCTAGGGAGCAGTCTCATGGTGTCACCAGTAGTGGAGCAGGGAAAAACAGAGGTAAAAGCATTGTTTCCCCCCGGTACTTGGTACAGCTTGTTTGATATGACACAAACTATTGCATCAAAAGGGGGGAGCTACGTCACACTGGATGCACCTTTGCACGTGGTTAATGTGCATCTGTATCAGAATACCATTTTACCAATGCAGCAGGGGGGACTGATTTCAAAGGAAGCTAGAATGACACCGTTCAGTCTTGTGGTGACCTTCCCGGCAGGAGCTACTGAAGGAACAGCAAAAGGGAACCTTTTCCTTGATGATGATGAGCTGCCAGAAATGAAACTTGGAAATGGATACTCCACCTATGTTGATCTTTATGCAAGCCTTACTAAGGGAACTGTGAAGGTGTGGTCACAAGTCCAGGAGAGCAAGTTTGCTTTAGGCAAGGGTTGGTATATTGAAAAGATTTCGGTTTTGGGATTGGGTGGAAGTGGAAAAGCATCTGAACTTGAAATCGATGGAAACCCGGTAATGAATGCTTCTAATATAGAGATGAGCGCAACGGAGCAGACGTTCCTCCACCAGATGGAAGATGCAACGGATGAGACGAAGACTGTGGTAGTAGAGGTCAAAGGTTTGTCACTCTCAGTAGGAAAGAACTTCGCCATTTCCTGGAAAATGGGGGCCAAAGGCTGAGGATTAGACGATTAGAGATTCTTAGCCCTGTTTTCGAGTGCCTATCTTGGAATTCTTATTTTTCCTCTTTCTGATTGTCGATGATGTTTTCATTTTCTTATTAGGGTTCTTGCAGGAGAAGAGATGAGCTAAAATATGCTCATCCTTTTTCATGCATGCACGCCAAGAGAGTGAGGATATATCGACATTGCTTTTCTTAAAGGCTTGTAATTCGTGTACTTGCTTAAAAAGCAATAATGCAAATTTCATGTCTTTTGAATAAATCACTTTCTTCGTATTCACTCGTGGCGTGACTCTTCGCGTCTCATCCTGCGTATGCACAAGGGCCTCCTCTTGATTTTTACCACATTTCCATTTGATGTTTGGTTAGAGGACGGAAAAAACACTGCTTCGCTTTCGTTTTTCGCTCCAAATCCAGAGTAGATCAGAGAAGATGGTGAATAACAAGGATGCCTCTTACAGGCATCGTTGGCTGTAAACTTTCCTTTAATGAACCACTCACAGATTTTACTTCGTATCACTATTTAATGAAAAACTCCAAAACATAGTGTCACGGCTTCAAAAATCAGTAAGTGATACAACATCAAAATCAAGTCAGAGCATCGTTGTCGTGATCAGTCATGAAGCTTCATGGAAGCAGAGTCGGATAGCCATCAGCTTACACTTCACACTGTGTCAGCCAAGATAGCAATGCATGCCACGTCAGTTGGAATAGAAAGAGGATATAAATTAATTCTTCAAATCATGCTCACCCCAGTTCTACTAAAATTGGAAAATTCTCTGAATCACATCAGCCCTTGTTAATTTGTCATTAAATTAATTTCAAACTCTCAATTATACTAATACTTATTGATTTGCAATTGGGTTGATTTGAATTTATTTTCTTAATTTAGATGTTTCGTCCTCCTTGCACAGCTATCTTTTGGTGTATTGGAATTATTGTTTGAAGAATTTGCATTTCTAACAAACCCTACCCTTATTTGGCTTCGTCAATAAAGTTGGATTCTCCCTTTTTCTTTTTTCTTCTCTTTCTCTCCAAGATAGAAGCTATAAAAGATTTGAAAACAGTTGTACTTAATCTTTACTTTATTTATATTGTGACTTATTCAAAAGAGTTTGTTAGACATTTAATTTTGACAAAGGAATCTAGGTTTTAAGAGCTTACAATACCTTGACACATTCTATTATTATATTTTACTTTTTCAATATTGTTAAGTAGGAGTTCTCTTCCATTATTAACAAATTGTTATGGTATTTAACCCATAAATAAATCAATCAGATGTATAATATCAAAAATTCAAGTAAGCGTGAGATCTCATTATTGATTGGATTTTTGTAACTTTTTTTTAATAATTTAAAATCTTACTAAACTTTATTTGATAGTTTAAACTAAAAAGTAGTGATTTACGCCAAAATATATTTAGATCAATCAAAAATACAGTCCAAACTCAAAATATTTGCTAGACTAACCCATGTTTGTAATAAACTAATGATTCTCTTTGAATTTGAAGAAAGGAAGTTGACCCTCTCCAATAAACACTATCACACTCGCATTTGAACGCTTTAAACTTGGCATTGACTTATTCATCCCAACCACTACATTAAAAAAAAAAAAAAAAACCCCGAAAAACCAGAACCGCTACATTATAAAAAAGTAAACATTTGTAGGTTGAAGTCAAGTGAAGAAAAATAGAACTTAGAAAAAGTTGTGCCGTCCCAACCACAGTACTTGCATTGTAATGGAAAATAGACCCAACAGAATCAATTTCTTTATTTTAATTTTATTTTTTTACCCACATAAGGTTTGGAACCTGACCCATGGACTCATAAGTTAAGAAAGTTAAGTTTTTGCCATTAATCTAAAGGGATACCACAGAATCAATTGGAACTGAGAATACAACCTTGAAGCCTTAATCGACCGTGGAGTTTAATCAACTACGATATCGGACGGTGTCATTGTCATTGTCATAAGGGCATCGTTCATGGATTAGGTCAAGGATCAGGAGTTAAAAGCAGAAACAAAGTAGGTGTACTTGTTTCTTCCCAATCTTTCTTCTCGAAGTTGGGTTGCTGGTATTATTGCGGGAGTCCTTTGAACCGGCAATGGTAATTAAAACTTTGATTCCTTGTGAAGCAAAAGGCCACCGTCAAGCTTTGTCTCGCCGTATATGTTATTCAATCTGAACTTCCAAGGAACTTGGTCAAAGTTGTTGACTTGGAGCTCCGATTCCCAGAAACTAAGCACGACAATCTATGGGACAACAAAGCTCCACATCATCATTTCCTTGGAAGGAAGAATTTTTAAAAGGGAAAAGAGTAAAGCCGGGGAAGCGGTGACTGCAAAGATGGCCGGCGGCCTTCGTCGCAATTACCCCCCGTTCGCATGGACCGCCTCATCATCAACCGCCCCCAATCAGAACACGTGGCTCGCGTTCCTTCGGAGTCAGCGCGGGAAAGTGGGGCATTTGGGCGCGAAAAGGAGACGAGTGGTGGGCTCCACGTTGGCGGCTTTGGCGGGAACCCGAAGCCATCCTATCGGTCCACTAATCTCCACTTGCTTCCTCCACTTGGCTTCCTCTTCCTCATGCATGGATGGCGAAATCCATGTCCATGATGACACATTCGCTCACGTGACCCGTTACCAATGTTGGATATGGAGCGGCGTGGGAGAGGACGGAAGCAATACTCTTGCTAGTCTACCTACTCTGGTACGGTTGGTTGGTTGGCGAGTAGGACAAAGGTCGCGTTACTGTTTCTTCATGCTGGCACCGCCTTAGCCGTCTGACCGTCGGTTTGCGGTCCCCGATGCAAGCATGGTCACGTGCAGGGTCGCTGTTTCCCATATAATATATTTTTAACGTTTTTATGTCAGGAAACACCGGGACAGGGTCGACGTAACAAATGACAAAAAATGAACTAATTAATACTCGCGGCAGATAGTGTAGTGGCACTGGCACTAAGCTGGTACATGCTTCTTATATGATACGATTTCATCTTCCAAGCTTATCTCGTTAATTATTCCTAAGAAAACGCCCATTTTGTTCCGGAATAGGTTCCATCTTTGCTCTTCTTATCTTTTCTTTTATGATTAGTAGTAATCATTTGGTACCAGTGGGATTTCTTTAGTGATCCACTACGACTTTCTTCTAATCATCTACTGAAGTTTCAAATGGAAAATTAAGGATTTTATTTTTGGTGATACTTCTCTTTCTTCCAAGACATTATTTTAAAAAGAAACCTTAAAAAGGAAGTTCACCTTAAAAAAGCAACTCATCTAATTCCACATCTTCTTTAGCGGGAAAAAAAAGCTTCATATGGTGTGAGTCATTTTTTCCATTAGAGGATTTTTGCCTCTCCGCGATTTTCTCCTATCAAATCACAAAAGTAAAAGAATCGAGGAAAAATAATCAGCAATTTTTTTTGACTAACACGTTGGAAACCATGCGCACCTTCCTTTTCTGACCAAACTAGGGCCCAGGCTCTCTCCGGTGTCAGTGTCATAATCGTTAAAAATTATCAACTTTAACCCTACTATTATAGAGGGCATTGCAATCATGGTCAACAATACGTGCTTATCGCTCCACGTTGCCGAAGCCGGCGGGGTGACTTCCCTCAGCATTGGATTCCTGGAGCTACACGTCAGCGAGTACATGACCGAGTCTTCCGTCCCATTGGATTGGGTAGTTAATATCACGCGCAAGAAATCGGCGTGGGACTAGCGCTCCCGAAGCTAACCAACTCCACTACCCAGAGGGGCATGATATGCATGATATGAGGGGATGGGATGGGATGGTCATGCTCCATGAATGTGTATGCCGGCAAAGCCATGCCAGCTCATTAAGCCCTTCCCCAAAAAATAGTAATTTTATATCACTAACCTTTAATGCCATTTTTGACTGCCTGGGAAAAAGTGAACGGCATAAAGAGAGCGAGAGAGAGAGAGAGAGAGAGAGAGAGAGGCAGGGTTCTGTAGGTGAAGCGGAGCGTGCGCAGGGAAGGCGGTAGAGCCCAAATAAAAAGGTAAGGATACAACATCCTACGAATTTTCTGTTGTGTTTACATTACCGAGAAAATTGGTGTTTTTTTTAATTAATATTCTATGTCTGATACTTTTGTTGTTTATTTATTTATTTTTCTGACGATGTTTCTATAGAGATTTGCGTCGCGGTTGAATGGTTGTAGAATACATATATAGTTGGTTTGCATCGCTGTCTTCCAAAACCCTGATATTAACTTTAGCCCTTCTTTGTCTCTTTTACCGGAGAAAAATCTTGGCCATAGATTTCTAATCTGCTGAATATCTTTCGGGTTTGGGGTTTGGGGTTTTGGGTCCTCCTTATATCAGCGAGTATCTAACACAACCAATTTTTCGCTTTTGGTTTCGGTTTTCTCTTTCTTCTCTCTGTTAGATCAACCAGAACACAGAGAGGTTTTGGTGTTCACGAAAGGAGAAAGAAAGGTTGTGGGTAGTGGATTTATGTCGGCTGGGTTTGATTTGGTGCTGATTGGGGCTCAGTTGCAGCTCTGGCTTTTCTTTATTGTGATTTTCTCTGCCCTCTTTACCGTCTGCTCTTGCTGCTGCATGCTCCTCTGCTGTTTCTGGCAGAGATTAAATCTGGTGATCTCGTCTATTTCGATGCGTTTGAGGCCAAAAAGGTACGAGTCTTTCCTTTTTTGTTATATCTCTGTTAAACCCTTATTCGTTTCTGGGTTTTAGGTGCTCTTCTGGGCTGAATCTAAGATGGGTTTTGCGATTTGTGTTTTCTCTTTGCAGGACTTGTTCTGGAGTGGAGTGCTTTGGTTCTTTCCATATAGAACGATTCTATTTTCTTTTTCTGTTCCTCAGAGGGGGTCTAACTTGATACCGCTGGGATTCCGCGAGATTTTTGTCCCCTTTTTCGTTTTCTCTGATTTTCTTTGACTGTTTTGCTGTGAGTACTTTGGGTATTTTGGGGGGTTCGTGAGGGATTCTTTCTGTTTGACACAATGTCAGAGCTGCAGAAACGACCTGGCAATCTAAGCATCTGCAGAAAGACTAAGAACCGCACAGTACCTGCCTTCGAGTCCATACTAATGAAGAAAGTCCGTATTATCTGCTCAGATCCGTATGCTACCGACTCATCTTCGAGCGAGGATGAGTCTGAGAGAAGCACTAGAAGGCCCAAAAAACTTAAGCGATTCGTTCGTGAAATCAATCTTCCTCTGCTTGTGAACCCACAGCTGCAGAAGCCCGTTGAGACAGAGAGCTCTTCTCAAGACAGTAACGTTGATGCCAAAGACCCCAGGAAGAAAAGGGTTTTGGCTAAAACCCCGTTGATGGGTAACAGAAGGCCCTCTTCCTCGAAGTACAGAGGTGTCAGGCAAAGAAAATGGGGTAAATGGGCGGCTGAGATTCGAGACCCATTTAAAGGAGCCAGGATTTGGTTGGGCACTTATAATACACCTGAAGAGGCTTCTGCAGTTTACGAGCGCAAGAGACGCGAGTTCGAAGATGCTTTGGCTTCCAATGCCGCCCCTGAGAAGAGCAACAACACTTGTTCATCTTCTGCTGTGATTCCTGAGTCGAAGAACCCCGATTTGGGTTCTTCAGACGACTCAGAGAGCGTGTTGTCACGCACCTCTCCGGCTTCGGTCCTCGAGTTGGAGACCTCGGCGTCCAACACCAATGGGAACCCCAACGATGCGGTGAAAGAAGAGGGTGTCGATACTAATACTGAGATCGATTTGGCGGGTCTTCAGATACCCGATGATTTGAGTTTGTTTGGTGCTATTCCGTTTGAGGATGAGCTCAATTTTGTGCCTGAGTTTGGTTCCCTTGGCTTTGATAATATTGGGCAGTTGTGGAACGACCTGGATGTTTCTGGGTTCGAGGATGGCGGATCTAGTGAGCCTCTTGACTGGGACTTTGGCGATATTGGCGATAACATTGCTGGTTGGATGAATGAACCCCTCAATATACCCTGCCTTTAAGTTTTGCAGTTTAGGCATTTATTATTTTGTAAGATCTATTTAATTTAAAAGCGTTGAGAGACTTAGGAACCCTTAAATTTGTTCCTGAGAGAGTGGTTTTTTGTGAGTGCTTTTATTTATATTGTAAAGAGAGAGAGGGATGAGCCATTGTTGGAGCCCTTTGGGTTTTCTTGTGCTATTAGAGCCGTCCCCAAGGGTTCTAAAAGAAAGTTCCACCCGTTGCAGACCTAAAATTTTGCTCAATTCCTCGCGTCTCATGTTGCCGTACGTATATTGTATGAAATGAAATGAGTTTTTTTGGAGTCTATTCTTTCTATCTGCTACTTGAAATGTGCTCTCAGACGAGTGCAGTTGTAATCTTCTTCGATTTTGTGAATCTGCTTAATGTTCAAGGGGAGTTAGCTCTCTTGTTTGTTGAATGAACACAAATCTCGTGCCGATTTCGGGGTTCTTTTCAGTGGATCTTATGGTTGGGACTGAAAACTACCTGTTCCTTATCATTCGATTCCTGGATGAAGTTTGTTCTGTTCTTGAAAAGGTTGTATACATCGTAGGTGTCCGGGCAAAGGGCCTTCGGAATCTACTCTTCTAGAGAGACGTATATATAATGTGGTACCAGAAGGGTGGGCCAAAGGTGGGTTTCCTTTACCAAGCAAAGCATATCTTCAACCAGAGGCAGCAATGGGAGTTTATCTCGGCAGTCCTTTTTCGGCTAGCTGTATGCAATTTGCTCTGCACCCATCTACTCCTTTTTTATTCCACGTACTCCGCATTTAATGCGCCTACTGACACAGGAAGGGGGTGTTTGGCGACAAGACTAGACCGTATATGTAAAGCGAGTGGGTGCAATAAATAATTTTAATTACATAAAAGTAAAAGCCATACTGAGAACCTTCTTCATTTCCGTTTGGGAGAGAAAGGGAATAAATTCCTGAACTTTTTAGAACCTAAATTTACGACAAGCATTTATTATATGAATTCTCATAGGTACTAAAATATACAAAGCATCCAAGTTAATAAGGATAGCGAGGTGAGATTTCTATATCTACTTTTACAGCTATTTCCTCGGGGATGGTCCAGTGCGCCTTAGAAATGAAGTTACAATCTAGAAACTGACTAATTAACAAAAAAAGTCATTAGCAATGATTAATCCATGATAGCATGGGGTGAGTTGAATTTGCTCATATTTTCGCATATGAAGAAGTTACATTCTACAAATGGGAAAGAGGGTTATTTTCAGAGGTCACCACCCAGAAGAAGACAATGACTTACATGATCGTATTAGGGGGAGAATCTAAGATGGTATCTTAAAATTCACGCACCCAGAAGAGAAAGTGGCCTAAGTACCCCACCCAAAGGCAATGCAGTATGAGTCACCAACCTTTGGGTGTTTTTACTCTGGGATTGAAGCTTAAAGCTTAAACAAACAGAGTGATTGCTACTGCCGGGGGTTGACTCTCTATTTGTTGGCCTGATATCTTTGTCAAGCCGGTTGTCCATGGAAAAACTAATCCCGACTTTGGACTTTTGGGAAAAGGCACATTTGGTTTAATATCGGTTTACAAACGTTAACGAAAAGCAAAGGACAATTTGCTCGTGCTTAGCGTGCAGCAAGGAGATTCTGCGCTTGCTCTTTAACAACTGTATGTATAACCAAATCCATTGATTAAAACTTGTACAGACTGTCGCTTCTCGTCTGATTGTTGTTCATTCAAGGTAGTGGACTTTAAGCTCATTCGACTGCTTTGCAAATTTTAGGGATAAGCGGGTGGCTGATGGTGGCTGAAGCAGTACTGTAAATAAGCTTCTGAGGACGGTAAGTTTTGGCTTCCAGCGCATGCTAACTCAACTATATCCAAACGTCCATAATGGAACAATTTTTTACCATCCAGTTGAGATTTTGAATAATATTGAAGTGGTTTTCTTTAATTTGTTGGGAACGATTTTTTTTTTTTAAACCACAATAAATTACAGCCTCAGTATCTCAAAGTTTTGACTTGTTCGATAAAAATATATAATTATGTGTAAATGGAAAAAGCGGGTTCAAGTGGCCATTTAATTATGTGTAAGTTAATTTGAACTTTTCTCGAGGTTGTTTTCCTCTTGGCATAGTGCGAGCCTCGGAGACATTAGGACCTGCCTTTTGACAAGGCACTGTTGAGTTTCAGACAAAAGTACAAGCGCAATGAACATCCTAACGTGTTCAGTCTGACTGAAGGTTGTAAGTACAGTGATTGAGGTAGAAAAAAAAGTTGAATTGACAAAGCAAAAAAGACTAGTTTCGTACAAATGAGTAAGTAAGAATTCATAATTGTGTTGATGTTCTTTTTCTTCCCTTCTGGTTGGGTTAAAGGGGTGGCTATTATGATGATTCAGGCGAGGGTTACAGGGAAATTATAGCTGTTGCTTGAAGCTTTGTTTCCAAGCCTTCTCCCTCTTTTGTCAATTGATTCTTTACCCAATAAACAAATGAAAATAAATTTGGAGTTTTCCTGTCTGCTATCAGCTCCACGCCGTGGAACTGCCATTGGCCTCACAAAAATCTTATTTTAAGATGTCTTGGCATGATGATCAGAACGGGTTCTTCGCCTAACACATCATTCAAACTTTGCCTCCGTTAAGTCGCTTTTGAGTGACTAGATGTTAACCGCACGATATTAAACCTTGTCAGTAGTTTTCTTGTAGTGGGTGTTTTCTGATGAGGAATCATCGTGCTGTTTGGCATAATTGATGATCGATGAATTGTTTTAATTCGAGTGCAGTATACTGAACCGAGTTAGCTGAGGTTTTGCCCCCACCAAATAGAGAAAAGTATGGGGATCACGTTGTTCGGTAAAAAGTTTCAGTGGTACTGTCCTACTCTCTTCCAATTGGTTTCTATCTTTTGCTTTTGCAGCAACTTTTGTTTTTAATTCTACGTGTTGAGAATCGTCAAAAAGCTTGTGGATTTTGAGATTCCTGAAGGAAATGAAAGGAGGCTGAAGCTTTTTTATTTGCATTCGCTACCTTCTGCTTCCATCGGGGATTCCCTTTGAAACTCCTCTGGGGTATGGCAATGGCAATGGATGATATTTTTTACTCGAGTCATTACTGAATTCTTTGATGGTTTCTTCCTACAGAATCCATTTCTAATTTGTTTTCGAAAAGGCAACATTCTCTTCATTATTGGTTGTTCAAAACGACTGCAGTTAATGGGCTTCACAGAAATCCCTTCGCCTGGAAACTTCTGATGCAGTCGTCGAACATTTGATCAAGGGTCTTGAATGGAGGCAACCCCAATTGAGTAATCTTAGTGGTGTCCATGCTGTGTGGGTTGTTGTCTCCTTCCTGGCTGCTGCACCTACAATGCCAGAGCAATCAAAGACGCATCAGGAGAAGAAAAGCTTCCAAACCACTGAAAAAGAGAAAACTTCAACTGCTTTCTGCAGAATGTTTCAGTCACATGATAGCAAAGCTAAGAACTAGAAAGGGATTTTGCGACATTGCCCACTCACTTGGTTTCAAATGGGTAGGAAGGATATTTGGTCCTGAGCATTTCAATGATTTGGGACCAGTGAGCCACTGAGCTTGAACATATAAGCCTGCCAGATGCTTTCTTTTCCTCCATGGCTAAGGTGTGCGCAGCTATGGCATCGTCTATGTGCACCAGCCCAACGGTGGTATTTGGATATTCACCTCTGGCACCTACCAAACATGTTCTCTGACTTAATTAACAAGAAAAGAGGCTGAGAAAAATATTAAAAAAAAATGAAAAAAAAGTATGGAGGACTTGCACAACTTGCGTCATTCCTATACAAAGAAGTTGAAGTTGACAGTAAAGGTACTTTTAAGCGTCATTATGTGAAATTGGGATATGCTTAAAATAAAATATATATCATTCGTTTACAAGAGGATACCTCTCTTGTGTAAAACACTATTTTTTTAACTATCTTGCTTTTCTTCCAAAGAGCAGCATTCTCTTATTCACACACATGCATGCCAAAAAGGTATATATGTTAAGGGTCCCCACTAATGGAACTTTTGCTTTTCAAAGCTATGATATATTCTGCTCGTTTTCCAAACGAGGTTTTTGAAAATAATTGAACACATTGGACAGCCAAAGAATTGAACATTTTGCCGGTAATGCAAGCTGACCTTTGATTATGGCCAATAAAAGAAGCAGCGTACTGGTTGGTTGTGGTGCAAGCAACGGACCAATCACAAAAGATGGGTTCACCACCACGAGATCCAGCCCGCTCTCCTTGGCGATTCTCCATGCTTCTTTCTCAGCCAACGTCTTTGCATATGCATACCAGAGCTGCAGAAAAGCAAGAATTCATTTAAGAATGCCATACAAACAATCGAGAAAATTGCAGTCAAAAGTTGGTATTTTTCAACATGATGTATTTGCGATATCAGCAGGCAGAAAGTGTTGTTACGTTGTGGCGTTTGCAGTAGTCGGGGTCACTCCAGTGTGACTCATTGAGAGGAGAAACCTGCTGAACGTCATCTCGGTATCTTATTGAAGAACAGGAAGAGGTGAGGACAACTCGTCTCACACTGCTCGCCTTTGTGCAGGACATCAGCACATTCACCGTTCCCGTTAAACACGGATCAATCAGAGTCGCCTGTATTTGTATCAGCGAAGTGTATAAAAATGTGCAACATATTATAGTCCCAAACTTGGTTCAAGAACCAATCCTGACGTATCACATAATGGTATTGAGGTTCCTAGTGTATAACAATTTGGCGGAAAAAAATTGGTACACTCCATGTAGTTAGTAATTTTTGCCTGAATGTTATCGTCATATGGAACGAGCACCGGAGATGCGGTGTGAAAGACCCCATCCACGCCTTGGACTGCATCGTCAAAGCTTCCTTCTACCAACAGATCAGCTTTCATGAGCCTAAGCCTTTCCTTGGCTCCATTGAACTCCCAGAGAAAACCAACCTTTGTCACATCCCCTGTGAAATAAAGAAGACAAAACGGCACAAATTTTAGAATGCTAAACGAGGCCATATTCTATTTGTTATACAAATGGACAAACTTGAGGCTTTACCTGAACATTTTGCATGTTCAAAATTGCACATTACCTGGGTCGCGCACTGTGGTACGCACAGTATGCCCCTTCTCTAACAAGTTTTTCACCAGGTAAGCTGCTATCAACCCAGTTCCCCCCGTTACACAGTACTCCGGCATCTCTGTCTCTGTCTCTCTCTCTCTCTCTCTCTCTAGTTCTTTGTTCGTCGATTGATGGTCATGTTGATCACTTATAAAGGTGATCTGTAGATCTGTTAGGTGATCCAAAGGATGAAGAGATTAAAGAAAAAGTCATGGGTTGTGCATTTCACTTCAAGTCATCTTCCACGATCTTTTTGGTGGAGGAAGGGCTTGGCAGATGATTCACTCAATCCATGAGGTGGGATTTCTTTTAACATTTTCCCCACCTATGCTTAAACATCATGGAAGCAATCCTCCCGTCTTTTGGGAAGAATGTAACTCAAGACTAATGGGAAGTTCAAATGCTTTATTAGCAAATTAAAATTATCTAAAACACCTTCCTCCTAAGCATTGGCTAAAACACCACATTCTTGCATGGGTCTCCCATTTTAGTTGCAGTCAGTCAATCATGCCATTGGTTACAGAATAAAGATTGTGAGAAATTTATTGATAGGCATATGGTTTGGTTAGCAGTCCCTGCCACTTCGACACTAAAAGGTCCCGGTTCCCCCACATCTCCTTATTGGGCTTCACATGCAGACGTTGTACTATCAAACCTTTTGTTGGAGTTTAAACCAAATGTAGTATTTGTTCCAAATAACAACAAAGACAGAACATTACTCATTTAAGAATCCCAAGAACCTAGGTTCATCCATAGCTTCTCCATGATAACGTAGCTTTAATGAAGAAACCCAAAAGAAGGGAAAAAAAAAAAAAAAGAACTGGATTCGCGGAAGGGTAGGTCTTAAATGGGCGTAAATGTCATGCCAGTCAAGGCAGAGCTCCAAGGGCTTAGATCTACTCTGGTCTTTTGGACCAAAGAAACAGAGCAGGTGTAAGGCCCCCAAACCAATGATCCACTTTAATGGATTTACATTTCATTTGTTCATTCTAGCGGTGGGCCAAAGCGCTTCATTAAGGACTGCTGCGCTGGGGGTAACTGGGACCTGGTAAAGTTCATAGGAATGAAATGAACTGTATACATTGATGAAAGCGAAAATCGCCAGCCTGGATGCCGGTGGCAATTAGATGAGTCTCTGTTTCTTCCTCTACTGCAGTCCTTGGTGATTTGCAAGAGACCACCGCCTAGTTTTTAGAATGGTTTGTAGGGAAGTTATATATACATGTTTAAAGAGGATGCTTAGGGTTTTAAAAATGTGTGATAATTCGTAGTCTTCTTAATGGTCCCTCCAGCAATTGATTTGAGATTCAAGTTTTGTGTACTTAGTTCTGGACACATTGTTATGCGTGTTTTAGAATCAATCTCAAAAAATACTTACAAATTAAAAAGGGAAAAGGGGGTGAGTTGGGCTTTACAGATTTTTGTTGCTTATTTGATTGATTGTTACTCAATTCGATAAATATGAGATGCCTAATAGCAAAAATAAAGTAAATAGAAAGCAGGATAGAGGAAGAGATAATACACCAATAACTAGAATGGTTTGCTGGTAATTGCCCACATCCATTTTCCTTTAACCAATCAAATTAAAGAGTTTTTTCCACTAATTTACATGCAATTTTTTTACGTTAGAAATATTTGGCACCAAATCGTGCTCACAATACACTACAAGATTAGGTTAGTTGCTCAAGGATAAGTCAAGAGGAATAAATAAATTATAATAAAACCCATGCCTTGGTAACTGGACTTGAAACCATTAGAATACTATTAGCTTTTGCTTGCATTAAGAACTTTAAATTGTATCAAATGAACATTAAAACTGCATTTTTGAATAAATTAATACACTGCAAATTATATGTAGAACAATAACTATGTTTTGAATGTCCACATTTTTCTGATCATGTATATAAGTTATCTAAGCTTTGTATGGACTAGAGTAAGTATCTAAGGTATGTTATGAAAGATTAAGTTATTTTTGACAACTTTATTGACTTTAAAAGGGGAAAGGTGCACACAACATTGTTTATAAAATCTATAAATCTACGAACTTTGATTTGCTGCTTGTTCAAAATTTATGTAGATGAAATTATTTTTTATTCCACTATTGCTATTATCTGCAAAATATTGTTTGATCACATGCTACAAGATTTTGAGATGAGTCTGATGGAGGTGCTGAGCTTATTCCTTTAATTGCAAATAAGATAACATCCAAATAAGATTTAAATAATCAAGCAAAGTCATTCAAGACTTACTCCAAAAATTCAAGATAGATAAAGCCAAACATGTATTGACACATGTGAGCACATCTCAAAGGTACACACCAAATTGCATAGGAGTATGATAGGGTCATTACTATGCTTTGTAGCATCTAGACTAGACAACATATTTAGTGTATGTCATTACGCACATTTTCAGTCTAGTCCGTATAAAATAATCTCATAGTAGTTAAATGGATTCTTAAATATCTCGAGGGCATACCTATGGTACACCAAACACATAGTGACAAGACTTTATTAAGTGTGCTTTAGATAGAAAATGCACTATGGCACTTATCACTTTCTAGATCCTATGTTAATTTCATGGTCTTTAAGAAAACAAAGTAGTGTGATTGTTTGTACAATGGTGCAAAATATATTGGAATGAAAAATTTTTGTTCACAACTTTTTTTAGATAAAATAGCAACTTGCTGATTTCAGTCTAGAATCTTAATGCTTCACTATTAGATGTGACAACACTACTAAAATTAACCTTAAAAAAAAATCTCATCTAGCATTCTAGGACCAAAGATATATACATAAGACAAAATTTTGATCTTAGAATATTTCAATACTTAATTCAAGTAGTAGATATCTTTACAAAACAATTGAGTCTTGATTAGTTTTAACCCTTGAGAAGAGAACTAGGTGTGTAAGCATCAAACACATTACATAACCAATGGTCTATTTTTGGTATTTTCTATATCTACCCCTATTTGTCTATTTATTGATGTAGCAATTAAAACAAGAATTTCTAAAATATATTATAGAAATTCATATATAAAATAGCAATACTAAATAACAAGAACTTGAAGAACAATGTGAAGAATTATGAGAAAAAGCTTCTAAATTTGATCATTTGAAGTATAATTAGTTGATCTATTTATAGTGATCAAAAGATTATTTAAATTCTTTTTTAAAATTGTCATGTCTCTTGACATTTTATAATTGTCATATCTTTTCATTTTGTAATCAAAGTATCTCTTGACATTTGTAACCAATATGTCTCTTGATATTTTGTAACAAACTTAATAAATTACTATTTTACCCTTATTGGTTGATTCTTATCTTAATATCCTACAAGTTGATAGGTCAATACGATATGTAAGCTTGTTTTAACTATAAGCTAAAGATTATTGAATCTCATGGTACAAATGCATTTAGTGAAGATATATGTTGGTTGATTGACACAAGAAACTGAATGAATATTTAACTTCTTGAACTTGACTCACATTTGGATGAAGTAGAAATTAATCATGATATGCTTTGTCCTTTTGTGGAAGTTGGGATTTTGAGTTATATACAAAGCAAATAAGTTATCACATAAGAGGGATGGAGGGTGAGAGGTAATGACACATGAAGATCTTGTAATAATGCTTTTATCCATATTAATTTGTTGACTTTTGACTTTTGCTTTTACGCTTGAGCAAGCAATAAGTGTTCTTATTTAAATTTAAACTTACTTCCCTTAATATATGTGGTGTTTAAAAAATAGAGAGGAGTACTTGGTATACACTTATCTTTCTTTTTGACAGCATCAAAAAAATAAGGAAGAATATGAAAAATATATTTTACCTTCATGTGACTTATGTACCTTAAGATATATGGATTTTAAAAAAAAAGCTACCTTTTAAGAATAGTTCAATTTCACCAAAAAAACAAGTGAAATACAAAAATGGACAACAATTTAATGTTTTCAAAAGGTGATGCCAACGTAATGTACCCTCTAAAAATTCCTTACACAAACCTCATACTTGTAAATGTAAGGTTTAATGGCTATCCAAGAAGAGGGGGTTGAATTGGATATTAAAAGCTTAGCTAATTTAAATAATTTTTCCTTTTGATTTCTTGCTTAGCAATCACAACAAGATTAAATATTACAGTTATATCACAGCATAAGAAAATAAATTAGATCAGAAAATTCACATTCAAGAATTTCACGGTGGTTTGGCACTTTTCACCTACTTCCACCTTCTTCTCCTTCAACTTAAACCAAGTTGAAGCCTGCTTTACTTCAAACAAGGAGAGCACCTCTCCTTCACCTCGTAACTCCTCAAAATAAGTTATACAGCTCATGGTTACAGAGTTAGGTTTATAAAAACCTTAATACACCAAGCTCATTTCTCAACTATATGATATGGATGAGGATTTAAGCTTATCAGAGAACTAATCGAATGTATACAACGTCAATTCAAACTCTAATCTCAAAAGCCCCAATTTCACAAATCTAGGGTTTCGGATTTACAATTATCTTTATGTGCAAATAATGTTATAAATAATCTAGCACATACAAAGATCAATCTATCAAATAATATTCATAAGATAATGAATTTAGGGAATACCACTGAAGATTTTCTTTTCCTTCAAGTATTAATGAACATGGCAGCAAGAGCAAATCAATGAGGGCTTTTATCTCTTTTGATCAAATCAACAAGAATATATCTTAACAACATCAAAATATTCATCCGAAGCTCCCTTTTATAGTAGCTATTCAAACATTGAACACATTAGGGTTTCGGTTCAAACCTTTTGAATTCCTTCCATTGAGATTTGATAGACACGACATCATATTGCTGCAGATGGTGATTTTCCAGTAAAATAGCCATTCTGACACTTAGTCCCCTCAACATTCTTCCTGTTGGAGTCGGTGTCGCAAAAGAGATCGAAAGGAGGAGGGTAGCTTTAGTTGAATGTGCAACTACAGCTTCAGACATGTTCGATCATAAGAGCTTAAGCTCTTATCTGCTCAAGATGCTGCTATTTTGCATAAGTGACAGGCGTTGGACTTCAATCTTTACAGGCTTGCCTCACTTTTCACAGTTGGGCTTCAATCTTCACGGGCTCGCCTCACTTCTCACGGGCCTTATCTTTATGGATATATATATATATATATGTTTCATGTACCCATATATATAGATATATGGTCGGTCCAACGAAGATGTATACTCCAATGTAATGAGCCTTTGCTTTTCAAATGTACCTATAAGCACACCAATTCCAAGTATCAAATTTCTTTAATATAACTAATAATATGAGTTAAGCTATTAATTAATATATTCAAGAAGTGAATCAAATTGGCTTCTTATTTGATGTTTGATAATGAAATGTAGGAACCCGGCTACTTTATAATATCATTAATTGATATTATAATTTGCACACCTTTTACTACTTTTGATTTTTAATATGTACACACAATTTCATATATTCAACATATATTCAAATATAATTTTTTATTCAGCATATATTCAAATATAACAAAATTTTTCTCAATTAAAACATACAAGTACATGATTTTCAACATTAAATTTTACATATTTTCCATCACTAATCATTGTTGAAAAAGGTAAGCATTTTCAATAATCAAGATCATCTAGTCTTCAATGACCCATGTAATTTGATAATATTTAGTGTTACATTCATGTGTTAGTGTAGTCAATGATATATTTCAAGAATTTTCACAGCTTCCCCTTTAATCAAGTAATTAATGCTTTGAATTTTAAAGAAGGGATTACTACATATTCCTTATGCATCTCATAATATAAATAAAGAAGAATCAAGTTCTTTTTGTTCAAGCACATTGCAATCTTATAAGATTTTCGGCTTATGTAAGAAAAACCTTTCCAAAGTGTACCAATCTTGTAACATGATGCAAATATTTCATTTCATACTTCCTATCATGTTATCATGCTCCAATAATGAATAATTAAAAGGATGTTTACCAATTTCAGCACATTATTCATCATACAAAATTTATCCTTATAATAACCTATGTAGCAAACTTGACCTACTTAAATAGGTCCTCAGAAAACATAAATATGAATAAAACACTTGTACATTCCCTGGATATATTCATATTTAATGGCAAGCAAGGCTTAACAGTAGCCTTTGTTCTCCTAAGAAATGGCTCGGGTACTTATTCTTGCTCTCTATGCGACATCTTGTTGAGGAGGAGCCTTATTACCCTCCTTGGGCTATTGGCCCTTCGCAGCAAATTTCGTCTGCTTCTTCTTTGACGTGGAGCTCTCTTAGTTGAGTTTGGTAAATCAAAACAGCCCTAATTTAGAATTGTCTAACCCTATTTAACATCCTCTTAATTTAGAATTGTATAATCCCATTAAACTTCCTTCTTGGGTTGCTTCAAAATAACCAGTTAGGCATTTTTTTTTGAATTTAGATTTTGATATTATATCAGAAAATCTAAATTTCTCTCTAAAATGACTTATTAAAAAGAAGATGATATATATTTAATTTTACAGATAATTTTTCAAACAGAATTTAGGCATCTATATTAACCCAGAACACCGTTCTAAACATTCAAGTCACTTGCACACAGAAGTCAGCAGGTTCCTTGGTAGCTTTTTAGTTCTGCAACAGTATTTTGGACAGTATAAACATGCTTAGACAAGATCTTCTAAACATAGCATGAAGATACTGTCATCTCGGAGAACTGGTTCTTCAGCAGACCCAACTGACCAACTTGCTCGACAAGAACCAAAACGAGTAAAGTTGAAACCGACTGGGTTGAAATTGGAGCTTTAACACCATAATGACAAAGGTTGTTGGCAGCTGGTTGATCTAACCCCCAACAAATCAGTTTCCGCATTCGTAATGACTAGGAGAAATGCGAACCCACAATGTCAAACCTAACCAGCTGAGCGTTGAACCTTTGGAGATGATAAGACTCCAAACTTTGATGGCTGACTCTTTTTGCCACACTTGTCATTCTGTAGGAAGATAAAATACAACCACTTGTAGCGCAAAAGACACTGCACGATACCACAAAACATGCTTTCGTTTGAGGTTTCACTCGGAATACACATGTCGAATACAAAATAGACGCAATCTCGAAGAAGATAATTAGGTGTTGTCGTGGCATGTTTGAAGTCATCTCCAACGTCTGCTAATGGAGTGGCAACGAAGAAAATTGGGTTGGGAGATAGAAAGAGCGATAATGAAGACAACCCTCTATCTCTACCCATATATACATATATGTAATTGTTTTATTTTGTACGGATGTGTTATGGAGATCAGCTTGATATGCGGAATATGACAAGTGGTTAACCTTCAGGTGAAAGTTAACCGAAAAATTATCAAAACTAGAGTCGTAAGTTATTGTGACTTGAATTTGTTGTGGAGACAAAGTTCAGACATCTCGAACGCAATTTTAGGTACCTCTTAACTTTCTTATGTGGTTAGGTATAGAACTAGGTTTAGGCTACATTGGAAATGGAGTAAACTCCTGTGACACTGCGTGCCTACTTTGACTATATTGGAAACGTGTAAAATAATTTTTTAATTATTGAGCATGAGCTAGACATTTGTTTTTCAGTCAAGTGAAAAAAAGATGTCATAATAAGAAGGGCCATTCAGCTTTCTTGCCTCTTAAAGTAGCATTCATATCTAACTCAACTATACTATAAGAAGAAACCATGACGCCGACTTCCTTCTCAAAGTGTAAAGAGTACAAAAGACACCATGGTTAACTGCTGGACTGACCATGCTTATGACTTGGCACATGGATTATGAAAAGGAAGTCTTAGAGCTGTGTGAAGGGTTTTCAGATCAATGGTGTCATCCAACGCTAGGTTTTAACATTACTTCATGGAAACTGAAAAAAGGACTCGCTCTTCTGCAATTCTGCCTTCTGATGACACTGAACCTTGCCCATATCTTACAAATATTGGAAACATGGAAGTAAAAGTGAAGCCTGGGAAAGGAAGGGGGATTCGAGATGGCCAAATTTGCAAGAGAACGACCCTGGATTCAACAAGGGCCTTGCTTATTGTCTGAATCGTGTAAAATATTTTTGCTACTTCTCGTTCTTAACCAAGCGTTATAAGATGGGGAATTCCGATTTAGGACAATTTTAGGAGAACATTGGGAACATCTAACGGGTCATGGACCTGTCTATATGTTTTTCTTTTCCAGGTACAAATCCACATCTTTTCAGCAGGGCATGAAAGGTACAGACGCGGAATGATTACATGGAATTGAATTAAATTTGCCAAACTTGTGGCCATACCGGCCAGCGGCAACAATAAAGTTGAATGTTGTTTTCCATGGTGTTGTTTCCCTATTCCTCTTTCTTTCTGTTTTTTGGTTTCTTGGATTAATTCTGGCCACAGCGTTGGACAACACATAAAACCCAGAGATGCAACTCCTTTTAGGGGCGGTTCGAAAATGGTGTAGTTTCCACAACAATTAGTACTGATCTGCAGACCTAAAGTTGCTTGTTATTTAATAAAAAGATTAAAAAGTGTTTGATAACATATGTGTATTGGAAAATTCCAATTCTCCATTAAACTGAGGACCGAGAAGCTTCAGACATGTTTTCATCAAACACATTTGCAGCAACTTTCAGCTACAAGATTGAAGGACTTTTAACAAATTGACATGTTAAGGATTAATTGGTGGACACTGGCCATCACAGTAACCCGACATTCGGGTTTTGATAAACAAATGATGCCTGGGTCCTAACAGCATTGAAATCTGGAAAACTCAAACCGGCAAAGCGATCCCTCGCCCAAGCTCGAATGCTTGATTGGCAGTTGTACAGTTTGGTGATCAGAAGCTTAATTCACGGCATGTAATCAACTGGAATACAGTTTCTTGGATCTCTCGAGCTTGCATCCAACTCGGATAAGGAAAAAAAACATAAAAAAATTCACGTTACGTATACTATAGGAATAAGTGCACCAAAATTCCGGAATCCCCAACCTCCAACCATCCCTACAGTTAAGAACATCAACACCAACATGATATATACGTAAACCTACTCTAAAACAGCACCACAATAGCACAACAACGACGTTTCAGATAAAGAAGTTTCTGAGTAAACTGATTATGAAAAATCAATGCAAAGTCATGTACTTCCTATCTGATTTATCCAGTCCTTTTTCTATGATAGGCCTTAAACACGAAATTAGTGATTAAGTTGAATCAAATTTCTTTTCGTGATCCGAGTCTATTTTGCCGCTTTTCCATGCACGTATGGCCTTGGGGGAAGGAAAATAAAAAAAATAAAAAAAGAAGAAGAGAATAGACAGGAGTCGTGTTTCGTTAGGGCACCAATGCATTAAAGGCTCTCTTTCCCAACCCCCAACTCACCAAGATAAGAAAGTAAAAAAGAGAAAAGAGAAACAAACGATTGTCCACTCTACTATATCTAGAGTTTAATCGTAATCGAAAGTTATGGCAGATGTCAAATGCTATGTCTGCTTCGCATTAGTCTCTCCGGTTGGGTTCCCCCCTGTGCGGTTGTCAACTCTTCAATTATAACTCACATGTTCCTTGATTGTATCGATTTGAAGTCGTAACAACAGAACATGGGAGGGGATTTGTACATCGTAAGACTTATCTGCGGACCCATGAAATAATTTTGTACTTGAGTTCTTCTTGGGCTTGAAGTTTAAGCTAAGGATTCTACTGTATGACTCACTTTCTTGGCGGCAAATTCCGGTTGTATTCCATGCATGTCAATCTTTTTAAACATGATATGAAAAGTACCATCGGCCTTCCTATTAAAAACCTTATAACCTACATTGAAAAGGATGTAGTGACTGTTTTATTACATGAATTATGTTGATAAAGATTTTTAAAAGAGATTTTTTAATAGTTCGTTTTCATTAAAAAAAAAAAATCAGTATTAGTTTAACGGAGCAGGAACCAAAGCAGAAACGAGAGGGTGAAGGGGTGCTGAGGGTTAGTTCAAAGTGCAAAGTCGAATTAAATGTACGATAAAATGAAGTTATAGGAGAGCGTTGAGTGACGTGGAGTTGCTCATTCAATCCTTCCATCTGCCTCCTTCATTGCCGCGGTCCCGAGGCCTTTATATCCCCACCATCCCACCATCAGCTTCTATCACCAACCAGAGGGCTTTCTCTCCCACTCTGCGTTTGTTTCTCTCTCCTTCTCCCTCCTTTGGAAAAAATGCCTCCAGTGTTGCCGGAGTTTTCGAGCTCTGTCAAGCTGAAATATGTCAAGCTTGGGTACCAATATCTGGTGAACCACATTCTCACACTAACGATTTTGCCCGTCATCGCTGCGGTCTTCATGGAACTTCTCCGGATGGGTCCTGATGAAATATTGAACCTTTGGCGATCCCTCCACATTGATCTCATCCAAATCCTATGCTCTTCTTTCCTCATCGTTTTCATCGCAACCTTTTACTTCATGTCGAAGCCGCGGACCATCTTCCTCGTGGACTACGCCTGCTTCAAGCCCCCGGTCACATGCCGCGTCCCCGCTGCAACCTTCATGGAACACTCCAGGCTCATCCTCAAGGACAAGCCCAAGAGCGTCGAATTCCAAGTTAGAATCCTCGAGCGCTCTGGTCTTGGGGAGGAGACATGTTTGCCTCCTGCCATCCATTATATCCCACCCAAACCAACCATGGAGGCCTCGAGAGCGGAGGCCGAGCTGGTTATGTTCTCGGCCATGGATTCCTTGCTTAAGAAGACAGGCCTTAAGACTAAAGATATCGATATTCTTATAGTAAACTGCAGTCTATTCTCGCCTACTCCTTCACTCTCAGCAATGGTGATCAACAAGTACAAGCTGAGAAGCAACATAAAGAGCTTTAACCTCTCTGGAATGGGATGCAGTGCGGGGCTTATCTCCATCGATTTAGCGCGTGATCTTCTTCAGGTTCATCCCAATTCGAATGCTGTGGTAGTGAGCACAGAAATCATTACGCCCAACTATTACCAAGGAAATGAGAGAGCTATGCTTCTTCCCAATTGTCTCTTCAGAATGGGTGGAGCTGCTATTCTTCTATCTAACCGAAGATCGGAACGAAGGCGAGCCAAGTACCGCCTAGTACACGTGGTTCGAACCCACAAGGGAGCTGACGACAAAGCCTACAACTGCGTATTTGAAGAAGAAGATAAAGAAGGAAAAGTAGGGATTTCTCTGTCCAAAGATCTCATGGCCATAGCAGGGGAGGCCTTGAAATCAAATATCACAACTATTGGGCCTCTTGTACTTCCTGCTTCAGAGCAACTCCTTTTTCTTCTCACCCTCATCGGCCGAAAAGTCTTTAACAAGAAGTGGAAGCCTTACATCCCTGACTTCAAGCAAGCTTTCGAACACTTCTGTATCCACGCTGGTGGCCGTGCGGTCATTGACGAACTGCAGAAGAATCTGCAGCTGTCGGCAGAGCACGTGGAGGCCTCGAGGATGACACTTCACCGGTTCGGGAACACGTCTTCTTCGTCCCTGTGGTACGAGATGGGGTATATAGAGGCAAAGGGCAGGATGAAGAAGGGGGACAGAGTCTGGCAGATAGCATTTGGGAGTGGATTCAAATGTAATAGTGCGGTGTGGAAGTGCAACCGAAGCATAAAGACCCCAACCGAAGGGCCTTGGACTGATTGCATTGATCGTTACCCAGTTCATATTCCTGAGGTTGTGAAGTTCTAGGCGACATTTTGGTTGCAGGTCTGCTCTTCTTTGCTATTACTTGCTTCACAAACCAGTCTCGATTGCGTTTACTATGTTGATGTATCCCGCCACTTCTTCTTTACGTTTCTTTTGTACTCTTGGAAGTGTTTGTTGCCTCTTGCGTAGATACCAAATATGTCTTTTTTTTCTTTTATTAAGTGGGTGCTGATTATTCTTCCATGTTACCGTAATACATCAAAGTAGTTCATGTTGGGGTTGGGATAGATCTTGGAATAATCAAACATAGATTGATGGGAAATGCTAGACGTGACAAATTGTTACTGGATTGGCTCGAATTCACCAAGTGTAAGATTTTATCTACATCGAAATAAAGCCCTGTTTCTCTCTGCATTTCCAGTGGTTTAGAAATAAGGCCAATTTCTGTGAAGTGATTGTGTTCGGATAAATGGAATGAACTCAATCTGCAAACACGCTTGTTCTGTAATTCAACTCCTTCATGTATGTAGCGGCTTGGTTTCTTGTCAGGACTCAGGATTCCTTATCTTCCCTCAGCAGTTTTTGTTTTGCTCTGCGTCGATTTTGTCTTTCAGGGTTTCGGCTTTGCAAAATGATAAGGATCGTAAACTTAAATCTTCGTCTCTATCTTTGATCTTGAGGCAAGCTTCGGCGCTATTTAGAACAAACAATTTGCATGTCGCATAGGCCCGACAAAAAAAAAGAAAAAAAAAAAGATCGGATCAACATGCCACCTGTTTTTGAGGAGTGTCTCACGTTGTCAAGATAGTAATCTATTGGGCTTATATATGAAAGTATTTCTTGTTCTTATAAGCCAATTTGAAAGACAAAATATAACTTCCAACAAATTGTCATCTTCCATGGTTATGTGGTTAAACTAGAAACTAGCCCTCTATCCCCTGTATCCCATAACTGGCCGCTCGTCAAACGACGGCTTCACATTGGTATCTATTCCATGGTGGTTACGTCGGAGATGACCCACAGATCAGGCTTTTCCAAAAAAGCTGGAATGTTACCTGAGGACTATGTTTACAGGGAAACGGATGAATAAGTGTAAAATTAGCTTCGAAAATGATGGTTTGCTTCCGTCGTTGGACTTCACCTTATACAGTAGCACTTTTGGGAAACAAAATGATTACAACTTTTCGACACGAATCAGACTACGCGACATATAAGCAGGGCCAGCTGACGCATCAAAACAGAAATAAGCTTCTATCAACGTTTCATCAAAATCTGATTACATGCAGATCAAAATCTGATTACATGCAGGGTACGTCCGATTTCCATTCTTCTTAGGTGACGTATCCTGTGTCCAGTGTTATAATTTATTATAATTAGTGAGGGCAATAACATCCTTTCACCCTTGAATGTATTTGAAATTAAAATATATAATGAAAACAATATTGTAACTTTTTCCTTAAACTTATTTTAAGAGTTTTGTGGACCCTATAGTGATGGTAGGCTTAGAATAGTCTTTAAGGCTTGGTAGCCTTGTGCACAAGGAGATGATGCTAGATATTTACACAACCAGATCAAGAAAATGAATGCACATGCTCAACTTACACATAAGGTGTTGAATTCTAAACCTTAAGGTTGAAATTTATATTAGTTTACCATTGAGTTAGTTAGCTAAATAATAAGATTAATAAATTTACCAGTGACAATGGAAGTAGGACAAATTTCTTCAAATCACTTTCAATTTTGTGTCTTGTGTGCCTTTACTGCTTAATATACATGACAATTAACGTACAATGTGACACTTCCACCCCAACATCCAGCCATCGGTTTCTTAGTAGAAGAGACATAGTTTCATACAAAAGCACATTGGTAACTCGCTCTTAGTAGAGAAAACAATACCGAGGCACTGACTTGATTCATCTTCAGTGGCATTCAAAGAAAAGCTTGATACTTTGAAACTCATTTAATTCAACCATGTACCATTTGGTTGATATAGACTTTATTTATGAGGAGACGATGCCTTTTGCTGAATTGGTGGCCTGCATCCCCTTACTAAAAGGTGGGTTTCAACCAAAAAAGAGGCGAAATAACTTCATTAATGCAGCAACAAGTTGATTTTAGGGCCATTTGCGTCCCAAAACTGTGAATGCCAAACTTTGAAGCTAATATGTGGGAAGAAAAAGTTTGAAACTTGGGGCTTTCATGTCAACATTGAAACAACATCCCCTCCTGGAAACATGGGTGCTGTACAAAGAGGAGGAAGAAGAAGATAGAAAGAAATCACAAGTATGTGGGTCATGCAATGCCTTACCCAAACATCCTTTAAATTTGATCTAAGAAAAGTCTTTTTTACTCTATATGAAAATTAAGTTTCTATCAGTTTCTCTCTCGAATATGCGATGCAGACACCCAAGTCATTTTGGCAGTTGATAACCATAACGCCCCCAGCTTGCAGTGTACCTTGCCACTTGGCCCCAGAAAAAGAAGACCATCTTCAATCTTCTGCTCCCAAACCGATGGAACGATGGCAGTTTGGACGGAACCAAAACGTGATGATGAGCACCAACATTTATTCCAGTGTCAGATCTGTGGATCTTCATTGTGTCGACCCAGCACTGTTCTGGTTGCAAGACATGGAATAGCTGTATTCTCAACGCCCTCGACAGCAAATCTCCTTGCATCTCGTGCGAACATTAATTGAACCCCACAAATGGACACATATCTAATTTTCCATATAATTCCCTCGTAACTTGGCTGAATCGAATTTGTAATTTGCTCTGGAACCAGAGTCGCCATAAATGAAGCAGATTATCATCATTTTCTCAAAATTTAAGGCTATGTCGGCGTCCGCACAAAAGGTTTTTAGTCGATTTTTATGCTTTAAGTTCTATTTTGCTTGTGTTTTCTGCAAAATGAAAATGTAGGTACCATTGTCATTAACGATTTTCTGTACTTTAATTTATCTAATTTGGAGGTCAGATGTCATTGTCAGAGGAGGAGGTTACGTCGCTTTTCCCATGAAGTAGGTAGGCCCCTTTTAATCAAACAGTGAAAGCGATGATAATTTTATTTTATGAAATTGTTAAAATATTTTACTTCAAAACAATTGTGACCAAAAACGTCATAAAAATGGGATGGATGTCTTTTATAATATAACATCCATCCTCCTCCTTATATATGGAGTATTATTTTCTCTTAGTGATTAATTCTATGGTATAATTTGACATTTCTTAATGTATACTTAAACCTTATGTTTTAAATGTTGACGTACAATGTCATAATTTCAACCAGTGTCCTTTTATGGAAGACTAGGAAAATGGGTAGCATAAGTCACTGGAGCATTAAAGATTATGAAGCTTCTCTCAACATAGACATCATTTTAAATTTAAAAATAAAGAAACTTTTTAAATTAAAAAGTGCTCTATTACTGTTGCTGCCCAGGGTCGAACTGGGGACCTTTAGTGTGTAAGACTAACGTGATAACCACTACACCACAGCAACGCCAGATGCTCTTTAAATTCATATAAAAAGGATAAATCGTTTTCATGATTTTACGTGACAACTCCCACTTGTTAAAAGCAGAGATGTAAAGGAATTGCGGTGCCAGCGTAGAGGTAATATCACATCACAGAACTCCTAGAGGGGGTATAATATAAAAATAAAATCATGGGTGTTCAAAAAAATTATAAGAATAGGCATGTATCTCTTTGAGATTAGAGGAACAACCATAGATCTCCAGGTGCTATCTATTGAAGAATGAGGGCTCGTAGATTAGATTAGTAAGTTTTGAACACTCCATGTCCGAGCTGTAAGTTTGCTCATCCTTAAGTTTTTTACCACGATGTTGTCGCCAAGTTTTTTTAGGAAGATCAGTTAAGCTTTGAGCATTACAAATCCTCTTGAATAGTCTAGTTTTTTGGTGCTGATATTAGAGTCTTTTAGTAGTTTTCTTATATTAATATCAAGACTAGGCTTTTGTGTCGGTCCCTTTAAGCAATGTTTTACAAAGAAACTGCCCCTGCTTGTAAGATTTATGTTATGTTGAGTTGGGTATTACCCTTTGCTCCATATATCGCTGCAATTGACCAGGACACAGTTCAGCTTTTTTTTAAAAAAAAAGGAGGAGGAATGAGGGGCTCGCGTGTGTTTAATATTTGCACTCTGACCACGACGCACGCCAGACTGCATTTATTCAGGAAGCATGGTTGGCTGCCACTTTTTATATTTTCTATTTAGACCTTATTTATAGATAAGTTTGAATCTTGGCAAATTCGGTCAACTATGAGACCACTGGTTTCTCAAATCAATTTAATGTAAATTATTTGTATAGCTTTTGCTTGTATTTTATTTTTAAATACTATATGTTACAATTTTAAAAATAATTAAACTCACTGTACCAACCGACTTAAGTCTTTTAAGAGTTATGTTCGATTACAATGATTGTAACTCTATGAGTCTTAAGTCTTCTACCGGTGTGGTTTTCCCAATGTCTAAGGCAAATTCAATAACTCCCCCTCAAAATGGTTGGGGATACGCTACAGGGGCACCCCACCAGCGACTTTGACTCTCTTCCCATGAACCTTACCTCTTCTGGTTTAGAATTTAGATGATACATATAAGGAGCAATGTAAATGAGCAATATTCAAGGTTGTCTACACGGTCAAAGATTATGAGATTAGTAGATGCCTTCAAATTGAACCTGGACGTTTGGGGGTTAATCTTTTAGCTGATTATTATGCTCCTTTTAGTTTATACATACCATCCAGTCGTCTGGGGTGCTCAAAGCAGTTGATGGAAATTATGAGGACAGTGACATGTGGTCGGCAGAAGCAACGGTTGGGTTTTCAGCAGAGACAACAATAGGTTTCAAATCAAGACTCGAAAAAGAGAATAAGCATCAGGTCAGAAGATAATGTTTACAAGGTTAGGTCACACTGGATCGGTTTCTTAATAAAAGCTACAATTAATGCCGCTTGAGGTCCTCACCTGATTAGATTGTCAGAGGAAGTAGGAGTTAAGATAAGACTGCAACGTGCAACAGGCAACGGATTTAGACAGGGAGAGGGAGAGGGAGAGGGAAAGAGGAATTTTTATTTGCTGTTTTGTTCAAAATGAAATGCTGAGGACATTAAGGGACAAAAACTCTGCTTATTAGTTGCCTGTGCCAGGCCCATGTTCGATCCATGACACTCCGGGTTCAGAGAGACGGACCCTTCTGCGGGATTAGCTTCACAGATCCCTCATGAAAGAGCTTCATCAAACATGGGGATCTCAAACCCACAAGGGCTTCTCAACCCAAAGCCGGAAATGCCAATGGCCCATGGCATAGCACACTTTGCAGGCACGAAAGTTTCCAACCCATATTCATAGAAAAGAGAGGAGAATTCACAAATAATATATCATAAACCAGGAATGGAATTTGGAAAATTGCTTCTGATATATCTTTTCTTGAAAACTCTTAGTCATCGAGAACTTCAATGGTTACAAGATTCTTATCATGGTATGAAAAGTTGAAAACAAAAGGCTGACTTTTTATTCTTATCATTAATATTAGAGGTGTTTTTGTAAAAAGCTAATGTAATAGATTTTATTCTCCAAAAATAAATGAGATGATCTAATCATATAAAAAGGTTTGATTATTTCTTTCATTGAGTTGATATTTAGGATAGAATCTAGATTTGTGATAAGTAATATTAGAATTAAATTGGATATGATTTGGTGGGCTTATCGCTCATATTATTGGTAACATAAAAGTTAAAATATTATTAATTTTATTATCTCATATTAGAAAGACAAACGAGATGATCTTAATACTACTAGTTAATAATTTAGGTATATGGGGTAGGCTGCCTATGCAAGTGGAGGAGGAGACGGCATCGAAGTTAATGCATCTCTATTCTCACCAAACCAACATCCCTTTCACAGCTTCTTGTTGTTTCTTTGTCTTACTTTGTATTCGCGTGGCAGTGAACGCAGTTCTTCACTGTAGCTGCCCAGGGAAATTAGGTAAGACGCGTTTTGTTGAGAGTTAAGTGAATAAACAAGTTATTGTGCTGGCCAAAGATTTGGCCCTTTTTAATAGTCATTGATTATGCAACAAGATTTGGACTACTTCCAAAGTCATATTAATATTTCTAAATAAACTAAAAGGAGCACTTGTAATCTTCTATTTAAAGAACGGAGGAAGCTCATCCCAAATTAATCTATCTAACAATACTTAAGGAATTGCACGAAATTGCATAACTTTGATCTAATACGTTTTTTTAAAGAAATATACCAAGAAAATTCGAACCTTTTTGGTTGTCATTTTGATTGATAGTCTCTTCTTTTTATCCCTAAACACCTCTCTTTTAGTTTCTCCATTGTTTATACACTGGGGATGACCAATTGTCGTTTTTTCTATTGCATTCTAGTAAAGGGCAACCACAACCACCGCCACCTAACTTTTTTTTTTTTTTTTTTCCCCTTTTGTAAGAGACTTCTATTCCGAATCCAAAGTTCCACGTCTTACCAACCAAGATCCAAGGAACCAGTCATCAAGAAAAGCATGCCAACCCAAGAGGTTTTGGGTTCCCAGCAAAGAACCTGAATGCTAATCTGTCCACATTCACAAAATAAACCCCTCCAACCCCCAACTTCTTCGTCACGGGGCGACACAAGTCTTTCTCTAACGTCTTTGCATTCGTAACCTCTCCGTGCAGGGATTGAAAGATGGGAAAGAAGACGGCTTTGGTGGAGGATCTGATAGAGAAGGCGGGAGGTTCTGCGGTGGTTGATGGAGGGTTCGCTACGCAGCTTGAGAGACACGGTGCTGTCATCAACGACCCTCTCTGGAGTGCGCTCTGTCTCATCAAAAACCCTGATCTCATCAAGCGGGTGTGTCTCTCGCCGTCTCTGTTATTCTTCTCTTCTTGTTCTTTCACGAGAAAGGGATGCTTTTGGCTTTCAAACTTTGACGAAATATCTGTGGGCTGTGGAAATGATTATAGGTGCACTTGGAATACCTGGAGGCTGGTGCTGATATTTTGGTCACTTCATCTTACCAGGTCTGTGCTTAGTTGTTTATTTTCCATTGCAATGCCTTTAATTAAATTGGGTTTTGTCCATCTGGTTTTTCTGTTCAAGCTTTATGGGAAGTAAAGTTGTTTTGATTCCCTAGTAGTCCAAAGGGAAGTCCAACGGTTTACAGAATAAATATTTGCTAATTCAATGGGGTATGAAGGCACATAAGGTCCTAATAAAGGTTGTTAGCCCATGATATTGGACCAAAGAGGGATTTCGTGCGTGCTTTCAGGGGGATTTTGGAAGGAATGTGCTAACTAAATATTATGTGATTAACAGCAGGCGGATATATGACGGACTTGCTCGTGTTTATAGAAGTTATGAGCCATTGTTGTCAAGTGCTATTTATTGATTGCATTAATTCCGTTGAACTTTGGAAAGGATTCCACTCCTGCAGCACGGATGTTAGTGTCCTCTAATTCCAGAAGGAAAACCTTACCCATTTGAACAAATGAATGTACCTTTCTCCGTTGTTTTATTAACTTTCGAACAATTTGTTACTTTTCAACTTTTTATCAATCAAATAGGATGGTACAAGCTGATCATATGTGAGCTTCTGTGAGTATGCATATCTAATTCTTCATTTTCCTGAAGCTGATCTCTGGCATGTTTCTGCACATAATATTCTAGTGAGATTGCATCTGATTCTATGGATGTTAGATTTCACCTAAATCTTCTATTCCCTGTAGTGAGTACACCTTCTATTTACTGCTTCATTCTATCTTGATAGGCCACCCTTCCTGGATTTCTGTCTAGAGGACTGTCGATTGAAGAAGGGGAATTATTACTAGAAAAGAGTGTTAAGTTGGCTGTTGAAGCTCGAGATAGTTTTTGGGCTACCCTGGAGAGGACTTCTGGACATAGCTATAACAGGGCTTTGGTTGCTGCCTCTATTGGAAGCTATGGAGCTTATCTTGCTGATGGTTCAGAATACAGGTGCCTATTAACAATATGGACAAAGTTGAACTTAATGATCTTCTTTGTTATTATCGCATCTGTATATTTATTAATATCATATATTTTGGATATGTAAATGTCTTTTGCTTCCAGTGGGTGTTATGGGCCAGATGTGAGTTTGGATAAGTTGAAGGACTTCCATCGGCGCAGATTGCAAGTTCTTGTGGAAGCGGGTCCAGATTTACTAGCCTTTGAGACAATTCCAAATAAAATTGAAGCTCAGGTTTGTTCCCTGACGAATCTTGCTTTTCTGGAGCCATACATGCTATTATTTGAGTGAAGTTTTCTGTGGGATGGTAATGAACTGGGAAGTGTAAACAATATAATCCGACCGTAATAAGTTTCAGAGTTCAGGAATATGCTTTATGAGGAACTCTTTTTGTATGAATGTTATAGCACTTAATGTGATATTGTGCCGAATTTGTATTTTAATTCAGAGTTATTTTACATACCATTAAAGTTAAAGTTATCTTATGTTTATCTTTTTCCATTGTGTTTTTGCGTGACAGTATCTTCATCTTTGGAAAACCATTTGCAGGCCTGTGTTGAGTTGCTTGAAGAACAAAACATCCAAGTTCCATCTTGGATCTGTTTCAGCTCTGTAGATGGTGAGAATGCTCCATCAGGAGAGAGATTTGAGGAGTGCCTCGATATACTAAATAAGAGTGACAAAGTATATGCTGTGGGAATAAACTGTGCACCTCCCCATTTTGTTGAAGCTCTTATCTGCAAATTTACGAAGGTTTTGCTTAAGTCTATACGATTACCAATTGATTTACATACAAAAAGAAAGGATTTGATTTTGTACTCTTAGTGACTTAAAAAGTAGAAAACTGTCTCCAGTTAACCAAGAAGGCCATAGTTGTTTACCCCAATAGTGGCGAGGTGTGGGATGGCAGAGCTAAGAGATGGCTGGTGAGTCTCGACTATTCTGAAGTCTCTCTTTCTCTTTCATTCATTCAGATATTGACATCCTAATGTTTCATGTATCAACAAATCTTGTGCTATGGTTTGATTGGCAGCCATCAAAGTGTTTTGGCGATGACAAATTTGAAGTATTTGCAACAAGATGGCGCGATGCAGGAGCCAAACTCATTGGAGGCTGCTGTCGGACAACGCCTTCCACCATTCGAGCAATTTCAAGGGTTCTAAAAGGAAGGGCGTAGGCAAAGAAGATGATTCATTTTGCTGGTCCCGTGAGCTAGACTTTCTCTCGCAACTACACCTCTTCAGTTGTTTCCCATTCAACTTATTTAGTCCTCATGCGTTTTGACTAATTGAAGATGAGAGAGAGGAATATTTTCATCTATGATAAAGGTAGGGATTTTGGAAATTTTGTATTATCCTAAAGATTGGTTTAGTTTTTGCTATTTGCAAAATGAACTACTGTGAAAAATCTTAGTTAATCAAATTCTACTTTTATGTTCAACCTTCTTAAAAAATTCCTTCTTTTTTTTTTTTTTGCTTAAAATATGATTCTTTTTTCAAAACAGAAATGACCAAGTACATTCAACGAAGCCCTGTAGCTTGAAATTCTGACCTTAAGCTGAAGAGTCATTTCTGGATGCTCTATAAAATGTAAAAACTGCGGTCTCCATCACCCTAGAATGAAATCTAGAACTGATTTATAGGCTCTTCCCTGATTGAAGCACAACCAAATGTTGAATTTGGAATGCTACACACTTGCTAATTTTTCGGAACAGTATCAGCCTTGAAGGCGAAATACATGGTATTCCTGCAAATCTGTATCAGTGTTTGACGTTTTTGGGCCAGTTAGCAAATAGATGAGGACCACGTCAACTCAATTCCAGCCATGTATCCAGAGTGTTGCTAGAAGCCAGAAGGCTGGGGACACAATCTAAGTTACTGAAGTGAAGATAATCATTCTACTTGAGCCTAATGGTTTTCTTCCCTCACCTACTAGCACCATGTCCTCGGCCACTAGAAGTTAATATCTCATGTAGAGGCCTCCATTTAACCTCCCATAACCTCTACCACCTGTATAAGTATGAGAAAGGCTTCAAACCAATTTGCTTTGAAGAGTTGGCACGTTACAATTACCCAAGATATTTTACTACTATATCAATAGGAATAGTGAGGAGAGAGAGTGGGAGTTCACCTACTCATGTTCTCTCCCCTTTGTGTTCAGCTGCTCTGCTCGTAGCTTCTCCATTTTTTGAGCTATGGAAATTAGATTCTCTTCCATTGTTTGCTTTTGTTCAACTTACTTTTCCCTGGCTCTCTTATCATATTCATAAGCCCTCCTCAATGTGTTACATGATCAATTTAACCATGCTGCAAAGCAATCTTTTGGCAGCATATCTGAAAATAAATCTCGTAATGGTTCCATTATCCACTATAAACCCCTTTAACACATAAAAAGAGAGCAGTAATAGACTCCAAGAACATATAAAACCAATTAAACTTCCAACTTTAACATCCTGTGTGAGTTTTTGGACTTGGCTGGACAATATCTTTGTTTAATCCTCTCTCGATCAACTCCCTGGACTTTGTCTCTCTCTTGACCTCAGATTTTGGGTACGACCAGCCACAAACTATGAATCTTATCTTTCATAGCTGCTAGTTCCCTTTGAAAATCCACCTTTTCATCAATTACAAGCCGATTCTCTGCAATTATCCGATGCTTGTCTCTAAGTTAGAATTTCGAGTTCATCTTCCGAAGTTATAGGGCCAATAGGCAGGGGTCCTAATCCTTGGCTTACATGGGCCGGGGACAATCAGGTGAAGCCACGTATATTTTTAGGATGATGAGGCACAGTACCTGCATTAAGTAAGTCATCGTTCCCTACAGGATAAGGAATACTTTTCCCATAATCCAAGCTACTCCTTTTAAGAAAGGCAAAAGATGAGATCTGATCCTAGCCCAAGGAGCAAAGCAACTCTAATACGATTACACAGATGATCATTTATAAACCACTGGAATGAATCTTCAGAATCTAAATGAGCGACAAAAACGACACCGAATGGTTCCATTACTAACCCAATACCATTGAGTTCTATCATTTCATAAACCTAGTAATCATCAAAAGTTTGCATATCTACTTTTCCTCTTAGTTACAATTTGAACTACCGCCACTGCTAGATTATATGTGAGTAACAAATACACATTAGGAGCTTGTGTTGTGTCTGATAATCTAAACAAGTAATTGCGCCTCGAAGTTGTTGATTAAAACTTATTTGAGGTGATTTTGGATAATAACCAAAATAAAAAAGAAATACTCGCTTTGAAGGAGTATCGCACCTTAGCCCTCTAGGAGAGAACTGTAGCTTGAACTCTTTTAAGGAAGATTGTACTTTAAGGAAAAACTCTTAATTTTTATTGATCAAAAAGTTACTTACAAGATTAAGTATGTCTCCTCTAAATAAAACTTTGTTAACCTTAAATTGTTATAATCAGCTAATCCCCTAATCAAACAAGTTAAGCTATTATAACTGGCTAATTATCTAATCTAAATATATAAACTTTTATAACTAGTTAATCACTTAATGAAATAATGTAACGGACTTTATTCTCTTATATTAGAAAGACAAGTAGGATGATTTGTTATAAAAGAGAGTTTGGCTACTTCATTTATTGGATTGATCTTGTGGGAAAAAATTCAAGCATATGACATGAATCATCTAAGAAAGAACCATACCTTGACCTCTTTTAGGAGAAAAATCATAATTTTAAGAAGAAATCTCAATTTTTATTTGTCAAAAAGCTATTTACAAGATAAAGAAAGTTTCCTTTACATAAATTTTGTTAACTTTAAAATGTTATTATCAAGTAATAATCAAATCAAATCAGTTAAGCTATTATAACTAGTTAGTCATCTAATTTAACTAGTTAAGCTCTTATAAGTAGCTAATCACCTAATAAAAGGAAATACTTAGAACCATTGCATTCCACTCTCCTACAAAAATCTTGTCCTCAAGGTTTCAGTTGATAGACAAATTTGTGAAAAGGACTCATCCGTAGGAATAAAAGTGGCGCATAATAACTAATAAACTAGTTCAAGTGGAGGGAACAAATACATCATAAGCTCATAACAAAAAAGGCCCAATCCGTGTATTGAAAATTGGTGGCGGGAGAGCTTTTTCCATGGCCAGCCATGGTGGGTGAAAACAAATTCAGTGGCCAAAGGCGGGTTGGAGCGTCAGCAAAGTTGGACGGCAGTTCTTTCTTCGGCAAGTTTAAAAATTTTCATTTTAGCTAAATTGTTCTGTATTTCAACCCACTTGGTAGCTAAATCGTTTTATTGATACTATTTATTATGTGTCTGGTATTCTGATTATGTAAAGGATGATAGGCCCCCTCCCATCTCCAGCTACCACCGGTCCAACGACTAGTAGATCAAGGAGGAGGACGAGATCCCACCGCTCCCTTTTGTCTGAACCAGACTGGCTGATGTATCATTTTCCGCAGGAAAAAATATCTAGACGTTGATATTTTGTACTTTCATCCTACGACACGGATTTTAAGCCACCTGTCAATCTTGGTCTGATTCCCTCACAGCAACGGTCGGTTACTTCAACATCAACTCGATAACACCCAGAAGATGGCTGTAACAGCTATTCTCCCTTGTACAAAGGTTGATTCTAGGCAAACTCTGAACTGTCAAGCTTGGCTTAGACTCCAGGATATTTGCACAAGAGTTCCCCAACATAAACTCTATGGATTTCGGAATTGCACTAACAGAGGCTAAAAGGATAGAGAGTGATGGGTGGCTACAGCCGGTGCGTCCTTTTCGAGGCCAGGAAGATAATAAATTATTTCATAAGAAACCTTCCAAAATCTACGCCCAAATTTTCTTGTTTGTGTCGGTGTGAAAGGCATTCATGAGGTCTCCGCTTCATCTCTATCTACTATCACGGGTCCAAAAAGACTTGGGGTGCATAAAGATCAGAATTTCGATTCTGATCCGAAGAGGCACGTCAGGAATATGGGAAGTTGGAGAACTTACATTTCTAGTCAATGGATAGCGCAACAGACTTTTGAAATAAAGGCCAAAATGAAGTTCTCTTGTGGACGAAGATGAAGAGTCTTATATTAGAAATTAAGATTCTTGAGGTTAAATATAAATTATAAGTGAATTTTTCAATTATTGAGTTAGTTTTTGAATTGGGTCTTTGGACTTTTTAATTTGGTATAAGAGTTAAGTTACTTCATTATTGATGGTAAACAAATGACCCATTCTTATAGATGTAACGGTCAATTAGTTCAACTAGGAGCTGGTAAATCAAGCTAGGTTGTATGGTTGACACCACCATTTGCTTAGGTCTTTTGTTCCAAGGTAAATATGCTTATTTGCACATCGTTTGGGGCTGCTTTCTCCTATTAAGTGCTAGGAAGGGTATACTTTCCATTGAGACAAAGCGATTCTTCCATATATAAGAGTGAAAATATCTCCCACATATAATAAGATTTTAAATAGGAACAAGTATGTTCTTATTTCTATGCAAGGGGATGCCCCTTTTTATGTGGCAGGACGATATTGTTTTTAGCCTTACGAGAAAGGGATCTATCGAAGAGGAGCCAAAAAGTTAGAAAGAAAAGTGAGGGAGGAATCGAGATGGGTCATGGGTGCGGGGACCGGAACCACGAGGTCGTAACTTGGAACATGGATAATGGATTAGGGATATACAACAACAAAAGTGTATCATTCAAGAATTAGTGCAAAGGTGGAGACAAAAAAGAGTGAGATAGGGCATCGAGCACTCATGCTCATCCCTAGGCGTCGGGCGCCCACCAGAAATCCCTTTGATTAGTGAGGCGGCCAATGAGAAGACACAGATTAGGATGAACCCTAGAAGCTCAACCAATTACAATCCAGATAAGGCCTGGTGTGGACCCAAAAGTGCAATCCGAAGCATAGGCTTGCCTGTTAAATACTACTGCAAAAGCGCTGTCTGTGGGTCAGACCCGCTATGCAAAATAATTGTACCTTTTTAGTTCAGGTCAATCCCAACAAATTTTTTGTAACGCTCTGGCTCTGCTTTGTTTTTCTGCCTTCCCCATTGATTTGAATCCTTCTTTTGGTGATGATTTGTGACAAGAATGTGGCCAACGCCGTCGGTGGCAAGACTGCCAGAGCCTGCGATAGTTGTATACGGAAACGGGCTAGATGGTACTGTGCCGCAGATGATGCTTTCTTATGCCACGCTTGTGACTCTTCAGTCCACTCAGCTAATCCGTTAGCACGAAGACATGAAAGGGTTCGCTTGAAAACAGCATCCTTCAAGTCCTCCGAACGCGATACTGCACAGAACTCTGGACCCTCATGGCACCGAGGGTTCACTAGGAAAGCGCGGACACCGCGACATGGGAAGCCCGTCAATCATCAAACGCCTAAATCTGAAGGAGAGTCCGGAAGAAACCCGTTCTGTCTGGTGCCAGAAGTCGGTGCCGACGAGACGTCCCGTGAAGAAAACGAAGAGCAGCTTCTTTATAGGGTTCCGATATTCGATCCCTTTGTTGCTAAGCTATTCACGCCTCCGACTTCGAAAGATGAAGGGGTACTGGCTACTTCTAATGAAGCCGAAAATACTAGTGCTAATGGAAGCGAATCCAAGCTCTCTTTAGCTTATAATAATGGTCATGATGTGGATAACTTGCATGGGTGTATTCCATCTGACATAGATCTTGCTGAGTTTGCTGCTGATGTTGAGAGCTTATTCGGTAGAGACCTTGAGAACGAGTGTTTTGGTATGGAAGGATTGGGGCTAATGGATTGTAAACTAGAGAAGGCGGATTCTTTAGGTAGTGGAAAGGTCAAGATTGAGGAAGAAGAGGGTATGGAAGCCGTCACGGCGTGCCAGGTTGCTGATACTGAGATCGATATGATGAGGGAACCGTTTGAATTAAGCTTTGACTATGATTCTCCAGCGACTTGTGAGGAGGAAGATGAGAAGATGGCGGCAGTGGAGGCTGCAAAGAATGGTGGGGTGGTTTCAGAAGAGGATACAAAGAAGAAGAAGAAGAAGATATTGTTGAGGCTGGATTACGAGGCAGTCATCGCGGCATGGGCTAGCCAAGGGTCTCCGTGGACCTCTGGTGACCGTCCGGATTTCGACCCCGATGAATGTTGGCCGGACTGCCTGGTAGGTTCTCTCTTTCGCGTAGTTCATATACACATTTTTCACACGCCAAGTGCGTGGTAGAGTTCCGATAGGCCTTGGCTGGGTTTCAACTTTACCAACAAAACGGGCTCCGGGTAGACCTTGAACCTGTCATAAAGTGATGCGAAATATCTCCCACTGTATTATTGCCTATTATTCTTCTGTACATGAAAAGTATACACTGGTGGAGAGCCGCGAAATACTTAAAAGTCTTCAGTTTGCGCTCCTCTGTAAACTCAGTGAGCTATCTTGGTTAAGAAGTGAACCCTATAGTTTGTAAGTTAAACATCACTCTATAAAAGCAATTCTCGATTGAATCGATTCTACTGAGCATTAGACTGGTTTAGGTCGGAACGAGCTAAAAATTGAATTTTCGCGCAGTGAGTCCAGGGACCTAAGGATACTTACAACTGACTGAATTTAGTTCAGAGATGCTCTCTTTGATTAGTACTTCCCCATTTAATATCAAAATTTTAGGAGTAGTTGGATATTTTGGAATAGGCATGACAAAACTTTTATATTGTTTAAATTATATGTTTTTTCTTTATTTAGTACTTTAGTGTTTAGTACCAGAATTGGAATTATTGTACACTTTAGAAAAGACATGGCAAAACTCTTACATTGTTTAGGGAAGGACTTTCTACTCTCAAGCTAATTCTGAAAAGAAATGAACTTTTGGGTTTGATATTAGAATTTAAGTTTAAGTAGGGTACTTTTTGTTTGTAGACAAAATTTTATGCGAAAAAATATTTCTCACATTTAGGATGAGTATTATATTGAAAATGATATAATAAAGGTTTCACATTATCTATATTTTCTGTAAAAATTATTTTTATGTTTTCTTTTTTGCGGTTTAGGAATGAGAAGGAGATTTACTTGCGATTTTATTTATAAAAATTTACTTTTTTATTGAGATATCTGTGTGACTATTTCAGGGCACTTGCGACACTGGACTTCCACACCCTTACGGAGATATTGGTGGAACTGGGGTAAATCCAGCAATGGCCGACGGAGGAAGAGAAGCAAGAGTGTCAAGGTATAGAGAAAAACGAAGAACGCGGCTCTTCTCCAAGAAAATAAGATACGAAGTTCGCAAGTTGAATGCAGAGAAGAGGCCTCGAATGAAAGGGAGATTTGTAAAGAGGGCATCCTTTGCAGGACCTGCTTATCCTTTGCTCACCAAGTAACTTTCAAAATCCATTTTGCTTTGCCCTCGCTAATAAACTGGAATGTTGTAAGGGTCCAATAAATAATTGGTAGTGAAGCTGAAACGCTTATATTAATGTTTCTTGTTCGATCTCCATCTCTTTCTTTCTTCGTATGGTGAGGAGTTTGAATTTGTTTCTTAGAAAGAACAACATAAAAAATAGGTCGAAAAGTGGAGATTGTCGTACCATGCAATCTGATCCCATCTATCCTTAAAAAAAGACACAAGAAAAGAACAAACTCCCAGTTGGTAAAGAGTGCTGTCTGCTACTGCTCTGCAACCACTACTTTTCTCCCGGTTAGCATACAAGTTATCCTGGATCGAACCTCTAATGTAAAGCTACAATTTGAAATGAACACGGATGAAGATGTTGACCGGGCAATTTCGAATGGTTTGTGTTCATGTCATTGTTCTCACCTTCCTCTCTTTATGACGAGTATCTGATGTAGCCTCTTAATCGCAGCTTTGTAGATAATGCGAACTGACTGAAATTGCCGCCGCTGTTTACGGGAAGATAATGCAAAAAGTTGCCCGTCAATATCCGACTAAGTTGGAGAAGAAAAACTCATGTCAGATCGGACAACGAGACTGACCTCTTATTATTAACTTTCTAAGTTGGCTTTTTTATCCCTTCCTCGAGGTTGACATACATATGCGGTCCCCCTCAATAAAGAAGTACATTCTCATGCCGATTTGTTTTTAGTAGTAAAAGTTGCAGATCAACTTGTTTTATCTTGTGTGCTTTTGTTTACTGGATTACCGTCAGATATCACACTTAGTACCTGAAATATGTATATCGGGTTATCATCAAATTGATTTATTTGCTAATTGGGAAATAAATATTTTCGCACAATTCGTTGTATGGAGTTATCTTCTACTAATCAAAACATATATCCCAAGTGCTTCCTCTCCTTTTATCCCTTGAGATTCAAGATAAACCTCCCAAAACTAAATATCCCAAGTCTTACACTTGAACCAATTTGTGCTTAGGTGGTAACAATTACCAACATCACTGCCTTGAGTTTTGTTTGCTAGCACACTGAAAGTTCATGAACTCCTTTTTGTTTGTATCCATCGTGATATGCTCTTAATCGCTGTCTATAATCACTTCCCACAGCGGAACATTAAATCTGAAAAGAATTAGAAAGGAGGAAAAGAGCAACGGAGGTATGCCCAAGTCCTTGTCTTCATGATATTTTTTCCCCTCTCTGGGGTAAAGAGATGAAGCATGTCTTTTCTCTAGATAGTGTTTGCGGACTCATTCACCAAAAGCTGGGCAAAATTGACTACATGGATTCGACTCTTTAATATTACATTTCTAAGCACGAAACTCACTTTTTCATATTACAGTTAACTAAATGTCGAACACTAGCAAACGAGACACGAACAAAATTACCAATAAAGACAAAAGTCTCATTTCTTCGTCTTAAACCATCTCAAAGGAAAGAAAAAAGGAAAATCCTAAAGCTATATAAGTCCAGTTAGTAACTTTTCCAACTTTTGCTCGGTAAAGTACAGCAAGTGTGGTGCCCCCACTCCCTTATTTCAGAGTCACCCTCGGTCCGTACAATTGATTGGGCTTTATTGCTCCTCTCAACCCTACATGTCAGTGGGCGTGAACTTGAGCCAACCCCAGCATCAGTTCTAAACCATCCTCGCTATCTTTAATCTGGCTGTGAAAGTGCCAAACCAACTTCCCTTTGGCCCGCTTCACGAGGAAACCCTCCAGAGTCTCAACCGATGATACAGTCTTGTTTTCCTGGCTAGGATGCCCATTTCTCGGCCACAACGATGCTTTAGCTATCGGAATTTGAGCAGTTCTGTTACAGGATCAACGATTCATTACCTATTTCAGTTAGTCCTTAGGTGATATCGACATATGATAAGGACCTTTTGGCCTTGGTCTTGCTGATCCTAGGTGGTAACAATATTTATTGGGAACAAAATTTATGGTGAGGACTAATCTACAAATTTTGTGCCATTTATGGGAGCAAAAGTTATCTACTTCTTCCCAACACCGGTGATTAGTCAAGCTCCTAGGATATAATTTCAACATTGAATGCAAGGTGGAGAAAGAAAATGAGATCGGGGACTCTTTGTCTAGAAGAGGGGAGGAGGAACCTTCGATAGAGTTATCAGTTCTCTACACTGTACCACTTTGTATTCAGCCTCTCAAGGAGGAGACAGCTAGCAACCTGGAGCTCAGAGAGAAAACTGATAGAGTGTTGCTGGGAGAAATACTTAAGACTGTGGGCCTACCGAGAGGGATTGCTCTTCTCTAAGGGTCGAATTTACTTTGTGCACAATTCTGACCTCATCCCTACCTTGTTGCAAGAGATGCATGATTACGCACATGAAGGCTACGAGAAGACCTTGCAAAGAGTTGGAAGTGTCTTCTACTGAAAGGGTATGAGGAATAGTGTGAAAGAACATGTAAGGAAATGCGATGTTCGCCAAAGGAACAAATGGGAAAACACAAAACTAGTTGGCCTTCTCCAGCCCTTACCTATGCCAACCCAGGTGCGGACTGAAGTATTTAAGGATTTTATTGAGGCTACCTAACTCCCAAGGCAATCAGTGACTATAGTTGTGGTAGACAAATTCTCAAAGGCTATCCATTTCGTATCTTTAAGTCATCCTTACATGGCAACCTCAATTGCTCAGGCATTCTTTAATTACATTTTTAAGTTACATGGCATGTCTAAAGGGATTGTATATGATCAATATCTAGCTTTTATCAGGCTATTTTGAAAGACTTTATTTGAGTTGTAAGAGACGAAATTTAATTTCAGCTTAACTTATCATCTCCAAACAGATGAACAATCAGAGGTCTTAATCATGTATTAGAAATGTACTTGAGATCCTTTTCTTCTTATCAACCAGTGAATGAAACAAATGGCTGCCATGGGTTGAGTAATATTACTACATGAGCCACAGGAACATCACCTTTTGATGTAGTTTATGGACAACTAACTCTAACGCTTCTCCAATATGTTCTGGGAGCTATTGCAGTAGATTCGGTGGATAAGTTACTTAAGGACTGGGATTAAGTGTTAAGGGAACTTAGAGAGAGACTACTCATGTATCAAAATTGCATGAAACGCTACTACAACCTTAAAAGGAAAGAAGTTCAGTTTTCAATTGGAAATTGGGTATTCTTGGGGCTGCAGCCCTACGGGGGTATTTCAGTATCGATGTGCCATAACCAGAAGCTAGCCCCTCGGTTCTATGGGTAGGAGGCAAGTGACCCATTCAATCTCCAGATTAGCCGTAACAAATCTGGTCTGTCCTTGGCATCTTTCAATTGAAAAATATGGCTGATCTCAAACATACGGTGCAAGCATTGGGCCTAAAAGCAAGAATCACAAATTTCTTATCCACTGTTTTCTCACTTTCTTTACAACCGTTACCTCAATAATCTCTCTTTTCCGTAGCCCATGTGCTATCCCTTCATCTTTCTGTCCTTGAATTGGAGTACCCTGGCCCCGGAAGCATTTTTATTGGTGCAATGGGCTCTGACCAGACCAAACTAAGCAAACGCAAATGAGCCCTCCAGAATCGGGTTCTCAAATTTTCTGTTAACAGATTGGATTTCAGGACAAAGGTTTCTATTTCACCCAAAAAAAGTACGTGCCTCGATGTTTAATTCGAAGAACTAATCCTTATCTGTCAAGTTAGTAACATTCTTTTTACGAGAATGCATACATGTATTATAAATATCAAAAGTTTGCTGTCATGACTTTCTAAACTACAGGGAAAATTTATTATTTTGAGGACAATAATGTATTAGTTATCATTTCAGCTTAGGTTGGATCAGAAGCAATCAATTATTGCTGGTCCGCAGAAGTGGTTAAGCAGGCTCTGTCACCAACCCATGTGCCTACCTTGTATGCAGAGGAAGGATGTAGGCCGGCTTGCAAGAGCCGAGGAATATTGGTGTCCAGCAATCTACCTGCGGAAAGACGTTCCTCACAGGGTTATGCACAATTATGTGACAGGGACTATGGCAGTACCTATCTATCATTTGACCAGCCCCACAACAGGAAGAAAGGCCATAGCCTGGTAATCTTCTTGCCAGTTTTAACTGAGATGCAGTTATAGAATAAGGGGACTTGGAAAGATATTAATAAAGAAGTAGGAACGTAAACATTGGTTCGCTAAATTTTTTTTATGAACAGAATGATGGGGAAGAGTCAATTTGATTCCAAATCCAAACGCTAGAAGACAAGGCAACTAGGCTGAGAATCAGTGGCAGCTTTTCTAACATCTTCTACGCCGCACAATACGTGGCGCTTTCCTGCATAGGTTTCGCTGCTTGTTTCTCCATCCTCATAAACGCCCAACTGAACAGAATACGAGACTCGGTTTTCAACTCAATACAGGCTACAAAACACTAATTAAATGGCAGAAAATCCAGCCTACCCTATTCGCGATTCAAGCATACAGTCTTCGCTCGCTACTTCCAGCTCCTTTTGTCTGTCTGCACTCGGGAGTCTTTTGTTTTCATCCACCATTTGTTGACGGGACAAAATGCTCACTGGCGCCTGGAGAAAGCTGTTGGTACACTAAAGTTTCCGAAATTGCAAAAGTGCACAAAGACTAACGTCCATCTAACAATCAACTATACCGAAACCCTTTCTAAACTGTTAAAAAGGTATCTTTGCCGTGTTCAAGTTATACATGAATCTTACTGCTATAGATTCCTCTCTTCGTCTTCTAAAAATCTTCTGTCTTCACTCTACTCTCTCTTTCTTTACCCATTTTTTTTTTAAGATGTTATAAACTAAGAAAGGCTTTACTTAATCGAGTCAATCTTGTCTAAACGCGAGTAAGCTTAGCTTTGGAGTGTTTGTTTCTTAATCATGTTATCACCATTCCGTCTTCATCAACGTGAGCAGTTGTAAGGGTGGAGAAGGATGGTTTTAACTCGTCTAGCTCGTCCAGTTCTTGTGATAAGAGATAAATTTAAATCAACTATTCTATTGTTACGAGTCAACGGGACTTACTACTAATGCCCATATATCTGAAGGCAGGGATCGTCAGGTCGACGTGATAATGCATATGGGAGGCTTCAATTAGTTTTTGTTAGCTTAGAAAAGCGAGAAAACGCGTGAAGAAACTTATTTACCTGTTTAAGCCATTCCTTCTCCCTGAAAAGTGAAGGGACAACTCGTAGTGTGATCAAACTAAGTTTTCGGAATTCATCCAACTTGAAGAGAGGCCAAAAGGGCAAGCTTAAGACTGGACATTCAATAAAGTCAGAACACTCGTACTTGAGAATGGTAACCTTTTCCCAAGAATGGGAACTTCTCATTCAAAGTGGATAAACAGTAGAATTACTATCAATCATATAAGATGCTCCTCAAGAACAAAAAAGGTTACAAAAGAAGTGGTGCGCAGTGGTAAAAAAACAAGTCTTTTTTTCTATTGCAGAGAAAAGATATGAATCTCTGACGGTAATTACATGTTTGTCATTCCTGTTCTCAAGAGAAAAGCTAAACCAAAAAGGATCTAAGTAGGTACAGGCAGAGGAATCTAGCAATAGAAAGTTCCATCATAGTCACTGTAAATTTAAGAGACCCGGCTTCTATACACACCATGACCGACCATCTTCTTGGATATTCCGTTCAAGAGAAAGGAACTAAAAATACCAAAATAGCCCCGGTTTTCCCCCATGAACTACAAACCATCAAACTACTTAGACAAAAATGATGAGAAAAACGAGGGTATTTTGGATCAAATTCAACAAAAAGGACAAAAATCAAAGGGAAGATGGAAATTCTACTAGTTGTGGAGAGGATCTGGGCAACTGGGTATTCTTCGTTTGCTCTCCGCCAATCCACTGTCCTTTTTGTTGCGACCAAAACTTGTTGCATTGAAATACTTACGGAACAGCTCCTCCGTGCTCATTTTACCCATACTCGTCTGGCTGCTCTTCTTGTCCATCTTTGCTGTACCGTTTCCCGGAAATATCCGAATTGCTCCGGCTTGGCATGCGTACTCCGGACAGACCCAAGCCTGGAACACCAAGATAATCAGCAGCAGCACCATACTGGAGCACATGAGTCTCGTGTTGCCAACAGAAGACATTGCGGGAAGACCCACATAAAGCTATCAAAATAGCCTTTCTTCAAACGCCCAAGTCCCCTCTTCTCATTAACTTTCGTTGCCGGTGTTGAAAAAACGAGGCTTGGATGCTTATCTCTCTCCCTCTCTCTCTCTCTCTCTCTCTCTCTCTCTCTCTCTCTCTCTCTCTCTCTTCAGACTTCGACTTATAAGCAAACAAGTGCCGGCTAGAATGGTCATGGGGAGAGACTCTGATAGATGGGGCCTCATATGCCCCTACAGTGCCCCACGTGATTGCAGTCGACAAAGTTGCAGTTTGAGATCATATTTTCGGATTATTGAAAATGAAAATATACCGTGTATTATACGTAGAAGAAATATTAACTGCATATAGTTCTTTGATTATGAACTTTTATTGCTCAAAATTTCTTCAAATTTTATTGGCTCTTTGCACTGTGGAGTTACGGAACTGCCATCGACTTCATAGCACTACTAATAGAATATCGGCATGTCGGTGACAAGAGTTACGAACGTGGGGGGAGGGACAAGTCCACGCTCCTCAGCCGCGAGTCTGGGATTTTTTTTAAGGATCTGAGAAGACAGAGGTCCACGTCCTCGAATTAATTAAGCAAGGGACATGGGCCAGCCCGGAACAATGGTCAAAGCAACGCGCCAATGACAAGTGTAGAATTGCCTGCAATGTCCAACGAATCTATAAATTAAGATTAAGACATGAGAGGGAAACAGGAATGGCCGAGGAGGCCGGCCGGGAATCTCGCCACGGTGTTGGACACCTTGTGCATGTCGACGTACGTAACAGGGAAACGTGGATGAAGCAACCCGTACGACATAGGTATCAATTTTGATGCAGTCCTGTGAGTCCTTGAGTCTCTCATCAAGTTGTGGTTTTCAAATGTACAGTTTTCCTTTTTTTTTTTTTTATTATTTTAAAAAGGAATAGACTGACCACGTACGTGTTCCAAATCATTTGCTGGCTTATGGCATGTGATCAACCTTCGATGGGCATCCTATGAAACTAGTGCAGAAGCCGTCTGATGAGAAGGACGAATTAATATGGGAAAAATAATGGTAAACATATTAACTCAAGAAGTTTGGTAAATAAAATGGAATTGTTCAATCAATGTCCTTGCAGATCGACGAGAGGGTACGAAAGATATCCAAAGATGTGTCAATTCAAGGCAAAAGCCTGACGCAACCGGATAAAGAAAAATGGCTTTCGTCGATCGAAGGGTAACCCTAGTATGTTCTCCCTCAAGCACGAAGAGGTCTGCCGTCCAACTGGAAATGTCTGCAAAAATAAAATGATACGGTTTTAAGAAATGCTGCCCAGTAGGTAGAGCGTATTTTGGTACATGGGGTTGTATAATAAAGCGAAAACCCAAAAACCAGGAGAGAGTGGTCCAAGGGATGGTAAGAGAGGTGAGGCCAGTTGCCGATATGAGCGATCAGAGCGTCTCAGACCTAGGAGTTGGAATGGAACCCTGGGGCTACGGTCCGTCTTCGCCGCAGAAAGTCTTAGAAAGTAGGCTTTGTTTCGGTTCGTCCCTAAAAAAGAAAAAAAAAAGGATCGCAGCCGAGTCTGAGAAAGATCAAAAGCTTTTCTGGGTTCTGATCCACCGCAGGCAATAAAGTCAAAAACTTTTAGCTTCTACTTGGACTTTTTTTTGTACTCCCTTCTGGTGTCGGTTACTGTTCAACTTTGCTCTTTTCGAACAGGACCTTTATCCCCTTTTCCTGTCTTTTATTTACCTCTTGCTTTTCCTCCTTATCGCTTCCCTTGCCTCCTTCTCCTTGCCCCTTCCATATAATCCACTCACTTGCCCACTTTTTCAAAATCATCGTGCTCTGAATGGTCTTTAGTATTCTGCACAATTTTCTCATTCGAGGGTTAGGTCACAGTTTGCCTGTCGCATCTTATCCATTATTTCAGATGACAAAGTTTCCCCTACCTACATACAAGGATGACTGCCAATCAACCCTTGCAAGTAAATAAAATATTACTCTTTGGTATTGAATAACCTTTGTAATCATAGTACACTAGCTGGTTTTATGGTTTTATTATCTTCTGGAGTATTTCTTATTTAGATTAGCCCCTATTAGAGGACTACGAAAAAATACATTTCAAATATTTCAAAAACCGTTTCATGATATCAAAGCAAAGGCTTATGCCTTAGTTTTTTAATTTCACCAGCTCACTCACGTTGACATTTCATGAAACTCCTATTCTAAACTATCACACTCGCACAAAATTTTACAACTTCAGACCCCGACTTGAAGCTCTCGCTCAATCGCCGGTTATCTTGATAGCATCAAGCAAACGGCCGACTTCCTTCCAACCATCGGCGGAACCGTTTCTGACGCCAACAAAGTCATGTACACCATGAATGGCTATGGACCTCATTTCGATTTCTTTGTTGTGGGTATGAAAATCGCACCAACTCTCTCTTATTTTTGCATCTTGGAGCAAAGTTACTGGTTTTTGAGCAACGCTTGGCTCGACGCACGCCTACACCATCTGAAAAGTTAACCTTTTTTGCAGGCAATATTCCATCTTTCGGTCAAACATTGGTCCGCCAAACCAATCTCGTTGTCGAAAGGAATCAGTTCACTCCAGATCTGGACGTCACTTGGACAGATTCGTCCGCAACAACCATGGTAGCCGGGGCAACTTTTCCGATAACAGGAAAGACAACCTTCAATGTCAAATCTACTACAAGTGGGGGCATGCGTCAGCCAAATGCTGCTTCCGGTATGCTCCATCTCATAACAGCAGGTCACCCGCACCCATCATACCATCTAATTTTTCTCCTCCGCCATACACCGGAATGAATCTTCAGTATGCGGCCCTACCACCAGGCAGTTTCTCTGCATGGTGGGGTCGTCAACCTCCACCTATCGTGATCCTTCGCAACTTGAAGCACAATCAGAAATGATGTTCTATTCATTCAAACTTTTACTGCAATTACTCAACATAGTAAATTAAAATTTTACAACTTAGGCTAACAAAAGGAGTTCTCTCTTCTCTCAAATAATGTGTTTAGTAAAAGAGTCCTTTTAAATACAACCTTGTTAACTCAAAATTATTATAAATTCACATGATCATGACACCACATAAAGAAGCTATGCCCACTCGGCTGTGGGTTCCAGTGTTTCATCATTTTCATATTGCAACCCCTCTGCCACCGCTGAGTGGTTGGCAGGCTTTGATGCCTATATCTGCATGACGCTTGACCCCAACCTGCTCACCTTCACGCGCCATGGCGGCACCAACCAAGTCATAGTCGGAACTGATGTGCTCTTACCAATGGTCTGATGGTGATTTTTCAGTCCATAAACAGTATAAACCTTTGCATTTAAGTCTATCCTACGTGTTCTTCTTGAAAAAGTCTATTGCAATCTTTGTTTGAGATAGACCAAATTCTATAGAATTTTCAACCTTTGCTTTTCTAGAGAAGGATCTCAGAACCAACAACCCACTGCTTTAGGGAGGAATTAGAGGAAACTTGTTTCCTTCCCCAGCCACTCCTCTGTATTTTGCTAGCAACGTGTCTCCACAGCTACGTGGGCATCAGCCTTTCGGTCCCCCATCTATCGATGTTATTACAAAAATTAGGTCTAACCTAATCAGTTTTCTGATACTTTTCAGATTGCGCTGTATGATGTTTGTTTATAGTCAAAAAGCTGTCATTTACCTTTTTAAGTGTTAGTCAAGCTGATGTTCCTTTGAAATTAATATATTGTGACATTTGAGGTCGTCTCCATGTTTGCTTCTCGCTTCTCCCAAGGTTACCTTTATTGACGATTTCAGTCAGTATACTTGACTTTTTCCACTAAAATGAAGATCTAACGCATTATCTTAGATCCAAATTTTTAAACTTAAATTGAAAACCTTTTCTCCAATATTATAAAATTTTCTTTAACGTGATAGGACTTTTGAGTAAACTCGCAATGCATTTCAAACATATCTAAGCTAAAACGGAATTACGTATCAAATTTTTTATTTCTATATCTCTCAACAAAATAGAATTGTGAAACTAAAAAATCAATATCTTGGGAAGAAAATCCTTTTACTCTTAATTTACTCCTCGCTACCAAAACTGTTTTGGCCAATGCCATATCCATGACATGTTTTCTTATCAACCATCTTCCTACTCTTACACTTAATTGCAAGATCCTTTTTAAAATCTTATTTAAGCATGCTCCTAAGTACAACATTTTTCGCATACTCAACTATTTATGTGTTTTAGTGCTTTGACAACGTGTGGATAAGCTCTCTTCTCGGTGTTCCTACTATGTCCTTTTAGGGTGTATTTCATCATGTTCATAAAAGATATAAATATTATGATCTAATTTCAAAACATTTTTATATTTCTCATTATGTGGGTTTAATGAGTTTTATTTTCTCTTGGCTCAACCCTTCAACTCCACCACCCACCCCATCCCGTACTTTGGTGACATTTCCACTTGCTTCATTAGTCTCCCCTTCATTCTTTCCTTCCTCCTCCGTACCATTTTCATATTTCTCATCTACTTCATTTTCTATGATAGTTACTTCCTCTATTTTCATCTTCTTCTACCTCCTATTATGTGGCCTTATTAATGGCCAAGGGTAATCCACCTTTGAACATGTGTTTTGAGTGTGGGCCTCGATTTTAACATGGTATCATGAGCTAGGTTACATTTGGGTTGGGTTGCTGCATTACTTGAGTTTCTTCCCCATATAGGGCATGGACATGAATTTACTAGGTTAGGTGTTGTCCTACTTTAGCCCATGGCCTTCCGAAAAAGATATGTTAGGAATTGTATAGTCTCACACCAGTTTCAAGTAGCCTATTATATGGCCTTATTAATGATGAGGGGTAATTAACCTTTGAACACATGTTTTGAATGTGGGTCTTAATCTTAACATGGTATCATAAGTTAAGTTACATTTGGGCTGGGCTACTGTGTAACCTAGGTTTCTTTCCCGTCCAAGGCTTAGACATTAATTTATTGGGTTGGGTTTTGTCTCACTTTAGCTTGTGGCTTTCTGAAAGGGGTATGTCGGGAATCATGTAGTCCCACACTAGTTTAAGATGGCCTATTATGTGGCCTTATTAATTATTGAGGATGTCCCATCTTAAGATGCATGTTTGAAGTGTTAGGGCTTCAACTTTAACATGGTATCAGAGCTTTGGTTTAAAGTTTAGGATGGACCTTTGGGTTGCCTCACTTGTTGGGTAATAAACCCATAGGCCCTTTTTGTGTCCTTAGTGGTTACCCTGCGTGCAGAGGGGGCATGTTGCGGAATGTTATCCACATTAGTCTCAAATGGCCGGGTAATCGGCTTTATTAATTACTAGGGATAATCCATCTTTGAACATGTGTTTTGAGTGTGAGCCCCAATTTTAACATGGTATCATAAGCTAGGTTACATCTAGGTCGGGCCGTTGCACTACTTGGGTTCTTCCTAATACAGGGCCTAGACATTAATTTACCGAGTTAGGTTCTATCCCACTTTAGTTTACAACCTTCCAAAAGGGGTATGTTAGGAATTATGTACTCCCACACCGATTTTGGATGGCCTATTATATGGCTTTATTAATAGCCACGAGTAATCCACCGGTTTTAACATCACTTTCTCCTCCAACCTCACTTCAAACCTCACATTAGTCACTCTATGGTTACCAAATTCTAAGATATTTGTATGCTGAAAAAATTGTCCAATCATGTTGTCTACTACATTATTACCTATTCTTCACCTTTACATATTGTTAAGTTACTTAAAATTTTTTTTTTGCACACCATTCGGGGAAAAAGTCTATATTGATGCATTTGATGCAAATCATGCATAGAGTGTTGTTTCTTGCTAACTAATACTAATATTGTTGCACACAAAAAGTGCTAGTGTATCAAGCACATTCCTAATGGCTCTATAAGTTTACTTAAATCTTGCCTAATTCTGAAAGACTTTCATCAAACTATTGAAATTGATTATGATGATGTTTTTAGCCTTATTGTTTAGCCATCAACAATTTCTATTGTCCTCTATGTAGCCTTGACTTTTGAATGGACCATCACTTAACATGATTTTAATAATGCATTTCTCAATGACGTTGGACTAAGATTGTTTACACATGTTGCCTTTAGGCTTTTAGAATCCATCTTGTAATGATCATGTCCATAGGCTTCATAAGTTTACTTTTGGTCTTAAGCAAACTCTTTCTACATGGTTTTTCAAGCTTAGTGGTAGTTTAGTTTCTCTTGGTTTCAATAGTTATAAGTCTAATTATTATCTATTGTTCATCACAAGGGCAAAAAGAACACCCATATTCTAGTTTATGCTAATGATGTTCTTGTTACTAGCAATTCCCAAATTGCAGTCATCACTTTTTTTGCTTCTCTTAGGAAGCACTTCCCTCTTTCTAACCTTAGGAATCATCTGTTCTTTTTAGATATCAAAGGCACTCATTCATTTGATGTGTTAGGTATAATAACCAACCAAGAAGGGGGTTAAATTAGTTGTTTAGCTCAATTTCTATTTAATTTAGTTTCTCAAACACAATAAGCTTAACCATAACACTAAGTGACAATATAAATATTAAACTTAAACAACAAGCATAAACACAAGATTTAACACAATGGTTTGGCACTTATACCTACGACCCTTTTTTTTTTTCCTTCAACTCAACTAGTTGAAGTCCAATTTACTCATTGATTATTCTTTTAATCTTTTCAATTCCTTCTCAAAGGAATCACAGAACTTTAGGGTTACAATCAAAGGTTGTCTTGACCTTGTTACATGAGCAAATCCCTAAATAATATTTAGTTTGTGTGGGATATTGTTAATCGAAGAGCTTACTAAAGATATAAAGTATTAATCCAAGATCTAATCATGAAACCCCTAAATTTAAGCAAATTAGGGTTCAGATTTACAACAAAGTTTATATGCAAATAATACTCAAAATTCAATCATCACATAAACAAGTGTATACAAGAGTATATAATCACAAGAATATGATCTTTAAGAAATATCATTGAAGCTCTTCAAAGAATCACAATATGTAGATCAATTTGACTTCTTCTTTTGATTTCACAATTGACTCATGCAAGAACTATCTTTGAACCATAGAATAGAACAAAGAGATTAAAATAATATAAGCTAATTTGAGGTTTTTGTCAAACCTAACAACATAAGAGGCTTCTTCCCATTGAAAGAATAGGACAGTTCCATCACTTAGGGTTTTAAATCAAACCTTTAATCATCACACAATCATTTCGAACAACTTTTCTAACAATCAATCACCTATTTTGCAAATCTTCTTATTGAGAATAGACATTCAGCTACAAAGAAAGAGAAATGAGGGATCTCGTTCAAGTTTAGGATTTAGGGCTTTGAATTAAGGGCATGGCTTGAATTAAGGGCACTCAACCCTTAGTTGAATGGTGTCGTTTCAAAGTTTTGCAGCATGCCTCCTTTTAAAAGCTATGTTGGGCTCTATTGATGTAGGCTTGGATCAGCTTGTGTCATGCGGGCTCGGGTCAACTTGCATCTTACAAGTTTCGGTTAGCCTACTTCTTGCAAGCTTGGGTCAAATTACATTAATCTAAGCTAATTTCATAAGCTTATCATATAAGCTCAGACTGCATATCATAAATTCAAACTTGATGGATTTTTTTCTACAATAACATAAACTCTAGCATCAAATTATTTTTAATATAAATACCATGCAATCTATGAGTATTATGCAATTCTTAGCTTAGGAAGTATTCTTTTAATACTTGAATAATATTTCAATGTATATGGATGTAGGAAACCGACTACTTTATAATATCATTAATTGATATTATAATTTGTATGCCTTTTACTTCATTTAATTCTATTTTGCATATAAGCATATGAAAAACATTTATATATATTTAGCAACAAAATTTGTCATAGCAAAATATACTTTTTTCCAACATGACGGTGTTCTTCTTATTTAGTGCCAATGAATCTTAGATGTCCTAGCTTTGACTTACTTTTCTCATATTAAGTTATGCTTTTCGCCTATGCAAGATAGTTAGCAATTGTCTCAATTCACTAATTGTCCTATGCTTGATCCTATTCTTTGTTGATAGATTGTGAGTGCTTTGTAGTATTTCTTATTACTTGCTCTTATATTAACTTACTAACGACAAAGTTGCTCAACTTCTCCATTCTCCCATTGGTGTCTATCAAACTTCCATTAAATGCATTTTTTGATCTCTTAAGGGTATTCTCTCACAGTTTTCTTTTTGAACCTTACAAATCTTTTCATGTGGGAGCTTTTACTAATTTTGACTAATCTAAGTGCTCTGATTACTAAAGATCAAGCAAATTGTATCTTTCTTAGTCTTGACTTAATATTATAACTTTTCAAGAAAAAAACTTATATGGATTTTTCAAGTAATGAGCTTGAATATCAAGTTATTATTCCTATTGTTGCTCAGATTTACTCGTGGTTTTCCTTTTTCTTTGAAATACTTCTTGGCCTTTGGAAGTTCCAAGCTATGGTGTGATAAATTTGGTGTTAGTTATATGGCATTTAATTTTGTTCTTCATGCTCATATCAAGCACATGAAAATAGATGTTTGTTCTGTTCTAAGAACTTATTGCCCAATGACTTCTCTTAGTTTGATTCTATTAGAAATTTGCTTGTACAATTCCTCAATAAGTAGTATCGGAGCCAAGTTTAGATCCCCAACAAGTGATGCGGTGAGCATGGATGATGGAAGATTGGGAGTATAGAGGATGGATTGAACATAATGAACACAATTGAAAAGGCAAATAGATGTTTTAAGATGAGATTTTCTCTTTCCTTAAATCCAGTTTGATTTTAGATGATGTTGATGTAAATTAACCGGTATATGTTATTGGAATGGTGGATTAGGGTATGCAATGTGCAAATCTATGTCTCTATATTTAAATGTGAGCATTTATAAGTCAAATTAAAAATTTTTTGTTGAAGAACATGACATTTTAAAGATGATCGGTATTTTTGAAGTTGTCAAATTGAAGATCAGGTTGATCAAATAGTTTATGGTGGTCATGTGAATCTTTGGCTCAAGTTGTGGCATCATATGGTAGAGAATAACAGAGATATTGATGTTTGAAAATGGATTAATGTTTAAGGGGGAGTACTTTGTCGATAATGTTGATGAATTGTTGATTGAAGGGGAGCTTGGACACTCTTATGTTGATGTGGTTGATGAAGTAAGATTTTGAAATTTTCAAGTTTCTCGATATCCAAATGAGGTGTGGGAGGCTTTGATGGTTGATTCCGAAGAAGCACCAACAATTTTGGATAGGAGATGGACTCTTCAAAGATGGATTCTAAAGAAAGATCTCAATTATTGTGGAAGACCAAAATTTTTTTACTTTTATTGATGGCCTTTTGGTGTAGGACATATTTGGATGGAAAAAGCCCATGATGATGTGTATATGACTATAAATAAACACAACATAGGAGAGGTGTAACCTAGAAGAGGCTATAGTGGAAGTGCTTAAATAAGTATAACTTGAAAGAGGCGTGATTTAATGAAAAGATACTATAGGAGATGTAATACATTATGATATTTTGAATCTCTTAAACATGTTGTGTTTAGGTGTATACATTCTTATATTTATGTATTCGATCTCTATGTGAATCATGCGACTTAGTTGTATTCCTCCAATAAATTTTTACCTTTTAGAGAGTAACTTGCTTATCTTCTCATAAAAACTTTACCATTAGCTCATGTTTAAATCTTCGTTTTAAAATTTTATATTAGGATTGGTAGAACAATTAGGTTAAAGGATATGATTGTCATTACAATCAGGGTTTCTATGTAATTGTGGAACTAGAAAATATCTTTTCGATATAATGGGTTTTTTGGTAGTATCGAGTTATGATTCTTATGTTTATGTGGAAGTAGGTTTTTTTAGTAGTATTCAACTAAGATTCCTTTAGGATTTCTTTATAAATAAAGAAAGTACAAAGAAACCTAGTGAGTGAGTTGAGAGAGTCCCTATGGGGGGCTAATGGTTGGAAAGAGCCCCTTTTGTGGATTCTAGTTGATGAGAAGATTTATAAGATACATGTTTAAGAAGAGAGAAAGTATGAGAAAATCTAATGAAAAGATACTACAAGGGACGTAGTACATTATAATATTTTGAACCTTTTAAATCTATTGTGTTTGAGTATATGTGTTTTTATATTTATATGTTCGATCTCTATATAGATGATGTAACTTGATTAAATTCCTCCAACATTCTACTACACTTGAAAGGGGATGATAGTTGTACCCTTTGAATAATGTTATCAATTAATGTACACTAGCCTGCTATATGGAGAAAACAACCTTGGTCACTTCTATTTATGTTTTTTTTTTTTTTTTTGTCTTTTGTGTTTTTTATGGCCTCCTATATTAATATGGTCATGTATAAAGCACACTGCAAAGAAATATTAAGATACACATTACTTGTACTTACCATATATTTCAATTACTTCAAAAATTGCTCTAGTCACGACATGAGAAAGAACTTTCACTTTTTTGAGTTGAGTGTTTAATGCATTATTCTTTGTTAGAAGCTTAAAAAAATTCATTATCTTGTCATTGAATTAAATATATCTTTTACTTTTTCACATGTGAACTTTGCTATCAACATGCTATTTAAATAATTTTCTTAAATAAATTTCAAAAAATCCGTAAGTAAAGATATTAGTTATTCGTATTTTTTTTAATAACCTAGAATTTCCACTAAATTTTGTTGGTAGGTAAATTGGGAAACAACGACTTGCACTAAAACATACACTAGGTCCCTCAAGAGTGCAAACGAGGGAGTTTAAGCCTATCATGGTTACTTTTTCAAAGATGAAAACTAGTATTGTTATTTACAGATGATTAAAAATAAGGCAAAAACGATTATCCCTTAATTCGAAAATGTAGAAAATCAGTTGTTTCATGCGCTACATGTTGGTTCAACTTTTGTCTTCCATCTCTTTAGGGTCTGGAGAATTCCCTTCCACTCCTCCACATCTCGTGGTGGGGGGGGGGGGGGGGTGTGTGGGCGGGGGGTACTGTGTCGTTAAGGTAGGGGAATGGGGCACGTACCTTATCTTTCCTGTACATAAATGGCCGCAACCATCCAAACCTACCAGTATTCTATCGCCTTCAAGAACACTGCTCAAGAATTTGACCATACTTATTTCTTCCGAACTATACTGCCCTTTCTTCTTTCACTTGGGATTATTCATTTATTGATAGCGACATTGCTTGGAGGTGTTAAAAAAATCCCACACCTCTTTTAAATTGGTCATGAGGAAAATACAATAAGCCGTGTGTAAGGAAAATATCAAATGAACAAGAAATATATAATTATTGAAATATGCCTCCTCAATCAAAGCATATAGGACTTAGATAGAAACCTTGTTTCCTAGGGGAAGGGTGTCGACCTTAAATCTGACTTTAATATCATATTGAAATGGTCCAAACCTCCATTGAAATTAATAATAAAGAGAATAGGATGTCTTTATATATAAAAGAATCAAATTAAGATATAAATAATTTTGAGACTCGTATCGTTTACAATATGTAAAGGGCTTTTCTAATATAATAAGATCTAAAAAGAAGCAACTTATAGACCAATCTTTTTTATGCAAAGGAGCTTGGCTTCTACTTACCGCTCAGCGATCATTGCGTTGAGAGCAAAGAGGAACAGTGACATCTATTATGCTCAATTTGTGTCTGTGAAAACCAAAATCAGAGAAGATGCCAATAGATGAGACTGCTAATCTATTAAGTTAGTGCATTGGATTCCGTATGCTGATGATCCTGAATGGTGCAACTATATTAGAAATTAAAAAAGAAAGAAAAAGAAAAGTAACTGGTGCAATGTGAAGTTGTTTCCGGGCAAAAGCTTGGTGCTCAAAGTCAGTCTGAAACAGAGAGGGAAGCCACTGGGTTCGACTGTTTGTCCGAAGGTTCAACCCATCGCAGAAAGCCCAATGTCTCGCCTGAGCTAAGAACGAGAGTGGTGTAGGTTCTGACCGACAACTTCCGCCAGACAACGAATTCCATTTTTGGGATGTGTAAGGGAGACAGCAGAAACGTAGCCTGTTTGTTTCATTAACTTAGTCTCATTAATAATCTATAGCAGGCGGCTCGAAATCAGCTTTTAAGTTCTGCAGAGAGGAGAATTAAATAGGGATGTCTGAACTCTACACGATGTAACTTAACCAAAGGCCTTGCCTGGCCGCATTCAATAGGACGAGATGATAATGACAGGCACGTCCTGTTGCTAACTTGTTTATCCTTCATCACAAAAAACAACCATATACGGGATGCCTTTACTTGGAGACCACACAACCAAGATCACCATGTTATGAACATGCATTATCTATAAATAGTTGAGCTTTTATGGTTTGAAGAGACAAAGAGCAAAAAATTTAATGAGATGTTTGCAACCTTCTGAACTGCCTATCACCATGTTGTACTTCTGAGCCTTGCCTTTCAGTACAACTACCATCGATAACGGTACTATATAATACTAGATAACCAAAATGTTCAGTAAAACAGCGTATTGCAATCACAGGTATTGGATACCCATACAACATCACCATACCAAACTTAGACGCTAAGTGATCTCATCACATACGTAGAATTCTATGCGTATCCAGTCATTCCAACAGTTGAGCTTGATCGATTTTTTTTATGGGCCATCTCAGTAGTAGTTGCCTTGGTGAAGTACATGTAGAAATACACATTGAGAATCATTGTAGCAACCACAAACATTGCTCCAGCAATGAAGACACCTTTCCTCAATGTTTCACATGAGAGATTTTGAGCGTAAATCATCGATCGATACTTAGTGTGGTAGGCATTCTTTGTCGCACCTGCAATTAGACACGCTTCCGCAACCAGAAAAGTGAGCCTGCAGATGCATAATGCGCAATTAGAATCTCATATGAATTGAAGCGGTATGCTCCAGCGATGTGTCATACTGACCACAGACAGATAAAGAAACTGCAGAGCCAGAGAATTAATCCCAGCATGAAGCAACCAAAAATAAGGACAGCGAGAAGAAAAAGAAAAGAAGATAAGATACCAGAAGTTGTATCAGCCAAATTGCCTAGAAGCAGATAAATTTGATGCTTTTAACTAGAATAAGAGGGCAAGTATTATCTAGGCAAATCAGAATTCTTACCATGATGAAACAAAATAAATAATAGACCAGGCTCGGTTTCCGCCAGGGGCTAAAGGTCTCCCAAAGCACATGCACCTTGTCACGCCCATAAGTAAAGATTCACCTGAAAGAAGGAACAGAAAGGCACCCACACCATAACCAGTTGCAACGTCCGAGTTGTAAACACAGTAAGTTCTATTTGTCACAGGATCTTGTTGGATGTGGCCCTGTTTCAAAGTAAAAAAGTAGTATCAAAGATATATTTTGGCTAAATCAACAGCACGTAAGACTCATGAAAGGTCAGAAAATCAAGCTTTTTCTTTGCCGCTACTCTGTATGAGTATGTACGGAAGCAACATGCTATGATTCTTCAGTCCCAAATGCTCAAGAAAAGACTAGTCTCAAAATAATGTGGAAAAAAGTAATCATGACAGAAATGCATTTGTTTGCTTTAGTATCACTAAGCCTAGGTTTTGACTAACAATTCCAAATACTGTACATTGTTTCACCGGCAATAAGCATTAATGTTGCCACCAACTGCAAAGTTTCTTTCAAGCTTTGATGATGTTATGCTACCATTTGACAGATACTTCCAGCAAGCAAAGAGATGTATATAGGTATTAAGCCATTTATGGAATATTGTAATGTTTTCCGTTGCTCAAGAATCATTATCATGAGGCCTATAGTTAGTAACAATAAACCATTAAAACAAACAAAGACCAAAATCTTGAAGTTCCCGTGGAAACCAAATCCGAAATGCAACAACCATCTATTTTTGTGGTTGATGGTTCACCTTGATTTTGCCTAGCGGGAAAATGCCACCATTGCTAGGTCCAGACCCTGGCAAAACTAAAAAGAAGAATGCTTTTCTTGCAATCAAATATTCCCAGCTCTTTGTCCCGTTGTTACTGGAACTAGAGTTTAATAAACAAGGGACAATATATTACGAACTACTCACTCAACTCTTACAGCGATAAGGAGAGGATGATGACAGCAACGAAAACAGGAGGTAGCTGATACTTAGAAAGATATCTAATTTGGAGAATCTAGGCCAACAACAACTCGGGATATCAGGTTTTGTTAAGTTGCCAGTAAACATGCTGAGTAATTCTTTGTAGGGGCTTGAAAGTACATCTTGGGACATCACCTTAACTCAATAGGTTATCTTTCAACGGGTTCGCTAACATTTAGCTAAAAATGTCACATCAACTGGCTAATCTCACTTCATCCACCGTGAGATTGAATAACGAAACGAGTCACACGTAAGTGTTCTGTCAATACGTAGATGCTTTAGAGCTGATTGTCCACCAAGAATCCGAAAATTATTATTCATGAAAAAAGAAAAGGAGAAAAATCAGTCGCGAGAAAATGCTACTTTTTTCCTGTCCAGTAGCAGCAGACAAATTCCTATAGAGAAATGAGACGCTAAACCCTACAGCAGAAATAACAAGAACCTCAAAGCTGAACAAACACTTCCGCAAACACACAGATCTCTGTTATCCGACCAAATCACAGAAACCCAACAAATCATGAGACCAACCAGAAAAATGAAACAATTAATTTGCTAGAAAAGAGATTAATTTGAAACAAGAAGAAACCCAACAGCAATTACAGCATACGAAGTGTAACAATGGAAAGTGAAAGTTGAATTCTTTGCTTACAATGCTTCTTCGTCTCTCAGCGGCAATGGCGAACCCAAAGGCCACCAAGCTTAGAGCCACCACCAGAAGGTGCACCAGGGTCGAACCCTTACCTTCACCCATCTCTTCCCGAAGAAAGAAGGCACAATCTCAGAGAGAGAAAGTGAGAGAGACAACGAACTGAAGACGGTGAGCAGTGTGACAAAGGGCGTGAGGGACACAGAGAGCTTTACTTTGTGGGCAGTGGAGGGGAAAGCAAACAGCGTTGTGTTGAAAGAATAATTGGAATCTTAGACCCACGCGCAGAAGGAGAGCGTTTAAGCACACAGGTGTTAGGCAGATCGTGAGTGGTGTGGAGGTGTTGGTCACGCCATGAAGGAGCTGTGGGTCCTTCAGCTTGTAGTACGACGAGGCCGGTTAAAGGAGCTTTGGCTGGTCTCAAACCCCTCCTGAGCAGTCATTACGAGGTCTCTCTTTAATCCTTAATTAAAAAGAACTGATTCTCGTCATTGTGAGTCACTTCAGTATTCTCCAAAAGATTTAATTTTACATAACAAAGGAATTATTAATAAATAAATAAATTATAGTTATATAATAAATATAAAAATACTGAAAAGTATTATATAAATGATAACTCAGCATTTAAAATACCAATCAATCTAAAAACATGGAATATATGTTTTTATAGTTGCTTTAATATATTTGACTGTTAATAGTTATGATATTTTATAACTCTTGATTAATTTTGAATATGAATTCCCTTTTTATTATAGGTAACCTTTTTATCACTAAAATTATCTTCATAGTAGGAATTTTATTATTATTAAAAGTTCCTTTACTATAGATAATCTTATTATTATTGTGTTATTATAGCTACATATTTATAATGCTTATACAATAAAAATATATTTTGCATATATTTAATATACACTTAATGTGCAAAAGTTTCCATTCATTCTTATTCTTTTTCTCTCCCACTTTTGCTATCAATATTAAAAAAATCTACGCTTAATGTGTGAATTTATTATTACATTACTAATACTTCTATTGAACTAAATTTCTATTAATAAAATCTTTTTCTAGTCACTTGTACGTTACATGAGCTTGGTATGAAGTCAACAGTTCTGACCCAGTAATACTCCCCGAGTATTATGCTAGTTAGTTTTCCACATTATTTACCTCCACCTTATTCCACAAAGTTTGCTTCCAATCCCCTGCAATGTGCACTTCTTATTGCAAGGATTAGCATCCATGTCCCATACACCTTTGTGCTTTACCCTAAGAACCCTTGCCTTTCTCCTCCACGTACTTTGCCTCTTGCAACGATTTGGGTTGTGCACCACACTATGCCCCCTTGCCCTTATTTCGAAGAGTCTCATTTGTGCTTGTACCTATATTCCTTAACTTAGAGCACTGTTTATGGTATGATGAATCGTCATTTTATTGGGACCAAGTAGCTTTATGTATTAAAATTAGACGAACATTTTCGTTTTTATTTGCAAATAATATAATATATTTAGTTTTTTTTACCTTGAACTTTAAACCAGACCTCTGCCTTTGTATATATAAAGATCATAATATCCTTTAGAGTACAACAAAACTATTGATTCCGGAGGATGTATGGATTGGAGTAAGGCCAGGCGATCCACGTTATCATACCGTCACACAACCAGAGAAGCACATGGATGCCTGCTGAGTTTTTTCTACGTTAAGCTGATATGAATATTCGAAACTTTCACTGGTTGATCTACCTTTGCTTTGCTAACAAACAAGTTTTGCATTTATGATCACATCTTTAGTAGAAGAGAAAATGGTGCCAAGGTTGCTACGTGTCACACATTAAGATCGTGTTGTTAATCACACCTTCAGCCATTGGACCACCATCTTGAATACTTAATTTATTTGGCAATTCCCTAACCGATTAGGGCCATTCCTTTCTTTAACCTCTTCCAATTATATTTTTGTCATCTATCTCTCTCGGGAAATTAAGTTTATAAGGAAAGTTTGAGTTTTTATTAAGTAGGAAGAAAAGATTGGCTAATAGAAGGTTTGTTATCATCTTTTGTTTTTTTTTTTTAATTCAACCAAAGTTTTCTTTTTTTTTTTTTTAAAAAAAAGGGTACAATGCCCTTTGTTATCATCTAATCATTAAGATGCACCTCTTCCCTTTGGCAACTATTAGAAACATGGATCTAGGAACAAGTACGAGGATAGCTAAAGATTGGGCCTTCTGAGAAAAGGTTAGCAAACCTTTTTTTCTTCCTACCTAAGGCAGTAGGCTTCGTTAGGAAGGAAGCAACTCCTTACTTTTTCATAAAACATAATATGTCTATAATTCTTTCAAGCTTTCCTTTATAAAGATCACCTAGCATGATTCAATTAAGGGTACTTGATAAAGTCTTAATGTATAATGCGACAACTACACGCTAACTATTAATGAAAAACAAGATAACTACATCAAAAAACTTGCATGCCATCTCCCACGCTCCATTCTTTTGCTTACAAAAAATTTGCACACTTCCATTTGCCTTCATAACTTAGCTAATGATGGATGTTGTTATGACACTATACTACTACCATGACTTTGCTTTTCTATGATTCCTTCTATAATTACCAAAAGAACACATGACCCTATAGTGCCTCATATGCCACATCTGTTGTGACTGTGGCTTGTCAAAAATTTCTTCCTTCCAAATCTAGATCCTATCCCCAATGTCAACTTCTAAGAACTGGGTGTTCAAATCTTCAATATCTTCCCATGTTACATTAGTTTGGGTTAGACTCTGCTAGCAGACCATAACTTGTAGGCGTCTTTTCCACACTCGATGTTCTAAGATAGCTCGAGGATGTGTCGAAGGGACTTGCTTGGGAATGTAACAAGGTAATTCTAGTTGTACCTCAATGTTGCTACCCACACAATGTTTTAAGGAAGACACATGGAACATAGGATGGACTTGTGACTCCAATGGGAAAGCTAACTAGTATGCAACTTGATTGATATGTTGTAATACTTCAATGGGACCATAGTAACATGCACCAAACTTAGAGGCCTTCCTAAAGGCAACTTAGGTTTATTGGTAGGGCTTTAACTGGAGATAAACCTTATCCTTAATGGCAAATTCTTCCTCCTGATGATGCTTATCATAGGCCAGCCTCATCTTTTATTGGGCATCACACATATTATCCTTAATTAACTTTACGGTAGCATCTATTTTAGCCAATTCATAACCCATTACTTCGACTTGTGTAGTATTGGGAACATATTGTAATAATGTGGGTAGGGGTTTTCCATAGAGCACTTGATAAAAGAAAACTTTAGTGTTATTGTGAACAAAGGTGTTGTGCATAAAATCGGCCCATGCCAGCCACTTAGTCCAATCTTTTGGCTTGTCTCTAGTAAGGCAATACAAATATTACTCTAGTGATCGATTAACTATTTCAATTTGGCCATCTGTTTAAGGGTGATATGTCGATAAAAAATTGAAGTAAGTTCCTTGGAACTAGAACAATTCTTGCCAGAAAAGGTTAGTAAAATCAACCTTTGATCACATATGATCATTTGCAGGAGTCCATAGTGCTTAAAGACTTTATGGAAAAACAAATGAACTATAGAGTGAGCTATATAAGGATGGGTGAGTGGTAAAAACCTTACATACTTGAAGAGCCAATGGACAATGGCTAGGATGGAGTTCTTCTTTTGGATCAAGGAAGGCCATTAACAAATTCCATTGAAATATTTGAGCAAATTGCTTTGAGGATCAATAATGGTTGCAATAAACCCCCTAGGGCTCAGTTATCTATCTTATAGGTCTGGTAAATGTGGCAGCTCCAAATGTAGTTCTTGATGTCTTTAAATAGTCCCTTCCAAAAGAACACTCCTTTTTACAATCCCTCATGAACCATTCCATGAAATTCTTGGATAATTGGCTAATTTATAAAGGAGCTCGGGGCTAGATAGATGCATCCTTTAAAAAATATTAAGCCATCTTTGTAAAACCAAGGGCCAAGAACCTGGCCAATTTGAATTTGGTTAATCAATGCATGCATATCTTCATTCTATTGGAGATCTTTCTTGATTGCCTCTACCTACACGGGAATAGGTAAAGATAATGCAAAAATGCTTACTTCGATACTCGACTAAAAAGAAAAGACACTTGTGGTAAGAGATTGACTTGGCAAAAAGGTATGAGCTTAGGCTCCGAGGGAGGCCACTATTGTAGCCCCTTCTCTCTTCAGGGTAAGCCCGACGAGATAGACTCTTAGGATTACCAAGCCTTCAGTTCGTACTAAAACTAAGTCATCTTTTTTAGGTTTGACCAGGGGGGTTAAAAGGCCCACATTGAGCAATTGGTTAAAGCCCAACAAGGTTACCTTCTTCATTAGCTTAGTTTTGTTGGGTGCGTGGAAACTTAATTTGAATTTATTTTTTGACACACCTAGTTGCCACGATAATGCATTGGCTATCCCATTTTGCCTACTTAGTTTGTATTTGATGTTGAAATCATACCCTATTAGTTTTATTAGCCATTTTTGTTACAATAGGTTGGTAATTTTTTTTTATCCCAAAGGTGTTTCACGCTTTTTTGATTAGTTCGAACCACAAAATGTTAGTTGAGTAAATTATTAGAAAATAGGATTTTGTTGTGACTAAAAATATTTTGGTAAATATCAATTCTTGAAAAATGTTTGTATATATGCAAAAAGAAAATTCTAGGAAGTAAAAAGTGTACAAATTATAATATCAATTAATGATATTATAAAGTAACCGGGTTCTTACATTCCTTCATAAAACATATTCTTAAAGTTCTTGTGAAATACATTTGTGTATTTGAATATTTCTTTAAGAAATAAAATATATTTGAATATTTTTTATTTCGAAATATGATACTTGGTTTTATGCATTTATAGGAACATGAAAGCCATTGATTCTACCTTGATATTAGTTCAAAGCCAAGATATGTATTACACCAAAATATAAACTTTGTAAAAGATCATATTTTTGGACCATGTTTACATAATTGAACTTTGGACCCTGTTGATATTCCATCGTGTTTATCTACTGGATCTTTTGTTACTGGGCTGAATCTTTTGCTATTGGATTGGATCTTTTGTTACTAGATTGAGGTTCTGTGATGCGACCCGAGCTTACGTCGACCCAACCCTACTGAAGGAAGTCTTCTTGCGCTCTCTACAGTGTCGTCTCATCCATTAGAGATGCACCTGCCATGACGTCGTCTCACTTAATAAAAAGACACACATAAAAGGGCTCTCGATCATTTTGCCCTAAAAGCAATGATATGAGATTGATTTGATGGATGGGTCATTATTTTTAACAGGAAGAAAGCTATGGTCCAAGTTTGATCTAAAAAATCCTAGATCTGCTTCCTATTTAAAGGAGATGTATGCGTGAAGATTTCTCCTTGATGATTTACCTTTATTTGAAGTGTTCTCTTTGTGAAGAAAAATCTCTTAAGCTCACTTACTATTTGATTCAAGTTCACTCATCTCTCGGTGACTCACAAGGGTTTGGTGATACTCGATTATTTAGTTTGATCTTCGATTATATATTCGATCATAGCTTGTATAACATTATTTATGTGTTGATTTCATTTAAAAACATTTACTACACATAAATCTTGAGGAAAATCTGAAACCTTAATTTACTCAAATTGGAGATTTTGTGATAGAAGTTCTATATCTTGTTATATATACTTAAATAGCTCCTTCAGTCAGCAATATCCCATAAACTAACATATTATTTATGGATTTGCTATTATACATGATTTTTTAATCATAATTTGTATTCAGACTTGAGAATTCCTTTAAGAAAGAATTATTTAGATTAAGGAAAACGTGTTCTCCTAATCTGGTTAAGTAAAGGAAACTTTAATCGGTTGGATTGAAGGAGAAGAGGATGGACGTAAGACTCAAGGATTGAGTGCCAAACTACTATGGTAAATTGGGTGTTGATTTTCTTACTCTTTACCTGTTTGAATAACTTTGTTTGTTTAATTGCTTATTAATTCATAAACTGTTAAATTAATTGACTTAATTTTTTATATCATACAAAAGCATCTAATTGTTAGAATAAAAATTCAACCCCCCTTCTTGTTAAGCCATAAAACCTAACATAAATAATGACACCACTTCTTAATTGCAAGCAAGATAGCCAACATTTCCTTTTCGTAAGTGGAAAGGAGAAGATTACATCCTTGGAAAGCTTGGCTAAAAAAATATATTAGGTTTTAAGTTTGGAACAAAACAATACCTACACATATGTTAGAAGCATTACATTTCATAATAAAAGGCTTAGAAAAATCAAGAAGAGCAATTACTGAGGTTTCAATCATAATCTACTTTAACCATTGGAAGGCCCTTTTCATGTCTTCTCCCCATATGAAACTACTTTTGTTTAGCAATGTGGTCAAAGGCCATGCTAATGTGCTATAATCCTTCACAAATTTCCGGTAATAGCCAATGAGACCTAGGAATGAGAACAATCGATTGCAACCATGGATTGTGTCTGAGATCTTTATAGTTTACATGCTTGGCATTCTATAAATGGCAAATAGAAAATTTCTTAATGTCTTAGCTAGTTTTAGACCCACTTGATGTTCAAACTCTGCTTGGGCAGAAAAGGCTTCATGACCTTTTGGCACCCAAGCCTTCATTATAAATACTCATTTACACTTATGTCCAAGCACAAATCTCTCATCGCAATAAAAATAAAGGCCCTTGAATCACCTTTCATTTATTTATGCTCAAGAAAGGTGATGAAAAGCTCCAATTGGGTGTTATAAGTTTGTTAATATGAAATTTTGAGTAATCATCACCCTTGAAGGTTGTCAAGTGGATGTGGGTAAGGGAGGTATGAAGGCTTGAGCTTTGGCCTCATACACTTTGACATACCCAATAGCCTTTGAGAGTGTAGTACGTTTAGCCATTCACACATCTCCTCGAATGGTCTCCTTGAGCCCAATAATGAAGTAACTTACTTGCTAGAATGTCGTCATACCACTAGCTTGCATTAAGAGTTTAGAAAACTCTTTTTTGAATTGTTTAATGTTGTCCTTTTACTGAAGCTTTGTTAGCTCACCACAAGGATTACCAAATTAGCCGAAGCCATTATAGGCTACTAGATTATTTACTAGCATTTGCCAAGTGTATTTTGTCCTTATGTGCTATTTCTTGAATAATTGAAACCACACTTGAGCTTTCATTTCCAAGTTTCAAAAGGCCACAGGAATCTTGTCAACCTCAAAAACCTTATAATAGTCAAAGAATTGTTCTACATGGCATATCTAATTAGTAGGATTGTCTTCCCCATTGTATAGAGGAAATTCTATTTTAATGGTGGAACAACCTCCTGTACCCCCATGGTTGCCTTTTTGCCATTGCTCTCCTTCTGAGTGGCCCTCTCCACCTAGCCTTTCACCTTCCAAGGACTTTTCTAAGGGTGGAATGCTTCTAGAATTACCTTCTCCATAATTGTTATTGTTTGGTTGCTTTTGGATCTCTCAAGCTAGACCAATAACTTAAACATTTAGTGTAGCCACCAACTAGTGGATACTATTTGTGAACTCGTTAAATCATTGGTTGTTGTCAGTTTTAGCAAAATTTAAGCAAGTGTCAACTATGCTTGGCTTTGACACCACTTTGTTAAGAATATGGATTTGAGAATGAGTGAGAAGATATTTAAGAACTAGGCCTTATGAGAAGAGGTCAACAAACCTTTTTTTCTTTCCACCTAAGATAAAAATCACCTAAAGTAATACGCTTCGTTGGGAGGAAAGCAACCCCTTACTTTTTCATTAAACACAAGATGTCTACAACTATTTTGAACTTTCCCTTATAAAGATCACCTAGTATGATTCAATTAGGGGAACTTGATGAAGTCTTAATGGATAATGCGGCAACTACATGCTAGTTATTAATGAGAAATAAGACAACTACTAGATTTATCAAAAGACTTCATGCCATCTCCCACGCTTCTACTTATAAAAAACCTACACATTTCTGTTTGCCCTCATAGCTTTAGCTAATGATGATTGTTGTTCTAACACCATACTGTTATTGTGACTTTTCTTTTTTATGCTTCCTTCCATAACTACTAAAACAACATGTCAACCTATAGTGCCTCATAGCCACACCTGTTTTGATTATGGTTCCTAATAGATAAGGACTGAGCCCTCTGAAAAGAGGTCGACAAACCTCTTTTTCTTTCCACCCAAGGCAAAAATCACTTTGGGTAGTATATTACATTGGGAGGGAAGCAACTCCTTACTTTTTCATAAAACACAATATGTTTATAACTCTTTCAAGCTTTCCCTTATAAAGATCACATAACATCATTCAATTAGGGTCACTTAATAGAGTCTTAATGGATAATGCGACAACATGACAACTACACCTACCTATTAATGAGAAACAAGATAACTACTAGATTTATCAAAAGACTTGCATGCCATCTCCCATGCTTCTGCTTACAAAAACCTGCATGCTTCCCTTTACACTCATAACTTCAACTAATGATGATTGCTATTCTAACACCATACTACTACAATGACATTGCTTTTCTATGCTTCTTTACATAATTACTAAAAGAACATGATGCGGTAGTGACTATACTAGCCCAATATACTTGTTTTCTAGATAATAGAAACTCCTAAGTTGTGTGATCAACTTTTGCATCCTTTATCCAATTCTTGCTAGAGATTGGTCGTGGAGCACCTCCTTGACTAGTGGCATTACCTTTGCATCTTAGAGCTTATTGGCATCTATCTTTTACTTTTGTTCTTCATATTTTAGTTTTTCCTCCCTTCCCCCTACCAAACACTCACTTTTCCCATAGAAAACCCAAAAACACCAAAAAAATAATTTTTAGTTATTTTCTTAATCCAAGCTCGCTCAAGCCCACCATAAGAACCGCATCAGAACAAGTGATCCTATAGTGCCTTATACGCCATGTCTGTTGTGACCATGGCCCGTAATAATAACCTAGACATATCAGCACCTCCTTAAAAAGATTCACATGCTATAACCCAAAATGCATTGGAAAATGCATATAAAAAAGTTTAGGCTTGAGAATTTCATTACAAAAGCACATCAAAAGGAAGATGCAAAGGAAATTAATCTTCTACGAAAGGGTTTTAAAATGGATTACTAGATTAATGGAGCTTGCTTAGGCCAAACTAAACTTGATGGCAGTAAGGAACTGTTATGCACCAAAAAGTAGGTAGTTGTGAGCTTAGGAACTTATAAGATTAGCGAAAGTCCTTAGAATCAAGATACAAAGTTATATCTTGCCCCATATACATGTAACCCTAGTGTAGCTTGTATATAGCAATCTCCTATAGCATGATTTTTTCTTACAACAACTTGATACTCCATGTACATTTATTCAAACTAGATTCAATACAATTGTTATCCAATCCAACACCAATCTCGTATTTTAAAAGTTAGGAGGGTAAAATCCACATGAAAATGGTCATTCAATTATTGTACTATTCTTTGATGTGTTTATCAAGTTAAGATAGGAAGATCATCTAAGTCGATGATAGAAGCAACACTACACATGCATGTTAATATTCATTGAAAAGCCATATTACATTATCAATGCTGACTCTTTTGAGAAAAGAGCTATATGAAATACTAAGTAACTTGTACATGTACATGGTTAACAACATGTCTGTTATTGTGTGTGAGAGAATTTCAAATAAGTTTGCGGAGAGTGAAAACTCCACCCCTTAGAAAGAAGTGAAAAATGGAAAGACTAAAGCTTTATGCGAAGAGAGTACAACCTTTAGAAGGCAATCTTCACGGGTCCATGACGGCACGAGTCACTGAGCTCAAAAGAGGGTTGGTGGTCCTTAGGGTGGCTTGATAGCCTTGCCAAGGCTGCAACCTACCATACTTCTTTTAGGGGTTCAATGGATGCAACAAGTGCTCATTTTGGAAGTTATTATCATTTTTTTGTCTTGGTAAGCCTTGCGTTTCAATATTCGCTATTGTCCAAAGCCCATTAAAGGATGCGCATCCATCAAGGCAACCCTGTAAGATCCAACATTGGACAAATTAGAAGGCAGTGTCAAACAAATTTAAAATCTTGGGTATAATAGTTAGATCAAAACTAACATTGATATTTAGTTAAGGAATTTCTTTGATTTGTTCGCATATTCAAATATATTAATGGCCTTTTTGTTTGCAATTGAGAGATAGTAACACAGCTAGATACCCCTCTTGCTACCAAGACGGATATTACAAAGGCCGATTGGCGGTGTTGACGTATGAACAAGAGAAGTTGAAAAGTCTAGGTTAGAGCGGCGATATTGATGGGTGATAATTTGTTATTGACACAATTCAAAGAAAGTGTGACATTGATGGTGAGCGTTGAAGTATCTGAAGATAATATTGCCAAAAGTCATGGATACATGGACAATTTGAGTTGGCTTCTTCCAATGTTGGAAGGCATAAAGACGTGAAAGACACTGAGGCGTTATTGCAACATACGAAGATAAGGCTAAGGCAATTGAACCACAAAACTCTTATCCCACAGTCGTTGCCACTGCATTACTCTGGACCAAAAGGTTAGGCAGTAGAGGTCTGGATATAAGAAACTATGACCAATGGACCTCAGGCAATATGTGGAGTAGAATCCTACATAAGATATGATCGTGCTCATTGAACTGTGAAAGACAATCAAAAGAACAAAGAAAACCGCTCGTGATACCAGTTGGTTTATGTGGTATTCAAAAGACTCCTTCGAGTGCATGGAACAAGAAAAATTGACCATTATCCAAAATGAAAGTGATCTGAAAGGAAAAGCTACCCATACAAGCTTTTCTCTCTGCTGTCACTTGAAAGTGATAAATCAAAGAAAAGAAGACTTCGTTTGTTTTGTGGTCCCTATTGATAAGAACAAAAGAATGCTTCAGGTGAAGGCCTATGCTTATGCTCGTTGATGAAGAAATGCCAGCGTGCTAGAAGGAAACAGAACTATGTGAAATGAGTTGAAGGGTGGCAAGGTGCTTGAGAACAACTGCTTGTTATACAGACACAAAATAAGGGCAAATGATTTTCTCCCCTTGCGCTCATCAGCAGCCATTCCTCACTCGCCCGAAGCTATCTGACTTGGTGGTTGGTAGTGCGTTTTGCTATCCTCAAGATCAATAGCCAAAGGTTGGTTTTAAAAAAACAGAGGTATGGGGTAGACAAGTCTTGAGGTACTTCTTAATCAGTAGAGTCTAGGCTAGAGGGATGATAAGAAAATGTTTTGGGATGGCTCAAATCAATAATAAGAGATGTGAAAGAGGATTGGAATCCAAAATACTTATTTTACAAGATCTTTTACACAACCTTTCTTACCATGTCGGGACCCCAAAAAGTTATTCTTCTTTCTTTTTGTCTTCCGGCATGAATTTTGTCTAGTCGACTAGACCCCAAATGTACACAACTTTTATGAGTTGTTCCAATCAACATTACTGTTGTAGACAGCTGACTTTAATGCACTAAAGTATTGCATCATATCTGCGGTGTTAGCCTCTGTCATGAATTCACAATGTGTGAGTCCTGGTAATTTGTTAAGAACGTGAGGCTAGCTACGCGCTTCGTCACTAAAGCCAATGGGTTAGGACAATATACAGCTTTCTTTAAGTGGCGTATACATCCTCTTAACAAACTTTTTGGAACTACAAATCTGCAGTCTTTTGTCAATGTCAAGTTCATTTAAATTTGGAAGGCCCAGCAATGCCAAAGATGCCAACACTTGCTCAAGGCAAACGTTACAGATAAAATGACAGTGAAGATTTAGAAAGAAAAAAAAAAGACCAAAAAAGGACCTAAGGAAATTATCCTAGTATGAACGGATCTTTAAATAGATATTAAAATAAAGACTTCTTAAGATCTCATGCCTCTTACCTTCTTCCCAAGGTGTGAAAGGATTTGCCAAGAATATCTAGATAGATAATGCTAGAATATTTTCAGGCAATGAAACCAATCATTTCTTATTAGTTCTTAGGTTTTTAAGACGTGTCTTTTATAAGATGTTATTACTTGTAAAGAATCACACTCTGAAAATTTCTGCCCAAAAAAAAAAATTGAATTACTCTAGATAGCTCCTTCGTGTTTCAATGCATAGTCTAACCTCTCCATTCAGCCACCAATTTAGAAGCAATCATTCAGGGAAAGGTACTGCAATTGTTGGCAGACAGGGTCTAGTTTCCCTCGCAATTGAGCACTTTGTGTCATGAATGTCTCGAGCGGGCATAATGGCTCATCTGTGTATAGCATTTCAGGACCTAAAATCAGATTTGGTCCTGGCAAATTCAAAATGGACCAGATTGATGTCATGATGATGTTTTACATTCCATTATTGAGTTATGAAGAAGACGAGGCAAATATCTCCTACTACGTTTTGTAGTCCAAGCAATCTAATTCAGACGTGAACATGTTACATATATGAAAAATGACAATTACTGATGGCCAAAGGTCCTTGTTAAGGCCATTTGGGCAGCAATTTGCAGATGAAGACATAAGAGAAACTTTTCTCTTGTTACCTGGCTGAGGTTAAGATTGCAGGGAACGGTTATAATTCTGCATTACTCTTTCCACTGTTCTACAAGTTGAAGCTTCTATGGCGTTGAACCATGACGGGGAAAACCTCAGGGCCCAAAAATGTTAGACAGTAGCGAACAATCTTGAATCATCCTAGTCCTCATTCCTCAGGTTCAGATAAGATAATGGGAACGATGGTACGTGCCACGTGGAGAACCACCCAAAATGGCAAAAGGACCAATAAGATATCTAGTAATGGGTAAATGGAATTAAGACCACAGGATTGGAGAGAATGTCAGATATAGATTAGTGAGTTCATCTCTATAAAGGTGAGAAACAAGAACGGAGCAAAAGCCTGTTAAAACTGATCACCGGGAGTGTGTAAGAGGAGATCAAAGGATCAAGAGACAATGGCCTCCTCCATAGCCTCCTCTGCGGCTATTGCCTCCATCAGCCGTGCCTCCCCGGCTCAGGCGAGCTTGGTCGCACCATTCAACGGGCTCAAGTCATCCTCAGCCTTCCCAATGACCCGCAAAGTCAACAATGACATTACCTCTCTCGCCAGCAACGGCAGAAGAGTTCGATTGATGCAGGTAAATTCTAAGACTTCCAAAGAAAACAAGAACAAAGCATTACGAAATAGGATCTGCACTTTGGAGAAGAAACTTCCATGTTTTTACTTGGGCCAGTTTCAACTTATGATTTGCCGCAAGATGTTACCAAATATTTTACCCGGTGCAGGTTTGGCCTCCACTTGGAAAGAAGAAGTTTGAGACTCTCTCTTACCTGCCTGATCTTACTCCCGAGTCATTGGCCAAGGAAGTTGAGTACCTTCTATTGGGTTGGTCCAGCCCATATTCGGGGACTTATTATTGGGTCCAATTAGGGTAATATGGCCCTAAGGTTTAAAAGAAAAATATAGGGTTTTTTCTTTAAGAGAAGGGGTGAGTGGCCGTCAAAGAAGAGAGAGAGAGAGAAAAGAAAAGAGCAGAATTTCGCAGGAATTAGAGGCCCTGCGCAGCAGTTGATCAAACGTCTAATCAAGGTCGATCCGTGGTCCGATTGAGCTGATTTTTTGTCAGCAAGTTTGGGATTGGGTGTTCTTCATTGTGAACGGTTGGATCGTCGTTTGGAGCTCTGAAGTTAGCAGATTGTGGTCGAAAATCTGGATGATATTTCTCTAACTTTTTCTTGGTTAAGTTGTTGTTTACAACTTGTTTCTTCACTATTTATTGGTGATTCTATTATTGTTGAATCAGTGAATCTTAGTCCTGTTGCTATTGTTAAGGACTTGATTGGGTTGTAACCTAACGATTGATATAGTGGAGATTTGGATGGACTCCGTGATCGGTCCCGTGGTTTTTTATCCTTCACATTGGAGGAGTTTTTTCACGTAGAAATTCTTTTGTGTTGATTGTGATTTGTTTATTTTACTTGTGATTCAAATACATCGTTGGTGTTTTAGTATTTCCTCATAGGTTCAATCAAAGTGGGAAACTTTATACGTCGTTTTTTCCTTCAGAGTGGTATCAAGAGCTTAGGTTGTGGTTGTTTTATCTTTGGATTTGATTGAACGATGGAACTAAGCACTAACAGGATGATTAGTTTGAATGGAAGAAACTATCATGTTTGGAAGGGTAAGATGGAAGATTTGCTTTATGTGAAGCGTTAGCACTTACCGGTGTTTAGTGAAACTAGACCAGATAACATGAGTGAGGCCGATTGGACTCTTGAGCATAAAATTGTATGCGGGTTCATTCGACAATTTGTAGATGAGAATGTTTTGAATCACATTAGTAAAGAAACACATGCTCGGACTCTATGGAACAAACTTGAATCTTTGTATGCTCGAAAGACTGGAAATAATAAGATGTATTTGATGAAGCAACTTATTAGCTTGAAATACAAAGATGGGCAATCCATATTTGATCATTTGAATGAGTTTCAGGGAATGTTAGATCAACTTTCAGGCATGAATATGAAGTTTGAAGATGAAGTACAAGGACTTTGGTTACTTAGTACTTTACTAGAATCTTGGGAAACATTTCGTATGTTAGTGAGTAACTCTGCTCCCGATGGTATTATCACTATGGATTTTGCCAAGACTAGTATTTTGAATGAAGAGATGAGAAGAAAGAGTCAGGGTTCTTTGTCTCATTCTGAAGCTTTGGTTGTTGAAAATAGGGGGAGAAGTCATAGTAGAGGTCCGAGAGGTTATAACAAAAGTCGAAGTAAGTCTAGATCATGGCATAAAAATGTAGAGTGCCATCATTGTGGCAAGATGGGTCATATCAAGAAAAATTGCTTCCAGTTGAAAAATGAAAAGAAAAATGGTAAAGGTAGAAATGAAAAGAAGAAAGTTAATGAAAGTGAGGAGAAGAAGGACAACAATGATAATGATCGAGTTGCAGCAGCTACTAATGAACTTGTTATTGTGTGCTATGATGATAATGTGAATTTTGCAAGTAATGAGACAAGTTGGGTAATTGATAGTGGTGCTTCTCTTCATATTACTTCCAAGAGGGAGTTCTTTACTTCTTATACTCCTCGAAACTTTGGCACATTGAAGATGGGTAATGATTGTTTGGCTAAAGTTGCAGGTATGAGAGATGTATGCTTGGAGACTCGTAATGGATCCAAGTTAGGTTCTCAAGAATGTTAGACATGTACCAAAAATTCACTTGAATTTGATTTCTACCGGACAACTTGATGATGAAAGTTTTTGCAATATCTTCAATAATGGACAATGGAAACTTACTAAGGGTTCATTAGTTATTGCTAAAGGCAAGAAAGAGTCTTCTTTGTATTTATTTCAGGCCAAGATTTCCAAGAACATTTGTAATGTAGTGGAAGATAGGAATGCGAGTGTTTTATGGCACAAAAGGTTAAGCCACATGAGTGAGAAGGGCATGAATATGTTGGCAAAGAAGAACTTGTTATCTGGGATTAAGAGTGTAAAACTTGAGAAGTGTGCACATTGTTTAGCTGGAAAATAGAAAAGAGTTTTATTCTATAGTCATCCTCCTTCAAGAAAATCTGATTTATTGGAGTTAGTACACTCAGATGTTTGTGGCCCAGTTAACCCGAGGACGCTTGGTGGAGCATCCTACTTTGTGACCTTTATTGATGACTACTCAAGAAAGGTTTGGGTTTATATTTTGATGTCAAAAGATCAAGTGCTAGATGTGTTTAAGCAGTTTCAAGTTTCAGTAGAGCGGCAAACTAGAAAGAAGTTGAAATGCATTCGATCAGACAATGGTGGTGAGTACATTGGACCATTTGATGAGTATTGTAGGCAACATGGTATTCGACATCAGAAGACACCTCCAAAAACACCTCAGTTGAATGGTATAGCAGAACGAATGAACAGGACATTGGTTGAGAGAGTTAGATACATGATTTCAAATGCTAACTTGCCAAAGACATTTTGGGGTGAGGCATTACTTACAGCAGCTTATGTTATCAATCTATCTCCAACTGTTGCTTTAGATGGTGATGTGCCAGATAGAGTTTGGTTTGGCAAGGATGTTTCCTATAACCATCTAAGAGTATTTGGTTGCAAAGCATTTGTTCATATTCCAAAGGATGAGAGGTCTAAGTTAGATGTCAAGACATGAGAATGTATATTTCTTGGTTATGGTTCTAATGAATTTGGCTACAGGTGTTATGATCCAGCTGTGAAGAAAATTGTGAGGAGTCGTGATGTTGTATTTTTTTAGAATCAAAATATGACAGATATTGGCCAGAGTGAGAAAAATATGTCACAAGGCTCTAAGATTGGTATTGATATTGATCTAATTCCTTGAAATGATTTACAGCGACAGTTGCCAGAACAAGTTGAGAGTGATATTCAGCATGATGTTCAAGATCAAGTTCAGAATGACCAGCAGGGTATAGATAATAGTGACACTCAGACAGATAATGTTGTTGATGTTCAGCAGAATCCATCTTCAGTTCCACAATTGAGGAGGTCTACTAGAGATCACCATCCATCCTCTAGATACTCTACTGAGGAGTATATATTATTGACTGATGCAGATGAGCCTGAGAGCTTTGAAGAAGCAACAGAGGATGTGGATAAGAAAAAATGGGTTGATGCAATGCAAGATGAGTTGAAATCTTTGCATGATAATCAAACATTTGAGTTGGTGACATTGCCTAAGGGCAAGAAAGCTTTGAAGAATCGTTGGATTTATAGATTGAAGCATGATGAAAATTCTTCACAACCCCGATACAAAGTCAGACTAGTTGTTAAAGGTTTCAGTCAGAAAAAGGGAATTGATTATGATGAGATTTTCTCACCTGTTGTGAAAATGTCCTCAATTCGAGTGATTTTGGGATTGGCTGTCAGTCTTGATCTTGAAATTGAGCAAATGGATGTAAAGACTGCTTTTCTTCATGGTGACCTAAATGAAGAAATTTATATGGAGCAACCAGAGGGTTTTAAAGAAAAAGGTAAAGAGAACTATGTTTGCAAGCTAAAGAAAAGTTTATATGCCTTAAAACAGGCACCGAGACAATGGTATCGAAAATTTGAGTCTTTTATAGGGGAGCAAGCCTATAAGAAGACAAATTCTGATCATTGTGTGTTTGTGCAGAAGTTCTCAGATGATGACTTTATCATTCTACTACTTTATGTAGATGACATGCTTATAGTTGGTAAGAATGCTGCAAGAATTGAAAAGTTGAAGCAGGAGTTAAGTAAGTCATTCTCAATGAAAGACTTAGGCTCAATGAAGCAAATTCTTGGTATGAGAGTTAGTCGTGACAGAAAAGCCAAGAAGTTGTGGTTGTCTCAAGAAGAGTATATCAAGAAAGTGCTTCAGAGGTTTTGTATGGATAAAGCTAAAGTGGTGAGCACGCCTCTTGCTACACACTTTAAGCTTAGTAAGAAACAATGTCCTGTAGATGAGGAAGACAGAAAAGATATGGAAAGAGTTCCTTATGCTTCGGCTGTTGATTGTTTAATATATGCAATGATTTGTACAAGGCCAAATATAGCTCATGCAGTTGGAGTAGTTAGTAGATTTACTTATAATCCTGGAAGAGAACATTGGAATGCAGTGAAGTGGATTCTAAGGTATCTTTGAGGCACTTCTAGTTTGAAACTTTCATTTGGGAGTGATAAGCCTATTCTTGTGGGATATACAGATTCTGATATGACAGGAAATATTGATAATAGAATATCTACTTCAGGCTACTTGATTAAGTTTTCAGGGGGAGCTGTGGCATGGCAATCAAGATTACAAAAATGTATTGCTCTATCTACAACGGAAGCAGAATTTATTGCAGCAACAGAAGCATGTAAAGAGTTACTTTGGATGAAGGAATTCATAAAAGAACTTGATTTTGTGCAAGAAAGGTATGTGTTATTTTGTGATAGTCAAAGTGCTATACGTCTTACTAAGAACTCTACGTTTCATCAAAGATCAAAGCATATCGATGTAAGGTATCATTGGATACGAGATATCATGAAAACTAAAGAGGTTGCACTTGAAAAGGTACATACTGAGGATAATGGTTCTGATATGATGACAAAGGCTCTATGACGAGAAAAGTTTGAGTTTTGTCAGCATGAGGCCGGTTTGGATTGTGCTTGAGAAATGGACATATGGAATCTCCCTCATTTGGGCTGGAGGGGGAGAATTGTTGGGTTGGTCTAGCCCATATTCGGGGACTTATTATTGGGTCCAATTAAGATAATGTGGCCCTAAGGTTTAAAAGGAAAAATATAGGATTTTTTCTTTAAGAGAAGGGGTGAGTGGCCGTCAAAGAAAAGAGAGAGAGAGAAAAGAAAAGAGCAGAATTTCGCAGGAATTAGAGGCCCTGCGCAGCAGTTGATCAAACATCTGATCAAGGTCGATCCGTGTTCCGATTGAGCTGATTTTTTGTCAGCAGGTTCGGGATTGGGTGTTCTTCATTGTGAACGGTTGGATCGTCGTTTGGAGCTCTTGAAGTCAGCAGATTGTGGTCAAAAATCTGGGTGATATTTCTCCAACTTTTTCTTAGTTAAGTTGTTGTTTACAACTTGTTTCTTCACTATTTATTGGTGATTCTATTATTGTTGAATCAGTGAATCTTAGTCATGTTGCTATTGTTAAGGACTTGATTGGGTTGTAACCTAACGATTGATATAGTGGAGATTTGAGTGGACTCCGTGATCGGTCCCGTGGTTTTTTATCTTTCACATTGGAGGAGTTTTTCCACATAGAAATTCTTTTGTGTTGGTTGTGATTTGTTTATTTTACTTGTGATTCAAATACATCGTTGGTGTTTTAGTATTTCCTCATAGGTTCAATCAAAGTGGGAAACTTTATACGTCGTTCTTCCCTTCACCTTCTTCGCAAAAACTAGATTCCTTGCTTAGAGTTCGAGTTGGAGGTAAAATCAAAACTCCCTGCTCTATTATTTTCCGAAGAAATGATTATTTATTTGGTTAGCTGGTAGGCGACAGACAAGATCCAGAACCAAGTGATTATAATTAGTCTTTTATGTGATCAAGAACTAACTCACATAAACACAGCATCTTTAGTGTTCCTGGATAAAATGAAAAGTAAATGTTCAGTTTTCAATTTTCCACATGTTTTTGTACATAAAACTCAACGTGTCCTTTCTTACAAATTACAACTTTTATTTCCTCATTTTAGAGTCAAAATTGATGTTGGGCATTGTATATGTGCAAATCATGCCGTCTTTAATAAAAGCACCATCGGTAAATTCTACAATGCCACTGCAGGACAATGTTTTACGGGAATGTCTTAGTTCATGGCGTACATTTTTACTGCCTCTCGGACCGTTAACAACAATGAAAAATATGGTCTTAATAATCATTAAGGACCCACAATCTTTTCGGAAGAAGGATAGCCCAGCATAAACATGAAATAGGTTGAATTATTTTCGGGAAAATCTTGTTTTTTAGATAAGCTCCTCTGAGACGTAGATAAAGTACCAAGTATTTGAAACATGCAGAGTAGTTAATCCACTAATTAAAGTCCTCACAGAAAGCACTTCCATCACTTCTGGATCTTCCCATTCATCTGATTTCCACAGATGGACTGACCCTTTGCTGTTGTGCCTGCATTTGTAGCACGGATTTGTTTACCGTGAAAACCACAGATCTCCCGGATACTATGATGGTCGCTACTGGACTATGTGGAAGCTCCCTATGTTTGGGTGCAACGACGCCTCCCAGGTATTGGGAGAGCTAGAGGAGGCCAAGAAGGCGTATCCCAACGCATTTATTCGTATCATCGGATTTGACAACAGACGCCAGGTGCAGTGCATCAGTTTCATTGCCTACAAGCCCCCTGGCTTCTAAGTCTTTTCTTACTTATGGTTTGAGTTGCAGTACTCGTTTTATCTCGAGTTTCACGAATTTGATTTCTTTCTTTTTCTGAATTCTATTTACTTGTCGGATCTCCAGCTGAACAAAGATGCTTGTATTGTATGCTAATAACATTGAATGATGTTTTTGTCGCTGTCATCCAATGATGCTCTAGCTTTTCATCTTTTTTTCTCTGTCTACTAAATAGTGATTATAATCCACCGAATGGTGGTGCTTTTGTGGTACTGAAGAGTGGGAATGGTTGATAGCTCCCACCATATCAATTGTGATGGAAATCATTGTTTGGTTGAATTGAAAGTTTAACCCATCACGAGGTTCAAGGTACAACCTTATTGGACAAACCAATAAAGCCAATGAGAGCTTAGGTTGCCGCAACGTTGGGTGTCGATAATTTTTAACCTTTTATTTTTGTACGGCGTGATTTTACACGGCATCCACCAAACAGCAAGGAGACAGGTTAATGGGAATTCAAGCCCCAGCCAAAAGTTGGAATATCTGAAATGTATTTAACCATAGACTAGAAATTTCTTGTACAAGAGTACGGCATGAGGGGAGAGAAGCAAAAGCAAGAATAAAAATGAAAAACAAAAAAAAAAACAAAAAAAAAAAAGAAAATCCTCTCTTCGTTGTTCTCAAGGTTTTGGGACCTCCATGATACCCCTCAGGTTCCAAATATCATCATCCCAAGCAACATCGCCAAAGAATGCACTGTAAGACTCACACATAAATTCAACATCCCAGACCGGCAGCCAAAGAGAGCCCCATGACATTTGCTCATCCACGGCACCCTCCAACCACGGACAGTACTCCTCCCAACCCACCACATTCTCTGTCACCGCCAACCCGGACTCTTCCTCCCCCTTCCTCTCTTCCTCCACCACCTTCACCTCTTCTTTCCTTTTCTCAACCTCCCGCTTGGCCTTCTTCTTCGTCGCTAACATTCTGGACGTCGCCGCCATCATTGTTGCTCCTTCAAACCTGGTGGCGTTCAGGGTGGTGCCCTCTACGTCTCTTTGCCTCTTCATTTTCTTGGTGCACTCTCTTCGGTCAAGACGAGTCGGGTATTTATACGCTGAAAGCAGGGTCGGCTTCGTGAATGACACGTTAAGAAAAATAAGGATGACACCATATGGGGTTGAACAGAAATTAGTCGTTTTGGAACTTGGACTGCATAGTGATGAGAGCGGTTGCGAACTTTTGTGGATCACATTCACGTGCCACTGCTCTGTGCCCTTTCGATTCATGATAATGACAATAGGAGAACTTCCCTTGGGCAAACCCAAAGGGCAAGTAGTTGAACTTTGACGCCAAGGCAAACTCGTCGCTTGGAAACGTACTTGGTATGTGGAAAAGTACTTAGTAATGTAACTTGGTTCAATCAATTTTCCTGTGACGAAGGGACAGAAGGGAAGAAAGAGACTCGTCAGATCCAATTAAAATATTTTCTTGCTTGCTACGGGCAGAAACATTGTTTGGAGGTCGGGACCTTGGCAGTGGCAGAAGCTTACAAGTTTAGGCTTTTTATGATTTTTTTTATAATTCTAATGCAGCCATTGACAGCTTTACATGGCATGGTTTTTGTCTGTGTTCCCTTCGGCTCCACCTGTTTGCAAAACTGCGGCTACAAAGCCGTTCTAGACGGGGCATGGATGGACTGGTCAAACCTAGGTAGACCCAACATACTCAATTTAGTTTCAACATTCAAGGTGTTGATTCCTGCCACTTATGCCTTGTTCAATCCATGAGACGCCTTAGCTTGAGGAGTGAGACAATTTCTCGAGGTCAAAAGTTTCCATGGAAGAATTTTCTCAGTCTACCAATCCTAATATTAGTCCTTCTATGAGAAAATTATAGGACCACGATTCTGGAAAAGTCTTTGTTTGAATGGAAGTGCGCGGGTCATAGAGGTCGCATTAAGTTAACAAATTCTATGCCTCAACTTCGACCATTGACTTGTTTTTGCTATCATCCTCTATCGGGCACTAAAGTTCAAGACGTACAAAAAGGGGAATAGGCTTAGAACCCAAAACCATGTACAGGGCCAATTACAACAGCATAGAAGGTGGGTTTAAAGCTCACTGGTGGCGTGTTCTAACAGCGGACTGGATCGTTACTAAACCGGCCTCTTCGGCCAGCATTTGGGACTAGTGAGTTTTAATTTGATTATGGTTCCCCAATTAAGCCTTTGATCAGGAAAATCTCGCTTTGATACCAATTAAGGCAAAGGAAGGGTGTCTGCAATATATTATTGTAATCAACCCGTGTATGATTTATAGACTGGGACGAAATATTATAAGGAAATAATTCAAAATCTGAGATTCGGACCTACCCAATCACGTCCTAAGGAATCAAATCCCACCAACCCCATCTTTAGTGAACAAGATATGATGCATGTTTAGTGTATCTGGCCCGACTGATGCTTTTAGTAAGAAATTTAACTTCTACAAGCAGTTTTTTTTTTTTCTTTTTTTCTTCATGCATTCTCTCATTCTAGAAAACGTGAATTTCCATCCCACCCGCCATCCCATAATTTGAGAGACGAAGGTGCGTCTTTTTCCAAATATTTGAAGTTGCTTTGATTTGTTTTACCTACCCGAGCCTTAGACATGCAAGGTATGTTCATTAAACTTTGAGATTACGGGTAATTAGTGGCAAGAGTCGGCAATTGGTCTTGGAAATGTTGTTACCAATCACGCTTTTTATGTCTCAGAAAAATCTAGTGCATGTTCTTCAAGTTGACTCGACTCACGCTTGATTTGATTGGCCTACTTTATTTGGATGGAGTGGTGGATTTCGTTTGGTGATGAGTTTTCAACCACCTTGTGGACTCCCCCTTGGAGAGGAGTTAGAGAACATAATCATTATTTTGCAGAATAAAAGGGCTAACGGAATGATTGGCCTTGGCATGCCGCGGAAAGTCGCCTCTGAAATCTGTACAACTCCGAAGTCATTCAAACGGACTAATCCTTACAGTCTGAAAAGGGGGCAACGTGTTCGGCACAGCCTGTTCCGTGATAAATAAGCAACGATGACACATCGCCGAAAAAGACTTTACAGATTCGAATTCGAAAGTGTGCAGAAAGGGAGGAAACAGCCAAAAGACAAGAAAGCAGAGTTACTTACAAAGTCTCAACAAATTCCAGTAATATTTACGATGCCAAATGACTTCACAGCAACTTCATTTTGTACAAGTTTTTCTTCTTAAGCCGCTCAATGGAACTTCAACTTCAAAGACTCGAAAAAGCAAATTACAAATGGAAAATTCCCTTCATGCCGTACAGACCCTTCTACTTACAAGACAAAAGGGTGGTTCGCACAGACTGTTAACCCAGCCCAGACCAACCATCCAATACCTAGAACTCTCTTCAATTATTTGGTTAACATTTGATTTACTTACAAGACACGCACTAGAATCTACACAAGGACGCTATTAACCATATTTACACCCACGCAAAAGGACTGACCTCTTTCCTTCTATGAGAATTTCAAAATTCATCTCATGCAATGACTTTTGTGTAACTTCTTGTTTGGCTGCTTCATTACTATATGCTTTGTTGGTGATATGACGGGGGTTCTAAGCAAGGGCAGGGATGCTGCAGTTTCGCCTATCCCTGTCAAGGCAATCGAACCCCTCGACCCTCACCGCCGGTTTGTTACCGTAACGGGCCCGAACGCAGCCTCCTTTCCTCGAAGAAGAGGATGGAGACGATGATAAGCCCAACGGTGAAGGAATCGGAGATTGTGGGATGACTTTCTCATCCCCGAATCGAGCGTCTTGAATTAATGGGTTACCTACTCTGCTCGGCGGAGACCCGCAAAAAAAAGGGGGCGACGAGGCTACCTGTGATGGAGCTTGTTCCAGACCACAACCACCACCCTGTAACAATACTCATTAATTTAGAAAAAGAACAAGAAAACAAAACAAAATGTCACTCTCAAATTACGTGTATGTCAAAGCGTTTCCAGATACAACAGACTCGCACCGACAAGGTTTTGCTTGAACCACAAACCTATCCATGATTTTCGAATGGACAACAAATATTCTGTTCTTTGAAGCTGAAATATGACTATGGCTTATGGTATCCAGTTGCATTTTTTTGCATTTTTTATGGACAATTTATTCAGCCTAAACTTTTTTTTTGAAAAAAAAAAAGTTATCCAGGTTTAACAAGGGTTCACAGATGTGTTTACTTAAGGTGGGCAAATTAAAAAAAAAAAATTGATAACTTCATAAAAACGTGATAGCGGTTTAGACATTTAAAAGATTGAAACCCAAACTTCAAGTAACTAATTTTGTATTTTTACCTTTAAATTGCACTAGATCAAGCATGTAGGGCCTAGAATAACTACGTCATAAAAAAATAAAAAAGATTTAACCTTTTTCCTATGAGAGGAAAGAAAAAAAAAAAAAAAAAGGCGTACCTTTGTGAGGATGATATCCAGAAGATCAGTCCCAGCATTTGAATCACACGGCTCAGCCTGGAGGCTGCTAAATAGAATAATAAAAAAGGAATCAGCAAAGATGAAAATTGAAGGAAGGAAAAGGGAAAAGGGATATAGCTCCGAAGAAAAATCACCTGAGATGCCATCTGTGGGATCTGAGAGGATAGTCGCTTACGGCGGCGTTCAAGAGACCGAGACGACGAGGTTTGGGGCAAATTACGTGTTCTCTCCGCATCTCTTCATGCCCTGCAAACGCGTTTTGTTGGATCGCACAGTGATTCATCTTTCGTTTCGCCTTCTGTCGCAATTCGTCCACAACTAATTAGAAGCAAAATTGAAGACGCACAAACACAGAAAGAGAGAGAGAAAGGGCGAAGTCTGAAATGGCTTTTCGCTGATCTAGGAACATGCATAACATATATCGAAGCCTATAGATCAAGATCTGGTCGAATAAATATGAATAAACAAATCAAATAAAGTAAATTAAGCGAACACAAATAGCCAACTACAAAGCTCACACCCTAGACGTTGAAAACAATTTAGAAAAGACAAAAGAAAGTGAAAAAGTAGAAAGGAAGGCTGAGGATCACAAAGACATCCATGTATTTGAAATTTCCTCGAACACAAACAAAAAGAAAAAAAGAAGAACAAAAAGATTTCCGATGTTAGGCGAGCAGATCTGCTAAAAACTCAACAAATAAACAGAGCTAGAAATTCAGAAAACCTATTTCATTTATTTGCAAAAAGAAAAATAATTAAAAGAAAAGGTTATCTCCTTTGTCCGTTTCACAGATCTGAAAAGCTAAAACCATTTCAAGAAAGAGCTCAAAAAGGATTTGGAAGCAACAAATATTGAAACCCTGCAAACGAAAGCAGCACGGAGAAAAAGAGGAAGAGGAAGAGGAAGAGAAAGAGAGAGATACCTTAAACTAAGTCGTGAAACGATTCCTCCAAGGGGTGGTTCTTGCCGACAGAGTATAAATAAGTATTCACACAACGAAAAACAAACAATTGATATCGAGAATTAGGCAAAGGTTAGCGCAGAGTAAAGCGAGAGCCGATAGAACCCAATGACGGATTAGGTCAGGAGACGTTCCGCGTGGTTCATATTATATACAGCCACACACAATAACTCCAAATTAAAAAAAAAAAAAAAAAAAAAAAAGCCAGAGAGAGAAAAAGCGGCTTGGACAATAGTGCAACAGCACAGCCAGAGAGATAGAAAGAGAGAGAACCCCGGTCCGTGATCCGATTGGCTTTCACTTATTTATTCGCCTTCAAATCTAGATTTTCCACGTATTTTATTTCCACTCTCTTCATTTTACTTTCAAGAAAATCAAATCAAACAATACTTAAATAATAAATAAATAAATAAATAAAAATCTAGATCCTATTTGCCATCACGCCAGCGATGCCTCCCGCGGGACATCTCATCGGTACTTACGCCCTAACCAACTTGGCCGAAAAGAAATATTTACGACCATTCTTTACAGAAATATCTCGGATATCATCGGATCTGGCCGTTCAGTTTTCTTTGATTCAAACGCCGGTGGCCACGTGGCATGAGTTTTCGGTTCCAATCTTGCAACCGTGTGAAAGGGTTACTTAGGTCGTGGTCGGCATGCATCGCCCTTTCCTATTTATGGCACATGCATCGTTGAATTTCTTTTCCTTTTTTTTTTTTTTGGTTCATTTCTTTATGGTCCCAATCTTTTTCCCGCACCGCGATGAGATTAAAGGAATTCTGTTCGTTGTACTTTATAATAACCCTACTCAGAAAATTAATTTTCAAATATAAAGACTATTTCATTTTTCTTAATTTTTACTTTTGATTCTGATTTTCCTTTTATAATTAAAAATGAAAAAGACAGATGAAAGTGCTCATCCTTTGTTGATAAGTCGTGGGTGTGTGGATGGCATAGATTTTGTTTATTTCTTTTGGTTTTCACGTGGAAGAAAAAAAAAAAAACGCTTTTTAGCTGTCTAGGTTCCCTTGGAGAGACGACATATTGGCCATATGTTCAGTCACTGGATGGATTCATCGAGAAGCAAAGCATTGGTCTTGATGCTCTTTTGTGTTTAATTGTCAACTACCCGTCAGTTGGCTGGAACCCACCTTTCATGAGTATTGATGCACTTGGCCTCTGCGACCTGACTCCTTACGTCACAAAAGGTAAATCCATGCAATAATTCCATTTGATTCTTTTTAACTAAACTAATCCGCCTGATTCTTAAAGCTATTATTCTTCCTGTGGTAAGAACTCCAAAGCCACTTCTTCTATCCTTTCTCCGCCTAATTTGAATCAAAAGGACTCAAAATCCGAAACATGTAGGCACTGGCTAATGGATGCACATGGAGGAGCTACAGTGAAAGATATGCTAAAGATTTAATGATTGGTAAATGGGACAATATACTGCACGAGAATAGTATAATGTACAGTAGACTACTCTCTAGGAATGGATTACTTCTATTTGCTTTATGAACCATTTCCTGTTTGGTATCTTTTAGGAATGTGTACACGAGTTTGTATTCCTTCCTAGTGGTAGAATCGATTCATCGTAATAAAATCAACTAATTGTTTCCAATTGTTTCCTAATCATTCCAACAATTCCATTGATTTTAATATGATTGCAAAGCATCGATCCTTATGAACTAGCCGTTTTATGTACAATAGCTTTTAGGGATATGTATAGGACTTTCTGTTCTTTCCCATTAGTAGAATTGATTTTAATTGCTCTGTTATATTCTGGCAATCCCCTTAATTTCAACACCTACTTCTAATGTATTTTGAGAGTTAAAAAGGAACCATGTTAAAGAGTCCAAATAACCAAGCCAAATTAAGTATGAAGTTGACAAAAGACGTAACTTAAAAATGAACTATTTGTTTTAATCTTAAAAGTTTGAAGTCTCGTTGTAAAGCTCCACTAATTGGAGTATAATATTGATCAAACTTTTGTATAAGATTTGAGGTTGAGCATTTAAAATGACTTGTTAAATTAGCAGTTGGGTTCACTTACTCAACTTGTGGTTCAAGAACTTTCTCTCACAAGCCAAATAACAGCTTTACGGTAAGGGGGAAAAAAGGTAAGTAATACAGTCAACAAAATATGACCAAAGAAACCAATGACAGGGTGGCCCTCTTCCTTAATCGAATTACTATGATCATGTTTCCACGGTGGTGGAAGTCCCTTAGGCTCTTCAAACACATCTTGGTACGATTGTAGGAAGTCTTTCAAGGCCTATTCTTGCTCTGTCTGTTTTCATTGACTGAAGCCTTTGTAATTTGGAGGAGCAAGCACTGTCCCTTTTTTTAAATTTCCCTGGCCATCATAGACTCTTCAATCATTTGATTTGGCTGGATTTGTTCCCCCGAAGTTTCATTATTTTGTAACTCGGAAGGCTATAAGAAGCTGGGAAATGTCCCAAAGGATCATCCCTAGTGTGCCAAGTCACAGGGTTCCAAGGACTATAGCCATTCCTTGTAATGACAACAAGAAGAAGTCTACCTTAATGGCTACCCCTGGCAATGAAACCTTAAGCGCCAACCATTAACCTTCACTAGCACTTTTGTCACCATTGACCACCACGACTTTAAACGCCCCTTGTTTCCATTTCAAACCCATCTTTGAGCTGAGTTGACACTGAGGAAGTTATGGATACTTCCAAAGTCTACAAGAAATTGTATCTTGTATGATTAATCTCCCAATTTTTCCCAAGTTCTCGTTGTTTGTGAACTCTATGCCCTATATATAGCGTTGTCGGAAATCTCCAGTGTTTGCTCTGTTTCTAGAAGTTTGTCTTTGCTCACTCATCCTCCTTTGCTTCTTCTTTGTTCTCCATGTTCTTGGGGTTGATTCCTTACAAAAGGAATAATCTCTTATAGCAATGGTTTGGGCCGAATTTTTCACCATTGTTATAACATAGCTATCCATTAACTCTGTTGATGGCAGCCTCTTGATCAATAATGGTGGTTTGGATGGTGCCGAAGACCCAACTGGATTCTTCTTCCCTGCGTTTTTTGGTTTGGTTTGTGCACTTGAATTATCACCTCATAGAGCCTTGTGAGGCTAGTGGTGGCTGATAGGGTCTCTAGTCGACAAGCTTGAACATCAACTTTTTTGCTTTCCTTGAGACCATTTATAAAGGAGCCAAGTTGCTGTATTTGGGTAAGCTTTCTGGCTCTCAAGAGCAATTTAGAGAATTTGCTTTTGTAATCTTTTATTCAGCTTGTTTGTTGCAACTTGGTGAGCTTGCTAAAGGGATCAAAGTACTAATTCGGCCCATCAATAAGGATTGTCCATGTGATTTGTTGACTGTTATATTCTTCCTTCAATGGTTGGAACCACCCGAGTATCCCTTTCCAAATCCCATAAAGCGAAGACAACCTTCTCCTTCTCCGATGCTTTGTTGTAATTAAAGAATTGTGTGCTAGCTGATTTTATGAGCTCATGTAATGTGGATATATATAGTAATGAGTTAAACTATTTCTCCTATAAGAATGTGTTAATGTAAATCATATTGGTTTGATTATATCAAATAAATGTTACCCTTGATTGCAAACAAAGCACTAGTTAATATAAACTAGAGTAAACTTTATAGAACTATGATAAGTCAAGACTATTTGATTAAGTATTTATTAAGTTAAGTTGGCTAGGTCTCATCCTCTAGCTTTACATATATACACTTGAATCTATATATATTGAAATTGGGTGCTTTTAGGTCTTTAAGATATGTTGGGATAACGATTTATGGTTTTGCACTTAAAGTGTGTTTTAGTCATTCTACTATGACACAATGCCCTACTTGTATGTATATAAATCTTTGTAACCTTTGTAACTAGTGCACCCTACCGAGCATGGTTTTATCACTGATTTCTTGTAAATTCAACATCTCATTAGTCAATGTTAAATTTAGAGTTATAGAGGAGAAGATCTAAGCCAAAAAAACACATTACACACAGAAAGTCAGGTATTTAATCTTTTTTTTTTTTATTTGTGTTCTTGAATACTTAATTTTGAACTCAGGACTGATGCATGATTTTTGGGCTAAAACCTCGATTAAGGTGACTTTCATTCCAACATTGTGCACCACGGCACAACCATCCTTGTCAGATCCTTGCTCCCAGGGAAAGTCGAGTTTAATAACCTTGTGTTGCCAGCCAGTTGAATTTGCATTGGGCCCCGGGGCTTGTCATTCATCTGATCTTGATCAGTTTGCAAGTTATCGTCCGGGTTCAGAATGACATTGGCATTAGCACCATCAATTTTTCTGCGGATTGGTTCAAACATTCGCTGCAATCCTCCATCAACTCTTTGAATTTGCTTGTCCATCTCAACTTCAACTCTTTGACTCTAGCCTCCGCTAATTTTGGCTCCAATACCAAATTGTTAGGTGAAAGAGTAGCTGAACGTATGTTAGGAGGAATGAGTGGGAAATCAAAGACACCAGTGAGCTTCTTTGTTTTATGACCTATGTTTGCAGTTGTATGAATTGGAAAAGGGTTGGTCCGGTTAGAAAGAAACCGGTACCTCACAGTAACGGTAAGAGTAATTTTCTTCATGCCTTCCATTACACAGGGTTGCCTTTCAATAAGACTCTGCTTGCGCTTAAACGCTTGTTGTCAGGACGTGGCTGTGGCCTTAACGATATGGGAACCGTGCATGGGGAGTTACAAAACATGGTGTTTAAGTTTCATGAAGCTCCTTAACATTAACTTACTAACTAACAATTAATCCCTCCTTACAACAACTTATAGAGCACGATACCATATCCTTGGAAAACAAAACAGAGGACATGCCCTTTACAAAAGAACATAGTTGACCTTCCCTTGTGATTGCCAACCTAAAGACATGACACCCTGCGCTTATGGTTAATGACATGTTACAATTCATATATATTCTATGTTGCAAATATATTAGACGATTATATTTTTTATATGCGAAAACATCTCTCTTTTTAAGAATGATTATAAAAGAAAAATAAACCTTCTGATCAAAAAAATAAGAAGGGGTAGAAAGGTTTAAAGTCTTCCATATTCTTCCTTGCTTTTGTAAATTACAAGACGCTGTTAAAGATAGACCCTGTAATGTTTGGAAAACAATATCCCTGGTTGATTGGTGTTGACGATCATGTGGGCACATGCATTTGTCTAAATAGAAATGCTTGTTCATGATTCTGTCAAATTTTGGTTGGTAGACCATCTTTATGCCTACTGCTTTTCGGCCTTGCTTTTTGGGGAATAAGCCGAACAGCTAAGGCTGAGGTGAAGGAAGTCCACGCCCCAGGCCCTTCTTCATCAGCATATACCAAATTCCAGCCTGAGGCATATGCCATTATTAAAAGTAAAGAATTTGCGTCATTGGGGCCATATCCCTGGTGGTGAAATGCTTTGCATCCAACATGTGCTAGAATCAATACCAGGATGGAATGAACTATTATTTGACAACGATTTGAATTGCACAATTGGGTAGTAATTCTATACGAGATTCCGGATTCAGCTTGACCTTTACCAAATTAAGGCGCAAGGATTCTGTTAACTATTATACGCCAACAGCTAAAGAAGAGAACCAGGATAAAATAGTATTGAATGCTTCCTTCGGTTCGGTATTATATAGTGCGACATGAATATCAACCTCTACTTTATGATTGTTGCAAAGACAGCTTTTTAAGCCCCTGCATCTTATAATAGGGAATGCTTGTGCTTAATAGAACGGTGCTTTTCTTCATGGACTTTTATATTAAAAAAAGACACTCTTCTTACTGTGAGAAAGTGGATTCATAAGCCTTGAAGCCAATTTACCAATTGACAAAAGAAAATGGTGCTCTCACAACCTACTTCTAGGGCATCTAAACAAGCAAGATTACCAACTGTGGAATTCCATCTATTTCACCAAGAATTGACAATAATTCTCTCACATTCAATAGAAGATATTACTACAGGAAGGTACCAAATTAAAGTCGACGAACAACCAGCTCGGAAAAAGAAAAGAAAAAAAAATTGGAACACTCTGTTGCCGTGTCCTACTTTACCCGTTTCTTGAATGCGTTATCTGACAAGGAGTTCAAGCAGCAGCTTGTTCGGATGCTGCAGCAGCAGCAGCAGCTCTTTTCTTGGCAAAGTACTCTTCGGCACGTGCAATGTTCTTAGCAACTGATGGCTTTACCCACTTCTTTAGGCCGGGAAGAACAGTGAGGGAACAGCCAGCAGCCTCAAGTTTCTCTTTTGCTGATGCTGAAAAGGAACGAGCCTTTATGTTCAGCTTCACTTTCAGTTCCCCATCACCTAGTACCTGAAACCAATGGGCAAACAAAAATAGAATCCACGTAGAGATTCTCATATATCATTTAAGTGATTCTCGCATCAGAGTTTTCCATGTTATCTATTTCATTATTTATGATAGATAATGCAATAAATATTCTGTTGTCTTCCAGAAGGGGAAATGAGTCATGAGATTGCATTAACTTAAACTACCACCATTCTTTTTTTATCCCAAATTAGTTGAGGCATGAAAGGGACTGAATGTATTTGGTGAATGGACCTTGCATAGAGGTTGGTGATTGTCCAGGTCACGAAGAAGCCAATGCTAAGGAACTCTTTAAATATAAATGCTAAGTAACAATTGAAATCACATAACAGCCTTTTCTAATGAAAGTTAATCACATTATTGTTAATATCATTTTAGTTGGTGGGGGTTCAAAGATCTTTGGCAACCAAAAATACGCTCCATATGTAGCCTCCCCCAAGTATTTGGTAATTAAAAAATGAAACCCTAAAGGATAACCATCAAAGGGGTTATGGTAAAAGTTGGATTTTTCGGTCAATGCTTCATGAGGCATCCTAAACTGTAAGCCAAAGAGCTACTTCGAAACCCTTATATAATCAAACCTAGTGTTAAAATTAAAAGTCCAATCCATAAGAAAAATAATACCAACATTTCTTGGGAACCAGGAGACAATTGCTTAGACAGGTCAAAGGTGGGATGTGAAAAACATTGAATCATGGAGCTTTGCTTAGACAGAATGGCACACAATACAGGAGGCCCCGATGCTAGTATATAATCTTTACCATTTTGATGCTGGTAAATTCCATGTCCTGATAATGCAAACAAGAAAGAATGCTTTCAAGTACTCCTGTCTCTATTATTCATTGCTCAGTTGCCTACAAACTACATCCCATTTGCATATCTCAATGCTCAAGTTTCACCATGCCAATGCATGCGAAACTGTGTTGACCCAAAAGCATATCACCCAATGACCTAGATCTGAACAAAAGAAATCCTACTAAGTATATGGGCATTTATGAACAAGCACCATCCGATAAGATGCTTGATCCTCCCTTCTCTTAGTCATCATATCCTTTTTCAAGCAATTGGGAGTACTTCATTGGCAGTTCAGTCAATGAAGATGTCACATTGTTTTAACAGACAGCTCTCAGCCTTATCTCATTACTTTATCAAAGCAAGCCTGGTTCACAGAGGGAGAGAGGCCTGCTATAAACTATTGTTGAAATTAGTTATCACCTGAAGGAAAATCTCCTTTCCTGTTTATGTTTTTAACCATTTTACAACCAAGGAGCAATCCCTTTAGTTTTCTCAAACATTAAGAAAGCACTCAGAAGAAAAGACGGTAGAAGTTCACTTTCATATGGAAAGGGAAACCAACGCACAATAAATACATAGTTTCACTTGTACCTTTAGAGGAAGCCTCCTTTCTCTTCCTGATGGGTTAATCAAACGCTTCTGCTTTAACGACTCAAGAGACACCTCTTCCCCTTCTTGAAATCCCGCAGCTTCTATGTCCTTCAAGTTAACAGTGACAAACTTAGGCAAACCTGCACTCATACCTGAAAAAGAAAAATGTCAATGAAACCGACATAATTTGCCGAACTCAAGCAAACATCTGATAATTTTACATCCATGATATGTGGCCGCTTGATGTAAAACCAAGAATGATAGACCGACATTATGTATAACATGTACAAGAAAGGACAAGATAACAGTCTGCTTTTCCAAGCTCACTCAACATTTCCCAATTGTATTCTTAATGTCGTAAGGTAGAATCAGAACATTGTTCAATTATTAATAAGAAATAAAGCTATTAATTCTCTAACTCAAATACAATCACTAGGTTATGAACAACCTAGAGAATGAAGTTTTGAACTGACATTTGGAAAAACAAGCAAAGCCTGTATATAGTCACTTTCTATTAACATAACTGAATTAGACTTCAATATATGCCTAATACAGAGACCAAGAGGCATATGCATTCAGGCTATTGCGTTTGTCCTAATCTCCTCACCGTGTTGTAGCGATCTCTATGCGGTTTCATGAAATGACAACAACAGATGGGTAGCACATTACTCTTCGCACTTAGGGATTTCTATTTTTGTTTTCCAACTATTTCAGTTGCTCCAAGCAGCACGCTTGCTCGCGCTCATCAAAAGACACAGCTGTGCTCTCAATTATTAAGAGATAGAAAATATATAGTGCAATGACACTTCCAGTACACTTCTGACGATGCTGATTGATTCTTAAACGAAAGGCGGGAAAGCAACCAAATCCATAAAAGGTGGTGTAAAATTATAGATATATCAGTTTGTAGAGAAACCAAATTTCCAACAATAATCAACGCCGCCCGCCACTTACACCACCCCCCCACCCCCAAAAAAAAAAAAAAATCCTCCCAAAAACCCATGCAACCAAAGCATTTCCTCTAATACATACAGCACGACATAAGTCTACCCAATCCAACAGCTCAGAGTTCTCACTTCAACTAGAACCAGAGATAGCCCCTTAATCAGAAACACAAACCAGAAAGAAAAGAAAAAAAATGTTTTACCTCCTGCAATCCCTCTCAATTTGGGTATTCTCCGATAAAGCGGCATTTGCCCACCCTCAAACCCCCTCCTCACCCCGGGGCCAGACCTCGACTTCTGGCCCCTCATACCGAAACCACAGCTGTTCCCTTGTCCCGCCGATATGCCTCTCCCCTTTCTCTTTGCCTTCTTCCTCGAACCCGGTTGCGGACCCAGATTGTCAAGCCGGAACCGGACGCCGGTCGACTGAGCCTCAGCAACGGGTGAGGAGGCGGCATTGAGTACGATTAAGGGCCGTTTTCCATTACCCCTCCTGAACTGGGACTTGTGAGGTTGAAGCTGACAAGGGCATGGCTTCAACTTCGTCACGCTTCCCTGCGGTACAAGAAGAGAATGATGATTACGATGAGCATTATGCAACGGAAAGTGAATTTGAAAGGAGAAAAAGAACACCTTGAATAGGGAAGAAGGGAGTGTCGTTGAGAGGGCAAGCAGAGCTGCCATGGACGCTTGTTGTGGATTGTGCTCGCCCTGCCCAGCATTGTCCAGCGGATAGGGGTAGAGGATATGGATCCTCTACGACCCCATTTTCGGCAGTGCATTTTGTGACCACGAATAGCTTCAAGCCACGTCAACTAGAAAAAAGAGGATGTAATTAAATGCTTTTTGTCAATAGAATCCTTCAGGTCCAGTGGGCCCATAGGATACCCAGTAAAGAGTTTAGGAAGATTGTGGCGGCCCAAAACATAGAGAGAAGGCTGCGGCCCATTTACTTGCCTTTACACTCTCTTACAATTCAGAAAGAGGACAAATATGCGGTCGGTCTGCATGGACCAGCAGGCTGCTCCTTCTTTGGCAGATGCAGTCGATGCCCAGCTGAGAATGGTTATGAACGATAACCCTGTGCATCCCATTTTTGGACTTCATCTACGCCAGTCATCAATATAATTAATGTCCTCATCATGGTGTATGAATACGATGGGAACTGGCCTGGACCCGGTTTCCACTACAGGAATATGGCAGTCTTCTTCACCATATCTGATCACATACTCAGAAACACTAACTTTTTTGCCCTACAAAGGGTGGTACATTTCAAGCAAATAACATGATCTCCTGAGGCAGGCAGGTTTCATAGTGTGCCTCTCCTGTTACTGGAATAACTAAGAAAATAGATCTACCTGAGAAGGGACAAACTTAAACTTCAACACTAACCTTACTGGTTTTGGGGGAGGAGATAGGCTCTATGAGTTAAGGAGCTAACTAAAAATTGAATGCCATAAAACGCATAACCAGTTTCTCTTGAATGTTATGGGAAAAAAGAGAAGGTGGATGTTTGACTAGGCTTTATGGATCATTCATTTTACACCCTTGCAAAAGACAACTTTTTTTTTTTTTTGGCTTTGTTATTTGTTGATGTGAAGTCTTGTTACTTTGTGTTTTTTTCTAGACACGAACTTTTACGACTTCAAATATGGAAAGGACCACCCAAGTATCAAGCTATACAGAAGTAGAGTGGTCCATGAATCAGCTGGGTTATAATGACATGGCTGTTGATTCTACCACTGTTCTGTCTTTGCTGAGTAGGTTGCTCGTGGCTCAGCTCTTCGTTGGAAAAGTAAGCAAAGAAAAAAAGGTAAAGAGTTCGTACCGCAAGAAGTCCCAAGTACTCAAGGTTGCCTCCATTATTTGTCCAGATTGTAGAAGGGCAGCAGTGATGCCACGTCCTGAACTGGGATACTGGTCTTCCCCAAAAGCTTCCAAGTCTCTTTCATATCTTTTGGAATTTGGATGACCATAAAGTGTTGCTTCAATCAAGATATTTCTGACCCTCCCATTGCTCTGACAAAACATTAAAAGGGTCCCTTTAATCGAACAGAAAGTTGTTGTTTCTTAAGTATCAAATGGAGAAACCACATGTTGATTTCTACTCTAAATAAATATTCAACTCCTGTAAGAGTGAGTAGAAGTTTTTTTTTCCCATTAACCAAGAACCAAGGGACATAAACGATAAATATAAACACATTGACAGGTTAAAGTGCGCAACTTTCTTCGTGGGTTATTCGTGTTAGATATTGTTGAATGAGTTTTAATCTATTTGGTAACCTTTTTCCTGTGCTGCCATCGACAGCTTGTGCAGCTTTTCTGCTATCTCGTTTAAGCTCGTGTTTTGTCTAGTGGCAATCTTCATCTCTAAGAACCATGTATTCCGCTCCTGGAGATACATGTGACGTTCAATTCAAACCACTAGCAGTCACTAGTAGAGGAGACAAACGATAAAACAAAAGAAAGGAAATTAAAAGCAGTTCTGTGAAGTGATTGAAAACAACCAGGTTGTTAATCAAGCAACAAGAACTTCCGAAGAATAAAACAAACACTTTCAAGGGATGGAGTGTATCTGTCGTAGATAAGATCTCAAGAAGCGTAATGGTTAGGAGGTGATCGTAACACTTCCATGATCCATGGCAATCTCAGGTTACCATGCTCCAGGAGGCCTCAAAAGTTGTATGCACAGTGGACCACATGTAGAGCATGGTAATATGCCCTTCGCAAGCATGATAACTACAGCAGCAGTCTGCAGGGAGAGGCTTTTCTTCATTGGCCCTTAAGGTATATAATAAATGTCATCTGTCGCAATGCTGGGGCTTTGCTTTATTGCTAGAAGATGTGCAAAAGGACACGAGTCCATCTTCTGCCAAAATTTTCATAGCGATCTCATAACTATTTTATGCATTTGAGGATATCATTGGGTGAGATACTACTAGTTCTAGGGCAATAGACCTAGCCCCCTTAGTAAAGGCAAAACTACCGCAACGTCCCTCTCATGCCCTCCCGTCTCAACCAAACCAAATGAAACTACCTATAATATCTAAGCCTCTCTCTACCCCCACACTTCCTTCCTTTAAAGTCACGAGACCCACTGTCACTTTGATCTTTCAATTTTCTGAGAGAAGACAGGATAGAAATGAGTCCAAAGGGGCCTGGCAGAAGAACTGATAGACAACTTTCAAAGCTCCTTTTCTACCGCCTTCACTCAACTAACCTCTACATTGCAGTCTCAAACTGAAAGTCCTGCAATTTTCTAAAAACTTTAGTTATCTTCCCATCTGAAAGATTGTTATCCTTCTTATTTTTCTGTCTTTCTCTGTCGGTACAATGTAGGTCTTCTCCACTACCACTTCCATACTTCTAATTATCTTCTCTACTACCCAGTGTTCTCTTACTCTAAATCCTTCTTGTGTGACTTTGGCGCTTCGTTGCTTTGCAGGAGACCCGAGGGGAACCCCTTGGACCTCAACAACTTGCCCGATGATTTTAGGGATCACGGTAAACAGGTCTTCGAGGACAGCTCGCCATCTGGTACCACTGTTTTTTGATACTGCTATTGAAAGGGGAAAATAATACCCATATTGTTTTCTAGTACTACTATTTTCTGATACTACTACTGAAGCAGCAAAAATGGTTCCCATACCCTTTTTAAATACATACTTAAGAAAACGAACGAAGAATAGAGAAAAATCAATTCTGGTTTCCACGGGTTTCTAGCGGAAAAGATTTTTCTGGATCTTTCAATGCTTGGATTCGTGGCGATAAACTAGTGCAATCATCTTGCCTAACTTTCTTGTACTTTTTTTTTTTTTCCTTTTACTCTTTGGAACTAAAAGCATCAAAATAGGAAATGATGAAGTAGGAGCTAAACACCATCGATCCAGCATTACCTCTTCGAATCCTTAACGATTTGGTTAATTAGGGTTCTTCTTTAGAGAAAGAAGGGTCTCGTCCAAGTTGCTCTAACTGGTTAGTTTTGGTTTCAGGCTATAGAAAAAAGAAGATCGGCGGAAAGGATGGAAAGGACGAGAGTGGGAAGGTCTACGAGTGTAGGTTTTGTTCCCTCAAGTTCTGCAAATCTCAGGCTCTCGGGGGACACATGAACCGCCACCGCCAAGGCAAGTCCTTTCTGAGTTCCTTTCCGTTTGGCAAAGTAGTGGCTAGCTGGTAGTATTATTATATTTCAGACAATGGGTCACTGTTAGTCAATGATTTGGCCATGAAGCGTGGTCATGTCAATCTTTAGGAAAACAAAGCGTGGGAAGTTTGCTGAAGTTCTGGGTCTGAGGGTGTTGGATTTGATTTGATTTGTGTGTTGGATGGTCAGAGAGGGAGACAGAGACGCTGAACCGGGCTCGTCAGCTGGTCTTCAGCACTGATAGCCTCGTTCCTCAAGGGGCCTCTCACCTGAGGTATGTATTAGCAGTATATATTACAATGCACTACCTCCGTCTTTCTTCTGTGTCTCTTCTTTTATCTTTTTCTTCATTAACTCTTCTTTCTTTATAAGAAGTTTAGTCGAGAAAAGAGAGATTAAATGTCTCGTATGCTACTTTGAACTAAGAGGGTTACTCAAGTGATTTGATCCAACAAGAAGGAATATTTAGTGTGTTTTTGAACGTTATAAACATGATGCCTCTTGATATTCGTTCCTATTCAGCAAAACCTCTGCTTGCTTTATTTCTTCTACTTCAAGGAAATTAATTAAGGACGCCCACTTGATATTGTGATCTTAGCTGCTGCCAACCAGTCACACCAGGAGGCTATCATCCAGCAAGCAACATTGGCGACCCAGCATTGCCTCTCAGGTTCCCTAGATTCTTCCCCGCTTCTCCATCCACCCAGTTACCACCACCGACCCAAGCAGCACAACCACCTCAACCATATTTATATACCTCGCCCCCGCGCCCCATGTCCTTTCCTACACCTTATTCTCAACATCCAATGAACGATTATTTTGTTGGCCATGTCCTTAGTAGCAACCAACAGTGCAGCCACCCAAACCTTAGCTACGCACTGGACTCTAGTTATACTTGCATTGGTGCACCGATTGGGCAAGGGTTTGCGCCCGGTAGCGGCCGGGGCTCGGACTTGCTGGGATCAGCAGGAGGAGGCTCTGGTAGAGAAGGATCACTGCACAATCAGGAGGGACTGAATTGGGGTCGGAGCCTTGCAGGGACACAGCAACGTTTGGATCTTCCCCCATGATCAATCGGTTTCAAGATGGCATCTAAAGTGAGATTTTTTTAGTGATAGTTGGTACTATTAATCTGCATTGACATTCCATCCACGAAGACAGCCACAGAGAGAGAGGGAGAGAGAGAGAGAGAGACTGAGCAAGCTGACAGATGCAGTCGTGAAAGTTATATGTTCAGCTATAGTTGGCGTGGAGCTGTAGGGGTACTGAAGGGTACTCTGCATAGGGGTGTGAAACCCCACGGTTGAAAAAGTTGGGACAAGAAGTTAGATATGAACTGAAAGTTCCCAATGTGTTTCCATTTGGAGTTCGTTTTGCATGGCAACGATTTTCTTCGCTTGAAACATGTTTCTTTGAATTGCCATTTTTATTTTATTCTTACTTCTGCGGTTTATTTCGCCTCCTTCATTCGAAAGCTGAAGTGGGATGGGGTTCGTTTCTCTCTCTTTTCCAACGTAAATTATGGCATCTAATTTCTCGAAACACCCATGGTTGCGCTGTTAGACGATGCTTGCACAATAGGGAAACGACTTAGACAGAAGTTTCAATTCCATTACTCACTTTTTGAAAGTTTCCTGAGCAGAAACATCAAATCCGTCGAAGGTATAGCGTGTGTAGTTTTCCATAATACACTTTTTATTTCACTTAATCTGGGCATTTTCACAAATTAAGGGTTAACTCAATTTCTTCTCTCTACATTCTGGTGTTCAGGCAGATGCACGTGATCCACGTAGCAAACCTAAAACTTCTTAATTACGAGGTTTTAAGAATGATTTTAGGTTTTGTTTTGTATTAAATAAATTAAGAGGTTTCAAACAACATTTATTCTTAATTATGTTAGACACTCATAGATTTATTATAAATATTGCTTTATGTTAGACACTCATAGATTTATTATAAATATTGGAAGATACATATACTTTATAAAAAATATTAAGTAGAGTTTTTAGGTTGAAATGGTTGCAAGAGAATTTTCATAGTAATGATGGTAAAAGATTTAACAAGTGATGATTTTTCTAAATTCTTGTACAAACACAACAATTATTTGCGAAATAACATAAGGTGTCCAGTTAAGTCCCAAATTATTCAGCAAACATAGGCGAAAGTTGGGCCATTCAAAACAAAACCTGATGAGTCGTACCTGCTGGAACATCGTTACAAGCCGATAAGCTACTATTAACTTGACTAACAATGTCTTGTAGCAGTCAAGCTGGAAGTGAAGGACATTACTATATGCATTCCCAAACCCCATAGAAAACTTAGAATGAGAAAGAAACTCTATCATGTTAAGCATAGTTAAAATGGATTAAATCTTAAATTTCGATGCAACCAAAGGTCTATGGCTTAAACCACATCAGATAGCCGAAGTTATCCCATTTTCTTTTGGCAACCAGTGTTTCACTAAATAGCCAACTTGGGGAAGAAGCGGAGTATCAGTAAAAAGTATTTTGAGTTTCAAATACTTTTCCACTCCATATCGCTCGTAATTGTAATGTAAAGAAACCACGTTAAACTTAATATTAGAAAACTCAATTTCTTTAGTTACCATACTTCTACTCTCTATATCGTACCATTAGCCAACAGCTAAACAGCATTAAGGCTTCTGTCTCAGTTAAAATATATTAAGAAAATACAAGTCAAAATGAAAAAGTACCTGAAGAGGCAAAGGCATTTTCAGTAAATATTTTGCCTCTGACATCCGAAGTTCATGGCGAATCCAAGTGTGTGCTGATTTAGACCAGGCGACCTGAACCAGACGAACTAGGAGAATCTATACTCGTATCCAACTTTTGCTGTATGTTTTCTATTGTTACATTCTTTCGGGTTCTGAAGCCAACGAATACCTAAGAATCTTTTGACATTCTAATGCTAGCTGCCTAGAGTAGCTTGACTAAAGCAACTCAAATTTTCTGTCAAATATTAGACGTGGATGCGTGCTGAAGCGGTTTGTGTCTTCAGGGACAAAAAAGTGGAAAAAATTGAAGAGATCGAAGGGAACAGGAGTAGGAGAATCAAGGAGCTATGGAAGAGAGAGATTGTTCAAGAGATGTATGGCATTTATGAAAGGAACCCTCATTCCTTCACCCTAACCCTAGCCCCAACAGGTACTGACCAATGGGACGTAGGTTAAGCTGGACTGCAAAATGTTCACCCGTTTGACGCATCTTTAGTATCAGTTTGGAGCAACATCTCTGCCTCATACTGCGACTGCCTAACCAGATATGATTGACAAGCCTAAACCTAGCTGGACCCACGAGTGAACTTTTAAGTAAGACTAAAGGAAAAGGGTAAGGCGTGATTTCTGTCTCATAAACAAGCCCTTCTCTCTCTCCCTCCCCCGCCCGCGACCCCCCGCCCCCCCCCTCTCTCTCTCTCTCTCTCTCTCTCTCTCTGCTTCACTCCCTCGGTAAATTCTAATCTGGCGTGATGGTAAGTTGCCTCCAATTTCTCGAAGTCCGTACGACCTGTAGAGGCATCTAGGGATATACGGCCCGTAGACTGATTGTTTTGTTCGGAGGAGCTTTATGAGATGAAGCAGATGTTCTGTCAAGTAGTAAAAGACGAGCTGATTAAAAGCTTACATATGTCCTTGCAGCTCTTAAATAGATCGATTTAGATAGATCTTTTAAGTGTCTTAAAGCCCCACTTCAATGTCCTTCAATAATCTTTTAGTGTCTTAAAGCCGCAGTTCCATATATGTCTTACATAGATCAATTTCTGTCCTTAGATTTTATAAAAATATAACCTAAATGATCCGTTTGAGTTCTTGATGTCTTTCCATCATATGTCCGACAAATTAATGGAAAGTAACAAAAGAAAAACGAAGATCTTATTTAGCATTTGCTCCATCCAAACCTGATAGGACATCAAGTTTAAAAAAAGACTTGAAAGTGCTGGGGAGGTAAAGGTCCCCGGCACGGGACAGAATAGTTGTCTATGGTTCACACCAGTTTTCATAACTTTAGTTGCCATTTTCACCTAATGACTGAAAAAATGTAACCAAACAAGGGCAGTCCGACCCTTTCTCTTCATAAGGGAAAAGAAAAAAATGGAGCTCGAGTGGACTCCCTTGTTGCAATGAGCCATGGCATCTCAACCGGTTCAACTTTCGAATAGGGCGTCAAACTCCTTACGAACTCCTCTTCAGTTCGACACTGAACCATTGCAGAAACAGTTTAGTGACAATTCTCTCCCTCTCTTTCTCCATCCGGTGCGATCCCGAGATTTCTTCAAGAAATGTACGAGACTGTGGGTTCACGAAAATTGTACCGGAAGACAGAGAGAGAGGGGAGGTGGGGGCTGGGGTTGGTTACGAGGGCTCTGGGGATATGGAGCTGATGCGAATCCAGTAATAAAGTTAGCTTTGGATTATAGAAAGACTAGAATGAAATAATAAAAAAAAAATTTAAATATAAAAGGTTAAAAAGATAAAGATTAAAAAATAAAGTACAGAAATGTAAGAAAATAATTTAAGTGTAAGAATTAAAATAATTGAGACGATAAAAGTTAAAAAGTAAGGATACAAAATTTAAAAGGCAAAGCTTAAGAAAATATGAAATTCAATGACTTTTTCAAAAGTTTTCAGAATTGTCGTAATATTTTCATAACGTTATGTTTATAACTAAAATAACAGTGTTTTTAAATAAATGATTAAACCTAATGTTAAAAAAATTAGAAATACTCAAAACTTAAGTATAATAGGATCAAAGAAAATAAAAAATAACTAAATTAAGATTTTAAACAAATCAAACATATGATCCCAATAAATTAGAGACCTTAAAATAGTATGAATCCTAATAGAAATGAAAACTCCAGATAATAGGAGTCTTAACAAAAATAGAAATTTCAGGTAATATGAATCATGATAAGAATAAAAATTTCAAATAAGAAAAATGCTGACAAGAATGAAAATACCATATAATAAAAATCTTGACAGGTATAAAAACTTCATATAATAGAAATCTTGACAATTTAAGAATCTTAAAACAATATAGTTAAAAAGTCTTAAAAATATTAAAATTCTTAAAGAATCTTTAAGATACTCTTCAAGTTTGGTTTTTTTAACCCAAAGATATGGTTATTAGGACACTCAATGTATGATTGGGTCATTAGCATGAATCGCACAGTTGCTCCCGCATCAGGGTCTCTGTGATACAAAGTTCCGGAACTACACAAAAAGGTTGTAACGACTGTCAAATGTCTGGTCTCGGAGATAAAGGGGGACTCAGCACGAAAAGTAGACCTCTATAGAGTACTCTTATCTGTGCCATCACGAGCAAGGGAATGTTTAAATCTGCTGCATAGCTATATACTTGATTATATCTTTATTTTACATGTCTCTTTGTTTTACACGTTTTTTCCTACTAAAAGAGACTCGCATCTTTCCCTTCGTTTATAATTTTTAATTGCTTTATCTTCTTTTGCAGCTTTCACATCAGTTTTTCTGCCACTGACTCTCTCCCGCAGTCGCTTCATCTCGCTGATCGTACTATTCATTTATTTTGCTCCTCTCTATCTGGGAAAAAGAAACAGAGACTTTTTCTTTTCGTGCTAAAATATTCAGAGCTCACTGTCCCATCCGCCATGGATGTATGGCCTTCCATAAATGCCAAAGGAGCAGTTTCCATTGTTGTGTCGCTCATGCGTATACCAGAACCATTTAGATTCACATCTAAATTTCTAATGACACTTCTTTTTTAGAATTTGTTAAGCTTCTCGTAGTTTCCTGTTTTACAACGCACGTGAACCTCCTTGCTGAAATTTACAGAATGTTTTGTTTATCTGCTGCATTAAAGATCAGAATTCTCAACATCTTCCTTTTCTTTTTAACACTATTCATCCGTCCGTTTTATTCTGTAAATAAAATCTCAATCACATCCTCTTTCACGCCGTGGATGTTACATGTGTTCATATGTGCCACCCAAATATACTGTCTTTTTCTTGCGCACTTTCATATGAAGCCACCGCATCTTCTCTTCCTAAAAGCTTTCATATTGGCACGCCATTCACAAATCAGAGGATCTATGAAATCTTGCTCTTAGTGCAGCTTCTGTACACGCTTCCATACGGCAATAAGGTTTTTCCCATGTTGCTTCATGCGTTGACTCATGCCTCCGAGTTCTTTTGCGGTTGGTGCTCTCATGCTCTTGCAGTTCACACATGCCATGCTTGAATTCGTCAGACTCTTGGTTGCGTGTGGTCTTCAACTTCAAGCTGATCCAAATCTAAGCCTGCAGCCTCAACCCTCCCAAGCACCTTTCGTTGTCGTCTTTCATCTCCAACTACAACTTAGCTCACTCATGTGGAACATATTAAGTCAACTCAATCATATACTTGTCGTTTTTCGTGTCAGGATTCATAGAGTATCTTTTTCTTTCTATGTTTATCTTATATCCCAATAAACAAATATCTTCCTCCCCGAATATTTAACTTTCCTAGCATATCTCATCTATAGTTCTAAATGACTACCTTCATTGAAACACAACTATAAACGAGTGAATATGATGAAAATATAATCCTATTAAACATTACCATGGTGGAAATGGACTTATAAGATTAAATTATATAATTAGATAATCATTTCAAAAGAGGCATTTCTTTGCTTGTTGGTTAAGTTTTCAATATGGGTATTACCTTACGCTTGGGGTGAGAGGACTTAATAGATTTTAATGTGTCCAATAGTGTAATATGTTGTGCTTCTTACATATGGAGATGTTTCCTTTTCCTACAAGCTAGATTATAATGAAGAAAATAACTTTGTCATTATAGTATTAAAGTTCAAGTTTCAAAAAGACATTCAATTACTTGGAGATAGGTATATGTGAAAAGTATTTTCACATACTCAATGCAAAGGGTGTATCAAGATTTGATATGTGTCACTTATTGACAATATGTTGATTTTTTGTGCTTTTCATATGTGGAAAAGTCCCTCTGTTAGAAAGAAAATTTAAGACAAATCTTATCCTATATTTTCATACGGTATGTAAGTAAAAGACTCAAATTCAAAAGCCAACCTGTATTTTACAGAGGTTCCACTTTTAGAAGAAGCAATTAAGTTTGTATGTGAGGAGATGTTATTTAAACGATTAATATAATTGTTTCTCAGTAGTCTAAGTCTTTTGAAAAAATTATATTTAAAGATACAAAATAAAGAAAATCAAGGTCAAAATTTCATTGCTTTAGTAAGAGTGATAAAACACTCCATCTACCTTGGGAGAGAACCTAATGAGCCACAAGGTCAGGGTTTCAACACCCCCTCATTTATTTAAAATATATATGTACTTTGGGAGAGAACAGAAGTTAGGACTGGGACGAGGGTTTCTGATCCACCTATTCCCTTGCCAACGGCATGGAGAGGAAAAGTTCAGTTGCTGAACAAAAAGTCTCTGTTTCACTCCCTCATTTTGATTTCCCATCGGTAGGAAGCGGCACATTTCCTATACTTCTGCACGCCTACACTGCTAGTCCTGCTAAGCAAGCTAAGGAATGATGAATCCAAAGTTAAAAGTTTTCTCAGGGTTCACACGGTTCTGGCAAAGAAGTTTTCATCTATCATTCTGTATAATGCTACTGACCAAGGACTTAACTAGTGCCTAGAGGCTAGCTGGATCTTTTTTTTTTTTTTTTTTAATTTTTGGCCTTAAGCATAAAGGGAATCTAAAAGTATTTTGCAAACCAACCGCCACCTTTTTATTGCTTGCGCCAATGTTTTTGACCCTTGGATAGATCGTCTTTCTTCGATATGCTTTAAAAAATTACGTAGTTGGAAAAGGCATTTGCTAACGGAAATTTCCTGTATTCTAAAATCCTCTTTAACGGGGCGTGTACAGAAATATTAATCTTTGGGGTGTGTTTTTTCTTCAGGTATAAGGGTAATATAAAAACTAAGCCTATAAGAACAACAAGCCTGCATGAAGTTGAACCTACATCCCCCCTTTTTCAGAGTAAGGGAAAATGACAGCAGATTGACATGTTTACATACTATTTTGTCATCATCCTATCTGATTCGTTGTAAGTTAACCATTGCTTAGAGTATTAGGTTTAGTAGAAGCAAAGGGGACCTCTACATCCAAAAATAGGACATATATAAAATGCATGATATATATGTTTCAAGTTGACAAGTGCCTAATTTATTGGTGAATAGGTGTTGTTTAGAATTTTTTAGTCTTAAATTTAACATTTCAAAAGTGCATAAATAAGTGAGTACATAAGTTATTAAAAGAGAATTAAAAATTAAAAAAAATTAAACGATACGTGTCCCAAAAAACTATGATGATCTGATTGTAGAATTACTTATTTTCTTTCAATGTTATCGATATTTGTTTGTCTTTCTTTCAGTTGTTGTGGCCTTTAGATGAGACACTGCATCCATAATGTAATATGAGTTTTGTGTTAAACTGTAAAAATGTCAGTTTAACAAATAGGGGATGGGACTTCCAAAAGCAGATACTTACCGGATCAACTGTCGGTTTACATCTACTGCCGATGCAAAGTCAATTATGGGTGCCATAAAAAGGCCAAATCTTTTGGGCGGTTCGGGAGATAAAAACAAAGCAGTGAAAAAGTCCTTACAAACGTGTCTAGTCATCGTTTTAAGATGTTATAGGGTGGAACACTAGGATGGGGTTCTACAATAGCCACCTAATATTGACAGACATCTAGACCACAATAGATGATGCGATCAGCTTTTAGCCTTCACTATGCTGGTTATTTCAGTAGTGCTGCACCATGTGGAAGCATATACAAGGCGCAAAAAGTGAAAAATAAAGCTTTTTTTAGGTTTTATCACTGCAAGTAATGGTTGGATCGGGATCAGCAATTGAGTGGTAGAATTATTAGTTTCTGATTTTAGGGTTCCAGTTTCAATCTCCCTACCCATTTATGTATTCAATAAATAAAAGAATAATAAGAAAAAAAGCCTCAAACTAGGAAAAGGCTGTGGCAGGCAGCCATAGTTCTTAAAAGGCTGGACCATCGTGATTAAAATGTTGCAATGTGAACCTTAATTTCTGGTACGTCACATGTTGTACCACAATAATATTGCAATGAATTGAGTCATCGTTCACCAGAATGCGAAATGAATCAAGCCTAAACTTGAACTATGATTGTCGTCTAGGTAGCTGCTTCTATGCTACTCCATCTGGGATCGGAGGTTTGTTCCTGTTAGGGTATTCACATCTGAGTCTTTGAGTCCCATCTCCCGGCGGATGATCGTCGTCTGTGCTTGCCATGGTCGCTCCATCGTCATACTTGCATACTCATGTTTCGGTAATTGATAAAACAAAAGGGAATCATGTAACCAAAAACATGAACGCAAAAAGTAAAAAGGAAGGAGGTCATTTCAAGGGCAGGGAAAAAGACACAGATGTTAACTAAAGGAGCAGATCTTGAACTGACCAATGGAAGCGTCTCCATGTCAGAACGAAATTCAAGACGAAAGCGACTGGTCATTTCATCAAAATCAACGCGGGTTCCTAGTCTACTTCACGCGCTTGAGCCCCTCTTTCGGGATGCTATCATTTGCACAGGATATGTTCATTGGTCTTGCCCCAGCCAACCTACGTTACATCTTTGTCACACCCACAACAGACATCTCTCTATCTCTCTCTCTCTCTCTCTCTCTCTGTGAATGAAAAATATTGTACGGCCAAGTGTGCTAACAGATCTGTTTGCTGAAGTTTCAGGCATGATAGATAGAGGTACAGCGTCTTTTTTGAAACAGACGTGGGCTTTGTGTTGCATGAGACAGGGAGGACGTCGAGAAGCGTGACTATATTTTTCACATACGCATTCAGGTAACAGAAAAACTTGTCTCCGCTCGCATACATGCTTTCGCAGAAGGGGTTTTTCATTATGAAATTGAAGGTCATCTAGGCAACAGAGCTCTTCCACGGGTACCTAGGGGGCCTCAGCATCTTGTCACTGGAGAGAGTCTGTACGTCGTGGGTGTCTGGTATCAACAAACGAGAATGTTCTCGTAGTTCTGTCCCAATTTGAAACTTTATGGATCCGGGTTCAAAGCAAACCCCACAGTTGCCTCGGAATCAAATCATTTTTTCACAGTTCAAGTTACATAGGAACTATGTGTCTGGAGATTTGAGTGAATTACAGATAATGTGCAGCGTTTTCGGTGTAGGGAAATAGCATCCATTGGGATCTGTGGTGCCATGTTTAACCCCAACCGAAATGGGCTTTAGATGTTCCTGTCTAGTTTGCTCACAAGCTTTTTGATGGCCGGACATAAAAGCCTGGTTGAAGATTGACAGATAAAATGTCAGGGTTTTGGTGGTTTGAGTCTCACTCTCCTTCATTTCGTTATCTATGGAGTTTCTAAGCTCGTAGATTTAATGTCGACATCTTTGGTGCCACTTAAAAGATAGATAAACCTACGTCCTCTTTCTACCTTCAAATTAAGATTGGCAAGGACGCGACACTTAGAAAAGGAAGAAAAATAACTTATATTCTGTGACTTTATACAACCACAAGGTGCAGGATTGGCCACATAGCAAATATACAGAACTTGGAAAGCTACAGCACATTTATTTCCTGATAATATATGTAAACGCAAATCAGTTTTCCACATTAACACTCTCAAAGAATCAAGAGCAGAATTTTTCAATCTTAAGTCATTTCTATAATACAACGCAGTTACATAACTGATCCCGTTGGTAATATGCACTCTCTCATCCTCTTTTTAAGCCGATTCCTCCCATGGATTTTGGAAAGCCTGCTCCTCTGGCATCACAAGGATGCACCACAAAGCTCTAGTATCCATTTCAGCACTGCGAAGTGTTCCCATCTTTAAGCTTCAAGGACCCAAATTTAACGTTTGCGAGCTCCGCTGCTGCACGAGCAGCAGCAGATGCACGCTCTGCCGAGGCAATGGCAGCCCGAGCTTTCTCAAGAATCTCAGTTGATTGTGGTCTTGTCTCCCTTTTGTCATTATTAACTGGTTCTAAATCATTACTTCTTATTGATGGTTCAATTTCAGTAGTAGCCAAATGAGATGCAATGCTTGAGGGGCCAGGAACTTGTAGATGCTGAGATTCTTGTTTGATATTAGTAGGCATAATAGACTGTGCCCCATTAGAAGGAGAAGAGTTATTTTGACCTTCTTTGTTAGGAGCTGGGGGGAGTGCAGTTTCGGTGCATACTTGTTTTGATCCACCCTGAAGATCAAAAGGCCAGAATTAATAGCTGTACAAGTAAAATACATCAAAAGGCAATGAGTAGATTAAGAGACTTGGTTATTTTATGATAGGCACCCTACTATAACAAGCAAGATGGTTATAAGTATTTAAAATTTGTCCACAGGTATTTAATTCAAATGCATGAAGCAATTCACATTAAAGTTAACTAATCCATATTGAGAAATTGAAAAGATTACTATTGGTTACAGGCTGAATGGCAACCAAGAAGTTCACATATTCATGTCCGTGAGCACACAAGCACGAATCAGACCAAAAGAAATAAATAGGTGAAACTATTGTCTTGAAGCAATCAAGAAGGTTTATGGAAGAATGTATTCCTAATTCCTATCACAGTAACTTATTATCAGTCCTGAAGGTGGATATTCAAGCTTAACTTGAAAATTAATAGTCTTGTAATCAGGATTTGAGCTTAGTCGGTACAAAGAAGGCTCAAGGCACTCAAATTCAAATTGCTTGAATAGATTAATGACTGAAAACCCCAGCAAGCAAAGCAATAATTTCCTCAAGCATGCTTGAAGAATCAAACGGCTACAAGGTTGAGCTTGGTCATCTATTCCATTAATACCTTTAATAACCCCTTCCTAAATGAATCAAGCCCAGTATTTTGGTTTGTCTCAGAGTCCTATTGCAGAAGTTTCTATATCAAGATGTTAAATTTAACAAGCACACTAACGAAGAAAACATTTTCCCTCAATTAAGGATCAAATATCTATTTACTTATGCCATGGCAAACAATTTACCAAGAGAAACACTGAATCTACACCTTTTATTCCATACACTGGAAAGTCATTTGAGATGTCACATGAAGCTAAAAATCAGATCATGAAATATTATCCTTGATAGAGAAAATTTTCACTGACAAAACCCTATGCAAATGGGGATATAGATAAGGCTCCTTAATGAAAAGGGTCTCATAGAACACCTTTATAAGGCTTACTCGAGTCAAATGAGAAGAATATCTGCGCTAGACCTGTAAATTTTAGAGAAGAGGCACCAGTAAACAGACCCGGACAGAATCCTAATTAATCAAGAGCCCTTCGGAGCTCCCATACAGAAAACAACTTGAAAATGCACCGTACCTCCAGCATTGTATCAGATATATTGAATTTCACGGTACAGTGTTGTTAAAACATAGCGCAAAAGACTATGCAAAAATAAATAGGATACTTAGGGAACACATAATTAGCAGTTAAGCGGAGCAAATTCTATAAAATTCCAGGGGCAGGGAACAAAGGAAGCAGGATCTACTAATATGAAAGATTAATTCCACTTTATAGAAATCAAGTACTTTCTCTGCAGCGATGGCAAGGACTATGACATCAAGATGTGATGTCATAAACAGATCACAAACATCAAAAGATAAAGTAATGAAGAACTGAATATCAACAAGAAAATTAAACAAAAGTTGGTATAAGTACCAGAAGATCTTCATGTTTCTTACTGAATTCTGCTTCTGTGTTTGATGAATTCCATTCCACATTGTGCTCCTGTGCAATGTCCTTCAATACCTTGAGCTTTACCCCTGCAGCTGGGGCACTAATTGAGAGCTTTTCGATTATCTGTGAAAATATTATTAAAAAAAGGAAAAGGTATGTTAAGACATCAAGTCACAAATGGTTGCGCCTGAAAAATATCACTCTTGCAAAGATGAGCTAGCCACTAAACTGTGCGGTTGACACCAGAGTCAGGGCGAAGTTCTGACACGGCCATGACGAATTCCTTGCCATATTTTCCAGCAAACAAATTCTTGAGCTGTATCAAATCCGGCACATCTGAACATCTGGGGGCAGCAAATATTATGCTTGCAATAGCTTCCCGCAATTCTGATGGACAATCCCTGATATCATGAAAAGTTAGGTTACAACATTCGCCCACATACAAAATTTACTTTTGTTCCCTGGGTCCGAATAAAGGGAAAAAAAAATGACATACGAAAATTCTATATGAAGTGTTGGCTTTACAGATACCAACAACCACAGGTCCTCGAATAGTAAAGTTCCTTAACATTGGTTAAGCTAGAAGAACAGCTGGGCCTATCTAGGATATTGATGAAGAAATAGGACATAGCAACAGTAATTATACAAACATCCTCCCATTTTTTTTCTTCCAATCCAGAAAGCACTAAAAAATCATTTCTGTGTTCCAATTTTTGCTTCCACAAATGTCCAGCACTGAATTAGGATGTTAACTATCTCACACTAATTGATTCTCTTCAGGTCAGCAATTTGCTCAGTCCGGAATTATCTAGAGCCTAAGATGAGGACTATGTAATAAGCATGTTCTGCAAGAAGTAATATGACCTTCGAAATTAATTTATGCCTCGGTCTATATTCCCATTCCTATTACCTTGTCATTCTTTGCTTTCTTTTATACAAGTCAAGAGAGTTTACACAGATTCTAACCTGAGAGATAGCGGCTAGGCGGGCCATGTCTTGCTTCAAGAAAATGATAGTTTTCCATATCGAACCAATTGGGATTTTTGAAAAATGAAAGAAAAATAGGAATGGAATTGAAATAATGGCTGAACCACCCCTTTGTGAGTTATACTACAACACAAACAGTCAAGTCAACGTTGCAAAATACAGCCCCTATTTGACAGGCCCCTTCAGGAGATCTTTTTATTTTTTCCTCTTCATCTCTTTAGGTTGATTAGTTAGTGCAGTGATATTTTTCAATTCCTTCCTGCGTACAGAACATATTATGAATCCGTAAACTAATCCATTCAGATACATATCAGGCAATCCCGTATTTTGTATTTACTTATCGACTTCATCCACATTCTTTCGGGCTCTGGCTTTCACCTTGTCTTTATGCAGTCTCTAATTTCAACCAATTTAGTCCACAATCTTGCAGCCACTACCCTTCACCGTACATTGCCAGACTAACTCATTATCTATTCTTCATCTTCAAATTAATTGGTTCAATCCGAAGGTTACAATGCCTCAATTTTTCTCATATCGCTACAGCCATCTAACATTCTCATTTCAGCCATATCAGTTAATAGACACTGTTTCTTGACCCTATATGGCAAACTGTAGCAGACTCATCTCCTTCCCTTCAATGAGGTCCACAACCGTATAACACTTTACAAGCACCTCACTACTTCCTCAGTCTTGTGCTGATACTGCAGCTGGTTATGTCTACTACATATCCACAAAACAACATGAACCTAAAACCAAGTATCTACGAATGAAAAATTAATGTTTTCAGATATATGCTAGAATATTTGAAACAAGCTTACTAGAAAAACAATAGTTTCTAACTTAGCCTGAAACCTTATATCAAGTGATGCCTTGAAATGGACACAACTGCCTTAGACAGAGTCAAAATCATGAACGAAATATAACTAAACAAAAAAGGATAAAGAAGCCGACCAACTGGACAAGGAATATATCCCACCAACGAGCTCTAATGCTAAAATCCATTAAATTTTTTGTTATACTAAATCATTGAACTATGGCTCTTAACTCCTGATTGCAAGAAAAAATCTTTTCTCTGACACAAACTAAAGATTTAGAAATCTATCAAAACTAAATTATTTCTTAATAGAAAATTGAATAAAGAAAGTCTGTCATATAGTTATTAACTAGTTTAAAGAGTGGAACAGAATTACATAAAGCAAAGAAACCCTGTTCTTAATAAACTTTTAACTAGAAAGCAGAAGAAATTGAACTAAAAATATTTTTGGTATTTAAACGTCTTAGATGGGTCTAACTAAATCATTGGATAAAAGATTCACTTAAGTTAAAGATCAAGATGCAAGTGTGAAGAAGTGGAATTTTTTATTTCTGTTGAACTATGCAACTGTTAAATTGTAAATCATGTATCATGGTCTTCCAGTTCTTCTATCCTATGCTTCCAGTTAATATCATCTGCGTCAGAACTCAATCATAACCACGTGGTCAGAGAGTTATGCTCAGTACACGTCTAAATTAATAATCCAAGAATATCTACATTTCATCTGTCTTTTGACCCTTGCAAGTCTTAAAATTTTCCCAACATACTTCGATGAAACCTCTGGTAGTGAGATGACAGACAACAAGCCACTGGTAAAAGTTTCCATAATTTGGTTTCTGTACTGATGAATCGTGTCTTAACTACAATGATGACTACAAATATTTCTTCTTTGAACCAGAACTTCTAAAGTAGAAACAGTGCAAAAGAAGATTGACACAGATAGTTGACAAATTGAAGTAATTTAAATGGCAGTACATTCAATGTCAATGGACTAGCCTGGGCAATGGCCCAACATCTAAACGCTCAGATACACCATATACACAAACTAAGGAAACTGCCTAGCAGCCACTGGTGGCACAAAATGGGCCTTTGCAGCTAGAAGGCTAGGAATGCCTTCATTGCAAATAATCACTTCCAATTTGTAAATGATATGTAGAATTGCGTATTTTGTATGCAAGCAATGTGAATATCTTTGCACTATATAGTGGTTGCAGCAAGGTTGACAGAGATTCATGATGACATACTAAGAAACTAGGAACTTTTGCTTCACTACCTAAAAGATCAGTGGAGGTCCATTGGTTTTTTGGTGTTTACAAATCTTCGAAAAAAGGTGTACCGCAGATATGTCACAAATTGTGCTGCAACGAGACTTGGGTAGAGGGTGATTAGTTGAACAGAGCAACAAAATGTAGGATGTTTCTTGATTCCTGATATGGTAATCGATGCTTGTAAGAAAGCTAAATGACTAGTTAGTTGCAAATTTATGTGTGGAAGCCTAAATGTGTCAAATTTGAATCTATAACAACCAAAAATGATGATAATCTACTTTCGTGATATTCCAACTTTGTAACTTCAACTCTGTCATTTGAGATAAAGTAACTAGCCAGAAAAACAGTTGCAGTGGGCTTTTCAAGGTTTTCTGAATGAAATGAAAAAATGAAATTCCCAAGATCATTGATGATATTCTTTTTAATCTTTAAACCCTTTAACTAATTCATTGTCTTATCAGGAACTCATGAGGAGATATCTAGTGCCAATCACACTGTTAAAGTCTGATTAGGGAACTTGACAGTTAAGACGAATATAGAAGGCAACCATCTGTGGAAGAGTTCCATGTTAGCTATTGCTTCGTCATTTTAGGTGACAAGAAGGTTACGTTTTGGATTTTTGTTATGAGATACACAAATAAATGGATACATGCACAGTTTACCTCTGGCTTTCAATTATAGGAACACGAGCAAGAACAAACTCACAGAACAGCTCTAATATCTCATATGCAGCCCATATGTTCTGTTCCCTTATAACATGCTCCACCTAACCAAATTAATAAATGAGCACGAATTACTCTAGGGCCAGATTACGAAAACTAAAACACAATCAATCAATCAATCAGCATATGTTTGAAGTGTACCCGGATTCGAGCTATTGCTTCCTGGCCAGCCAGCAAAAACTGCGCTATCTCCTTGCGCATATGTTTGAGCTGCACATCTCTCTTATTTTGCAGCAATTTGATGCGTGAGATCGACAAGCTCAAGCATGTTTTGCTACAAAACCATCCCAACAACATTAAATATGGGCAACCCACAAAAATTAAAGTAGGAACAAGAAAAGAACACGTTCATTCAGTTGCAAAGCATAAAAGTCAACTCTGATAGGAATTTCTAAGATCGCACTTGGAAGGGAAAATGAAACAATGAACTATGGATCAAGACATTTCATAGAAACAGCTCATTTTCAAGAAGCAACAAGTTCCCTTGACTAGTAGAAGAAGTACAAAAAAAAGCTTTGCAAGACACCACAAAATTCATTATTAGATATTGGGTATCGCATAAAAATGGTAATTACAACAAGACACAACCCTCTAATCCCAAATTTCACGTAATATAAACCTTAGGTGCGAGAATATAAGTCTTATCAACCTAGATTATAAAAGCAATAGGAAGTTTAACCACAATTGGGAAATAAAGATACAGACACCGATGAATTAATCCCATTCGATAGAGAAAAATCAAAAATTGATAAAATGGGTGGTTGAGATGAAGAAGACTGCTATGACTAACCATTTTGTGCCAAAAACACCTCTGTTGAAGAGCTGGTTTAAGAGGGACATCGATGAATAATCGGCAAAGTCAGCCTCCGCTAAATATGATCCAGAATGAATCTTTCACTGTCCACTTCTCTTTCTCTGTGACCGAATCATAGGAAAGAATAGAAGTCTCAGAAAGGATCTCTGGGTCTCGGTCTACAAGATCGAGCGAGGGTTAGGTGCTGTTTGGCTTCGCCTTTTTTGTTTCGCCAAAACGCGTTTTGTCGCATAACAAGTTCTAAAAGGTCTCTTGGTTTCAGTCCAACTACCGGTTGTGTGATTTCCTTAATTAATGGTATTATTAATCACAGGACATGAAGATGTTAAAGCCCATGTTAAAAAATATAAAGGCCCATGTTTTTCTTTATGTACCATCCGCCCAAGCCGTATACACTTTGTATGCAATTAGAGTAGAATACAGAGCTTGGAGTATATTGGAATCTATTATGAAGGATGGAAGCTTCTTGTCACTCCCACTAATGGCGGTTGTAAAACAAGAATAAAGTATTAAACAGGTATTGATTGGATGTTTTTAGGACTCCGACCTTCCCTTTCTTATGATTAAACATTGCTCAAAGGTTATGGGATGGGGGGATTAACTGAAGTGATAATGCAGAGAGCCTCACTAGCCAATTAATGACAGAAGAGAGCATACTACAGCAAAATCCAAGGCTCAGTGGCTACCTTTGAATAACCAAAGTTCCAGCTACTTTGAAAACATTCAAACTAGGAGAAATGAGTCCAAAAACTTGTGTCTTGATCTATTTATATTACTTGTTTGCTGTTCGGTTTAATATTTGTGCTTAAACTTTGCTATCAAATGAAACAGAGAACATATTGTAGTTCTTTTAGTGGAGAGAATTTTTGCAAGAAATACAAGACTAAACAAGTAAGTTTTTATCACATAAGAAAATAGTTTAACTAATAAATATCGTTACTTCTAAATGCAAACATATTGAACATTTCTATTTATCATTCCTGGTAAAATATTGAAACAAACTTACTATATGATGAAAAGATTAATAAAATCATGGTTAGAGTTAAAAATGCATGGTGCTAAAGTTACATAGAACCATTTGTGTGAATAAAGCTAAGAACGGACTTGGCAATCGAGGGGTCAAGAATTGAACTTATTAGCTTCTAAATCTATATGGTTGTCTAGAGCACACTGTCTTATAAAAGCCAGAAATTTTGAAGCCTTCGACAACTAGGAATTAGCACATTGACAAAAAGAAATCCTCAAGGCTAGCGAGATTAGGAGGCAAACCATTTTTGCTTTTGGAACTCCAACATAATAGTTTCAATAATAGTGAAAAATCATTAAGTATATGATCCCTACATAATCAATGCCGGTATGTCTAGTAATTATGAATTTACTAGCCACAGGAGGAGTTTTTTAGGAATTTCTTGCTACTTAACCATACAAAAGGAAAAGTTTAACCACATATCACTAAATTTGTGAATGCCTCTTCTACATATTTTATTTAAAATGAAAGAAATGGGAGGATTTTTGATAACATTGTGTATTATGAAGTTGTTATCTTGAAGCCATTAAAAAGGCTTATAAGAAATATATTTCATTGTGTAAAAATAATTTCAAAACAACTAAAAATATTTATATTTAACATGTCTAAAAACTTAAAGAAACCATATTTAAAATGACATGACATGGTGAATAGCACTGCTTTTGCAGTGCCACTATGTCCAAAGAATAAATTTTGATTCTTTTATTGATCATTTAGTCTCTTTTATTGTTCCACACCCTCATGTGGTAAATCAGAAACAAAATGCAGAATGTTCTTCTTGTCTTCTTCCCCCTCTGCTCTCTCTTCCTTTTTGAATGTAAGTGCAAGCTCCTTATTCCACGAGAGGACCTTCCATGTCGCATGTCCGGTAGAGCAGAGTAAGTAACAATGATTTAATGCAGTCTGAAGTCCAAGGGAGTTCCTAGTTAAGGGAACATCGGGAATCAAGCCACGCAACAATATCATTAAGCACTACAGATATCCTGGCATCAGGTTCCCCTTCCAGAAGGCAGTGATAACCATCTTCGTATAGTTTTAACGTTTTGTCATTGGTAGAGGCCTTCTCATAGAGAAACTGGCTCACTAAAGGATCCGTCACCTTATCTGCAGCTCCATGAAGAATCAACAATGGAGATGAAACCTGAAACACACCCGTATTAGTTGCAGTGCTAAAGCAGTATAACAATGTCTTGATGATGGCACAGAAGAAAATACAGAAGGAAACTGACCCTCTCTACTTGTTTCTCTATTTCACCGGTCACCTTCAGCAGTTCCACAGCAGTTCTCAACCGTGTTTGATCATTATAACAAATCACATTGTAGACAGCCTACAGTACGAAAATGCAGATTTTATCATTCAAGAATCTTTGCAGAGAACAATAGAAAAACTAATAGCATCTGGCCGAGTAGATAAGAAAATTAGTAACTAGAATGGTTTGAATTGACTGAAATGCTAGTTGATAAAATTTTGTTGGTAATTAGGAAAGAAAGTCAAATTATGTAGGAGGGAGACAACTTAAAAGGATTGAAGTGAAAGATCAATCTCTTTCTTTTCTTTTTCCTTATTATCAAAATTTATGAAACATTAATAATTTCCGGCGCTGGAAGAGAAAATTGGCTTCTTTGATGATCGCCTTTTCCAGGGTTTATTCTGTATGGAGAATTTAGCATCCTGAGACAGACACCAAGCATCAGAATGTTACGCATGAAATACATTAAGTTCATGTCCCAAAAGAAACAAGAAAAAAGAGAAATATATTGACATTCACTGCTTGTTTTGTTACTTAAAATTCACAGATATGTAGGACACTTCAGTGGCCTCAATGTAGCTGAATATCTTCCACCTCAATTTACCTCCTCATCTGGGCTTAAATGCTCTAGAGTCGGCAATGTCCTTTAGATTTGTATCAATCAGCATATAAGAGGTTCCAACACCTCTATCACTGCAGTGCTAAACTGTTCATTTTCTTTCTGAGATCTAGCACGTAGGCCAGAATACTTCAATCTGTTCATTTTCTTTCTGAGATCTGGCACGTAGGCCAGAATACTTCTGAATGTTCAACTAGATGTTGGATCATACTGAATGACAACAAAAACGCATGTTCAACTGCATATATATGTATATATAAGAGTAAATAGAGGACAAACCATTTCCCTTTTCCTCTGATCTCTGAAGGCTATCTTAGCTAGATCTTTCTGTGGGAAGAGCTTTGCTTTTGGCATGACTTTGGACATGAGGGTTAACGCTTTCAGAACTGGAGGTGGAGGTTTCACGTCCTCTGCAATCTTAGCAGGAACTCATTGTCAGCAGATTTATGAGTCGTTGAGTGAAGGGACAAGTCAGGAGGCCAATAAATAGTTTTGAAGGAAGAAGGAAAGAAGGAAAGAGAAAGAGAACTCACATGGAAATTACATTTTAATCATCGTTTGAAGTGAATGGTATAGTAAAAGTAAAATAAAGCACACTTAATACATTCCCCAGTCATCACAGTAAAGGAATGTTTTTCTCATTGCATCAAATGGATAATACTTACTCTTCTATGTCAGTATGCATGCAAACACAAATGGCTTAGTCTTGCTCAGAGTTAAGCATTTTCTCGCCACTTCAACTTTCCAGTATCAGAATGCATCTCCTAATGAGTGTGAGCAAATACACAATACAAATCGTATTTCTTCTATACAAATTTTAACAAGCTTTTAACAAGTTTTTAACATCATCTTTTTATTTCTTTTTCTCCTGGTACATACAATTAAGTTACATTAAAAATGAGTTGTTGTCTGAGCATTGTCATCTTCAGGACTACAGGGAGTCATTAGGCATGTTTAGTTTATGCACCCGTATAAAGGAGACATTTTAGTCTACCAATTAAAAAATTAGTCTAACTGTATAACAAATCCCCACGTAGTCACATATAAAGACACTATGTATTTGCCATGGTTAAACTATAAGGACACCTCCTCTTCTTAAGGAGAATAATCAATGCTCATATATCATGTCTCTAAGACTGCTGAATCAGGTGCACTGAGAGAAAAGGCAGTAATAATTCGGACACTGTATGATACTCCTCGTAAGATGCGGAGGTAAGGAGACCTTTATGAACTCAATGCACCATACCAAGTGCAAGTGGTACTACCATGTCTACAGAATGATTAGAGAGCCCCCAAATGGGTTGTTAGGATAGAGGCCTTTGAAGACATGGGCTCTAGCTGTCTCCATGCACCCAAAATACAGAACGATGTTCCTTCTTGTCCAAGGTAGCTCTCACCTGGCAACCACATTCTGGAAACCCACAGGACTCATACTTCCAGACAGCTATTGTAAGCTTCTGCACATTCCAAAATCCTAGATGAAGACACTGGGCATTTTAACTCCCCAAATTTATTTTGGAATTTTCTTCTCCTTCTCATTCTTACATCAAGCTGTGGACCCCGCTTAAGTCTCCCGTTTATCTTTCCCATATCCCTTCTACACTAGGGACCCATGCAAATATGCTAAGGGGTTATGAAACTCAAAAGAAGGGAAATTAAACAGCAATCCACACGTACGGATATGCCAAATTAATTAGCTACAAAATTAACAGTCTAGTTTCAAAAATAATTAATTTCTACAGATCTGGATTAAAAAATGAAATTTAGACGAGGGAAAAATAGGGGCTTTCAAACTTTTTAACTTCAAGCTGCTCATAGATTGCTAAGAAGTTGAGACATTAGCACCAAGGATTTCCTGAACTATTCACCATGAATGGTAGAAAGTAGGAATGGGCTTACTTTACACATTGGCGCTACAAGGATGATCCCGTCCCATCCTTGTGGTTCCTTTAGATGAGCTTTAAGGGCAATGGCTCCACCCATGGACTGTCCCAACAAAAACCGGCGCAAGCCTCTAAATTCAGGTCTTCCTTCCAATCCAAACATAAAGCAGAATCAGGAAAACAGTTTTGTCAAATGAATACACAAGATCTGACAAAGATGCAGTTTATTGATGATGAAGCTGGTTCTGAGTGGATTTTACAACGACGCACCTTTGGTTTTTGCATAATTTTCTATAACGTTATCAACAAGTTCATCAAAGCTTGGGATATAACCATGCAACCCTTCAGAAAGGCCGAAACCAGGATGATCCAAAGCAAAAATTACATAGCCAGCCGCAGCAATTTGCTTGGCGATACCTGAAATTCCAAACTCGTCATATTTCTCCAAAAAGGAAAAAGAAAATAAAAAGAAAAGGCAATTTGATTTGCATAAAGCACAGTAAAATAAACAAAACAAACCTTCGAAAAAAGAACATGATCACAAACCTTCAAAAAAGAACGTGCAGGTGTCACCATAACCATGGCAGAAACACAGAACACCCTTGATGCGAGCACCTGGTGGCGGCCTCCAGCTTTTACAGAAAATTTCTAATCCCTTTGAGTTCCGCTCGTACCACTACGACACCATTGATATCAAATTCTATAACTACAACCTCAATAGCCCTTAATAACCAAAAATATGCGGCTTATTTTCGGTGGATATTTAATACTTGGTTCCTCGTTAATAAAGAAGAAGACTTTGTTCCAGTTCCAGGTAGAAAGCATTGCTTACCTCCTCTGTTTTGATGCCGGTAGGAGCCATCTACCCACCAATCAAAACCCATTGACATTCACAAGAAGCCGGAAAAGAAAAACCAAAAAATCATCAAAATGACATAATATACAACTAAGGCAAGTATATGTATCTAAAATATCAGAAATACCAAACCACAATCATTGCGGGATCAAACCAACCGTGAACAAGCAATGATCAAGCTGTTGCTGGACCTCCACAAATGCCAAGCGGACCCGTCTACGAGCGGGAGCAAAGTCCAGGTTCTGAGAAGCAATTGCATTCAGCTCCTCGCTCACCCCTTCGATTGGCGACCTTTTCTTGGCTGTGACTAAAAGGTGAAGCCTTGGCGCCGAAAGTGAGGTCTCTGGGTTGGTTTTGTGACGGGGAATAATGGGTTGATAGTGCCTTCGAGGGAACTCGATCGGAGATATCGACCTCCGGGGCAAGCGACAGAGATCCGATGGTCGGAATCTCAGCGTGAGCGACAGGTCCATGGCCCTGGCCACCTGGGGGAAAGCAGTCAACCTGGAAAACTCACCAACCCCACTGCCGTATTGTCCTGTTCCTTTTTACAGCATAGCACGGGTTAGCATGTCAACGTTGATCATGTGGAAAACAAATAAAATCAAAGAAATTGTCCTCCTCCTTTTTACATCGTAATTTGTTGAATTTTAGGTCTTTTGGGAAGTTTCTTTTACCCAGAACACTGTTGATCTTGACATGTGCCTAGATCCTTCATCTTCTTACATCCTTGGTCCTCATATTACTACAGGATATAAATAATTCTCTTCTGCAGGGATTCATCGAGTGGGACTAAACCAGATCAGGATTAACTGGCGGCAAAGTAGATTAACAATTTGCAGACGGCACATGGGACATCATGTGCAAGACAACATTAAATCTACTTCCAGAATATAGTAATGCTTCACATACAGCAAGGGGTTCAGGTAAGGATCTGCCCCACTTCTCTGCAACTCCACCAAGGACAAGAAACAGATTGACCTGCAATGCCACGATGTGATTAACTCATTTGAACGTGACAACTTTTGTCTCACACAATCACTATGGATTTTTAGAATATACATCTCTGGACAACTTGTTTGTGCATTAGAACGTTTTTTCTTGAAACTAAATTATGAGATAAAGTTAAAGAACTCATTCTTATTAAAAAAAAAAAAAAAAATTAAGATTTTGCTTGTGAAAAAAACGATTAAATAAAATTTAAGTAGTATGTGATTTTTATCACATCGTTACATGCTAAGATAAGTCGGTTTTTCTTCTTTATTTCCTTCTCTTTGATAAATAAAAAAAAAACTAAAATAAATAACTTGTAAAAGGGGGTTTAAAGCACATGAGGAAACTGGTTTCGTCCAAATACAGCAATCCCTCAGTGTAAGTATGAAGACAAACCTTCTCTCCGTTCTGGAATGATTCCCAGTGATTCCCAAATGATCTCCCTGAGTTCTGAGGTTAAACCTCACTTCCTTTGCAGAAGCCCAACATGAGTGCCCACACGTGTTTGATTAAATTCTATCATTAGCACTCAAGTTATAAACTTAACAAGATTTTGAAGGTATCCAATATGAACCACAACTTTTTCCTTGGGTGTTTGATATGTAAGGAGAGAGACTTCGGGAAATTGACAGCACAAGATGGCCCACAGTTGCCAAACTACTACCTTTATCATTCATATTTTTATAATCAGTCAACGTCGGAGAAGAACAATCAGGTAGAAAAACAGCACTGCTTAGAATTTTCTTGTTCATAGAAGACTAATAAAAAAAATTATGGGTTTTGATTGCTTTTATGTAAAATCCTTCCGTTGACTTAACTTTCCCCTGTTTAAGTTTGTGGAATTCTGAGGAAACAACACGTAGTTTCCGATTCAGTTGCCAAAGGAGTTTCCCTGTAACCAGCGAGGTGATTCTTCGTTTTCTGATTGAAAGCCTTTTAATAATCAGGACCATAGTTAACTGCTTTTTTCGCTTTTTGTTTTTACAAGCTCCCAGCTAAAATAGCGAAAATTCCCCTAATTAATTTTGTCCACAAGCCACCGCAAAGATTTCTGGAAGTAGATTTCATCTCCCTCTTGCAATTATGTAAGACTCCAAAGCACCTTCACCAAATCCAAACCCAGATAATCACTCACGGCTTTCAGCAAAATGACTTCATCACATCAAGATTTATCACCATGTGCGGGGAGCAGAAGAAAATGGCCTATGCCCGCCAATTGTTCGATCAAATTCCGGACCGAGGCATCGCATTGTGGAATGCAATGTTCAGAGGGTATGCTAAAAGTGAGTCATACAAGGAAGTCTTGATTTTGTTTAGTCAAATGTGGAGCTCGGGCGTAAAACCAAATCTCTTTACTTTCCCTATTGTTTTGAAATCTTGTGGGAAAGTTGATGCATTCGTGGAAGGCCAAGAAGTTCATGGTGGAGCAATTAAGGGTGGCTTCGGAGCAGACCAATTTGTGGGTACTACGTTGATAGATATGTACGCTGGTTGGGGAGCGATTGGAGCCGCTTCCAAGGTGTTTGGTGAGATGGTTAAAAGGAACGTAGTTGCATGGACTTCGATTATTAGTGGCTATATTTTGTGCCGCGATATGGTTTCTGCACGGCGTCTTTTTGACTCTTCACCTGTGCGAGATGTTGTGTTGTGGAGCATCATGGTTTCGGGTTATATTGAAGTGGGCGATATGTTAGCAGCCCGCAGGCTTTTCGATGTGATGCCGAACCGGGATGTAATGTCTTGGAATGCTATGTTGAATGGTTATGCAAATAATGGAGATATTGAGGAATGTGAGAAGCTATTTGAAGAGATGCCTGGGAAGAACATTTATTCTTGGAATGGATTACTTGGAGGTTATGCACATAATGAGCGTTTCTTTGAAGTTTTGCAGACTTTCAAAAGGATGCTAATCGAAGGTAATGTGCGTCCTAACGATGTCACACTTATGACAGTGTTGTCTGCGTGTGCAAGATTAGGAGCTATTGGTTTGGGTACGTGGGTTCACTTATATGCTGAAAGCAATGGTTATAAGGAAAATCTTTACGTTGGGAATTCTTTGATTGACATGTACGCAAAATGTGGGACTATAGAAAAAGCAGTTGACGTGTTCAAGGCCATGGATACGAAGGACCTGATTACATGGAACTCCATAATCAATGCTTTAGCAACTCATGGCCGTGGGAATGATGCCTTGGCTTTGTTTTGTCAAATGAAAAATGCTGGAGAAGTACCAGATGGAATCACCTTCATAGGAGTTCTGTGCGCTTGTGCGCACATTGGATTAGTTGAAGATGGCTTTTCCTATTTCACTTCGATGGTTGATGATTACTCAATTGTACCTCAGATTGAGCATTATGGCTGCATGGTTGATCTACTGGCACGAGCTGGTCTCTTGGACCAGGCTGTAGAGTTTGTGAAAAAGATGCCCATTGAAGCGGATGCCATTATATGGGCTGCCTTACTTGGGGCATGCAAGATTTACAAAAACGTTGGGCTGGGTGAACTGGCTCTTGAACATCTTATTAGACTTGAACCGAAGAACCCTGCAAATTTTGTCACGCTTTCAAATATATATGGGGATCTTGGGAGATGGAAAGATGTTGCCCGTTTAAAAGTTGCAATGAGGGATACGGGGTCCAGAAAATTGCCAGGATGTAGCTTGATTGAAGTCAATGATTCTTTTGTTGAGTTCTATTCCTTGGACGAGAGGCATCCCGAGAGAGAAGAAATATATAGAACCTTGAGGGGTCTGACAAAACTGTTAAGATCATCTGGATGGGACGAAGATCTGCTGGAGCTTGGGCAGGTAACTTAAAGACAAAGGGGAGATAAGACATGCGTTGAGTTATTTATATTTTCCTAAGCTCAACCAACAATTTGACTTGACAAAATTATGTCTATCTGCTTGCTTAACATGATCTCATTGCTTAAAGATTTTCATCTGGACATAATCTCTTATGTTGGAGGTGCGTACGTATTTTAGATAGGTTCGGTCCTTTGTATTATAAATAAGACCTTTACATGTACAAATATTTTATGTGAAAGCAACATACAGAGATTACAATTCCCAATTCCTAACTTTCCCATCCTTTTCACTGTCTGTCATCTTATTCATTGGACGACAATTGCTTCATAAAAAAACGCAGCAGCAATGACAGCAGTTTCGGGAAGCATACTGGTTACACCAAACCTCTGATGTCCTCACATGATTCGGGCTTTGTACAATGACAATGTTAGATAAGTTTAATTGCCTGGGTTTGATGCATCGGGCAGTTGTTTCAAGGTCAGGCAATGCATGGCATAAACTGACCACGGGAAGTAACAGTTTTTCCCCTGACGACTCATCTCGCTATTCTATTTATTGGAAAAGACACGGGAGGGAAAAAATTGGGGCCTGGAACTTGAACTGGATTCTGGGTACTATCTTTCATTTGTAAACAGAGGTCTAACAGCCGCGGGGGGGAGGAAGGATCTTTGAAAGGTGTGAAGATCAAAATCGAACAATTTTTTCTTTTTAACATACTTTGTTTTCAAAAGAAAGAAGAATCCACACTTGACGAAAGCAAGATGGTGCTGTCAATTGCGTCAAAAGCAATTCTAGCTGATTGTTGGAGAGATGAAATTCCGGATGAGTAAGTTTATTGCATATTCAGCTTTCGATTCCTACAACATATTCACTTCCTACATAACTCCTTTTTCCCCACTTGGAAGTATTTAGTCAAGAAGAACTTTATTAGAACGAGCTTAACTACGGAGCTAAACGGTTTAGACCTGTTAGCATGATAAGTTTAATTACTCTTCTATATCAGCAACTAATAGGCTTCCATAAGCTTGGTGTGTCCCAAACCCTCATACGCTCGTAACAATTTCATCATACTTTTAGCTTGATGTCATGATAGCCTATTCTATGAGCTCTTACTTTGGTCCCATCTAGGTAGCCTTTTCCTATAGCTTAATAAACTCAATCACTAAGCTAAAGGGCCTAAACTTATTGGTCTAATGACCTTATTTACTCTTATATACCACCATAAACTTGGTGTATCTCAGGCTCTTGTAAGCCCATGACAACTATAATACCAAACCCAATTACTAAGGTAAAAAGTTTAAACCTATTGTTATGGTGGGATTAATTATTCTTGTATATCATCAACCACTAGGCTATGTAAGTTTGGTTATGCTTTTGATCCAATGTCCCAATGGCCCATTCTACAATGACTCCATTCTAGTCCCACCTAAGTAGCTTTTTTTACAAGTTATCTTTTATGTAATTCAAACTTAAGACATTGAAGCTATTTCTTATATCAATTATAATGAACTTAATCACTGAGTTAAAAGGCTTAAACTTATTAGTATAATAGACTTAATAACTTTAGTATACCAATAAGGAGCCCAAAGTACACGAAAGAAAAGGGAAACTTCGTGCATTGGAAGTTTTCCCTAAAAAAAGCTGTTTGGTGCTCTTGATTGTAGGGCAGTTAGTGATCACTGCTCCATTCTTACCTGGTAGTATTGCAATCTTTTATGCTGCAGGGACGTCACATAACACATAGATTTGCCAAGAAATGGAACCGGTTAAATTGAATAGTTTCGAAAACATGGAGAGACGGAATGGGAGAACGACAGAGAGGGGAAAGAAAGAAAAATTATTGGAACTGTAGCCTTGGATGGGCTTTGGACAAAAGCCCTGAGGGAATTGCAAGTTTGGACCGAGACAATCAAAACACAACAACTTTCAAGCGCTAGGCTGCTGTTGTACCTGTTGGATTGTAGTTTCCGTGCATCCTCGCTTCGTTCTAGTTTCTTCTGGGAAGGGGGGTTGGAGCTCTTGTCCTGCACCAAAATAAGATAACAATTCTCTCTCCGCTACACAACGACACAAGTGTCATATAACACATGTGCATCCGCAACTTGCCTAGTATTTTTTACGATGTGTTTTTCGTGACAGAGACATCATACTGTTGTAGGCCTTTTAACAAATACTAACATACGCGTATCAGTGTGCTCATCATCGTCTCAGACGGTCTTGTAAAGTGTCTTAACTTGAAACCCTCACTAAAGAAAAGGAAAACAATTGAATAACCATTTCCATGTTGACGTTCGTGGGTTCCACTCGGAACAGCTCTTATGCTCAGGATCAGGTCGTATCCTGATTTAATAACTTATGCCCACCTTCTAGATTACTTAAACTAACACTACCTGCTTTGTACATATTAACTTAAATCTTAATTTTTAATGGGTGTTCAGCTTGATCTTCTCATCCTCTTTGATAAATAAAACAGTGTAACCTTATTTTGATGAGTTTGGCGGCTTCAGAACCTGACCTGACATGCAATGTCGAGTTGTAGGCTGTGCCAAGTGGATCGTAACCAACGCGAGTTCTGTTTATCGTTGTAATCCATTTTCTTTTTGAAGTTCATTAGCACCTTAATCTCATTTCTGTCTCTTCGTATGCTTTTGTTAACTTCAAACGCATGGGTTAGTGGTAGTTGGTGGGCACATATGTTGGTCAACTTGTTTCTTGGTAGAGTCCAGCGAGCCACCGGAAAAAAATAATGAAGCATGACTCTTTTATTTTTTTTTTTGGGTTGAGGAAATGAACCAGGACTAGTTATGTCTTTCAAATGTTTTGATGAACTATGAAGTCGGTGACCCTGCAGAATCTAAAGGCACATGTTCTATGCAAATTGCCCCTCGGGGAATACTTTAATCCCTACTAAAAAACTCGCAAACCTATAGAACTGATGTGGCCATGATTTATTTTTAAGTTATGATTCAAAGATGGTTATGATTGGGTTCGATGATTGCAGTTTTCTGTTTATTTTCATGTCATCCGTTTTGAACAAAAATTACTTTCAAAAATAGTTTGTAAGCTAAAATAAAGTAAACATTATAAAAAGACCTTAGATCAAGGTAGCTTGGATCTCGGTTTCAAGTCAGCATTGGATGTGTATGAGCGCGTGTGATAAAAAAAAAAGAAAAGATTTTTGTCAATATCAAGTATTGAAAGTGGAACCGAATATCTCTCTTAAGGAGGTGAACACATTCCTAAAACCTCTTAAGAACACTCATTTTGCCTGGTGATTGTTACAAATATAAAAAATTATTCTCAAGATTACTTAGTGCTTCAATAACTTTATCGAGCCAGTTGGTTTAGAAAACATTTCCAAAAAGAAATTGCTCACATTCAACTTGATTAAATAGACTATCATTGTTTCAAGAATTGCAAGGAATCTAAGTTCCATTTTTCCTTCGGCATCAGGGGTTTGTCAAAGAGAAAAAGGCTTACAACTTGTCTAATGAAATCTCACAGTTAACATCACATAGGGTCTGCCGACAAAGGAATCAGCTGGTTTTGCCCCAAGAAAAAAGGATGGAATTCAAGAGTAAAACTGGACTCGTTCCCACAAATGGCCGGCAAGAACCACTTTGGATGGTTTTCGATGCCGACACTTCCCTCTTTAAGCGGGGTCCCGATGAACGGTTTCAATGATTCAAACTGTGGCAATTGTGGGATGAGCTGGGAAGAGAATATAGAAGCAATAACAACTTAAATTTCAACGTTCGAAGCAATTAAAGTCGTAAGAAATGTTCAAGAAAACCAATGAGGGAAAGACGTCGGCTGAAAATGGTTTCGTTCAGTTTCTGATTGAGAGAAGATTTACAGGATGGTCGGTGCAAGGACATGATAGCAAACGATGAAACTTGGAAAACACAACATCAAGACTATGGAAAGAATGATGCCACAAAGATCATGTTCTATAATTATTCAGGCACAAATTCATGTGCTTATAGGGCATTAGTAGCTTTATGGTATCACAAGACTTTTTCTGCTGTTCATTCGTTTAACAAGGTCGTCATATATGGATGTCAATGTCAATCAAGTATGAGTATATACAGAAACGGAGCCTTGCTTACTTTACCTTAAAGTTTCATATTTCGGAAAGGTTTTCCAACCTCCTATAATCAAATTTTTGAAATCTCTCCCTCGCAAGAAGATATAGATAACTTTTTGACCCTGGAAATCAATGATGCAATGATGGCTCCTACATAATTACAGACCTCTAAACCTAGAAATGCCAGCTTCTCTCAGCAGCTTGTTGGCTATGGAGGATAGTCTCGTATATGGCCCCCTCTGGCCAATGAAAATCCCCCCACAAAGTTCTTTCCCAGTCAGCTCTCATATTTGAATCTATTCCTAGACGGGTTTATGATGAGACAGAGAAATACTAGCTGGGATGAATGGTCGGTTTATAAAATCATGGCATTCGACGGTAACATTAAAGGAACATTTCAGTAAGTCTTCTTTTCAACATTTTTAAAGTTTTTTTTTCCCTTAATTTCTTACTAGCGTTCGCGTTAGACTTCATGGCTACGTCTGAGATGTTAGGGTTCAAACTTCTCCATTTTCTCCCCCAAGAACTCTGCTGACTTCAGAAGCTCTAAAACCATGATCAACACACAATGTTGCCCCATCCCACGTTGGCCTCATCCAGAGAAGCCAACTCAGAAATCAAGTGGAGGCAGACAAATCATGAGTTTGTTTATTGCAAATCCGTCCGTCATTCTCACTGATAAGTTGAAGCTAAACACAAAAACAAACTAGCGTCAGATCTCATTCTATCCTACTTCATACTAGTTGGTGCTGGAGTTGACAGCAATCATGTACTAAATTAGTCTTCCAGTTTGTACTTACCGTATTAACTCTAAAAATTAAACCTGACGGTGACCTACATGGCTGCATTACGTCATCTGCTAAAAAAAAAATACTAATGCTTGTTTATCCTCCATCTGTAATGAAGTAACAGACCCGGCTAGCAACGTCATCAATTGGGAAGATACAAAGATTAAGACCCACCGAACTCTATAACTTGGAGGACGACAATGAATTAATTCATTCAATAATGTTCGGCCGTATCAGAACAGGATGAATGGGGGCTGATCCTGACCTTCTGCTCAACAGTAATGCACCAAGTATCCTCACAGAATGCAGCCAAGAGGAGATGAGCAAGGAAGTTGCTGGAACAGTTTATCTGTAACTGAATATAAATTTGCTTATAGTTTACAAGGAGAAAGCGAGATGTCGAGTATATGGATCTCCTTTGCATGCGTCACTACTCATATTCCAAGAACAAATCATGATCTAGTGTTTTCATTTTTTTTATTTTTGTACTTTTTGGGATAAGATTTCTCCAATTGAAACTCCTCACTCACTGAATTCACTGGACTCCTGACAACGGCGTAGGAGATACCATTTTAGTACATCTAAGACATACACTCTTTTGTTGGAAGATATCAACTAGTAGAGTTGGTAAAATTTCCAATTGATGTCAATTGAAAAATGTCCTTCAAAATATTTCCAAAGGCAACTTAGATTACAAGAATCCAAAGTAACTTTGATTAATTAAGTGCGTCAAAGATTATGGGACATGCGATATTTGAACTTTTCGTATCTATCACATTTCAAAGCTTTGATCCTAGATGTTTTTTATTCGAAGTGGGTTTAAGAGTCATAGAATAATTGGGGCATCTTTATCCGGGCAGCCAAAAGAACACCATTGGTCCATATTAGTCGTCTTTTCAATTGGAAAAACAAAAAGGAAGTTTGAGTATTTGATCACTTTTTACTTCTATCGTCCGTAAGTCTTCTTCTGAAGATCACAAGCACTTATTTAAGCAAAGTATGGTCGGTGTTTCAAAAGCACACGCGTACAACAGGCTTGACCAGGAAGAAAAACTCTGCACGTTAGGAAAGAGAGGCCGAAATTCATAGATTGAAATCCCGCCAGCAAATCTGAAAGAGCCCCCACAACCGGAATGAATGTCAACATATAACTCTGGGGATAAAGCCAATCATTTGAGAAAAGATGCGCGAGGGAAGTAAGTCTTTCGCCCGTCACCATCTCTCAGATCTGCGCAATCAGTCTCCGCGCGCGGCAACCGGTTTGATATGTCTATATTTCGTATTTAGGAGTATTACTCTTCCCACGTTCTTTTCTGCTGCGCCCCCACCTCCCCCTCCCCCCTCTCAATCGCAGTCTTCCTTTTAGTATATACCTATATATATATAGTGTGAAGCGTGAACCATGATATTGGGGCCGCTGTTGATCTCCTTCCTGTTCATTTGTTGATTGAGATCGCCTATAATATCGATTTTGCTTCTGCTAGTCTTCTTTAGATTATTTATGGATGGAGGTCTTACAAGGATTGAATCAGCGAATGCGTCATCAGTATACCCTCTTGGCTCCTTTTCCAAATTAAAGGTAATCGAACTGCCTCAACAAAGGCATGAGGAGAGAAAAGTTTTCTTGAGAGTGAGAGAGAGAGAGAGAGAGAGAGAGAGAGAGAGAGAGAGAGAGAGAGAGAGAGAGAGGAGATATTACATGAATCATAATCCATGAACCTTATGTTCTTCTCTGTAAATCCTAGTCTATATCCTTAGATTTCCTTTCCAAGAATTTTTGGCTAGTTGCAAAAAGTGAGAAGAAAAAAGAGTTTAATTTATCACATGAAAATATTTATTAGCAATTATGTAAATCCTAGTGTATATCCTTAGATTTCCTTTCCAAAATTTTTGGCTAGTTGCAAAAAGTGAGAAGAAAAAAGAGTTTAATTTATCACATGAAAATATTTATTAACAATTATGTTATAAATCCTTGTGCATATCCTTAGATTTCCTTTCCAAGAGTTTTTGGCTAGCTGCTAAAAGTCAGAAAAAAAAAAGATTAAATTTATCACTTGAAAATATTTATTAACAATTATACTTTTTATAGATAGAAAAGAATAGGTTAAGCTATTTGAGCACATGAATAAATTTAATAGTTTGAGCACAAAATTATTAAACATTAAAGTGAGAATTAATTTAAAGAAAGGAAGGTAGAACAATATTTTGATCATATGATTTCTTAATTATGAGGAGAAAGACTCAAAATTAGAAGAAGCGGATGGAGGTCTATTGATAAATAAAATCTCAAGTACCTATTAACGATTAAACTGATGACTAAATTTTAAGGTTTGAGCCAAGTGTGAAAAATGATACAAGGGGAAGAATACAGAGATAGGCCAAAACAGTCCAAGATGAAGGATCAAAGTCAAATGAAAAAATTGCCGAATGAAGATAGTAGTAAAAAATGTCACTACATAATAGAGTGGTGAAATAAAATTTCTCATATAAAAGGAATAAAAGAAGTTTTACGATTCAATTATAATTGCCTTGACAAATCTAACGGCAATGGGGTCTACCTAAATCTTCTTTTAGTATCTTCAAGTATAGATTCTTTGACGCATTCATGGATTTTGATAACATTCTCATATTATATAAATTCACCTAAGGTTGGTATGAGATGACTAAATACTAAAATAGTTTGACAATATTGGTAGTCGATGGTGCTACATGTTAGGCTATTGGAATAGGTACCATAAACATCAAGATATCCATTAGAATTTTGAGAACAATTTTCAACTTTGCGTATGTTCTAGATTGTAAGAAAATCTAATATTATTATATATAATTTACTCTATTAGGTTATGGCTATTCAACCAAAGACAATGTTCGGAAAGTAACTAAAGTAACTAAACTTGCTTTAGTAATAATGAAAGAATTGAAAATTTCATATTTATACAAGTTTCTTATTGACGATTACTTAAGGTATACACTTTGCCAAAGTTCGATATTCGTTGCACATCATTCTCTTATTGAAAATGAAAAAGAAGAAGAAGAAGTTATAAGCGAAGTGTATAACTATATAAGCAAAACTTAAAGGAAGTTTTTTAATGACATTGTTTCTTGTTTTTCATTCCACTTTATTATCATTGGATAAGGAAAACAGGAAGCTATTAATTTGCTCCCGTTGCTTTATTTCTCTACTTCTCTAACTTCATGCATTAGTCTTACTAACAAATTATGCTGGATGATTTTTCTATGTTGACATTTACTGATTATACTTTTTAACATGATATATAATCATATTGGCTAGTAACGCAATGCATGTGAACACCCTAGAAAATGACATGAACTAATATCATCGCAATAAAATACCACTCGCCTAAGTAAAGCTTGCATTAAACACATTTAAGCACACTGTTTTAAACTATGGCAATCTTTTAACCTTTGTGATACAACAAAACTTTATAATTAAATTTGAAATAAAGCTTAGCTCCATAATTAATCCTTGAATTTATTTAAATATCAAATCACCATTTTAATAAGATTTCAATTTGATACTACTTGGAATAATTTAGGAATTTGTGAATGTGTTTATATGATAAGGTTTTTTATTATTCTTAAATCAAAATAGACATTGTTTTTTATTAAAATTTGAAACAATCTTGTAGGAAAACTTATGAGCATTTCAAAACATTTACATTAATAGCTTAAAAATGTTATCATGAAAAAAAATAGCTAAGGTGGATAGGATAAACATTATGTATGATACTTTTATGTTTTATCTTACATATTTTGCTGTGAAGAGTCTTTGTATAGGCAAGATTCTTCTCTTAGGCAACCTATCACCTTCTGTAGTTAAGCCCTCCTTTATTGCTCATTTGGTGTTAAATTCATACTACCTCTTTCTATTAGGATCAAACGTTATTATCATGTCAAAAGTTATAGTTATTAGTAGAGGCACAACTTTATTTCCTTAAACTAACCATGTCACTCGATGCATAACCTTCCACAACATGCATAAGGCCATCACTCAAGTACACCCCTTTGTCTTGCAATTGGTAGTGTAGAGCCTTATACTAAGTGACAAGTAGAATGAGTGATGCACCGACCAAACAATTTGTCTTGATTCTTATATTGCAAGTTAGATAGTTAGTCCACAATTAGTTATCAATACCTAGTTAAGTTAAAGGGTGGTGCTTACCTTCCACAAGGTCAATAATCACCACTCAAGCACCAACTTGGATCTTAAACTTTTGACCTTGCTTTGATGCCAATTGTTAGTATCAAGCACTTTTAGTAAGCTAAAAATTGTAGATGTTAGTAGAAGTGCAACTTTTATTTTGTTAACCTAATTATGTCATTCAAGCATAATCCATAGCATGCAGGAGGTCATCATTTTGATACACCTCTTTACAACACAGTTAGTAGCACAAGCCTTATACTAAGCAATAAATGGACATAAGGTATTGCACCAAGGTAGTCTCAATTCTAGTGCCATAAGTTAGGTGGTTAGTTCAAAATTGATTATCAATAACTAGTCGAGTCAATATATGATGCTAATCCCCTTTATGGTTAACATTCTTCACTTGGCATGTGAGTCTTAGCCATACCTCCATCCTTACTATATTAAAGCTTTTGAAAGCAACTTCAACCCATTTTTTATGGTTCTTAATAGCACCTTATATGGCATGTCAACTTAGTAAGTCGTCACCACCACCACCATCTAACTAACCTTAGTAAATCAAATAAATCTCTTAAATTAGTTCAATGTACCATCTTGGATCATTTCCTTATAATTTCCTCTCATGGCCATAAGTATTGCATTTGTTTTATTAATGATTACTATAATATTTTATGGTTTTATCTTATAATTTCTTGTAATCAATTTTTTTCATGTCTTTATGGTGTTTTGTAAATTTATAAAAAAATCAATTACACTACATGATACAAACCATTTAGTGGGATTATGTTGCTAAACTTCTCTTTACTTAATTTAAGGAGTTGTTATAAAGTTAGGGCATCCAATAATGAACTTTAAGTACTTATTTGCTATTTTAGAAATGGCTTTACAAAACAAAAACATCATGATGTGGTGGAAACTAGCTTATCCATTCTTACTCATGTCGAAGTCTCACTTCATTTTTGTGATTATACATTCAAGGTGGCTATCTATCTTCTTAATTGGCTACTATCTCCTTTGTTTATGGATTTATCCCCTTGGAAAATGTTATTTAGCAAACCTACGCCTTTATTCATCTACTAAATTTTGACTAAATAGTCTACCTACATCTTTGTCCTTATGTTGAGCACAAGCTACCTTGGCACTTTCAACCTTATGTTTTCTTAGATTATCCTTTCAATTACAAAGGTTTTTAGTGTTATTTTCTACGAACTTACTAAACTTATATAATTGTCACCTTTCTCAAAGGCAACTTCCTTTATCTCCAACTTCCTACACACCCACTAGCATCATCGTTACTCCCCATTATTACACTTCCTCAAATCCTTAGGTCCTAAATCTTGCTTTGCATCCTCTATGCTAGCAATCCTTCCATTTGCTATTGATATTGTCTCCTCCAATAATCCATTAATTCCTTCCCAAAGTCTTCCCATATTATCTTATGCTTCAATTCTTAATACTCCTTTAATGACTCATCCCATGGTCAATTGACTTAAAGATGGAGCCATCGCCTGGCATTGCATTACTTATCAATACTCCTTCGTTCTTATTGTTGTTACTTATCTTTTAGAACTTACTTTCTTTATAGAAGCCATAAAGGATATTCAATAGTATACAATTATGGTTGAAGGGTATACAATTCTCATTTTAAATTAGAATTTAAGAGCTTGTCCCTCCACCATCTCACTACAAGTCCATAGGTTGTAAGTGGACATACAAAGTCAAGCTTTGAGCATGTAGTTATTTGAAGTGCTACAAAGTTAGACTTATTGCCAAGAGTTTTCATCAACATCATGAATTGGATTGTCATGGAAGCTAGTGGTCATGTTTGTCTCCATTTACACTATTTTAGCTCTTGCTAATTTTTACATATGGCAACTTTATCTGTTGGACATTGAGAAATACTTTTTCTATTATTAACTTACTAAGAAAGTATTTATGGAGCAACCATGAGATTCATTGATCCATCTTAGCCACACTATATTTGTTGTTTATAATACTTTCTTTATGACAAACAAGCCTTGAGGGCTGGTATCAAAGGCTTAACTCATTCCTTATTTCACTCAATTTTTCTAGAGCCTAGGCTAGCTATCTTCTTTTTATATTCCATTTCAACCAATATAGTATTTTTTTTGCTAGTGTTACTAGATGATATTATCCTAACAAGCTCACCAAATCCCATCTATTGACCCTAATGACTATCCTTCATCATGAATTTCCTATCAAGACTCTTGGCCTACTTCGTTATTTCTTGGTGTTAAAGCCTATTCCACTACACAAGGCTTTTTTTTTTTTTTTCCATCAAGCCAAGTTTACTTTGGAAATTCTTGCTTGAGAAAAGATGAGGGATGCTCATTTTGTCTCTACTTCCCATACCATTAATACATCTTCCTTCATATGAGAACGATAGTCCACTTCTAGTTTATACTCTTCATTACAACATCATTAGAATCCAATAGTATCTCCCACTTATTTGAACATTATCTTTGCGATCAACATGCCTATAGTTTATGCATGGTCATATTATTGTACATTGGCAAGCTATTAAGTGCATCTTGCATTACCCCATGGATACACCTTGTCATTGCATCCTTTTCATGCATCATCCCTTTTTGAATTTCCATAGCTACTTCAATGCTAGTAGGCTAGTGAGTGATGATTGTTGCTTTGTTAGAGGTTTTTATATATTCCTTAACCTCAATCTTATCTTTTAGTACTCATACAAGCAAAGGATTGTTGCTTGCTCTAATATTAAAGTTGAAATTAAAAGCTTGCAGACACTATTGATGAACTTCTCTAGATTGAAGTTCTTCTTTATGAGTTGAATACTTAACCTCCATGGCCTTTAACATTATGGTGCAATAATCTATTCTCCATTTATCTCACAACCAATCCATTTTTCATGTCAAGACCAAATATGTAGAGACCGATTTCATTTGGGAGCATATTGCATGTCTTTAGCTTCCAATTTATTTCGTATCCTCCCAAGGATAAGCCAATTAATATATTCACCAAGTGTTTCCTCCATTGTGCGCTTTTAATTCTTCAATCCAAGCTAACAGAACAACCTCAGTCAAAGCAAGCTGCCCAATCACGCACCACATTACTAGTGTATTTCGACTTAGTAGCCATGTCAACCCAAGGGTTGCATCATGTTACCACTCGCCCCTTAGAGTTTGGTTCCGTGCCATTTCTCACTGGATTGTCGCCGATGATTTTAAAATCCTTAGCTAACCTTTATTCATTTTTCCATTGATAGATTTTCAATCTTTGTATAAGTGAGTATAGAATCACACGATGTAATTCAAGTAATTGAATACAAATATCGACCATTCTCAATGGCTGTTAACTTTGCTCACAATCCTATCTTTTGAGCATGGTTCTTCACTTTGAAATAGGCAAAATTAGTTTAAGCAAAATTTCCAGAAAGAAAGAACATGAAAAAGAAAAAAACACGCAAAGCTTTTACAATGGTGTGCGCGATTACGTGCTTTCAACTTTCAACGTTTTTAATGATCAATCCACGCTAAAACGTTCTCTTTAGACCAACTTTCTTCAACACTAAATAGTGTGTTGGAGGATTAAAATATCCAGTCCCACATTGGGTAAGGTGACAGGAGAGTTTGGCCTTATAAGTTTCCGCTAGCAATCCACTATTGCACAGTTCTGTGTTTTAGTTGGGCCCTTCAATTTCTAATATGGTATCGGAGCCGGCCCTGTGTCCTGCCTACCTTGGTGTGGTCCCTCTAGATTGGTCCCACCTCTCACCGCGCCTAACGTGAGACTGCGGGGAGTGTTGGAGGATTAAAATATCCAGTCCTACATTGGGTAAGATGACAGAAGAATCTGGCCTTATAAGCTTCCGCTAGCAACCCACTATTGCACAGTTCTGTGTTTTAGTTGGGCCCTTCAATTTCTAATATAGTGAACCCTTTTTTTCATGCCTTCGAATAGGGCTTTGAGTGTGTTTAAACACAGGGATTCTTACTCACTTGATTAACTTGCGAGAAAGTCAAGGTCTGAACGTGGACTAGCAAGAATTACTTCGAAAAATCACAAGAAATTTTTGACAAAAGCCAAGCCCACTGTTACAAGCGAGCGCTCTGAACCCAGGCACCCTGGGTTCCAGCAAGGAATGGCACGGAGTAGGGGGCTAGACATCCTGAGGACCGTGCTGTAAAATGAGAAGCCCACCAATGCCACATTTTTACCTGTTCAAGGATCTCATTTTAGGCGCGTCTTCTCACAAAATTTTAGACGGGTTATTAACATACGAAGTAACACAGCTACTGAAGTGACTTTGATCCTATAATTTTGCAAACCCGTTTTGATAAGATAAGCAAAAAGGCATTAGTTAAAATAGTAGTTTGAAGTCCAATGAGTAAATTTAGGTGAGCCCAATAACCTGTGACGTGTTTTTTATCTTTTCAATTTACTGCCTCAGCAGTACACATTTTTCTAATTACAATGTTCGACGTTTATGATAGTGTGTCGTAAAGATTTTGACCAAAACAGAACTCCTCCCGTAAAACTAAGTACATCCTGGCAGAAATATTAAATCTGATTTGGTAAAAGTGCGGAATTTGGAAGCCAAGAAATTGCACACAAGCGTTACTAATAGTGAAAATGAAGTACATCTTTTAGTCATGCAGAGTCTACGAGGACGGCTGTTAAAGTTGGATAAGTATCGGAAGCCAATACAGGAAAATCTCCATTGAAGTCTCCCCTTAAATTCTAATTAAGGTGTCTTAGGATAAAGCAAATCTAAGTCTAAGTTGTAGTTTCTTAATTTAAAGTACGAGGATTTATAAATGAAAAGAAAAAAAAAACTTATGTTTCCATCTTTGCTTTTAATGTCTGGAAGAGCCCTCGCGTAGACAACATATAAATATATGTTACTGGCACTAAAAGAATCAGAAGCCGGGGCGGCCAGCATCCTGCCGGAAAAAGAAAACCGATTTCAAAGCAAAACAGAGAGAGACAGCAATGCCGTCCTCCTCATAACTCCATCCAACCTCCTCCCCCACGCTCCCGGTCGCAGAGGAGAATACTAGTACTAGTGCTTCCACTACCGCAGCACACAAATACACGCCGGCACATCCGCAGCTCTGGGAGTGGAATGAAAGACCGTACATGCTAGTCGTATATGCCGCATCATCAATAGGTTCAGCGCCGTGCACAGCTCAGCAACACAACGGCCTGCGTGTCCATCCCTATGAGACTCAATCCCTTCCCACTGTCCCTTTGTACCCACCCTTCCCATTATCACAGAGTCCTCCCCGTCTCTGCCTCCAGACCCTTCAGACCAGGCTGGCCTCGCATGGACTCCACCAACACCAACAACGCCAATACAGCAACCCCACCCGGTCGTCGGTACCGCAAGAAAGAGAAGATCGTGGTAGTCATGGGAGCCACGGGGACCGGAAAATCCAAACTTTCCATCGACCTTGCAAACCGCTTCCATGCCGAGATCATAAACTCCGACAAAATGCAAGTCTACAAGGGGCTCGACATCACCACCAACAAAGTCTCACCCCAGGAACGGCGTGGCGTTCCCCACCACCTCCTCGGCGACGTCGACCCCATCAACGGCGAGTTCAAACCCGAAGACTTCCGCCAAGTCGCCGGGTCCATCATTTGCGACATTGCTTCACGAAGAAAGCTGCCTCTCATCGCCGGTGGGTCCAACTCGTTCGTACATGCGCTGGTGGTGGACAGGTTCGATCCCGAGTCAAACGTTTTCGAGGGGTTGGGTTCTATCTCATCGGAGCTGAGGTACAACTGTTGCTTCCTCTGGGTGGACGTGTCGTTTATGGTGTTGTCGGCATACCTGTCGAAGAGAGTCGACGACATGCTGGAGGGGGGGATGTTTGAGGAGCTGGCGGAGTTCTACGAACCCAGTGAGTCCGCAAACTCTGGGTCACAGACCGGGTTGAAGAAAGCCATCGGCGTACCCGAGTTCGGGCGGTATTTTAAGAGGTATCCACCGGGCGCTGGCGGTTTCCCCGATCCACTACGGAAGAGTGCATACGAAGAGGCGGTGAAGGAGATAAAGGACAACACCAATCAGCTGGCAAAGAGACAGATAGAGAAGATCAAGCGGCTGAGAGGGGCTGGGTGGGTCCTACGGAGGCTGGACGCAACGGAGGCGATCAGAGAAGTGATGACGTCATCGGAGGGATCACGAACCAGGTGGTCAGAAATTTGGGAGAGGCAGGTGTTGGGGCCAAGCGTGAAGATTGTGAAGCATTTCTTGGAGGAGTAGGTTTTCCAGCCTTTTCCAGCTATTCTCCTACTTGTTTGTTGGGTCTACATTTTTGTGTTCTCTCTCTCTCTCTCTCTCTCTCTAGAGAATGGTTTTAGAAGACTAACGCAATGGAAGGTCTTCCTCTTCGGAAATACCCGGGTCGGGTTTGCGGGAATATGCTAGCGGGGCTCGACCAAAGCGGAGGACCAGTTTTGGGGAACCAGGAACCAGTGGGGGGTTGGGTTTTTTGGTTGCAAGTTTTTCACATTTCACATACACTCTCTCCCTCACACAAAAATAATGCAAAGCAATGTAAAATCTCACCCAGCAAACACACAATTTTGCTTGCCTAATTTTTGTTCTTTCCGTTTCCCCACTGCCGTCTCCTTTTGGCAACGCATTGTAAACAGCGTACGGCACGAATGCTACAAATTTTGCCTTTTTCGGTTGCTCACACAACATGTACACACCATTCGCGGGAATGGCGTTTTTAACTTCTTCTGGTCTTGGCCTCACTCGCAACGTTGCCCCATTTCGGGATTCATTCATTTCAGTGTGAACAAATTTGGCGACACTTTGTATGAACAAATGCGAGTTATTAATTTTACTATTTCCTTCCACATTAGGATATGTCTCTCAACTTCTAATTCATGCACTAATTCCCTCTTTACAGTCGCAGGGTGGAGTTCATGTCCCAAATTTTCACTGCGGCTCTTAAATAAACTCGGGGGATGGTAATTACCAGGGGTTTGAGATCGCTTAGAGATACTACAACCGGCGGTGATGATGAGACCAGGTCTGCCAATAGCAGGGGACAGCCCTGATTGATGAAGGCAGAGACACCTTGTTGATCTGACCCTTCTAGCTTAATGCACCGAATGTATCCGATGGGAAAGGGGACTCTGCTTCTGAGAAGTCGAAGAGATCTATACGGATAATTTAAGTCGAAGAAATGGTAAAAACCCGGAAGAAATAACAATTCAGAACGAGATCATTTTTTTCTAAACTAATCAGATACTACAACTTCACCAAACTCAGGTGACAAACAGCAGCTGATCATAAATCCTTCTAGGATTCCAATCTTTGGGACCAAGGAGATATTTTGAAAGAGAGAATTTGAGGGTCGATTTGAGTGTAGATTTCCATTGCGGTCTGGGAAACTCTATGTCAACGTCCTGTAACTGATAAATCTGTCTTACGAATCTTTCGTCCCATATTCAACCGATGGAATGATAAGGTAGTTGACCGACAGGTTCAGGGATTGACGGCCTGCCCCTTCTTTAAAGCCTTTAGACTAGTTATATTAATGGTCTCCATTTCACGACATATTTCTACATCCAACAAGCTTTGCCGGGGTTGGGGGGGAAGGGGGGATGAGCCCCAGGATAGGTCGAATTTGCGGGGCATTTTCCCTCTTGAGAGCTTCAACCGACGAAGGTGGTTAGAGTTTGGTGAATATTCCTCTCCAATTCCTTCACAAGGGCCTCTTAATTTCGTACATCCTTTTCAAGCAAAAGACCTCAAAGGTTTTTCAACTTCAAGTTCTAAGTCTTTGGGCTCAATTTTCTTCTTTCTTACCTATTGAGCCCTACCAAAAGATGGCCATATTGGACGAAAGGAATACTAGCTACCATAGATTTGATGAGATCAGTTCCGCCTGTCTGGGATAAGAGTTTGGCTCTCCAGCCTAAAATCTTCTTTCATATTCTCAAATTTTCTCCTTTTCAACATATTGAGTTAAATAGAAGGGTGGTCTTGATCATGCTCTAATTGTCGCGTTTTAGGGCTTAAAAGTATGTGGGGCTTAGCTTACTTAGTATCCACTTTTCTATGATCTTGTGGATCTCATTGACATATATATAAATGTAGACAACAGAACAAGAAGATAAATTACAAAGGGGATTTTTGTCATCGTGATACCAAAGACCCAAGAGGATAAAAGAATCCTAGAGTATACTTCCAGAGACAGGAAGGGAAGTCGTCCATTTGGCAATATTATGAGTATTTTAAGTTTGGGCTACGGTGATCCTTAGTAGCTGATCATTGGAGAATGTTTGCAGGAAGTTGGAAGGAAACTTGAGGGAAAAGGAGAGATTCGCCAATCCCAAGAAAGGTTTATATTGTGGAGGGCCATGGTGGCAATGGGCGAATCTCGTTTTAGAGTAAAATTATCCCGAACTTGGCCTCTTTAACCGCCATGGAAACAGCTTCTTCCTCGCAATAACGGGGATCACAACGGGAGACAGGCCTCTGTTGCCAGGCACGGGAACAGAGGCCTGGGAAAATCATTACACCTGGCAACAGAGGCCTGGGAAAATCATTACAGTCGGCTGGTAGCATGTAGAAGCCATCTACAATTGCGAAATCAAAGGTTTACATGGAGGAAGCAGTCCCCATTCTGCAGGTGCTTCTCTTGTCTGCATCAAATCAACCGGACATCACTTGGAGAGTGATTCTCGATCAGGTTTTGGAAGTGGAACATCAATTGCATTTTGTACTTTTAGACTGGAGACTTTGAATGGTCAATTGTTCTGGCAGGTAGAAAGAACTTTCAGCCCGTGAGTGAGTGGCTTTAACACTGGATTGATGGCATTTATTCTGGGATTTGGTCATACATTTACGGCATCGAGAAAGGATCCATGCAACTATAGCATGTGGAGGGTTCAATGTCCCCGTTTATTTCGTTCCTTTACTTTTGACTTTTATGGTTGTTGAATGAATTCCGCCTTTGAACGAAGAAATTCATTAAGAAAAAGTTTGACTTAATGCTATCGACAAGACGCAGCGATGTCTCCTACCTTCCATCTCTTGTGGTATTCTAGGGGAACTAATTTCAGAACTTATGCGCTTTCATCTCATTGATTTATTTTTTCTTTTAGGTATGAAAGAATCTTGTGATTGGATCCTATGTTGCAATGTCGTTCACAACTTCCATCTCCACCGTTTTATTTTGATTCTTTTCTTTGTCAAAGTGTCCTGCTTTCTTTCTCTCTGAGCTGATGAGACGTGCTTTCATAGTTTGACAAATGACAATGATAAACAAATAATGAAGCAAAGTTGGTATCTTTCCATTATGAAGAAACTTGTCTTCTGCTAACTCGTTCTCAGTCCCTTAGATCATGGGGAACCAAACTAGAACTCTCCTTAATCCAAGATAAGCTGTAAGGAACTACTGTTCTTTCTTTGTTTCTGATATTGTTTTTCACTAAATGACAACCATTTTCCTTGTTACAATAGAAGATAAATCTTGGATCACTGGGTCCCAAATATAGGTTGGACCCAAGCCATCCAGCTAATTAGATAAGGCATTATAGATGAACATTTTGAATCAACAGACATGACCCAACATTTTGGCGACTAAAAGATGGACAAAAACCCCCTCTTGCTATGTTTTTCTTATAGAGAAATACAACTGTTAATTAACAAATAGGCCAAGATGCTTCTATTATATGATAATATGATGATCCAATAGGCACATACGTGGTCGCAATTCGCAATTATGCATTCTTCCACTTCATGTTTCTGTTCGACACAACAGAAAGTAAAAGCTGTAATATTTATGTTATTAAATTACTTTTCAAGTACTATAATGGCTAGTAGGCAATTTTGCTCAGGTAGGACTGTTCTCAGGGTCAATACCATCTATGGTTTCTATCTGTTTTCGTGATGGGTGAGAGACAGGGTTGCCTGACAGAAGTATGGGTTACGATTCCTGGAGGGCATGGCCCCATGGGTCTGTCCTGCCACCAATGGAATAAGGGAGACATTTTCTCCGAGCCCTTCGAAGTTCATTATGTTGTAGCGCTGAATCGACAAGCAAACCTAGGATGGACAAGGAGAAACTCATCATGACGTTTGTACCTATTTTCTTTTAAATCTATAACTTATTTTCTTTCTGAATCTCTCTTTGATAAGCACAGGAACTGCATTAAGAGCAGCTGTCCCGCGGACAAATGCAGTGAATTCATTAGCGTAAACTCGGGAATCATTACATCTTCTCTACGAGGACTCCGAAAGCTATTATGTTTCACATAAACAAGACTTGTTTCTTGATCTTCCTAAGAACTACTACTATGATGGCTGATTAAATTATGAAACGAGGCATGCGTCTCAATCTGGTTCAGTTCCACTATCTCAAAAAATTGTTAAATCACCACTTGCACCAAGCACAAAATTAACAGCAGATGCTTAGTATTTAACGTCCTATGTTCCATGTGCAATGTGCGCAAAAAAGCACGAAAATTTTAGAAAACTATGTTTTTGGGACAATGAATGAGAGTGATGTGTACTGAGGCGGCTCTAATTAACAAGACCCATGCGTTTATAATTACCCTGGCAGGTGTGTTTGCACATTCATATATGAAGCACAGTCCGGAGCACATTAGAAAACATCAACAGTTGGTTGGTCACCACTAGGCCTTCGAGAAACATGTTCTAATCAAATTATGATTTTCTTGCAATTAAAAACGTCTACACTATTGGTGAACAAAGCCGGAACGAAGTAGTCCAGTTGATGAAGCAACTAGGAATCAGAAACATGGGGCAAATGGGCACTATTTTATGCTAATTAATCATAGCTATTACAGCCCCTGGAAGGCTGGCAACGAAGAGAGATGAGTGTTTGTGAACTCTTGAAGGTTCTCCGAGGTCGCAATGTTTTTGGCTTGCCGTGAAAGGTTGTCGAACACTTATGATGTTGTCGTTACCAAAGATTGCTGCAGCATTTGAAAAACACAAAGCCCGGAGATTTGGTCCACATGGAACTGTTTAATGCTGGCCAAGCCAATCATAGCATTGCAACCTCTGGATGGCTGGCAAGTCACTCGAATGACATGCCTGCAAGTCTTCTGAAGGCCAAGGAACCTAAAAGGCTAACTAGCTCGGCTCAAGTACCGCAAAAACCTCCATTGTATCCTCCTGAAAAAGCATATAAAGATAGAAAGAAGACAAATGTCGGTAATGCTGGTCTTAATGTAACTCCATCTAAGAATGCTGCTTCAAGAATTAAAAACGAACCAAAGAAGTAAATCAGTGGCAGAAAGGGAATGGATCTAAAGCGTGAATGGGAGATCCGAGGAGTGGTGTGAAAGACAAAAACATCGAGAATAGAGTATGTCCTCAACTAAAATATAGCGTACACAATTACCCGAAAGAACAAACCATGGATTTGAATATAAATACACTGAGGAGAGAGCCTCTCTGCGTGCACTTACACAGAGACAGAGAACGGCAGCGAGTCAGTGCGCGTGCGCTTCCAGTGCGCATGATCCTATAACTCAGTGTCACAGCCATATTTTATAACTTGTGTCTTATAGACTTCTGCGAGTATGTAGAAGCACAATGAAAGCGTTTGCGGGCTTTGCAAACTTCTGCATGCTAGTTTTATTAATCGATAAATCATCACTTCCTTCGTCCACTAAAGCTCATCTATGTTGACTCAATTTGACCGAACACTAGTTTCAACAGTAACAGAAGAAAATTTTAACTGTACACGTGTGCTGATCCCAGTTTGCTTTATGGACAGGTTGCCATTGCGTTACGCTTCCCCATGCCTCCTTCATTAACATACTCTTTTCATGGTAACTTGAGCAGACACAGGACAACTCTTGCTTCCCGACAACACTGAATTGTGATGTTGTGGATGATCAGCGGCGTGCATGCCTACTTTGAAAATCTTAGATTGTCTATTTTTCAGAAAATTATGCTTCTGTTTGAATTAGCAATGAAAAAATGGCACTGACTGTACTGTACTATCAACTCAGCAACGAAAATGTTCTAAATTTGGTCTTACAAATTCAAATAACATTTAGTCATTGTACAGCGTCGCCAAAAACATTTCTTCAAAGGGTGCTTGAACATCTAAATTAAGAGACTATGCAAGTCCATTCTTAAGTGAAGACTACCTATTCCCTGGCCTATTCCATTTGTTTTTGTCCTGAAACAAGAAGCATTCCTTTTTAGTCTTGCCTTCCCGGGCTTTTCTTGCAGTGAGGCCACAGCAGAGTGGCTGCACGAGAGCTAGTCCCTGTATCAGCCCTCGCAGGTTGCCCGGAACCGTAACACCATTCTATCAAACGACCAAAGACATAAGATTGAATTGGGCCGGTGGATTCAACCTTACAGTATTGGGCCCGAAGGGAAACAAACTCCCACAAAATTGGACTTCGCTTGTCAGCACTGTCTCAGATGCGAGGCCACCTATTAGGAGGGTTCAAATCTGACTTCTCGTGTTCAAGCTCCACTTGGAAATACTAAAACCATTGCGTCCATAAGTATGTTTGAAATAAATGAAACAGTGTTGCACTCTTGTTTACAGAAAGAGTTAATCTGTCGATGACCACGTAAAGCCCCGAGCAAGTAGAAGAGAAGTAGGTTTCCTACGAATTACTTTTTGTCGCACACTCAAATCATTTACGTCGTCAATAAATGGTTACCCTAACCAGGACAAATTTTACCCCTGCTTTGTTTAGAAGGTTGTACTATTCTCGAGCATCATCTTCAACGTTGCCAGTTTCAGGGCTTTCTCAGAACTGCTTTGCTTTGCTACACCTTAAAATTCGTAGAATCCAACGATAATTACGCACCTGCATTTTCTATTTTGTCGCCCAGCCCCTGTTTGTCTGCTTAAAGGTAGTATGAAAGTGTTACTCCGGCCATCTAACTCTGCGCAAATACCAATCGCAATAATGCCATTCTAGCGTCTCTATTGCACATCATTACCACATAACTTGGCTCAAACTTACCATTTCAATGAAAGTTAACACAAACCACAGAATTTTTAAGTCATTGTTCCAAGCTCCCCTCGTGAAAACCATCAATTTTCCCTGTGAATCTTGACGCGGATCACCACCACTACAAGAATTCAAGGCCATCATCAACCTTTGCTTGGTTCTGTCACAAGCCCAGCTAGCAAGACCTGGATTGGTCACTGTCCAATCAGAGCTTTCTCTTGGAAAGCTAACTAGTGGACATCTTCCAATTCAAGTCTTTCATGCTTTAGGGTTTCAGCTTTTTCTGAGCTTGCACTGAACTTGCACTGTTCTCAGGGAATTCCAATTTATTATTCTCTCTTACTCAAGATCGAGTTAACTGCATGGGACCTCAGACTCTAGTTTCTCAAACCGGCACCGGACAAGAAGGAAGAACTTATAACTTATATCTTCCTGAGAAATAACTTCCTAAAAACATAGGTTAGAGGTTAATATTGTACAAACGTGAAAATCCCCTAACTTCTACTTCCTAGAAGATGATTGGACCAACACCTTTTATAGGTGTAGGTGAGTAACGCAAATTAATCACCTTGAAATTCTTTTCTCATTTGACTGATGTATTTATGACACGTCCCTGGGAGATAGATCGAGTAACCGGCCTATTGAGAGGCTGATTTTCTACCCAGAGTGTGTTAAAATGCTTACTCTTTCCCTTACCCCCTATGATTAACACAGAGGATGACCCGAAGGCAAAAAGGGAACTTGAATTAACAGGAAGATCCAAAAGGATTATAAGTTTTCGATGCCCCTTTTCATTACAGCTCAGTTCCTATTTATTCTACTCCCGCAACACATCATAGCGTGTTCTTTGAACGGGTTCAGTTTACAAGCATGCGCCTAGTTCATCCCCATATTGAAGTGAAGATTCATCGCACGCGCAAGTTTGCAAAGGATCACCATGCTTGTTAATGGTGATGGGAAGTCTAATGCTACTCCTTTCCTGATACAAAAGATCAGCTCACGTTTTCGGCCTCTTTCTTCCAACGTTGCACTCCCTGGTCTTGCAATGATGAAATTGCAGTGGTCACGGATGCCTAAGGTAGTGGTCTTTATCCTACAACCCCCTTACCCTCCTTACGTGGCTGGTTTATGCTGAGGTGGACGAGCTAGCCTTGCTAGTCCGTGACATTCCATCCCCCATTGCGAGAACCTTGTCCTCAAGGTTAGCTTCTGGATAGCGCTGATACATCACCTCGGCATCTTCCCAAGTGGCTGCACTGGGCGATAATCCTTGCCAATGGATCAGAATCTGGAGTTTCCGTTTCTTCAGCCATTTTTCCAAGATTGCCTGTGGTGCGGGGTGAAGTCCCTCGTCCTCCTCACTGGCAGTGGGAAGAGTAGGAAGGACTACAACGGAGGGCCCGATTGCACGCTTGAGTTGGGACACGTGGAAAACAGGATGCATGCGAGCACCAGCTGGGAGCTTTAAATGATACGCCACTTGTCCAATTTTGGCCTCTATCTCAAATGGGCCATAGAACCGAGCTGACAACTTGTGATGGCGACTGACTGCAAGGGACACATGACGAAAGGGCCGAAGCTTCAAGTAAACTTTGTCGCCAATTGCAAACTCCACCTCCCGTCTCTTGGCGTCATAGAAGCACTTCATGCATTCTTAAGCCAACAATAAGTGGGTTCGGAGGTTCCGGAGAAGTTCTTCACGTTGGGAGAGACTGTCATCTACGGCAGCCACTTCGGAGGTTCCTAGAACATAGGTGAGAAGGTGGGGTGGTGGCTTGCCATAGACCAGTTCATAAGGGGTGCAACGTGCGGATGAGTGCCAGGAGGTGTTGTAGCACCATTGCGCCCAAGACAGCTAGCTCATCCATGATTTCGGCCGGTCACTAGAGAACCCCCGAAGATAAGTTTCTAACACCCGATTAACCGACTCCGTTTGGCCGTCAGTTTGGGGATGGTAAGCGGTTGAGAAGTTGAAGGAAGTACCCTAGAGCCGAAAAAGCTCCCTCCAAAACGTTCCCGTGAAGGTAACATCACAGTCACAAACAATGCTTTTAGGCATCCCGTAGAGTTTCAAAACGTGATCAAAGAAAAGCTTGGCAACGTCTACGACTGTGTAAGGGTGTGAGAGGGGAATGAAGTGGGCATATTTACTTAACCGGTCAACAACTACCAGTATGGTGGTACGCCCTTGAGAGGGGGGGAGGCCGTCGATGAAGTCCATCGAGAGGTCCTCCCAGATTTACGCCGGAATAGGTAGGGGATCAAGCAACCCGGTTGGAGCTGTGTTTGGACTTTTGTTTCACTGGCAATTGTCACAACTCCGGATGACTTCAATCGCGTCTCGTTTCATACCCTTCCAATGGAAAACAACCTTGACCCGTTGTAGGGTCTTATGTAGTCCTTCATGCCCAGTCTCATGAAACTCTTGTAAAATTATTGGGCGTAGGTCTGAGTTTTTCCAAAGAAATATTTTGTCTTTAAAAAAAACCATCCCATCCTTGAAGGACCAAGGCTCGACTGCTTCATCTTGCTGGATTCTTTCGGCCAAGGCATAGAGGTTGGGATCCTTTCGGACTTCTTCCTTGATGGCCACAATCCATTCGAGAACTGGCTTGCTAATCGTAGCTAACTGACCAGGACGTTCTGCCACTTCTGTTCCTGCTTCTGTTCTTCGCGATAGAGCATCTACTGCTCGGTTCTCGCGACCTGCTCGATACTCCACTCGGAAGTCATAACCCATCAATTTGATGAGCCATCGTTGCTGTGCTGGAGTAGTAATACGTTGATCCCAAAGGTATTTTAGGCTTCTTTGATCGGTCTTGACAATGAAGGGCCTGCCAAGCAAGTAGGGCCTCCACCGTTGGACTGCCAAGATAAGAGCCATAAGCTCCTTCTCGTACGTTGAGAGCAGCAAATTCCTCCCATGCAAAACACGGCTAAAGAAAGCTAGGGGCTGGCCTTCTTGTGCTAAGACTGCACCGATCCCATTCCTGGAGGCATCACACTCGACTTCAAATTCCTTATGAAAATCTGGCAAGGCCAACACCGGTGCCTCGGTCATAGCCTTCTTCAGTGTTTCGAACGCCATTTCTGCCTCCCTGCTCCATCTGAAGTTTTCTTTCTTTAACATGTTAGTCAAAGGGGCAGCAATCTTACCGTAATGTTGGATAAACTTCCGGTAATAGCCAGTGAAGCCTAGGAAGCCCCTTAGTGCCTTGATTGTTGGAGGTCTTGGCCAAGACAGCATGGTTTGGATTTTTTCATCATCCACCGAGAGGCCTTCAGTTCCTACGACATGCCCCAAAAAGTTGATGTGGCTTCTAGCAAACTGACACTTACTTCGCTTGGCAAAGAGCTGGTTTTGTTGTAGGATGCCAAAAGTTTGCTCCAAATGATGCATATGATCTGTCCAAGAACGGCTAAAAACCAAGATATCATCGAAAAACACGAGGATATACCTTCTAAGCTGCTGCCGAAATACTGAGTTCATCAAGGATTGGAACGATGAAGGGGCATTAGATAGCCCAAAGGGCATAACTAAATACTCGAAGTGGCCGTGGTGCGTTCTAAACGATGTTTTAGGGATGTCCTCCTCCTTCATTCGGATTTGATGGTACCCGGATTGAAGATCCAACTTAGAGAAGTAGCAAACACCATGCAATTCGTCAAAGAGTTCCTCCACGGTTGGCAAGGGAAATTTGTCCTTGATGGTAAGGCGGTTGAGAGCGCGATAGTCCACGCAGAGGCGCCAGGAACCATCGGCCTTACGCACCAGCAAGACTAGGGAAGAGAATGGGCTCTTGCTCGGTCGGATCACACCCCCATTCAACAATTTAGTAACTATCCTCTCTATTTCTTCTTTTTGGTAGTGCGGGTACCGATACGGCCTCACTGCCACTGGTTGAGCATTTCCTACCAAGGGAATGGCGTGATCATGCTCCCGTTGAGGAGGAAGTCTGGGAGGAAGGTGGAAGATACTTTCATGTCTAAGTAGCAATTCCTGCAGCTCCGCAGCTTGTTGGCTAGGAAGCTCCTCGGCTTCAGGTTCCTACGCAGTTGAGAGGAGCTGGATCTGTAACAGCACCCATCTTGGGCGTGACCGAGTTCCTTCTGAAATTTGGCTACCGAAATAATTTTGTTACCAAGTTCCTTCATCCCTTGTAGCTCCACTTGACGTCCTCCCACTTTAAAGCTCATAAAAAGCTTTTCAAAGTCCCACATGACAGGACCAAGAGTCCGTAACCAAGATACTCCCAGTACTGTGTCAACCCCGTGGAGGGTTAGCAGGAAGAAATCTACTTGCATTAGGACCCCCTGAAGATGAATCTTGACATTCTTGCAGCACCCTTCACTTGGGACTTTATCTCCATTCGCCACTAACACTTCAAACCTCCCTTCCATGCTGGGCTTTAGTCCGAGTCGAGCTGCCAATTGTCGGTTGAGGAAGTTATAGGAACTTCCGCTGTCGATCAAGACCACCACCTTAGAGTTTAGTTTGGCTATTTGGCTGGTGACACGCATTGTTTGTGGTGTACTAGACCCACAAATAGCAGGCATTAATATTTTGGGTTGCTCCTCATTGCCTTCGACTGGACTCTTCCATTCAAGGGCATACTCGACTGCTACGGCTTCTGGTTCCTCTATAGGTTCTGGAGCTTCCAAGAAAAATAAGCGCTTGCAGCGGTAGCCCGGCTCAAACTTCTCATCGCAATTAAAGCAGAGGACTTTTGCACGCCTCTCAGCTAGCTTCGTTGGAGTTAGCTTTTTGACCGAAAGCGATGGTCGTCCAGCTCCTGAGGCAGCAACGTTGGTTCTCTTGGACTGACTCCAAGACCCGCCCTTGTAAGCGATCGTTTTCGTTTCATATAGATGAGCCAAGTTCATGGCTGATGAAAGTGTTGTGGGGCCACAGGCTGTAACATCAACCCGTAAGTGGTCTTTGAGGCCACTAATAAAACCCACAATTTGTTGTTCTTCAGTCAGCACCCCGGCACGTAGTAGGAGACGCGTATACTGAGTTTGGTACTCATCTACGGTGGCATGTTGCTTGAGCTTGGTTAGTTCTCCATAGTAGTTCACGAACCGGCTAGGACCATATCGCTCAAAGAGTTCCTTGAGAAATTGTTCCCATGAAACTCCTTCCTCATGCTTGGTTTGGAGAAGATCGAACCACAACTGGGCTTCTCCCTCCAAATGCCACGCCACAATGTCTAGCTTTTCCGCTTCTGGAGTTCCGTTGTAGCGAAAGAATCGATTCACACGGCCTAACCACGTTGTTGGGTCTTCCGTGCCATTGAACTTCGGAAAGTCCAACTTAAGGACTCGAGGTTTGATTTGGGTTGTCTTGCCCGGTGGAGTTGCGCTAGTGCTCCCCCCTTCTGCATCAAGGTGGTCCTCTGAAAAGGGGCCTGTGGAACCTTCTGAATTAGCACGAAAACCCTTCCCTTTAGGCGCCTTTTTGAGGTCGTCCATTTCTTTCCGTAAGTCAGAGCACATGCCCTTCATTACATTCAACATCTCCTGGAACCGCTTATCCAGGTCGTCATTTGGTTGCACTATCCGGGATTCAGCCATCGCCAGCCCTGGCTCCGATGCCAATTTGACACGTCCCTGGGAAATAGATCGAGTAACCGGCCTATTGAGAGACTGATTTTCTACCCAGAGTGCGTTAAAACGCTTACTCTTTCCCTTACCCCCTATGATTAACACAGAGGATGACCCGAAGGCAAAAAGGGAACTTGAATTAACAGGAAGATCCAAAAGGATTACAAGTTTTCGATGCCCCTTTTCATTACAGCTCAGTTCCTATTTATTATACTCCCGCAACACGTCATAGCGTGTTCTTTGAACGGGTTCAGTTTACAAGCATGCGCCTGGTTCATCCCCATACTGAAGTGAAGATTCATCGCACGCGCAAGTTTGCAAAGGATCACCATGCTTGTTAATGGTGATGGGAAGTCTGATGCTACTCCTTTCCCGATACAAAAGATCAGCTCACGTTTTCAGCCTCTTTCTTCCAACGTCGCACTCCCTGGTCTTGCAATGATGAAATTGTAGTGGTCACGGATGCCTAGGGTAGTGGTCTTTATCCTACAACCCCCCTACCCTCCTTACGTGGCTGGTTTATGCTGAGGTGGACGGGCTAGCCTTGCTAGTCCGTGACAATTTATCTCGACGAGATGATGCAAAAGAACGCAACTGATAAGCATGCCATAGGACAACTTCATTTCATTACGTGAAGACAAGGGTGACATACTGTTACGACCACGCTGGCATCCAAAGGAAATGAGAAGAGGGTATCGTACTTTTGGTGAAACGTCAGAACATAAAGGAAGGCTACTTTTGTTGCTTTATTTGCTTGTAATTGTTGTAGGGTATTGTCTTGATCAGTAGGATGTAGGTAGTGTCGGGCGTTACCTTAAGTGGCATTTTGTAATTTGCTTTAGTAGCATGGGGAAGCTGCACTACTTTATCTGTGTTTGTGTAAGGGGTTGTCGCATGTATGTGTTCTTTTTGCTATCAGGTTCAGTGCTATGTTTGGGACGTACTCTGTTTCGGGACGCAGAGTTGTAATTCTAATATGTGGAGCATAACGAAGAAGGCAAAGAAGTTTGTCGGCAAAGCAACCCTAGAGGAGGTTTGTTGCAATTGCTGAAGACATCGGGAGTTATATGTGGTTTTATCCAAAGAAACTTGAGTATGTGTGATCATGAAACAAAGAGTGCATTTTGGTTTTAAAAATCCCATCCTATACCATGCTATTTTACAATCCTAATCCTAAGAAGAAGGTGGGAACTGAGTTATTCCCTCATTCTTCCTTTAGGTTATGATTTCATTGATTATAAGGAAAACTAACCCTATGGAGGCGCTGTTATGGGCTGAAGTATAAGCCCAGTGGGTTATAACAGGTTATGGGCTGTAGTAATTAAAGAGTAAGGAACCGACCTGTAGAAGGATTCGAATTAATAGAAAGGTGTAGAAAGATCGAGAGGAAGGCAGCGAAGAGGGGGTATTGGAGAAGTGTCAGTCTTGGAGAGAACTCCCGATTTGTAGTGTCTCGTTGAAGCTATAGTTCGTGTGGTGCAATTTCAACGTGAGAACCATTCCTCGTGGGCGATATTGTCTCAAGCGGTTGGACTCTTGTTCCCGGCCTGAATCTGTAAGTTCTAATTTTCCTTTATCCGAGTTTAATTTTTCTGTTTGTGACAATTTGGTCTCGGAGCCTGGTTTTTCAAACTCGGATATGGCCACGCTTCTAAGGTAGTCACTTAGGCTGAGTTTATGGAGCTTAATAGAAAATTTGAGCTTCTTGTGAGTTTGTTGAAAAAGGAGAAAGAAGAAAAGTGGAGATCTAAAGGGAATAAATGATAGTAAGAAAAAGAAAAAGAAATAGGGTCTAACTCTAGTAAGAATGTGAAAGTAGAGCAAGAGGATGATTCTAAAAACCCATGGTGGCATAAAGAAGAGAACGTTGGTTTTAGGTGACATGATGGTGATAAATCTATTTTTATAAAGTTATTTTACCTATTTTAGGCAATAAATAACTTTAATAATTGTGAGAAAACATTTGAACTCCTCTTTATTTACCTAAATTTATCTTGTTTATGTAGCACAAGAAGGCAAGGAGAAAAGATGAACATGGAGAGCCTGATACTTATTGTGTGGCAAAATCGTAATATCATGATCAAGAGAGTCAAGATGGGCTTGGGCTTTGAATGATTGTTATTAGATTTTATTGTTATTGGGTTTTCTAAATAATTAGAAAACCTAATCATATTAGGAGTTCAAAGCCTAATTAAATTAGGAGTTCAAAACTTAATTAAATTAAGAGTTCAAAACCCAATTGTTTTAGATCTCTAAGACCCAATTCTACTAGGATAAGAATAGGTCTAAACCTAAACCCTATTTAAGAGAAGAGAAGATGCAAAAGAAGGGGGAAGGAGGAAATTGAGCACAACTCAAGAAAGAGACCAAAAATTCAAGGTTTTCTTGAAGAGAAGACAAAAAGGGTGACAAACTTCTTGTTCTTGGATTCAAGATGCCTTCTTTATTTCTTATTACCATTCTTCCTCATTATTTCTTTATGTTTTAGTTTATTTTTGTTAGAACTACGATGTAACCTAATTATGATGGTATGAATCTTATGATTATTATGTTTTGCAAGATATTTTATTTATGTAAAGTTACATATTACGGAGTTTAATGCTTTTAAGTGATTAACTACCACTTAGATGACTTGATTTGCATGTTAGAGACCGACAGAAAATAGCATGCAGTTGCTTCTTGTAATATGCAACCATAGATTAAATATGGATAGACATATACCATATTGTTTGTGTGGCTTTCGATGCAAACTGGGAATGTTCATAGATCCTAATGCATTTGGTTTGTTTCAATTCACATATAGAGATATAGTGAATTAATGAACTAAATAGGTTTGCTATACCTAGACATAGGATAGTAAATAAATTAGGAAGTTCCGCCATCACATAGATATTGTCTTTCTTGCAAGCATAAATAATCAATATTAATACCTAGTAATCATGGTAAATCGGATGCTCTAACATATTTCTTGTATTTAATTTTCTTAGACTTAGTTAGTTAATCTATCATTTATCAATTTGATTTACTAGATAAATTCTAGGAGTTGTTCACTGTTAGTAATTAGTTAGTTTAGTAATCACCAATCTCTGTGGGACGATATCTTTCTTATCATTATATTACTTGTTCGACATGTTCACTTGCATATAAATTTCACCGAACAAGTTTTTGGCGCCGTTGCTGGGGATTGATTGTTTTACTGCTAATTAATATTAATACCGAATAATTTCTAGGTTTAATCTAGCTTTTATTTTCTTTTAAGAAAAAATCATTTCTTTTAATTCTTGAAAAATAAAAAAAATCTTTTCTTTTAATTCTTAAAAAAAATCGTTTTTCTTAAGTTGTAAAAAAAAGGAAAAAAATTCATTTTTGTTTTATTTTTATTTTGAAAAAAAAATTTCCTTGTTAAGTTGTTATTGTGAAAGATTAAGTAACAAGGATGGAAACATATGATGGTACATATAGACTTTTAAAAGACTATGTTACACCAACATTTTGGAATGCTACATCAAACATTAGGCTTGCAAATCAGACAAATAACTTTGAGATCAAGCTTGTGCTCATCAAAATGCTTCAAAAATCTGTGCAATATAGTGGGCTACCAAATGAAGATCCAAAAGCTCACATTGAAGCATTCCTTGAATTTTGTGACATGATTGGAGATCATGGAGTTATAGAAGATGTTATCAGGTTGAAACTATTTCCATTTTCTCTTAGAGATATAGCTAAAAAGTGATTCTTTTCACTTCCTGCAGGATTAATTAATACATGGGATGATTTGGCTCAAAAATTTCTTGGTAAGTTCTTTCCTTTTGCAAGATCTGCTAAATTGCGTAACGATATTTTCACTTTTGAGCAGATGAATGATGAATTATTATATGAAGCTTGGGAGAGATTCAAGGAACTTTTGAAGATATGTCCAAATCATGGATTACCTACGTGGCTACAGGTACAAACTTTTTATGATGGGTGTAGTATGAATCTTCGTTGTGTAATTGATACAGCTGCAGGAGGGGACTTACATAGCAAAACACCAGAAGAGGCATTTAATTTTCTAGAGGAGATGGCATTTGATAATTATCAATGGTCTACTGAGAGACTACCAATGCATCAAGCAAGTGGAGTCCATGAAGTAGATACCTTCGCCAACTTACATGCAGAATTGGAAGTGTTCCTAAAGAATAGAGAATATGAATTTTGTGGTGGAGCACATGAGAGCACAGAATGTCAAGTAGGTAACCCTAATGCTCATTATGATGATTATGCTAATTTTGTTGAAATTCCTAGCAGGTCACAAAATGATTATTACTCAAATACGTACAATCTGGGATGGCACAACCATCAAACTTTTTCATGGAGTAACCCAAGTGAGATGAGACTGCAACCAACATTTTGGCAAACAGAAGAGGTGAAACCTAACTACGAAAACATGATTAGTGAGCTAGCCAGCACCACACAGAACTTTACAGAGAGGATTGAAGCAAGATTTCAGAATCAAGAAGTGAGTTTTCAGAGACAAGAAGCTTCAATCCGAAAATTAAAGTTGCAGATGAGTCAGCTCATCAGTATGATCTCAGAGAATCAAAAAGGTCTTTTGCCTAGTGATATAGAGAAAAGTCTTGAAGATACCATAGAGGCAATAACCCCAACATGTGGCAAGCAAGTAGGAGAAGTTGATGTTGACAAAGAGAGTCTCAAAGATAATGATAAAGATGTCAGCATGCAACTTGAGGAGGCACCTAGGAGCAAGCTTGTTCCAAAAAATCCTATGTCCTTTATGCCTCCAGCTCCATCTCCCCAAAGATTCCAACAATGCGTAAAAGATAAGCAGTTTTTGGAATTCCTTGATATATCTTTAAAACTGCACATTAACATTCCTTTTGCAGATGCTCCAGTTCAAATATCTAGTTGTGCAAAACTTTTGAAAGAGATATTGGAGAACAAAAGGAAGCTGGAAGTATATGAGACAGTTGTGCTAATTGAAGAATGCTCAACAATCAAACGATACAAGTTGTCTCCTAAACTATTGGAGTTTCATCTTCCTTGAGCAACATGTGGAGGATAGTTTGGTTGAAAACTATAAAGCAAGCGCTTCTTGGGAGGTAACCCAAGTATTTTGTTAGCAGTTTGGTTAGAAGGCTGTCACCATATGTTCGTCACAGCTCCATTTTGACAACTTGCAATCAAGGGAGTTTTCTTATTCCTTCTTTATTATTGATTTCTTTTGTTTTTACATTGAGGACAATGCTTCATTCAAGTTTGGGGGTAGGGAAAGAACCTTTGTGCAAAATTTGATTGAAATTTTTTTTACGTCATGACTACATCCCATGTTGTGAATTCTTGGTGATTCTTTGGAAGATATAGATTTTGTTCAAACCTGCAATTGTAGTGTGAGTTAAGTGTGATTCTGATTATGTTGATCCACCTATTGAGCACTAAAAGTCTTCATTTTTGAAATTATGTGTATTTCTAAAGAATATTCATGTGAAGTATGTGATTTTCTTATATCTCACATGAATCTTAGAATTTGTTTGATTTTCTTTTGAGGTGAAATCCTAAGCTGCATCTAATTGAAAAAATGATTTAGGCCATTCTTTAGATCATTTGAGCCTTTCAAGCCAACCTTATTTATTTATCACCAGTCACCCCGCTGAGCCTTGATTCATATCCATTTTTTTTGTTTAACACCCACATATATATACCCTTGAGCCTTTGACAAATTATCTTTTTATCCTACACCCTTGAACATATTGATTTTTAGGATATAAGTCTATTTGAGTGAAGAGAAGTCGAGGGGAAGGATGTTGATTGCAATGATTATGTAGCATAATATGTTGCTTTTGTGAATGCAAAAAAAAAAAAAAAAGCAACATCTGTCCAAGAATGGAATTATTTTATTGCTTATTATCAAATTCAAGCCACTAAAGGTTCAGAAATTGACTTTTGTATAGTAGTTAGATGTCATCAACAAGATAAGATTATAATGGTTACATTTCTAGTCCTACTACTTGCTTTATGATTGCAAGCATGATTGTGACTTTTGTGAGTGTCAAAATCCAAGTGAAATCAAGTATTTTTGGAAAAAAAAAATAAATAAGAGAAGTGGTGATAGAAAGATCATTTGCGAAAAAAAAAAAAGCAAAGAAAGGAAGTGACAAAAGCTCAAATTAGATCCTAGAAAGCAATGTGTTCATGGGTGAATTTAGCCAAAATGACTTTCATCTTACCCCTAGCCCAGCCTTACATTACAAGCTTATAAAAGTCCTATTGATTTTTGGTTAGATGATTGGCTTACATTAGTGGAGAGAGGAATGAAAAGCAAACATATGAGGTTTGGTTAAAGATTTTGAGAGGTTGCATATTAATGTGAATTTATTTGAAGTGCATATAGTTGAAAAGATGAGGACTCACACACATACACATGTGGTCAACATAGTTAAAAGTCTATATTATCTTATGAAACAATTGTGGTATTTGGATGAAAACTATATTTTTCTTTGAATTGTTAAGTTGAGCAATTATGGGAGAATATCATGAAGGGATTTTGTCTAAAACATATATTGTTTATTGCTTTTGCTAGAGGACTAGCAAAATGTTAAGTTTGGGAGTTTTGATAACTCTATTTTTATAGTGTTATTTTACCTATTTTAGGCAATAAATAACTTTAATAATTGTGAGAAAACATTTGAACTCCTCTTTATTTACCTAAATTTATCTTGTTTATGTAGCATAAGAAGGAAAGGAGAAAAGAGATGAACATGGAGAGCCTGATACTTATTGTGTGGCAAAATCATAATATCATGATCAAGAGAGTCAAGATGGGCTTGGGCTTTGAATGATTGTTATTAGATTTTATTGTTATTGGGTTTTCTAAATAATTAGAAAACCTAATCATATTAGGAGTTCAAAGCCTAATTAAATTAGGAGTTCAAAACTTAATTAAATTAAGAGTTCAAAACCCAATTGTTTTAGATCTCTAAGACCCAATTCTACTAGGATAAGAATAGGTCTAAACCTAAACCCTATTTAAGAGAAGAGAAGAGGCAAAAGAAGGGGGAAGGAGGAAATTGAGCACAACTCAAGAAAGAGACCAAGAATTCAAGGTTTTCTTGAAGAGAAGACAAAAAGGGTGACAAATTTCTTGTTCTTGGATTCAAGATGCATTCTTTATTTCTTATTACCATTCTTCCTCATTATTTCTTTATGTTTTAGTTTATTTTTGTTAGAACTGCGATGTAACCTAATTATGATGGTATGAATCTTATGATTATTATGTTTTGCAAGATATTTTATTTATGTAAAGTTACATATTACAGAGTTTAATGCTTTTAAGTGATTAGTTACCACTTAGATGACTTGATTTGCATGTTAGAGACCGACAGGAAATAGCATGCAGTTGCTTCTTGTAATATGCAACCATAGATTAAATATGGATAGACATATACCATATTGTTTGTGTGGCTTTCGGTGCAAACTGGAAATGTTCATAGATCCTAATGCATTTGGTTTGTTTCAATTCACATATAGAGATATAGTGAATTAATGAACTAAGTAGGTTTGCTATACCTAGACATAGGATAGTAAATAAATTAGGAAGTTCCGCCATCACATAGATATTGTCTTTCTTGCAAGCATAAATAATCAATATTAATACCTAGTAATTATGGTAAATCGGATGCTCTAACATATTTCTTGTATTTAATTTTCTTAGACTTAGTTAGTTAATCTATCATTTATCAATTTGATTTACTAGATAAATTCTAGGAGTTGTTCACTGTTAGTAATTAGTTAGTTTAGTAATCATCAATCTCTGTGGGATGATATCTTTCTTATCATTATATTACTTGTTCGACATGTTCACTTGCATATAAATTTCACCGAACAGATGACATGCCAGGTGATTGTGAAAAAGACAAAGAAAGAGAAAAGGAAAAAAAAAAGAAAAGGAGAGAGCAAACAGGGATGAAGAAAAAACTAGTGGGTCTTTTAAATAGCATGTTAAAGGGAATACTTCTTGTGGACAACATAGAGGTAACATTGTGGGGTTTGGTTTTCCACGATTTAATAGTGGTAAGGACCCAACAACTTGGATATGTTAGGCTAACAGCTTCTTCTGCTATAACAAAACACCGAAGGAAGACAAGGTTTCAATTACATCTTAGCATTTTGAAGGCGTTGCAAGGTACTGGTTTGAGTTATATAGAAGAAAGTTAAGAATTAAGTATTGACTTGGCCAATGTTGACACAAGCTTTATTAGCAAAGTATGACCCTATTATTTATGAAGATTTATTTACTAATTTACTTGATGTGTTTCAAGAAGGAACATTAGCAGAATATGATGAAAAGTTTTTAAATGTTAGTGAGAGCCGAAGATCTAGCAGATAGGTAGCAGATGGCGTGTTATATGAGAGGGTTGAAAGAAGCATTAAGGAGGGATGTTAAGGCTAAAAGACCTACGTCGCTTGATGAGGCAATGAATTTAGCAAGGTTGTTTGAAAGTGATGTGCTGGTTGCTATTAGAAATTGAAGGGCCTAACTAAAACACAGAACTGTGCAATAGTGGGTTGTTAGCGGAAGCTTATAAGGTCAGGCTCTCCTGTCGCCTTACCCAATGTGGGACTGGATATTTTAATCCTCCAACACTCCCCCGCAGTCTCACGTTGGGCACGGTGAGAGGTGGGACCAGTTTAGAGGGACCACACCAAGGTAGGCAGGACACAGGGCCGGCTCTGATACCATATTAGAAATTGAAGGGGCCAACTAAAACACAGAACTGTGCAATAGTGGGTTGCTAACGGAAGCTTATAAGGCCAGGCTTTCCTGTCGCCTTACCCAATGTGGGACTGGATATTTTAATCCTCCAACACTCTCCCGCAGTCTCACATTAGGCATGGTGAGAGGTGGGACCAGTCTAGAGGGACCACACCAAGGTAGGCAGGACACAGGGCTGGCTCTGATACCATATTAGAAATTGAAGGGCCCAACTAAAACACAGAACTGTGCAACAGTGGGTTGCTAGCGGAAGCTTATAAGGCCAGACTCTCCTGTCGCCTTACCTGATGTGGAACTAAATATTTTAATCCTCCAACAGCTGCAAATGGAAATAGAGTGCATCGATATATGGTGTACAAGGCTAAAGAGAAAGAAAAAAAAGGGAAAATAAAAAGTGGGGTAGGGAGAAAAGGTTAACCCTTAAGGAAATTGAGGATAGAAGACTTGAGGGATTATGTTTTAAATGTGATGAAAAGTTTACTCCTATGCATAAATGTAAGAACAAGTTATTTGTGATAGTAGGAGAGGAATCAGATGAGGAAATGGATGAGGATAATGAGGAGGAAGAGCTTATGGATATTCTGCCTAAGATTACTCTTAATGCTCTTTATGGCTCAACTATGCCCTGGACTATAAGGTTTATGGAAAAAATAGGAGATAGGAGAAACATTGTATGTTTGTGAGTGGATTCAGGTAGCACGCATAATTTCTTAAGTTGTAAGCTGGCAAGGAAGTGGGGAATAATTCTAGAGCCAAGTAAGAATCTAAATGTAGAAATAGCTAATGGAGACAAACTGGGGTGTGAAGGAATATGTAAGAAGGTAACACTAATTGTACAAGGATTAAGAATGAGTGTGGATTTTTACTTGTTAGAGTTAAAGGGACTCGAGGTAGTGTTGGGAACACCATGGATATGCTCTGTAGGCAAGGTTACTCTAGACCTTGATGACCTTCAAATTTCCTTTAAGATGGGAGATAAGGAATATATGCTACAAGGATTAAAGGATGGATAGAACAAGTTGCTAGAAGGACAACAAATGAGTAAAGAGTTGAAGCGATGTTAGGAAGGAGCACTATTGCATATTCATATGGTCACTAAAGAAGAACTCGAGTTTCAGTTGATGACTTTAAGAGGTGAGAAACAAGGAAATATTAAAAAAAAATAGTGACAAGAATGAGGAATCAATAAGGCTTTACTAAATGAGTATAAAGAATTATTTGATAAGCCAGTGGGGTTGCCACTAGTGTGAGATTGTGATCACAGGATCCCAATAAAGGGAGGAAATGACCTTATAGCCTCTAAACCATATAGGTATCTGTATTACCAAAAGAATGAGTTAGAGAGAATGGTAAAAGAGTTATTGGATTTTGGGGTGATTAGACTGAGTACCAATCCGTATTCATCACCGGTGTTACTAGTTAAAAAGAAGGATGGATCATGACATTTATGTGTGGATTACAAGGCATTGACTAATCAGACCATTAAGGACTGATTTCCTATTCCTACAGTAGAGGAATTAATAGATGAGTTGAGAGGAGCCAATTATTTCACTAAGCTGGATTTGAGGTCAGGTTATCATCAAGTAAGGATGCTTCCACATGATGTGTATAAAACTACATTTCAAACTCATCAAGGGCACTTTGAATTCCTAGTGATGCCATTCAGGTTATCTAATGCACCATCTATGTTCTAGGCGTTAATGAAACATACTTTTAAGGAGTTTTTGAGGAAGTTTGTACTAGTGTTCTTTGATCACATTTTGATTTATAGTGTGGATTGAAAGACACATTTGGAGCATGTCAGAAGGGTTTTTCAGAGATTGAAGGAGCAATAATTGTACTTAAAGCATAGTAAGTGTGAATTTGGGAAAAAAGAGGTGAAGTACTTGGGACATGTGGTTAGTGCAATGGGAGTGGCTTTGGACCAAGACAAAGTTTGGGATGTAAGGAATTGGCCTAGACCATACAATTTAAAAGGTTTAAAAGGTTTTTTGGGGTTAATAGGGTACTACAAGAGATTCATATCGGGATATGGTCAAAAGGCAATGCTGTTAACAGAGTTATTAAAAAAGGATGTGGGTTTTCATTGGGGACCAAAGGCAGAAAAGGCATTTGTAGGGTTGAAGCATGCATTATCAGAGACACTAGTTTTGGCACTTCTAGATTTTGATCAAGAGTTTGTAATAGAATGTGATGCTTTAAGTCAAGGTATTGGAGTAGTATTATCCCAAAAGGGACACCCTATAGCCTTTATGAGTCAAGTGTTAAAAGGTAGAAACACTTTACTGTCCACATACGAAAAAGAACTCTTAGTAGTGAACAAATGGAGGTCATACTTGTTGGGGAGAAAATTCATGGTAAGGACAGATTAGAAAAGTTTGAAGCACTTGTGGGAACAAAAGATAGATACTCCAGCTCAACAAAAATGGCTTATCAAGTTAATGAGATTTGATTTTGTTATTGAGTACAAACCGGGTAAGGAAAATCAAGCTGCAAATGCTTTATCAAGGAAGTTGGAAAAAGTAGAGGCAAGGGAACAAAACAACCATAGTGCCATGGAGGAGTTGACTTTGATGGCAATTTCAATGCTCATTTCCCTTTGGTTAGAACCAATAAAGGAAGAAGTAAGCAATATCCAATCCTTGAAAGACAAAGTGAAAAAGGTACTAGCTGGAGAGGCAAGCCCTAATTGGGAGTATAAAAAAGGATTATTATTCTACAAAGGCAAGATATTCCTAACAAAGGAATCAGAATTAATACAACCTATAACCTAAAAGATTCATGCCATAACTTATGAAGGGATTTATAAGACATTACAGCGTTTAAAAACCACTTTCCATTGGAAGAATATGAAGAAGACAATTTTACAAGTACAAGAATGCGATGTATGCCAAAGAAGTAAAGCCCCTAATACTCTACCTGCAGGATTACTTCAACCCTTGCCAGTCTCTAGAGATGTATGGATTGAAATTGCTATGGACTTTGTGGAGGGGTTGCATGAGTCTAAAGGGAAGAATTGCATTATGGTAGTGGTGGATAGATTCTCAAAGATGGCACATTTTATAGCATTGAAGCACCCCTACACGGCAATGACGGTGGCAGATGCTTTTTTCTAGAATATATACAAACTCTATAGAATGCCTCAAAAGATAGTATTAGATCGAGATCCAATATTCACTAATGCCTTTTGGAAGGAGCTATTTGAGTTGCATAAAACACGGTTAAACTACACCATAGCTTACCATCCACAATTAGACGGGCAAACTAAAACAGTCAATAAAACTCTTGAAATGTATTTGAGGTGTTTTGTAGTAGATCATCCTAACTAGTGGAATAAATGGCTAGCCTAGGCAAAATGGTGCTATAACACCAGTGTGCATAACTCTCATGGTAAAACTTCTTATGAAATAGTTTATGGTAAGCAACCTCTTACTTTCTTAGACCATATTCTTGGAATGGCTTCTGTTGAGTCAATGGAAAAGGAGGTTATGGGAAGAAATGCAATCTTAAGAGAATTACGAGAAAGGATGGCAGAAACTAAGGATCGTATGAAAAAGGTCTATGATAAGAAACATTCTGAGGTTGAATTTGAGGTGGGGGATCATGCATATTTAAGGCTCCAACCTTATAGGCAGCTATTCGTGAGCATGCGAAGAAAACATAAGTTAAATCCTGTGTATTATGGACCATATAAGATATTGGAGAAGATTGGGACAGTGGCATATAAGTTGAAGTTACCTGAAGATTTAAGAATCCATCTTGTTTTTCATGTGAGTAAACTCAAAAAGGTTCTTGGAAAGGCAATCAAACCCCAAGCAGAGCTTCCATAATTTTTAGAAGAAGAAGATGCTATCGTTGCTCAGCCACAAGCTATCTTAGATAGGTGGATAAAACAGAATCAAGAACAAGTTCTAGTGCATTGGAAAGGGCTATCAATTGTAGATGCAACATGACAGCCCACAGAAATGATGAAACTGAGATGTCCAAACTTGAACCTTGAGGGCAAGGTTCTTTCCTAAGGAGGGGGGAGTTAGTACGGGTTGAAGTATAAGCCTAGTGGGTTGTAATGGGTTATGGGTTGTAGTAATTAAAGAGTAAGGAACCAACTCGTAGGAGGATCCGAATTAATAAAGGGTGTAGAAAGATCGAGAGGAAGGCAGTAAAGAGGGGGTATTGGAGAAGTGTCAGTCTTGGAAAGAAATCTCAGTTTGTAACGTCCCATTGATGCTATAGTTTGTGTGGTGCAGTTTCAACATGAGAACCATTCCTCGTGGGCGATATTGTCTTAAGTGGTTGGATTCTTGTTCCCAGCCTGAATCTGTAAGTTCTAATTTTCCTTTATCTGAGTTTAACTTTTCTGTTTGTAATAGGTACGGTGTTGATTTAGCAAAAATTGTGGGTCCTTCGTAGATTTTTTTTTTGCTCCACAGATGCTTTTCAGAAAGGGTCGCAACGGCTATCTTCTTTCCAATTGAAATAGGAAAAACTAAGTTATTTTTTGGGTTCCTCGTAAATAGAAAAAATTTGTTGAATGTTTTCTTGGAATTGTTTTAAGCTTGTTGGAAAAAATCAAGTATTAAGATACTCTCTCATTTGTATTAGTTGTGCTATATTTATTGAGACTTATTCTCGATCGAAGTATTTGAGAGAAAGATTTAGGGTTAATTTGATCAAGAACCCTAAGTTAATGCAAGTTTAGGGCTAAGTTAATGTTGTGTTTGTACTCAAGATTGTGTAATTGTTGTGTTGTGGGTGCTATTTGAGTCAAGCACATTGTTGAACTAATTTTTTCCCATATTGCATATATTTTATGTTATGTAGAGATTGGTAAATCTCTAAAATTTGTGTTTAGTGGAGCATCTATCAAATTAATTGGTTAGAGGTAAAGTGGATGTAAGTGCCAAAGGTTGCTTGGACCAGATCATTCATATCTTGTGTACTTTCTTTCTCTATTCTTGTGGTGTTTTTGGTTGATTGCTACTATATTATATTGTATATGCATTAAAAGCTCCTACACTAAAACACATGGTATAATTAAAAAAAAACAAAAAACAAAAAACTTTCTTTGGTTAACCATAATCCAACAATTGGTATTAGAGTCCCGTACTCTAATAATAGAAAGGCCTTACAACCTATAATGTATTTAGACTTGTGACCACTAACACAATATTAAAGGCCTATAAGAAACCCCTCTATTTGACGAGACAAATTATTGACATTAGAAATTTAAGATGAACTAATACGCTGGTGCTTGGTTCATCACCAAATAGAGGATAAAATTCTAAAGAAAGAAATGAAATCGACTAAAGCCGAGATAGAATTTGTGATTAAAAAAAAAATAGTCAATAAGTATTGTACAACAATGACTATACTATTTAGTGGGTCTTATTTAATCTAAATATAAAAAAGTAGCATCCTATGACACTAGGAGAAATGTTTTGTAAATTCAAGAAGATAATTTTGGTACTTAAACGACATTGCTTTATTCCCATGTCAAACCTATACTTCTAGCATACAAATGAGATTGTTTCATCCGAAAGAGATAAACGTTAATGAGTTTATATTTATTCCATATTTTATCCACTAAGTTTCTCTGTTATTTCAAGAATATCCTTTTTAAAGACCATTTAACCATACACAACATTACATTTTATTTTGTCCCAGATAATATGAAACTATCTTTTATACATCTATATTTATTTCAAACTTCTAAAGAAATAAAAGGTAGTATTTTTTTAATTTCAAATTAGTTCTTAATGAATTCTTTAGCAATATATGAAACAACTCTACAATGCTTATTTAACACACTCCTTCACAACATGGGTTATAGACTTAGGACAACTACATGTGGTGTGCTATATAAGCATGGAGTCTAAACTTAGGTACAACCTATGTGAGCACCAAGGAAGAATTTGATTCTTAATACAAGGTTATAAATTTATATTTATCTCAAAACTTTAAAGTAATGTGAATCATTTTTTTTTCACATTTAAATTAAGTCTAGAACTCTTTAACAATGTAGGAAAACAAGTATACATTATTTATTTGACATTTTCCATGTACTATATTAAACACTGAATATTTGCTTCTTCTTTTAACTATTTATTTATTTATTTATTTATAAATATGTGAGTTTATTCTTCTAAAAATAAGAGAATACAAAAGCTTAGATGCATATCCCAACGTTACAAGCTTATTTAAGAATAAGAGAAAACCAAGACTAAAATCCTTTAACTTTAACACAACAATACATTTGCTTAGAAATGTTTATTGTTTCTAAATAAGATATTCTCCCATGTATTACTTTCCTAATTTTTTTCAACAAAATTAATATCTTAACAACCTTATTTTGAAAATGGCTATAGTTACATTAAGACAATATGCAATAAATACATGCATAGAAAAAAAGTTTAGAAAAATTTGTAGCTAAATTTTTTTTATTACTTTGATTATCCATTACAATTTAGAGTTTCAATCATTAGTAATCTTACAAAGGCCATATTATACAAGGATATTTGGCTAAATTTTTCCAATACAAGTATATTAAAAAAGCAAGTTGAACCAGTTTTTAACATGAGACCTATAAAAATTACATAATAGGTCAATTGAGGAAAGCCATCAAGATATCACTTTTACTGCAAAGAGTTTGTTCCTACAAATGAACCATTTAATGAAGTTGTATTTGTTGATTTCACCTAACTATATCAATTCATGTTATTCAACCTCAACATTTACTTGATACAATTAATTGTATGTCTCTTTATAATAATAGGAAGATTTGAAGAGAGTAAATGTGAGAATATGTTATAGCTTGAGAAAACCTCTTTTATTCCATGCCATCATATGATGTCAAGATGCATAACTAAAATTCTGCTATATTTAGTACCATAAATCTATATACTCCATAATGAAAAACTTAGATGGTTAATGAGATTCTAGAGTGAATGACCTAGTAGAACCTCATTATGAATATTTACTCTTACATAGTATTATTAAGATTGTCATTGTGTGAGTTCGAAAAACTATCCTTTTTCTTTAGACATACATATGCTTGACAAAAAAATAAGTGAAATAGACAACATTCTTCAAATATTTTCTTCTACTCACATTATTGCCATCATTATTCTTAACATCAACACTTGTTCTGTCCTATGATCAACCTTTTAAACCATATAAATCCATGTCAATGATCAAGGCTCCTCTAATTCAAAGATTAAAGATCATAAATCAAATCACTTTCTTTCAATTCAAGAAAAGATAGTGAATTGATTTTCTCTTTGTCAACTATAAAAGTAATATCCACATTACAATCATAATATGGGGTAACTGGTTCTAGTGCTGAGATAGGTGTTTTTGGATAAAATAAGAATAGTTTTGGCAACACCGTGAGTAGTTGTTGGCCATAGTAGGCAATGTAGGGATAAAAGAGAATGAATTTGGATTCATAGGAGGCATAAACCCTACAAAGCCAAATGGTTCCATAGGAAGGGAAGAAAAACTAAAAAACTAAAACACTAAAACACTAAAACACTAAAACAAATAAGTCATATTTCGTTCATGCCTCTCCTATATGGTCTAGAAGGAATATTAAAGGCAAATGAGGGCTTACATCACTTTGACACCGTGATGACATCACATTGTAAGTAAATAGATATTAGGATTGTGATAACTCCTTCCCGTTTCAAAAAGTTTGTCCTCAAGCTTTTTAAAATTAAAAAATATATTCTAATAATAGCTAAGGGCTTCAAAAGGAAAACTAAAAACGCAATTAGGGTGTTTTTATCCAAGCAAAACTTTTACTTGCCAATGAAGCTTGGCAACCTTCCTTGGTGGAAGAAGTCTCCAATGACCTGCCTATCGAATGGATTGGATGATGGTCATTTGTAATGGGCTGTGCGTGGGGTTTGTTTCAGCTCATTATTGCAGAAGACCACTGCCCAACTGTTCTGTCATATCTCATCCACTGCTCAATTTTTGCCTTTTTGCTACTATGTTTCAACTAGCTGTTGCTTTTAGTGTCATTTAGTCTAACATCAACCTTTCATGAACAATGTTGGCGCTCACCTTGGGATTCAATATAGGTCGAGGGATTGAAGCAGCCAGTTCTGTATTGTCTCGGCGCTTGTTGGCCTCTCTTCTACCTTGTCACTCGTTAGCTTCTCTTCCGCCAATTCTTGTCCTGACATTGGTTCATAGATTGAGAGATTTTAGAGCCAAGGCTTCGATTTCCGACTCTTGAACCTCTATCTCCTTCTTTTCTGCTTGTACCTGAGCCTCTTCTTCTTGAAGAACCTAATGCATTTCTCTAGGCTTTGTGCGTATGACCTTCATGCTTTCTTGCACTTTGGCCAAGCAGTTTTCCATATCCAACAAGAGATCTCTCAATTTTGACATTTGCTATCGTCCTAATTGGGGTAATTGTTTTTGGTGGTAAGGTGGGCAGTTCGAGGCCATGGTGGGCAGGGTGTGGATAAAACAGGAACAGTTGTGGTAGCACAATGAGTTATTGGTGGCCGTAGTAGGCCGTGTAAGGATAAAAGGGGAATATATTTGGTTTCATGGGAGACGTAAGCCTCAAGAAACCAAACGGTTCCATAGGAAAGGAAGAAAAACTCAAAAAACTAAACACTAAAACTAATAAGTCATATTCCATTCATGCATCTCTCGTATGATGTACAAGAATTATTAAAGGCATAGGGGCTTATATCACGATGACATCATAATGAGATCACATTGTAACTAATTAGAGATTAGGACCATAATAACCCTTGTCTCTATTTAATGCAAAGCAACCATTAGCATCATGAGAAGAATGCCATAGTGGATTGTCTTGCCAACTATGGCCATGTTGTTCAAAATGTAACAATTTTTGACAAATTAGGCTCATTGCCTCATTCATGTTTAAATGTTTATGTAAATGATAAATTAGGATTAGAAATTACAAGTTATTGTAAGGTTAAGTGAATGTACTACTCAATGTATTTCATGTTTTACCTTTACTTATAAATGTAAACGGTTGGTTTTTTTTTTCTTAAGGTTAGGATTAACCCTATTGTTTGTACTTGTTCAAGGTATAATTATTATATTTAGTTTTATTAGTATTAATAAAATTGGTGAAGATACCATTCCTATTCTTTAATTTAAGAAAACCATTGGCCATAGGAATATTTCATGTTCCTTCTCTCAATAGTTGCTTAACTCGGCTTAACACGATAAGTAAGTGTGTACATATCGAGCAGAAAACGAAGCTCGTGATCGTAACAGTCAAATCTACACTAACTATTTAAACGAAAAAAAAAAAAAAAAAGGAGACGTTTTCCTTAGCTTGAGGTCATCGAATATGTGGATTCCTCAATGCCCAAATGAATTTGGCGCTTGATACGCCAAAAAAAAAAAAAATTGAAGGCTGGTCATGAAGAAAACATTAGTTGCTGAAATCAATCACCCTTTCCATTTTTTCCCACGTTTTCCACCCATTAGTTACTCAGTCTTCCTTCCTTTCATTTTCTGCTGCGATAAAAACAGTCTTATTAACGTAATCAGAACGAGAGAAGTAGACAAAACTCATTAAACATATCAAAGAAAGAAAAAGACACACAAAAACAAAGGACGCCCACATATTACGTGTATGACAATAAAACCCGTGTTAATTGTCCTGGAATTCCCCCTGTGTGAAAATCAGAACCTCATGATTTTTAAAATAACAGAGGCACGTCTCTGACCACCTTATTGGACATTTGAAACCAATGGAGTGCAGCCATTTGCCCCACGGCAAAGTAGAGAAGTTGTTCAAGTAAGGAGGTGAATCAGTCCGCTAATGTATTTTCTTACCTGTCAAGATAATTAATCTACAGGAGAATCTATCTAAGGAAGGTCGGAACCAGGAAATTGTTGACTGAGAAGGCAGCAATGGTAGAATTTTGACCGTGAATGGTTGGCGTACTTTGGGAATTGGTTAAAAGGAACAGGTCAAATTAAATATATGGGGAATTGTCTCATATACTCTGACGCTTCATTTTGTGACAGATAAAAGCTTGAATTTTTCATTCTGAAAATTAAATATCTGAAATGATAGTGGGTCAAATAAGTTTTTCTTCTCATCTCTTTTCTTTCTTTTTTTTTTTTTGGTTCAATTATATGTTGTACAGGTGTAAGCATTGTTGGACCAATAAAGTATTTCATGAATATTAAAAAAGGTCATGTCATCATGTCATTCATGCCTAAAAAAGTCTTTTAAAATATAAGAGTAGGAGAAGGAAGGCAAGAAAAGTAAGTGATTAGATTTGTCCCTTCATTGTGAAAATCCACCCACTTTATCTTGTAAAAAGGGACTAGGGGTTTCATTTCCTCATCCCCTTTAGGTGATACTCTACCACTTTCTGTACAAGTAATTATTAGTCTTCTTAAATATACTAGACCACTAAAATTATTTGATAAATGATACAAGTCATGTCATGATCTCATGTATGACAACAAAATTTTGACAAAAAGAAAAAGAAAGTGGGATAAGAAATGGATGAAAAAGAGATAGGTAAGATTTGACCTTCAAAATTTGGTGGAAATCCATCTACTCCACCTTGTAGAGAAGGGTAGGGGTTGGAACACTATCTCTTATTTCCTTAGTCTCACATTGTTCACCTTTATGGGCACGTCTATAATGTGAGATAATGTGTCCCACCTTTTTGATAAAAAAATTTCCTTTATTTAGCTTTTCTTTTATTTTTAAATTTCTTTAAAATATTTTTCCAGGCTGCTGATTTGACTTGATAGTACATGTTAAGTATTAATTGCTAAGGATTAAAGAAATAGCATATCCTTTTCAGAACTTGAAAAAATATGAAGTAATTTACTTTTAAAAATAACTTACCTTTGAATAATGATAATAAATTATTATTGACATGGCTTTGGTTGTAAAAGTAAACAAGGCTTTCCTAAGACCAGAAAGGTAGAAAGGAGGAACGCTTCCTGTTCACACACTCGAACAATACAAACATAAAACCTCGTGAGTCTTTACGAAAGAAAACGTGTTTCGCCAACGAACTTGCTGCAATGCCAGCATCAGCCGTAATGCAAATTCAAAACGGAGGAAGCAAGAAAGAAGCTAAAGAGTAGCTGGATTTGTAAACAATCAGACCTATAAGCTTTTGCAGCAGCTTAAATTGACATAGACCTCGGTGTTCCTCGGAATGGGGGATTGATCGTTTTTTATATTACTATGTGCAGCTTTTAAGGCCTCCTTCCGGTTGTGCAATAAGCATCTGTCATACAGATGACTACAAGAACAAAAGGTTCACCAACTGCCTTTTGAAAATACTCTCCAACTCCCAACAATTTTTCTTGCACGATCCACCTCCTACAAATTGGAATCTCGAGAAGTGTCGCAATTTAATAAAAATCGAAATGGAAGTTTAATGAAGGACTTAAGTTTAGGCCGGCTGCTTTTAGTTTTGCCCACCACTCAAGACTTCTTTTTTTGGATAAGTGTTTTCTTTGCTAAGAAGAAGCGAATGTGACGTTGTCAATAGCAAGTGGTGTAGACCATCTATATAGAATCGCAAAAAGGTTTGAAAAAGCTATGGTTACACATTTTGTATCATTACTAAAGTTCCTCTTTCAACGATTTGACTAACATTGATGACGAAAACTACGGTAATAGGTTATGTCCACTAAACCTTGAGGTTCATCTATCAACATCGGCAGCGTTGGAAAGTTATTGCTTGATTTGTCTGACCCGCCGTTGTTTGAAGTCTCTTAAGCAGAATGGCCCAACTCCATAAAGGAGATTTCTGCACTGCTTCCATCGACGTTTTTGCATACAGTGAGAAATCTTTTTACCCTCTTCGGTAGAAACAGAGTTGGAGCAGTGGGCGTTCCTTAATGGAGCTGCCTCGAGCTCCCATTGACCCCGGCTCACGCTTTTGCTAGCCGGCAAGATTCTCGACAAACGTAAAGAATCAACGAAACTTCAGTTGACTTTTCAAAACATTAGAAGTAGATATGAAGTTTTTAGTCTATAATATCAATTCTTAAGTTTTTTATTTTTTTTTAATCCTACAAGTTAAGAATATAAATTTAGAAACTGGCTTCCAGACATCCACACAAGAAGTTTGAATATCTGTTTCATATTTTTTTCCCAGTCAAATCTTAAAGTCAATTAGCAAGACAAGCCTATGAGAGCTGACTAAATGGCCAACATGTTGGAATGGATGACCCCCAAAATTATTATGTTTAATACAGCGGGACAACAAAGACCAGCTAAGAGATGACGTCTCCATTACTTTGCACATTTAATCACATACACTGTATTGGAACCAAGTCTTGGCATACTCTCCACTTTTTTAATGTAAAATAGTTAAACATCTATTTCAAAGTTAACTTATGGACTGAAAAAGATAAATTTATATTTAAATATTACTTACAGATTTTTTTTTTCAATGCAGTACTTTTATCTTCAAAATTCTTTTATACACTAAGCATACTTAAAAGGTTTAAAGTAACTTGGCAAACTGTTTATTCACCGAAGAAGGAAGGGGGATTAGGTTTACTAAACCTCAAAATTTGGAATAAAGTCCTTTTAAGATGTATGCTTTGGAATCTCATTAATCTCTCAGAAGGCTCATTATGGAGTAAATGGATTCACAATACAAAGTGTAAAAGAACCTCAGTAATGCAGTTGGACATAAAAGATATCATGGCTTGGAGTTGGTGAGGTCTTCTCAAGTTAAGGCCCACACTTACCTTTGTTCTCTCGAGTCTTACATATTGTTACCAAAAGATTTATAATGATCTTCAGCAAGTTGGAAAAACGGTGGATTAGTATAATTTAATTTGGACAGGTGGCATTAGCAAACATAATTTTATTGGATGACTTGTTTGTAGGGACAGACTTTCTAAAGCAATAAAAATTGTACGATGGCTTCCTTCAGTAAACATATATTGTGATTTTTGTCAATCTCATTTAGAAAATAGAAGTCATCTTTTTTTTGAATGTGCATGGACAAGGATGATTTGAAAAAGTATTCTTGCTCAGAATGGAATCCGATGTGACATTGAATGATGGAATGAAGAACTACAATGGATGATCAAAGCAATAAAAGGAAGGGATTTAGCTGCCAAACTTCTCAAGATATCTTTCTTAGCTTATATTTATTGTATATGGGCTGAGCGAAATAGACAACATTTTCAAGGGAAAACAATGGATATCCCTATTCTCTTAGCGAAAATAAAAAAGATAGTACGAGGGAGAGCTTCTTTGTTTAAAAATATAAAATCTTCTCAATACAATGTTATTTTGGGTGAGATTTGGAGGCTTCAAACTTTCATCTTTTCATAGATATGGTGACTTTTGTGATACTGGGGTATGCCCCTGTGCTTTTTTACTTTAATATGTATTAATACAATTTACTTTTCTACACAAAAAAAAAGATTAACCTAAGCCTTAATACAAAAAACAGGCAAAAAACTAACCTAAAAGTTAGTTCATGAATTTGAGGGAGAAAAAAATGTATATAACAAAATTACTCAAAATTATTTTTTTCCCCACCACGGGACTTTCTTCTTTAATAATTGTTATGAAAAATAAAGCCCAATGCTTGTTCTTTCCCATAATTGTTTCACTGCTCCTAATCATGGATTTTTTTTTTCCTTAGTGATGATATTTTCCATTCTTACTCCTATTTTCTTGTCCGAAGTTCGAAAAAATAGAGTGAAAAACAGAACAAAGTTATTTAGTTTACTAATTTCCCTTCACTCTTCAAACTAACTAATCCAATTATTCTTGAATTAGCATGTCTACATAATTATCCTAAATATGTTCTTAATTCTATGTTCCTTGATTCAGAATAATTAAAGATTGCAAATGCTAGATTCGGCAGAATATGTCTAGTGACCTAACCGATACAAAATAGAATAAATAACTAAAATTCAACAAGAAAACAAACAACTAAATAAAGAAAAAAATAAAATAACTCCCATTAAAAAAAAAAAAACTACTTCCTCATCCGCCAACTGTGCCATCCGCTGTCCAGCCGACAAAAACGCTTAGAAGAACAACTAAGGGTAGCGTCTAACAGCTTCTTTCCGCTTAGCCCTTGCATTTCAACAACGCATGGATCATCCTTACACGAATTTATGGAATTATATAATATGTATGTCAACGGTCAGAATCGCTGGCTATATTTCCCTCTTTATCTCTAACCTTCGCCATCACAGCTGCCTTTCTATATATTCCCACCTTTCTCCTTCCTTCCTCTTCAACCCGAAACAAACAGTCCGCATATTGAAGAAGAAACTTTGTGATTGTTTTGGGTCCAAGAATTTCCAAGCATGAGCCCTGCAAAGTTACATGGTGATGAAGAGGATGAGCATTCAGCGAGGGAGATCAAAGATCCCCGTCCGTCCCCGTTGAAGATCAACAAGGCCTCCCAGGTCATTCAAAAGCCATCTTCGACCTCTTCAACGTCAATATCTTCGGTTTCTGATTGCGTTGCTCCGGCGAGGCAGCAACAGCGACGGCCGGTAATTATTTATACCCACTCTCCCAAGATCATCCACACCCAGGCTCGGGATTTCATGGCTCTCGTCCAGAAGCTCACGGGTGTGTCGCCCCCCAACGATGGTGAAGCCAATGTCCAGCCTGATTATCAAACCCACAAGAAAGATAAGAGATTGTCCACGGAAACGGGAAAAGATCGTAACGTGAAGCCCGTTAGCCATGATGACAATGAGTCCTCTTCGGCTCTTACCGATGAGAATTGTGGTGGTGGTGGTAGAAGAGATGCCAAGGCAAGCTCGTCCTCCTTGTCACCATCCCTAAACCTAAACCAAACCCATCCATTCTTTGCTGATATCCCTTTGTTTACCCCCAATTCGAACAGTTTCTTCTGCTCGCCTCGGCCTGTTTACAGATATCCTGATTCGGCGTACGCGTCGCCCAACGTTAGTAACTCCATGTCGCCGTCGGTTTTCGAGTTTATGAAAGGGCTACCAGAATACTGAGATGGAGGGTTTTGTGTAATGGATTAGAAGGGCTTGAGAATTTCCTGTAGTGCGTCTGTGCATAGTTCTTTTGTTTCTTTTTTGGGCTTTTAAAGGTTTGATACTTTTGTTTCTGGTTTCGATGCGTCTCCAACGTTATGGACAGCGATCAGCTAGAGATTAGGTAGCAGCCATTATGAATTGAAAGAATTTAATTGATTCGTTGGCTAACCAAGAGAACATTGATCTGTCTCTCCTAGTCTGTATGAAGCCAATTTCGTATAAATAAGTTCAGTGTTTTTGATGATCCAGCTTTCGTTCTTCTCTCTTTCTATTTCTCTTTTTCCTCCTTGTATCTTCGTTTCTTGGTTTGCGAACAAGATAATATCACACAGCGCCCATGGCAAGATCTTGGTTTTCCGTTCAGAACTAGAAACTGTGATTTTGAAAGTATAGCTAGTTCTTGAGACCATATGATAACTAAGGACTGCACAAGAGCTTAACAGCGTTCTACCTAGACTGTATCAATTAGGTAATGTTTCTTGAAAGCCCACAAAAGGATAACGTGCTAGTTGAAAAGGGCACCTAGTATACAAGTAGATGCAGGTCTCATAGTAGAGAAAAACTAAATGCTACAAAGAATTAAATGCTCAGTTAATTAAATATAAACAGAGTTAGGTTTTAATCCATCAATACCATGGCTTGCTTCGATTCACTGCATTCCCTTAGAAGAATCTGGCACTTCTTAGCTTGAAGCTTGAGCTGACTGAAACAGGAAAGTTGAGCTCCATGGGCCCTCGGTGGAAGTTTTTTTTTTTTTTTTTGCTTCATTTGTATAACACTAAAACCCTCCCCGATCTTATGATTATCCATGCCAATGTTCTCGTGCCCTTTAAAATTGAGAAGAAGCTCTCCATGATTCTCAAACGAAAAGGCGTTTGAGCCCACCTACTTCGCAGGTTTTGGGTCCCTTTTGGGATATCTTTTCTAGCCTTAAATCCGCATCAAGGTTTTTCCCCTTTTAAGGAAAACGTTCTTCCAAGTAAAGTTACCCCCTTCTTGCTTTTTTTTTTTTTTTCTCTCCACTATTGGTTGTAAATAGAAACACGAGCCTTGGCTCTATGATATTCAGCCCTTTTGCAGACAGATGCCTCCACCTTGCGATTATGCACATAACAAATTGCTTCCATCGCCAACACTAGTTATGGCTGAACCTCACCTTTCAAAAGTTGTTTCTGATATGAAGGTGGAAATGGGCAAACAACTAGCAGAGATGATGGGAGCAATCCAACAACAATTTGCAAAAATGAATGTCCACATGGATAAACTAAAAGTCAAACCTAAGATCTAGCAAGGCAACTATTCCACCCGTAAGGGACCTAGCCAGGAAAATAATAGTCACATACAACCTTTCAAGATGGACTTTCCACACTACATGGGTGGGGAAGATCCTACAAGCTAGATTGATAGGGCCTCTCAATATTTCTCCTACCACCAATTCCAAAAAATGAAAAGGTCGTACTGGCCTCTTGGAACTTAGAAGGTGATGCCCACATATGGTACAAGGTGTTGAAGTAACAAAGTCCAATGGGAAAGCTATCCTAGATATAACTAATAGAAGTAGTGTTTTATAGATATGGGTCATTTAGGATCGTCATTTTTTTTATGATCTAAAATAGAAGTGCGGAGTTTGCAAGTCTCCTCTTAAAAGTAGGGTGACTAACGTAAGAACAAGTGGTCAGGTGCTTCATCATTGGTCTCAAAGACTCCATTCAAATTGATATACAAGCCAAAGAACCTATGGACTTAGCAGCTGCAGTGGATCTGGCTTGTTTATACAAGTCTAAGGTGCAAGAAAGTGGTCATAACAATAATAGTCATAAGAAACAATGGACCAAAATAGAAGCAAATAGCAAAGAGTCAATGTCATTTAAGAAACTGTCAGTAAGTGAGATGGTTGAACATAGGGTCAAGGGCCTGTTTCAATTGCAATGAGCAACACCTACCAAGCCATAAGTGTAAACATACCTTCTTATTGATGGTCCTGAAGAAGAATCGGATGATGGCAGGGAGGGTGCTAGAGGAGGTGAAAAAGAACTAGACACACCACCAGAAATCTCACTACATGCAATATATGGAGGAAAAAATCACAAAACTATGACAGTGCTTAGCAAATTAGTTGATTTCAAGGTAGAGTCAACTATTTTAATTAATTCCAATAGTTCTCATAATTTCTTAATTCAAGATATTGCTAGAAAGATCAAAATGGAACCAAATATAAAAGGAAAGTTTAATTGTCATGGTAGCCAACAAAGACTTAGTAATGAGTGAAAGGTGCTGCACTAAAGGTCAACTTACCCTCCAATAGATCCCACAAAAGGTTGATTTCTTTCTACTTCCATTGAAAGGATCAGAAGCAATATAGGGAACCATTTGTGTAGATGAGTTAGGTCTCATACAATGAGACTTTTCTAAATTATATATGACCTTTAGAATGGGAGGAAAAACAATCGAACTGTAGGGATTAACACAATCAGGAGAAGAAATGTTAAGACCATCAAAGAAAATGTTGAAAAATAAGGGTTTTGTTGTGAAAAAATTTATTTATGAATTATTTATTGAAAAATATTTTTATATTTATGCAAAAGAAAATTATAGAAAGTAAAAGATATACAAATTATAATATCAATTAATGATATTATAAAGTAACCAGATTTCTACATTTATTTATAAAACATCTTTATGAAGTGACCTTGAAAAATATATTTGAATATATTCAAAGAGAAATGATACTTACACTTATATATTTGTAGGTACATATTAAAAAAGGGGCAAAGATCATATTACAAAGTGATCATATAAGGTTAGACTGAGCTGCATAAATTCACTAGCCCAAGCTGCATTAGCCAAGCTACACTGATCTGTTGGTCGTAAGCTACATTAGACCGAGCTGCACTAGACCAAACTATACTGGCCCAAGTTGCATTGATTTGTTGACCGTGGACTAGAGTATTTTGTTAGATTGAGCTTCACTGGACCAATCTATAATGGCCCAAGCTGTACTGATCTATTGATCGCGAGTTGGAGTATTTTGTTGGACCAAGCTACACTTGCTTGAGCCTATCTAATAAGACAAAGTGAAACGCTACCATTTCACTTAATGTTAAGAGCAAAAGGCTCCTAATCAAACAAACACTTCAAGAAGCCTTAGCTCCTCTTGCCGACTCGTTCTCTCATCTCCATCTCTATTGCCAATGCTCCAACGGGAAGAATCTTGAGGTGATTAATTTGTCAAAACAGTTATTTCTTGCATTAATCGTCTTTTTTGCTATTGAATGATGGAAATCACATCATTTATCAATGGGAAGTTTTCAACAAGTAGTTCAGGTTTGAACCAAAACCTTAGAATGCTTGAAGTTGTTAAATCTTCTATAAAAAGGCATTCTTTGAGAATCTTTGAAGCTTTTGCACATACTAGATTTGAGAAGAATTGTATACATCCTGAAATCGTGCAAGAAATCGCAATATTGACTAATTACTTCACCGAATCGTGAAGCTACTTTGTATCTTTGGTGATATTCCTTCAAATCAATATTCTTATGAATATTCATTGTTAGATTGAGTTGTTTATGCTGATTGAGTCTTGATTTTTATATGCACATAGACTTCTTTGTAAATGTGAAACCCTAACTTTGTGAAAATTGGGGGTTTTATGATTAGAGCTTGAATTGAGTTTGTATATCTTTATTTAGCTTTTTGTGAAGCATTATTCCTTACTTACAATATACATTTGAGTATTTGCTTGATGTACTAAGGTTGATTCAACTTAAATCTTGTAATTGTGGATAAATTGACTCCTTGTTGAGGAGTTACGAAGTGTAGGAAAAGATTTCTCCTAGTTTGTAGTAAAGGAGACTTTTATCAATTGGATTGAAGGAAAAGAGGGTGGATGTAGGGCTCAAGGATTGAGTGCTGAACCACCGTGGTAAACTTAGTGTTTCTCTTCCCTTATCTTATTTAGATTTAACTTGTTGAATGTGTTATCTGTCTAGCCATTAATTTGTCATTGATTTGTTGCCTTATCCATGAGATAGTTTTGTTGTTTTGCAACTTATTTGTGGCATTTACTTGTTATTTTTCTTATCATATTAATGTGAAATTATATTGAAAGCTAGAAGCATTTTAGATAGCAAAAATTGTATTCATCTCTTAACTTAAACAATTCAACACATCTTCTTGTTAAGTCATAAAACCTAACAGAAAAGACTCAAGGGAAAAACTGAAAAGTAAGTGGAAATGCAATTGCAAATGCTAATGGCAACACAACCATTAGAGGAAGAGGAATCGAGCCACGAGATGACCAAAATGATTGGGGAGTTGGGCACCTTAAACAAGCTTGTTACAATTGTGGTAAGAGAACCTAGCTCTGGAAAGCCTAAAAAGACAAACCCAAAAGGAATCAGAGTCAAAATGGGAAAGCTCTTACAAGATCACAGTGGTGTCTTCACAAATCCGACACATCTAGCCCCACCTTGGAAAGGCAACCATGCAATCCATCTAAAGGAAGGCAACACTTCACTCTTAGCACTAAATTACCGATACCTTCAAATTGACCTTGAGGACAAGGATCATGTCTTGGGGGGAGGTAAGTCAAAGACAATTAAGGTAGGACACTAAGGTAGCATCCAACAAGGCAAACATCCCTATGGACTATTGGAGCATGGTATCCTACAACACATGTGTACTCTATGACAAGGGTTTTTGTTGACATTAAGGAGTAAGGGATGGGGATTTTAATGAAGAAGAAGACATAAAGCAACCTTGGTCATTACGAAGTAAGGGTGGGAGTAGATCTCTTGTATATTTTGGTATGAATTGGTATGAGTAATCAACAGGTAGGTGCATAGTAGCTAGGAGCAACTGTAATGAGGTTAAATATCAGGTTTTGAGTCCCTCTTAGGATATCTTTTCTAACCCTAAATATGTGTCAAGGTCATTTTTCCCTTAAAGGAAAACATTCTTCCTAGTAAAGTTATCCCCTTTTTCCTCTTTTCTCTTTCCACTATTGGTCGTAAACATGTAAACATAACACGAGCCCTGACTCTACAATATTCAGCCCCTTTGTAGACTGGTGCCTCCAACCCACAATTATGCACATAACAAAAGAACTCTCGGTAATTAGGAATGAGTAGACTAAAATCAAAGTAGCCCATAAGAAAACGGCTTGCAGAGAAATAGGTAGGAAAGGGTAAGCTGGCGTCCTTCAAATCTAGCAACACCGCAAGGCCCTTGCGTAACGCATTTCCTTGCGTCATGATCCACACGAATCATTTGAATTCAAAAACCAACTTGCATTCAAACAGGATTAGGGCTTTGTCTATTTATTTGTCTGAACTGCTGATTAAAGTTTGGTCTGATGTTTGAGTAACACACGTGACTCTGGCTCGCGTCTTACATAAATGCCAATTTGAAAACTGGCAGCAGAGACCAGACTTTATCCACACGCTTGATAAATCAACACGTTCTTTTGAGGATTACAATTAATTATTCATAATGACTTTTTGTTGCTTTTACTTGCCCCGACCGTAACTTTCATTACAAGGAAGCAATCAGGATCCTAATGCAGAATCACAAGCTACGCGTCGCAATACAAAGAGATTAAAAAGAAAATAGCTAAATACTTGAGGAAATTAAATTGAAGTATATACAACGTGGAAAGTGGACCGCCAATAATTTTTTTGACATTTCTCAGGTTGGCTTGGCCGTTTGTCGCTTCGCGCGTCACTCATCGTGGAACTTCTCGGGAACTATAACGGCATCGGCATCCCACCACGTATCCACGTCGGATCCTTTTAAGCTGGCTAACGGCGAGCGAACATTTCTCACGTCCCCAACTGTTAAGTCACCGGTGGCGTCATCCCGAAGGTATAACTTCTTGACGCCGCCGCATCCGGCGTGGCCAGCGATCTTTCCGAAGCTGGGCAGCCTGGTCCACTCGGCAAGGATCGCCGGGAAACGACGCCGCACGCGCGTGTCCCATACACGCAGCGAAACGCCCCCGGGCTGGCTCGCTCTCGCCGCGGTGACGATTACCGGCGGCGATGACGATGTGGAAACGGCCGAGAAAAGATTTTTGTCGCTAATGTGGGAGATGATTTGGTTCTCTCTGTTGGAGTCGTAGACGGCAATCACACTTTGCGACGAGTCGTCGTCGTCTTCGCCGTCGAAATCTAACCCCAAGGTCAGATGGTCCCACAGCTTCACGACGCTCCTGCCGCCGGTAAAATCCGCCCACGAGAACCGCCGTCGAAACTTGTTTTTACGATTTTGCATCTGGCCTTCCTCACATGGGCGTGACCCACCGGCCACACGGAAATCTTCGTCCTTGCATCGCCACGGATCCCGTTCGGATTCGGATTCATCGTCATCATCATCTCCTCGGTAATCTCTTACAGAAGATGTCGACGAAGAGCAAGTTTCATCTTCGCTGTCAAACTCATCCTCGTCGGCGAAAAAAGGGCCTTTAGCTATAGGACTCTTTCCCCGGTACTTGACAATCAAAATCTTGAGTCTACATGCTATGGTGCTCAGAGACGCAACCACCGCAAGAATCACCGCGCCCCATTTCGACACCGAAAGAAGCTGAGAAAGCAGAGTAGGGTTTTGCAGCGAGACCTCGAAATCGCTTAGCCTGTTGATTGTCACCGGGACTTCCATCAAAACGACAGAATTTTTTTTTCAGGCAGAGAATAGGATGGTTGTTGAGAGAGGTAGGTGAAGAAGTGGAGGTCTGAGAAAGTTAAGGGTGGGGGCTTTTATAAAGGCGGAGGACAATAATTCGAGGCTCTGAACGTTAACGTGGAAGATAACGAATGGTTACGTAGAATAGAAAGTGTGGCGACACGTCGGAAAAGCCAGCGGCCTTTTTGGAACGAGGAAGAGATTGGGACGTCCAAGTCAGCATGAAGGCGATGAAGAAGTCGCAACCCATGGGTTTCCGAGACGCAACATAGGATATGCCGAGAGATTATGTCGTGGGCAAGGTCCGGTCCAAATTTTGTGGTGTCCAGGCAACTGCCGCTCCCACCATGAGGATGTTGACACGCGTCGAAAGGTACGTTCTCATTTATGCGATTTTTAATTTTTCTTTGTTTGTTTCTAGACGTTCGATCTGTATTTGGTCCCAAGCCCCCCGCAGTGCTACGAACAAGTCAATCGTGCGCATTATTGACAGAATATTTAGTTGAATCACGTAAATTAATTTTACAATATGAATTTAGGATCGTTCTTTAATCCGATCTTCTTGTCCAAAACAATTTGGCGGTCCAAAAGAGACGATATGAAACGTAGACTTTGCGTCCTGATTTAAAACACTAGTGATGTTTATCATGGTTGTCAGAGGAGTGGTCCAAGTTCTTGAATCACGTGCCCGGGGCATTTTCCTTTTCACCACGATTTTGGCATTCTTTTTTCAATGTCAAACCACAGAGCTCCATTTATTAATAGTTTTAGACTTGGATTTTTATCTTAAAGACCATGCGAAAATTGAGCAGTTTTTAGGATTATCTCAGCTCGACTGCACCGGAAAATGAAGGGCCGGTGGGGTTTGTCTTAGTGGGATTGAGACATTCTGGTCGCCACTTGCAAATAAGACGACCAGTGACGATTGGAGAATAGTAGAAACACGATTAATGATTGAAGGGTGGCCGGTGGGGCAAAGCACAACTGGATGTGACACCTTTTTATAATTGTAGATTAAGGAAAATATGGGGGGTGGGTTGCACTTGTTAGCTGAGCATTAGGTGGGAGATTATTGGTTGGGACTTAGGGTCCTTATCAAGACGAGGGTTAATTATTACGATGTTGTTTGGTGCGCAGGAATATTCTTGTTAAAGATGAGACATGGTGCTATCGTGTTAGTGTTGGTATGCAAAAGCTTTTTTAATATCCAATCTAAACTTGAGGGAAACCGAAAATTCTTGAAACCGCTGGTCTGTCGTCGAGGTCTTGTACTTAATTCTAGGCTGTCCAAGGACAGTTGCATAAACCTGTGGTTTTTCATATGATGGTTGGCAAAATTCTGTGACATCCGGATACGGGGTCATGAGTTCTTTTTTTGAGGTGAAGGGCAAGTCTAGTTGAGTGCCTTCTATAGGTTCTGCTACTACACAATTTCTTGATGTAGTTGCTTAAGTAAAGATTCTTTATTTTATTAAAAGAGATTTCCTAAATAGAATTTATGTAATATAAAGTTTATGTTATACCATTTTGTTAACATGTTCTTCACTTCAAACATATGAAAACACTTTTTACGGAGAGTTTTGGCTACAAACAAACTATAATACTTTGATATAGTGTTAAAATTCTTATTTTTAGATAAAATTTTCCATTATTTAAAAATAATTCTCAAATAAACAATACTTTTATCAACAATAATGCAATTCAGAGAGAAAAGGTAAGGTGAGGCACCTTATTTCCTTACGGAAACAGATTATACTTGCTTCCCACATGCAAAAAAATATTCGTTGTCCATATGTCATTATCTCCCGTCTGAATGGTTCTTGATAGTCAAAAGTGATGCTCTCACTGACCATCTTTTATCGCAGCATAAAAACAAGGGATACAACTGGGAGATTCGAATGAAAAGAAAATAAGAACATTATTTTATGTCTCCGACTTTATCTTTCTTATGGAAGACGATCGGTCTAATGATCAATTTCAAGTCTTAAGAATCATGATTGCAGCCTATATTGCTGCTGGTGCGGACAATATTCTGGCTTCAAAGTCAAAAGGTTTGGTCATCTAGTTTGAAACATGACTCACAAAATTCGACGTTCAATTAACAGGTTTCTTGCTAACATATCTCAGTGCTTACCCCACTAGCGCCCGCAGGAATTTTTGATGTCGATTTACCTCAAATTAGTCCAAGTCGAACACGCTAACAAATTTCTTAAAGAAAACAGAGGTTGTTCATCTTAGGGCCCAATGTGTAACATGAGAGATTAATAAGGGATCCCACATCAGTTGTGGAAAGGTTTGGTTTTCACTTTACAAGTGTGAGGAAAAACCTCACCCTATGAGTTAGCATTTGGGATTAACAAGGCCCAACACCACACAACAACACTAGTATCAACGCCTAATTAGCTAGTGAGTCTTAGCTCAAAACGGATGCATAGTTGTTTGACTCCAAGGCCCAATGCATGACAAGAAAGATCATTGGGATCATCATTGAAGTGATCCCACATGGATTCCAAAAGTGGTTGATAGCCACTTTGTAAGTACGAAAAAAAATCATCATCCTATGAGCTAACCTAATAAAGTCCAAGGTTGATTTATTGGGATATGTCACTGTTTTTAAGATATCTACATATATGTTTATTACTATCTTTTTTGTGAATAATTTTGTGAGAACAAAGGTGTTTGTGGTGTGCTCCAATTTCCTACAAATTTTGTTAGACTAGAAAATACTGTGATCATTTTTGTATCATCTAAAACAATTAAAAATGCTCCTTGATAAGTCTATATTCTTAATAATTTGTTGTGAAAGGAAATTACAATCTTGTTACTTTCAGAGCTTATTGTGTGAAAACCTTGTATGGTATCTCTAGTTTTTGCCTTCTCAATCTTTGGAAAGACCTTTCATTTCATAGTCCCCTTTTTGTGCCAAGTGTTGAAATTCTAATAGTGGCATCAAAGTTGCAATTGCCTTCTACAATTGGGAATAATCAATCCACTATTGAATAAAAAAAAAAAAAAAAGGAATCCTCCCCTACCAGTGGCCAATCTCAAGTCCATTGCCTACATTCAACGTTGGGCAACTAAAATGAAAGCTTACTTTAAATCCCATTGGTTACCTGAGGTAGTTAGAATGGAATTGAAGCTACTGAAAATGAATCCTCCTTATCCACGTCGAAAAAAGATAAGCTCAGAAAGGATCAAAAAAGTAGTCTAAAGCCTTGTTTCTTATCTAACCAGCATATTCAACCGATGAGGTCATATTTTCCCTGAGGTACCAAAAAGTAATATTTTATCTTACACAATTAATAAAATTATTTCTCAGTACCATGCATAACGTGAACGTTGTGTTCTTTCAAACACAACGTATACGATGTGTGATAGGCGGGGGTGATTTGTTACCTCATAAGCCTGCTGTTCTTATAAGGCTTTCAGGAGGCGTTTCAGGCGAGTGCGAAGCCAAACAACAAAACCAGGCAACTCCAAGAGTAGAGAAAAGTTGTGGGGAAACCCGTTGCAAATTAGGTAAGAAATTCTTCTTTGGTTAATTACTCTCTTAAAAGTTTTGTAGGATATGGTGTGTTAGGAGTGAATTTTAGAACTTCGATGTTACTCGTTTTTACTCTATATCCAATCGCCTCCACGGATTAAGAAAGGGAATGGAAAGCTCTCTAAAGAACTGCTCTTTTCTTCTCTGTTAAACCTCCCTTCGTAGTGGGGCCAGATTGATCAGAAGCCCAAGTAGATCATCCCAAGATGAACCCCCTATGTTTTTGAGCTAGCAGGCCGACCAGGCCATGGCTATGGCTAACAAAACAAAGAGGTAGAATATGGCAAAACAAAGAGGAAATGTAAGTGGGTGGATGGGAATGAAACAGAACTGTACATCACTCTTTTTCTGAAAGCAATTCTTGAAGATTTCAATCTCCCGCACAAACATGAATAGCACCTACTTTCCTGCATGTTCTTCCACTCAAAAGAGTTTCTACTTATCCAAAGTTGTAGTATAATCTTGCTGGCTCAAAAGTTGTGAGATGGATCCTTAGAGAGTAAGTTTGAAATATATATCATGGGCACACTAAATTCAAGATTCATCCCTTAGTGTCTTAGTTTTTATCATAATTGTACCGATTGAAGTTTTTTATCATAATTGCACTGATTTTGTAGGATCTTTGTAATGCATATTATTTCAGATCCTGCCCCTTTTACAGTAAACTAGTTTCAGAATACCAAACACTCCCCACATTTATCCGTCAATTTAATCCTTTTGTTCCATTCCCTCTCAGGCACGTAGCAGCAAACGCATGCGTGTCTAAAATTCCATATGAGCCTATTGGATTATGATCCTAACTACCCTAGAGGGGTCAATTTAGTCAAATTATGAAGCTTAGTGTGAACAGATTTTAAGAATCAGCATGTCATGGACAAAAAGCTGATAGACATGTATCCATCCTTTTGCAAAACAATCATTTATTGATTGTTGCGGCTATTCATACAGTTCACACTAAGCCATTCTGAGTTGTGGTTTCCTACCCGGGATCTGTGTTTTTTCATTCTTGAAACTGCAAGAAAAAGGCATTAATGAGTTGCAGTTTTTATGGTTTTGAAGGGAAGGAAGATGGAGTGCTGCAGAACCCTGATTGTGGCTATTTTGTCACTGATGCTTCTATTCCCAGTAATGAATGCATGGGGAAATGATGGCCATTATATAGTCTGTAAGCTTGCGCAGGTACTCGAACATCTCGTTTCTGCTCCTATCTCTCTTTCTCAGAAATGTTTATTCCATCCGTAAGTTTTTACGTTGTAATGAACAGTCACGCTTGAACAAGGCAGCAGAAAAGATAGTGGAGGAGCTGCTTCCAGAATCAGCAGAGAATGACTTAGCGAGTGTGTGTTCATGGGCAGATGAGATCAAGTTTCATTATCCGTGGTCAAGATCCCTTCACTACGTGAATACCCCTGAAGTTTGCAATTACCAGTTTGATAGTGAGTTTCCTTTGTCTTCTTGCCCTCAATTTCCCTTTTTCCTGGAGCTTTTGGGGTTAACTTTAACTTCTATCCTCCCTAATACTAGGACCGTGATAGTTTGCTTACGGCGGATCTAACATGGCAGTATCATAGTCATTGGAAACAGTTAAAGTTCCCAGCGTCGACGAACTCCTGTATTAGTCCCTTGTAGATAAATGTTGTACTAATTTGATCCTGGACTTACAGACAACTATAGTCGGTTTCTTGAATAACGTTGGTGATATCAGGCTAAGCAGTCTAATTTGTCTTTTTTATATATAAAACAGCTTTTATTTTAAGAAAGATTCTATTAATTATAATTTAGACAATTTGAGACAATCTATATCGTTCTTAACATGCACCTTGACAATCGATGTAAAATGTGGGCTTTGGGGTGCCTTCCTGAATTTTGAAGCCTGTTTGCCTTTCTAAAAGCTGACTTATAAAGAAGAGATATATTTTTGTTTTAAAAGGAATTTACGATTTAGACAATATTGAACAAGTCACATTATTCTTAATGGTCTTATTCTATGTTCAGGGGATTGCAAGGATGAAAGTGGACGGAAGGGGAGGTGCGTTGCTGGGGCAGTCCAGAACTACACCAAACAGTTGTTAACCACCGGCAGAAATGATAAGGGTTCATGTAAATTATGAAACAAAAACTCTATAGTGCAATCGCTTTATTGTTTTCTTTCACTATGAAATACTTCTCTTTCGGATGCTCTGCCCCTTGCTGCAACTTTGCTAACCAACTTCTATTTGATTGTTCCCATCAGATAACCTCACAGAAGCACTCCTATTTTACTCTCATTTTATGGGAGACATTCATCAGGTATGACAAATACAGATAACTCGTCTGATTGTGCTACATCGTCATCATTACCAACTGCTGGTGCAGTCTTGACAACGAGACTCGTTTATTGCAGCCTCTACACGCGGGTTTCGCTTCAGACAAGGGAGGCAATACGATTGAGGTTCACTGGTATACGAGGAAGCAAAATCTTCATCATGTGAGTCTTGTAGCCTACTCAATCTGCCTTCTATAGAGAGCTGCCTATATATAAGAACTATAAACTCACACTGATGTAAACAGATATGGGATGACAACATAATAGAGACAGCTCAAGAAAGATTCTATAACTCCAATGTGGATGACATGATTGATGCAATTCAACAAAACATTACGGTAGCTTATTTACCCTTTTGTATGTTTGTGTTGAACTTGTTATACTTCTCTCCTTGTCGTCCACCTAATATCTTTTAGTTTACTTTGTAATTTGTTTCGACTACAGAAAGAATGGGCAGATCAAGTTACGACTTGGGAAAGCTGCAGCTACACCGATACAACATGTGCTAACATGTATGTTCCACAACCAGAGATATGAGCAAATTTCTTAGATTATCCCTGATTGCTGAACCTAGAGCCATATCTTACTTCATACTAGTGTAGATTCTATTGAGAGTTGCTTGGTGACTTTATCTTAATCATCTTGATAATTACATTTAGCAAGATTAAATTGGATAACTTTTCTGCAGATACGCATCTGAAGGGATCAAAGCAGCCTGTGACTGGGCGTATAAAGGTGCGACTGAAGGTTCGGTTTTAGAAGGTAAAGAATGAATCCTTATGAGTTTACAAGTTGCGCTTGTTCATATGTTCTTCAGCAAATGAGAAATAATATGAGCATTATTTGCAGATGAATATTTCCTCTCCCGGCTCCCAATAGTCAATTTACGCTTGGCTCAAGCTGGGGTTCGATTGGCAGCAATTCTCAACCATTACTTTTCCAAGTGATTACTTATTCAGTCTGTGCTTTATGGGATTTAAGTAGCAGGAGACTGAAGCTTTGGACCATACTGGTGGTCAATAAGTATCAATAAGAGACAAGCTTAACCTCATTATTCTAAAATGTTCCCCTTTTCTGAAATTACGTCTTACACATCTCTACACAAACTTGATCAATAATTCAAAGTAAATGGCCACTTAATGATATAGTATTAAATGGGAAACAACACTTATATAGATGATGCTAATCTAGTTTGCTACAGAAAGACCACATTTTCAAATAGGTTACCATCCCCTCTCATCATTGACCTCATTTAACAGAACATTAGAGTCAGTAACTGTATTTGTAGACATTCCAGAACATCAGAAAACATTCAGATTGTGTTCTTAATTTACATTCTGAATTGATCTAACTGGATTTCACCTAAATAGTCACAAGTTTATTCAAAGACTCGAAATCTAGCATATTCGCTAAGTAGGCTTCTTCACGACGAGGACAGGACACTTGGCATTCTGAATACAGTAATTGCTCACGCTCCCCACAAGAGCCCTGTATTAACACAAGCGTATCAGTCTGGATGACCTTCTTTGCATATAGTATATCATGACAAAGATGTTAGAAAATGTATTCATACTTAAAAATCAACTTAAAAGTAAAGTCTCCCTTGTATTTTAAGAAAGATTTCCAAACAAGATTTAAGAAACTCGCAGACCATATAGATTGGTGGACCCAAAGGTTCCGTTATTCCCAAATGACAAGAGTGTGAGCAGCGAATTTGCAGGTGCATGAGGAATGATCATAGCCTTGGTCACATCAGTATCGCATCAGACAGAATAAGATTAATGGACTAACCTTTTGATTCTTCCAAGGCCACGCTCCCCAAGAATAACTAGGCTGATGTTAAACTTTTGAATGGCATCACAGATCGCTGTTCTAGGATCCCCTACCTCTGTTACTGCCTCCGCTTTAATCTACAAATAGAACATTCACTCATCCGGCTGATCAAAAGGAAGAAAAGAAAGAAATTGCATATACCTATACTGTAACATGTAAGCCATCGAGAACGATCATCGCTGAAAGATATGAGAAGCTTACTTTGTGGATGAGGGTATTCATCCACAACAAATTTATTGGACAAGATTGTCAAGGTGCCACAATAATGTTGGACAAGGCCTATGTTTTTCTGTTGACCAAAGAGGAGCAAATGGATGATCCCAGAAAAGGATGAGCACACTTGTGACACAGAAGCTACACTAAGATAATGTATTCCACATAAAGTCATCATCCAAGACGTTTCCCACATCTTTTCCTACTTATCATGATACATCAGCGATCGAGGCATTCTCATCAGTGCAGTGCAAAGGAGCTTAAACGTACTTAGTAAGCCAAAAGGTATCTACTTTCTAGCAGATAACTTAAGTAAAAGGCATTCAGAGGAAATCTTCAACAACAAGCAATAGAAAGTAGTAAAAAATTGAAACTGAAGGGGCTCAAATGTGGCAAAAACTGATTAGGACCTACAAGAAGATTTGAGGTATCAGTTCTTGTGGATAGCCTTTAATGTTTGTCAGGACTTGTATCACCATGTAACCATAAGATATTGTAGTTAATGAGTATCTACTTTTCCTTCTAATATTTTTCTTCCTTTAAAGCAGTGGATTTCATCATTATTTTTGCTCATCTTAATTGCCCTCTTGCTTTGCTTTTTATTAAGCAAATGAGAAAACGCTTTGGGAAAACAGTAGTTAAAAGATAGCAACATCATCACCCTTTTGCCAAGGTAAGTTGTTTCACAAACATGACATCCCACTCACCCCCTCTCATTTCCGAAAAGAAAAAATGAAAAAATATTTTATGGAATTCATACAACAAATTACGTATAAATATGTTTATATGAAACTTCCCTGTTGGCAACATCAAAGGCTTTGAAAGCTTGGATGAACTAATCACAAGAATTAGTAGGATAGTATCATCTATGTACTTGTTTAAGTTATAAATGATTTTGAGAGAAAAAGAACTTGGTACAAGAATAAATTCAAATAAAATCATCCATGTTTCTTGTAGGAACTTAGTTGAGTCGATTGAGGTTTTCAATTAATCTTAAATGGTATTATCATATTGATATATCATATTAGACTTATTAACACAAGTGCCTGCTAAATTTGCAACTAAGCTAAGCCATGTTGGACTGAATAACACGTAAATTTCTACCATCTAATAATATCAGAATTTTCAGAAATGGAGTAAAAATTTAGTCAAGGACATACCCCACGACTATCACACATATCCTTAGCTTTCCCGAGAAAAGCCGATGTAAGCTTCTTATGGTTTTCTTGGACAGAGTTTGTCAACTCCGGAGCTGTAATGTACAAACAAATATACCTGTTAATAAAAGCCCCAAAATCTCAAGGAAAATTTCCATTCACTGTATATCCCATAAGCATTCTAACTTAGAAACTGAAAAACAGGAAGAAGAAGAGGAAGAATAACGGGAAGAAGGGCAAGGGGGTTAATTCTCCAAATCTTTGCCCTAATCATTCTGCTACAAATATCCCCATCTCGACATAAAGGAGTCTATATGAACCCTTCAAGTTTGACGTACATGCTTTGATTCTATTGTACAAAGCCACATTCATCTTTTCAATTGAAGCAAAAGTTAAGCATATGAGTGCCATAAGCATGGTTATATTTTAGTTCTTGATTTCAGAATATTAGCCGTGAGTATTATGGACTAGCATACAAAGCAAAAACATAACAAAGTAACTGATCTCTGTTTGTTTGTTGTACATTCCTATTGGGTTTTACCAAAAAAAAAAAAAAAACATATCAACCCTTATAATAAGAAAATCACAAAGGATTTAGGACTAAAAAAATGCTACTCCAAACTACTCAACAAACCCCAAATATTTTTTTCTCTTCTATTAAAATAGAAATAGAAACACCAAACAATGATTTGCGCTATGCCACTGTAACAAACACCAAAGAGCGTAAAAGAGCCGAAGATCTTAACTGGGTGAAGCAGAGCAGTACATGCGAGCGGAGCCAAGAGGTGCGGAGAAGGTGTAGTTATTTGTGGGAGGAGGCTGAGCCATGAAGATAAACAGAGGTGAATTTGTTATGGATTCTTTGAGATTGTCAAGCACCCAAGTGAGAGCGTAGTGGCTGTTTTCGCTCTCATCAATGGCCACCATCACCCTCCTCTCCGTTCCTCCTCCTGGAAGTACCTCAGCCATTTACTTTGGTTTGGGCCTCAGACGCAGGCGGGTAGTGCAAAACCAAAACGAAGTCACTCGAATAACCTAGGTAACACTTTGTTCAGTCGACTTGTTTAGGGTTTTCCACAAAGAAATAGTGAGTAGGATTGCCTTCCAGTTTCAGAGGTTTAGCCTCTGCCCTGTAAAGGTCGTTGGGAAAACAAAGGCGGGTTTCCAGGTCATAACGACCAGTCAACCTTAAATGTCTTGGCGGTTGTCTCCATTAAAACTCAACTGCCTTATTGAACAACCATAAGATATTTTTTTCCTCTTTTACCATACATCACTGCTGACGTCCATTCATCGTTGGTTAGTTGTCTCTTGTTGGTTCTAAAAATATGGTTAGAGGTCCTGTGGATAACCAACATCTTGTCAGCCCTGATACTTATCTTTGAAGATAATTTTCTTTTTCTTCCGGTAGATTGATAAATGAGAATCTTTTTTTTTTTTTCTTTCCCCCTTTCCATCTTAGTGGACGGCTGCACCGGACAGTCGCCAAAAGTAGTTGTTAGTGATCTGTGGAGCTCAGTGGAATGAACCGCTGCGGCTGTTAGGCCTATGAATTATTGTTGTTACAAACTTAGCCTAATTTTGCACATGTTTTCGGTAGCCGTGTGCATCTGAGTATTCTAAGGACAAGTACTTTTCTTTCTGCAAACTTTGTCCCATTTTTTTGATATGGTCCTGTATACATGACAGATTCCGCCGTTTCAATCTAGTGGTCCTGAATTAGGGTGAATGCTTCTCGTGGCTGCTGGGTGCTTGCTAGCATTTTGGGATTAGACAGTAGGTGGCTGGGTGGACATCAATGGCCTGTGGATAAGGTCGATAGGTCCTACCCATTCTTACTGATAAATTGACTATCTTTTAGATCCAACGGGGAAAGCTTCATCCTCTTATCCGCTATTAGCCCAGCTCCAAAAACCATTTCTTTTCTACGCCCATTCCCATAGGTGACAAGATGGAAGAAGAAAATTTTTTTGAGAACCCGATTGGTTAAAAGGAGCGTTTATTTGCCGGGACGTTCCGGGATACATCATTCTTAATTTTCGAGACTCAATACTAAGGGTGTCACTTTTCAATATTCAAATAAGCTCATACCAGGAGATTAATTTCCTTTCGACATGTCTGATTGGCCAATAGCAGAGGAGTTTACAATGACATTACTTTCCTTTTGGACAGGTGTAGAATACTGTTATAGTTTAAAAAAATACAGTCAAACGAGATTATTTTGGTAATAACGACAAATTATAACCTATTTTTAGAATCTAGTATGTCAAAGAAGAAATTGAAAACTCGATAAAAATTCAGTTATTATGATATTAAATTAAATCTATTTTGATTTTGTTATAAAATTCATTCAATTAAGTTTTAAATCCTTAAAATTACATCTAATTAGATTAACTCAAGAGTTGAATGGCACTTTATTTATTTAAGTTTTACTAAATTATATACACAATGTAGGACTTTCATTCTATAAACAATCTAGATGCTAACTTAAGTTTATATATTGATTTTTTGAGTTGACAAATTGTGTCCCTCTCTAAACATCAAACGCATAGAAGAATACTCACATATAGCTCTTCATTTAGGTTCTTGTGCCAAAAAAAACAATATGGGCATCCATTTGATGTAACTTCCACTAATATACCATAGGAAGGACAACCAACATCTGAATGGTGATCATCTTGGCTACCAATACATATGTCTCATGATAGTGTATATCATATTGTTACTTGTATTCATTTACCACCAATGCCACTCTATACTCCTATCTACCATTATTTGATTTTGTAAACTCATTTACATCTAATTAGTTTTCTTCCTACTAACAAAGAAACTAATTTTCATGTGTCATTCAATTCTAACATTCTAATCTATCAATCGTGGCATTTCTCTATTTAGGATCTTAAATTATTTCTTAGTTAAAGGATAACTCAAGTGGGGTTAGACAAAGATAGCCTATATGCCAAATGCAAGAAAGGTTGGATTATGTCAAGCCCCTAAGAAGAAGGTAATGCATGATCTAAAAGGTGGTTATGTAGACATGGACTTATCAATAAAAGAAGAATCATGGACTAAGGTGAATGAGTCAAGCCTATACACGTGTATCTAATACGTGATGTTGCTAAAGCATGCAATCTTGATTGTTATAACCTAAGACCACTATGAATGATCTTTTATGTCATGAACAATAACACCCCTTGTAATGTAAAAATGTTGCTCACAAAGGTCATAGAGTCAAAATCCCTTATGCATAAAGGCATATTTATGAATACATTGGGATAGATTTGTGTCCTAACTTTGTTGGTATATATGATACTTTGATGTTGACAAAATTGTTACAAATATAAGTAATTGTTGTGGTTATATTCAATGAAGAAAAGGTCATATTTGTATCAAGTGCTTGTAATTTTCACATTATAGTAGAAAAACAGTTTGACACTAAGTTAAAAAAGTTTCAATCTAATAATGGGGGTGAATACACTTGAAAATTTTAATCAAACTATATAAGCTCACATGAAATTTATATTCACGTATCTACTGAAAGGATTTGTATCTCACAACACTTTCTTTTTAATGAACTTAGGTTTCGTTTTACTAAGAATGTGTTAAGATCATTGCTTTTGACTTAAGGACAAATGATGAATTATCTCTCTTACCTTAGCACATTTTCCATTAGAAGAGCAAAAGAACAAGTGGATACAAATTATTCAAATGACCTTTCATTATAGTTAGATAGCTCACCTAACACTCAAGAATGAACCATCCTCTCTTCCATAGGTGATGGGCCTGATATGACACCATAGTCCTTAAGTCCTATTGCAATTGACGAATTAAAAGGCCACTAGCAACCTCACAATGATGAATTCAACCCCTTTCTCATAAACCTTCATAAAGAGATGAAAATTACATATAAGAATCCCTTCACTTTGCAACTCCAAGATAACCATATAAGACATTTGAGCCAACCTTTTCAACTAGTTAACCTTCACCAACCCATGAAGTCATGCGACCTTAGCTTGCACAATAGGAGCACTTCTCTATTATAACCTACAATGACCCATGAGGAGAAAAATTGCACAACCCTTTGTCTTATCTTGTAAGCACCATTCAATTCTCTTCTATAATGTCCTCCATGTAACATTGTCTCACCATATGGTAACTCAAAGTAAAATTGAGGTGAAAAGGCTAAATATTCAATATGCATTCACTACCATCAACCAAATTCCCTTTAATCGCTCTAAAATAACTTAAGGTTTAACATTCGAGTTGGCATGTGGCCATAGAAAGTGAACTATTCACAATGCATAGAAACAAAATGTAAACCTTAGCATCACATAGTCCAATGAATGCAATAGGTTGTAAGTAGGTTTTCAAACATAAGTTAGAATTGAATGAAACATTAGATCAATTTAAGCCATTTAGTAGCAAAAAGATTCCACCAATGAATCAAGGTGTATTTTCTCAAAACTTTCAACCTTGTGATCTATCTTACTACAGTTCAACTTTCAACCTTGTGATCTATCTTACTACAGTTCAAGTAGTTCTCAGCATTGTAATAGGGAATGTTAGCCTCTACTCTAATTTGACATCAATAATGAATTCCTCTATGTTTACTATTTGAGGAAGACATTATATGGGTTAAAACAAACCCCTTAAGCCTAGTTTGATAGGTATTCATTTTCCTACTTCACTATGGCTTTCTTTGCTTTCTATTTGACTCTTTACTCTTTATTTGTCACATTTGATCTATTGTAATCTCTCTTCTTCTGTATGTTTATGATTCGATCATCACCAAAAACTCAAATTATCATATTAGTGAATTCATTCACAAATTAGGGGCTGAATTTCCTCTAAAGAACATGGGACAATTGCATTTTTTCTTAGAAATTCAAGCTCAACATGATAGCAAAGGACTTTTCCACATGCAAAAGTATTATGCCAAAAAGTTACCAGTGAATGAACAAATGAAAAATTGCAAGCTATTCTTAACACTACTAATTGTTAATATGGCTACCTTCACAAATGGGGATACCCCATTCAACCAAACAACCACATTCAAAAGTTTAGTTGGTGCACCACAATACCTTACCTTAACCCATTCTAATCTTTTGCCTTGGCCATAACCAAGTTTTGCCAATAATTAGTTTGTTCAACTATAAGTAACTTTCATAAGCTTAAACAAGTGTTGAGGTACCTTCATGGCATTATCCACATGGGCTTACACATATATGCTAAAAGCTCTTTAAATTTGTTTCACCTCACAAATGTTGATTGGGCAAAGTGCAATCAAATCTATAGGTCCATTAGCATATTCTACCTTTTCCTAGGTGTAAATTATATTCTATAAGGTGTAAAAAGGCAAAGCATGGTGTCATAATCATCTACCAAAGCTAAATGTTAGGCTTTTGCCTTAGCTGCTATTGAAGCCCATGGGTTTGCCATCTTTTATGGACTCTTGTCATTCCTTAATAGTTTCTCTTTAAGTTGTTATATGCCAACTTATTTGCCTTGTATCTTATGTCAAAGCTAATGTTACATGGTTGGTCTAAATACGTTGAAGTAAATTACAACTTTGTGGGAGAAACAATTGTGCAAAAGACATTAATCATTCTACATGTTTGTTTGAACCATCAACTTGCAAATATTTTTATAAAGCCAATATCTCATAATATTTTTTGTTTGCTTTAAACAAAACTTGACATCACAATGATAATTTTGCAAAATAGTATTAATCAAACTCATTTGGTTTAGCACAATCACACCAACTTTCACTTAGCCAACTCTAACTCATCAATCCTTTTACACAAGCCGTCCATGCAACAAGACATGCAAATCATGCAACCCAGGTTCAATCAATCTTTAGCCATGGTATGTACTCTCTTGCATAAGCTTTCACTCTCAAGAATCCAATCTCCTAACAAAGATCCTACTTTTCAAAGGTGTTATTCACCAACCTATTTGAGTCCCAAGAACAAAGGATGCCATATTGCATATCAATGAAGGTGGAACATGCCTAACAAGTTCAAGATACAATCTTCATGGAGTACAAAAAGAAGCTTGCTTGAATTAGTTGATGTATCTTTAGATGTTTTTGTTTCATTCTTCTTGACTAAGCCTTTCACCTATATAAAAGAGCTTATGTACTTTGTTTTAAGATCATTAATGAAATGTATGCAACCCTTAACTAGACACTACACCCACTTCATCTTTCCTTTTCCTTTCTCTACACACAACTTTCTCAATCATAATTGCTTCTTGCTGACCATTTTCAAAACAAGGCAAGTCTTCATGCTACATGGTTGTTCATCTTCGATTAATGTGTGAATAGTGAGCATAATAGTCTAATATTTGGTTAGTTGATTTTGTCTAACAGTCATAAAGATCGAGGAAAGGATAATGCAATTGCATCTCTTCCTTAACTGATAAAGTGGATAGCCTCTTGGAGGTTTTGGAATAGTTTTATTAGCAAACCAAAACTAGCTTTTGCTAAGGAGTAATACCTCCATGTTATGGCTCCAAGATTAACAATTATAAGTTTCTACATGTTTCTTTAGCATAAACATCATCCTTCTAGTTTCATTCAAGTACCATACAAAAGTCTCCTTGGTTTGATATTTTATGCATAGGTTTCAAGCTCCACGATAGGTCAAGAATGACTATTGTTCCCACAACGAATGTAATTTCCTCTTGCTAGTGTGTATGCCTCGATGTTGCCACTAAGATCCATGGATTAGGATTGATTTTCTATGTTCTAGGCATGTAAGATGGAATAAAGTTTTTGTTGGTTCTTGAATTTTTTCAATGCGAGAGGATGATGGGAACCAATTTTTATGACAAATTTCAAGGTAAAAAACACTAATATAATATGACTTTAAATTTGAGGGGATCACAAAGGCAAATTGAAGATGCAATGGAAATAATTACTTATTTGAAGATATTTATGCAAATGACTATTTGTTATCCCTTTTACCCTCCCTTTGCAACTGAAGCTAGTAGTGTTTAGTTAGATACCAGTCCAACTATCCATATGGTGAAATAATCTATTTCTATTTTAATTCAAAAATTTTCACGTATTATATTTGTTATAATTAGCATTACTAGCCATAGTTTACTCCAATATTCTATTTTAGTTCCATTTAAATTTTGGAGAATGAGAAAATATTATTTTTCTAACAACCTAAGAAATTTTTTTCAAGCAAATCCAAAAAACCAACAAAGATAAGTAGCAAAGGTAATGTTGAATTAAAGGAACCTAGAGTCTATATGTCAATGACACATGACACATTTATAATGTTGAATCAAAGAAACCATGAGTCTTACATGTCATGTGGCACATTTATAACATAAAAGCTTATTCAAAGCTATTGTTGATTTGTGATGCTTGCCATGTGAGCTGATGATGTTAGCACTCCAATGTTAACTAGCAATTCCTAATATTTTGATTTGGGGTTTCGTCACAACAATAAGGAGGGACTTGGCGTTCTTTATGCAAGTAGGATTCAAACTAAGAAATATCCCACATTTATTACCTGGAAATGTCAAGAAGTACTTCCTAATAGCACTTAGAACATATCACAAAGAATGGAAAACTTATAAATAATGATACTAGTTGCATAAAAAAATGAATAGGTGGCACTAGCACTTGAGTATATAATATCTTCTCATCAAAATGAATATATATGAAAGAGAACTGTTGGTTTTCTTGTTTTAATAAGGATGCTAAAATATTTAGAATTAGAAAACTTTTGTCAAGGTAAGGTTAAAAATAGATTCCTGGTCTACATCAAAGGTTTTTATTTTAGCACTTTTGGAAATGATTTGTACAAAGGATTGTCATAACAATATTATTAGAATGTGTTGAAAGGACCAAATCATTAAAAGAGAAAACCTCTTGTTCTATTGGCAAGGCTAACCATAATAGACACATTCATTTTCTCTTTGTGGATTGCATTACATATGGCACCCTTAGCATCGCTAGCAACTCCAAATGTTTCAACCTTTACCTATGGAGACAAACAATGAGAATTTCATTCAATGTTAACCATAGCTATCAACCAAAAAAAAAGGGATAAATAATGTGCTAAAAATGGAATGGATTGTGTCACATTGCTTAAATTTTACTTGGAAGTTCTTTTTAGATAAAATATATACATATATATTTGCTTACAAACTAATTTAAGAAATAAATAAACTCATTAACATAATATTAGAGTTTATATTCTATACCATACCATCTTAAAAGAAACCATAACTCAAAATAACTTGTAAGAAAATATATAACCACTAACACTAAACCACTAATTCACATTGGTAGTAAAAGAACATGTTAAGAATAATGAGTATTATCACACATTGCTTAAATCCAATTTAAAATATTTGTTAAAAACAAATAGGGTATCTTCTAATAAACTTGTTTTAAAAACCAGGCATTTATAAAGCATAAAAGCAATCTATTAATCCCGTTTTACTGGGATGGTCTTTAAGCTACTGCTTCATTTGAAAAGAGCTCACAATTTATTGCTTGAATTAGAGTAGCAAACTATGTCATTATCAAGAAAATTCTTATGTCAAGAATATCGGATTGTGATTAAAATAAAATAAAAAAGAAGTTCTTGTATCTTCATAGATATTTATTCCAAGGGTTTAAGCCTTTGATAATTAGATGTCAAAAATACATTTCTTTATGACCAATTAAAGATGAGGTCTATATTTGTCAAGCTTAAGAATTTATTAATCCCCCCCGTTCCCACCTTGTATGTCATATACAACACTCTTTTTAAGGACCAAAATAAGCTTATCATGCTTGACACCAAAGACTAAGTTTCTCCCTACAAAGAATGAGTTTTCAAATCACCCAAACTAACTCCTCCCTTTTCATACTCTACAAGTCTAGCTATGATATTATATTGACAAGATCTCCAAATGTTGTCTTATTCCAAATAATGACAACACTTCAAAATAAATTTTCCATAAAGGACCTTGGATCCCTTCACTATTTTTTGAGTATTGAAGTCAATCAACTTCTAAGGCAAAATTTACACTAGCAATAATAAACTATGGAAAAATGAGAATAGCTCGTATTATTTCTACCCCATGTACAATGGCTCATGCACCATGGATACATGATGGCAATCCACTTCTTAACTCAACATATTAGAAGAGCATTATAGGCATCCTCCAATATCTAAAACTCACAGGATCTCACATTGCCCATGCCCTAAATGGTTAGTGTTCGTTTATGCATATGCCCCAACCATAACTCACTAGTAAACAATCAAAATAATAGTTCCTATCTAGCTGAATACCCCAAGACAACATTTAACTATTCACAATCCCCACAATAATCTCCATCCCTACACTGACGCAAAATAGGCAACGAATCACAACAATCAAAGTTTACTAGGAGGATTCTGTATATTTTTAGGCTATAACATCATATAATGAAACTCACACAAATAAAGGACAATAGCTTACTCTAGTACAAAAGCCGAATTTAAAGTTCTGGTTGACATTATAGTCAAACTTATATGGATTGAAACTTTCTTTCATGATCTTCGAACTTTATTATCAAAACCACAAATTCTTTAGTGTGATAACTTATTTATTATGTACATAACAGCAATCCCTATCTTCCATGCCCACAAAGAGTACACAAAACTTGACTTCCATTTTATTCGAAAACTAGTGGAGCAGCAAAAAATGATCAATTCTCTCATTTATTGATTAACTTTTGGACATCTTTACAAAAATTATTTCCCTCGAACCACTTCAAAATGATTCAAGATAAGGACACGGTTCAAACCACGTTGGTCAAAACTTGCCACGAAGTAGCGACACGCCCACCTTAGGGCCAATTCCTAAGAAGAGACGTGTCTCTGCGCATCGTCGCTCTCTCTCGCCTTCTCCCAGTGCCGAACCCGCACTAGCCGTCGGCTCAGCATCTCCCCAACCACAGAGGGAAAAATCTTCCAAGGATTTTATCGCAAATCATTCTCCTTCCTCTTCCGGCGATTGAAGGTAATCGAAACTTCCCTTCCTGACTTGCACAACAAGGCTCATCAAGTGGAAGTCAGATTATTTCTAGATTTATTATAACTTCTATTTAACCTTAAATTTTTAAAATACATTTCATATATAAAAAATATTTATTTTATCTTATTTAACTCAAAACCCGTTAATATATAACGTGGGCAAGAACCTACAGTTGCTTTCACAGCCTTCGTTAGTTTCCTTTAACCTTTTCTCAGTTACCTGACCAACGAAGCAAAGCAAAAGTTGCATAAATAGAAAGAACCTAACTGGGAGAGACAGAAGAAAATAAATGCGAACATAACCTATGTGCGTGCCATGGATAGACAAGTACAGTTGCGCAAAGTTCACGACACTGCAGATGCCCCTGATCTTTCTTCTTGGCTAGTTCAGTCATGATCTTCGGCAGGTGGGACGCCACTTCGTCACCCAAGTTGAATATCAGTGTCAGTCAAGCACGCTGTCCAGATATTCGTCTGGAAAATAAGAGATCTGCAAAGAAACCGAAGTTATTGAGTACGACTTGACCAATTCAAAGCACGCCTAAAAATTTGAAACTAGAATAAGAACATGTGGTGGTTTTTTGTTTTTATCTTCAGGTAAAACCTCAAGAACAATAATTGTTATACTCCGGGACTTGTTCATGAAAAAACAGGCATCTCTCTCTTCTTTCGTACCAAAAGACTACAGATTCAATCTTGTCATGTTGTATCAATTATCTGCTTTGACAATCCAGACCAATCCCGTGATATATACTGTTCACTCCCTCTGTTACTCTCAGGATGAATCGGAAATCCAAAAACCTAATCATCCGTCCTGGACTTTGAGGCTATCTCAGCATGTGAATGTATGACCCGCCTGAAGTAGATAAAACAGATGGCGTTTTTTCATCCTTTTCTTGGGGCAGATGAATGGCAGTTTCTGGAGACTCCAGAAAGCATAACTGGGCCATGGAAACGGTTGCAAAGTATGCAATAACGAACGCCGCACGGAAGCATACGTCCAATCTGCTAAAAGTGATGATACGACGCGGAGAGAGATAAGGCTTCCGGTGGTCCAATAAGCTCCGAGGTTGGTAAACCAATAACCACATCACTTACTTCTCATCGGTGCTATTCTTCGTCGTTTCACTATTTCCTAGCTTCTTTTCAGTACTCGTACTGCGTTTATTTGCACCGTTAATTGTACAGACAAAGCATCCTTCGTCTCATTATCATCCCTCACTGGTCAAACAGATGTTACGACGACTGAGTACCAAGATCGTCGCCACCGTATGGATAGTTCGCTGTTTCTTCTTTGATTTCTCGGTTTTTTAATTACAAAAGAGAAGGGTTGCTTTTAAATATCAGAACTCAAAAGATACAAGTACTCGAGTCATCGAATGAACATGGAAGACCCGAATATCTAGGAGAAAAAGAGAAAGATTAAAAAAAAAAGATACATATTTGAAAAGACAACCTTTTTGAACAAAAGAAAGTATAAACAATTGCAACGTCAAAGTAAGAGATTCAAGGATCCCCAGAGAAGATTTAGTAGAAAAAGTAAAATCAAGAAGTCGAATAATAAAAGATGAAGCCGTCTCAACAACAACACTCAAGTTGAAATTTGTTGTACATTCTTGATTAATTTTCTATACATTGCGGTGCTATTTTATACAAATTCGGGCAATTATTTACAGTATGTGCTTAATACTCAAGGTCATTCTCAAATTGCTTTTAGTTTGGCGTCGTAATCTTCAATTACCATTTCAAGATTCTTACTCTTAATATGGGCATTAGAGAGCTTTCTATAGGTTGGACTTCATCATCTTTAATTGCTTTTCTTTGAAGGAGAGCATGAGGGTGATAATAACGATGCGACGCTGAACGGATAAATGACGTGGATTCATCAGCTTTAGTTTATTGAAACTTTCACCTTTGCTCTTTCTTCGCGAAGGTTGATATTGATTTTCTTGTCTCGGCTTTTTTTTTTTCTCTCCTTTTTGTCAGAAAGCAGGAACGAAGTGAAAAGGAAAATTCACAAAACCCTTCGTTCTGGTTGTGAAATATCTTCTTGTCCCTGTCGATGCATGTGGAAAATAGTTGGCGTGATTTTCAGTTGACGGGACCTTCCAGAGCTACATAATTTCCAAAAACGTGATCTATGGAAATGCTAGAATACAAACCTGTGTCTTCTTGCTTTTCTCATGGTAAATATTCTCCACACTCGTAGTGATCCCGGATGCTCTAATTCTACTTTTTCTGGTCAGAATAGCATTGATTTCGTATGCTTTTTAATTACATGCACTACCACTTTATAATTAATTTTCATACGAACGGTTGTGATGCGTAGACTGGTTACATCAATTCTGGTCTCGCTAAATGTTTGATGTGATATCCTAGACTTGTTTTGCTATATCAAGTTAAAAGAAATATTTCATTTTCATTATGCTTTGCACTTCTTCTGGCCCCCACGAACCTTTTTTTTTTTTTAACCCACAAGAGATATGCAAGGAAAAGGTTATTCTTTTAAAAAACCCTATTTACAGTTGGACATGAAGCACAATGTGGAGATTAGACACAATAATTATCTCTTTAGACTTTCTAATCTTCATGAGTTATATACAAAACAATATATGGTAAGTTGAAAATTATCTTTGATTAGTTAATTTTGTCAATGGAATGCCTTGTGTTGATCATTGCCGCCCACTTAAGCAACAAAAGTTATCCATGAACAAGATTTATATAAGCACATAAAACCATTGCAACTTCATCATAAAGTCTACCTCTCACAGTCCAAGGTCCAGTCGTAGAAAGAAAGGATTAGAAGACGATAAAAAGAGGTGGGGTTTTGGTTGTCTTTTACAAACCTCAAAAAAGGTGCACTCCAATAAGAAATTAGAAATAGGTATAGATTCGGAGTCCATATGGTCCGATTAAAATACAAACTTTTTGTTGTATTATAGTTTCGTGTTATTCTGAAGGGGAAAACATTAAAAAACAAGATGTAGACGAAAAGTCGTGTGTCAGAGAAGAGTGTGGGAGTGTACGTCTTGTAACCACGCGCTCAGCCGTCGGGGCCCATCCGCATCGATACACCTCCACCACCACCATCGTCGACACCATATTCCCCCACGTGCTGTAAAACCCTCTGTCTTTCTCTCTCCGGCGCTCTTATCCCCACGTGCTATAATTTACTTTCTTCTTCTTTTATATATTTCTCTTGCGCTCAACCCTGTGTCTCCACACCGCTAGAACTCCCCGTGAAAATGTTTCATTTTCATTTTCACAAACTAACTCTCCTTGTCTTAATCTCTACGATGGTTATCAACATCATGATCCGGTTGTCCGAGCAGGTACCGACCTCCGAAACCGACCCCTCGTTCTTCGACCCGAGTTGCTGTGTAGGATCAAAGTCTTCGTCGCCGGCTCACAGGAACCGGACCACCCAGCCACTCAAGGCTTCTTCGCCGGTGATATCCGCGACGGGCTGCGACTTGTGGACGAGGGCGTGTTCGGATGCGGTGTTGGGCTTGGCGAAGAGGCCTGAGGCGGTGGAGTGGGTCAAGAGCGTGAGGAGGAGGATCCACGCCAACCCCGAACTGGCTTTCGAGGAGTTCGAGACCAGCAAGCTGATCCGGGATGAACTAGACCGCATGGAGGTGGACTACAAGTATCCGATGGCTAAGACGGGTATCCGGGCTTGGATCGGAACCGGAGGCCCGCCGTATGTGGCAATCAGAGCTGACATGGACGCTCTCCCAATTCAGGTTTCTTCTAAATATTCCTATTTTCATCTTTTTGGTCCGGAAACAAAATTGGCCTTTGCAGATTTTTTTTTTTCTTTTTCTTTTTCCCCCTCTTTTTACAAGCTTCAAGTAGAGAGTTGTGTTTTTTAGTTTTTTTTTTTTTTTTTCCTCAGCCCTTTCTTCTATCAACTTGGTGTTTATGAAGAAAGAAGTTTCCCTAGTCACTCACAAACCTTCGTCTTTATGCGTAATAGTTTACTGTTATCGGAGAACCAAACAAATATTGAGAATTACCGACGTCATTATGCGTAATAGTTTTTTGTTTTCCTTTTTCAACAGTGACGAAAGTAACGAGGGGTAGAATGGTAGTATACAAAAGTACGATCCGTATTTAATGTTGCATGCGATAGATTCTCATGTATTTCGGATCCCAAAGTAAAAGTTTTTCTACCATGTGCCTCTTTTATTGGTTTCATAGTCCGTCCCAACAGGAATTTGCTTGTACGTTTGTTTGGGCAGTTGTTTGTTTTTACCTGTGATGACATTTACCCCTTTTTGAGGTTGTATCGAGACAAGTCTTCAAAATTATTTACTGATTGCAGGAAGCTGTAGAGTGGGAGCACAAAAGCAGAGTTGCCGGTAAAATGCATGCTTGCGGGCATGATGCACATGTTGCCATGCTTCTTGGTGCTGCCAGGATCTTGAAGGCTCGTGAACATCTTCTCAAGGTTTGCTTTCTTCTTAATGCTTCATGTGTCCTTTGTCTGGCTCATTTATTTTCCTCCTCTTCTTTTTTGTTTCCATGCCTTCGATTCGGAGTTTCACATGTTTCTGCTAGTGTCCAAAGTAAAAATACTTAGACCCAAAAAAGAACAAAGAACTATTCATATTAAGGACCGCATTTTTCTAGGAAGCTGAAGACTTAAATGTCTGAAATGTATGCTATGTCACCAACAGCGTAGTAAAAAATGTGAGGGCCACCCGTTTCTGCCTTTTTCACGACCTTTTTTTTTTTTTTTTTCTTTTTCTTTTGTGGGTTCCTTTTGGTGTAAGGTGGAATGTGCATCTATCGGTCACTTGGTGCAACACCTTTCAGAAGGGTTGAATTTGTGTGGACAACATTGGATCCACCAAAAGTACAAGAGGATGGACTTCATTACTTCCTGTATAACTAGACATGACCTTAATGGATTTCTGCTTTGTTGTTTGGACGTTTGCGGCACAACCTGTCATTGCCTCCGTTATCGTTTGGCAATGGGTTTTGCTTTATTTATTGTCATGAACAGATTGACTCTATCATCATTCTGCTTCTGTCGCGACTTTTCTGTGCCCACTTTTATGCACACTTGATTGCAAATTAAACCCCCGGTCCCTTCCATGTCTCATATCCGCGGCAGACAGCAACCAGTCAGAGAAACGATCCAAATATAGCCAAGCCGTCTAATTTTCGGGTATCATATAAGCCCAACTCCTATCCAAGCTCATGCTTTAATTATTAGTAAAACGAGAAGGAATGCCCAAGACTCCCAAAGTACGACACCACACCAATTCCCCTTAGTGAAAATGGCGCTTCCTGCTTCCCTAGATGTAATAATATCTTCCGGCGAACTTTATTCTTGCTTTCCTTCCCCCTTTTCCTCCTCCCTTTATAGCTGCCAGCTTTTCTGTAGTCCAAAGCCCAAGCATGCTATCACGTCTGAAAAGGGGGTAACGTTTTGTGAACATCGTTGACTTACAAAAAGAGCAGTTACGACCCTTAAGATTCCTTGCTGATTTGGAGTGACCCTGTTTTATTCTTGATAGCTTTGGTTATAATTTGATGCGTCGTGTTTTGATTGGTGGGGTTGGACATGATGTGTGCACAATGGGCATTTTCTATCGTGCTGTTGCTTTTCATGTTCTTAGTTTTAATAATTGTGGGGCATTGCATTTGTCCCTTATTCTATGTTGGGTGATTTTCAGAATGAAAACCCACCATAAATACCTCATAGGTTACACATTGAGTTTTCACTATCCGCCGTATGTTGTTGAATCCACAGAAGCAACAGAAAAAGAAAATAAAACAAGGAACCAGAATGGGAGAAATAAAAAGTTTAATAATATTGATAACCAACAAAGGTCGAATACTTTGTGGTCCTTGAAACAGAATATTTATACTCTTCCACCTGTTTCAAGGGCATCGGCTGTGTCCTCTTACTTGAAGCAATAATTGATCTTTTAATTATTCTTATTCGGTACCGGCTAGGATTCCGGGAAGTGAATGTATTCCACACTCTTGGGTCACTACGGAAGAAAACCCATAACTCTTTTGACTTTTCTCAGGCGGTACCCAACCGTCAAATAGAGAGTACAGGTGACACTTTGAAAAGAAGCCGTTGCTGTTTTCTGCCTCAGAAGTGTGGGTAGAAGTAAAGTTTGAGGAAGAATATAGGACTGGTCTGTCATGCATTCCAATCTTTGCTTTCTTTTGGTCAAAATAGTTTACATGGCCGACTTAATTGAGAGGGGATGAAACAGAGCTCCTCAGATGTTGAGATTTTCGAGGCTAAAATTCTGGTGGTAGGAAACAAGTTCCCTTCATGTCTCTTGTCGTTTTTTGAAAGCATGTGGGTCAATTCGGTACTACACAAAAAGAATTGAGAGCATGTGGGTCGATTTGGATCTACACAATAAGAACATTAGGAAGTCGGTAGGCTTATATAATAAAAGCATTCCCATCGCTTTCACCAATAATGTGGTATGATACTTGAACATGGTTCGGAGATGGTTGGAAAATAGAAATATTATTATTAGGCACAGTTCTTGGGGTGTTCTTTGAGATGTAGACGCAATTAAGTCTTTTAATTGGTAACAGCGTATACGCGTTAATCAAAACCTGGTATGCAATTCTCTTTGCCCAGAAAACCAACAAGTTCTAGCACAGTAGTCCTAAGAATACTTGTGTGGATTTCTGTTACAGGGTACAGTGGTACTGCTGTTTCAGCCAGCAGAAGAAGCAGGGAATGGCGCAAAGCGGATGATCGGGGATGGGGCTCTGGAAAACGTGGAGGCTATATTCGCAGTTCATGTATCCCATCAGCATCCCACGGCTACCATCGGGTCAAGACCTGGTCCTCTACTCGCAGGCTGCGGCTTTTTCAAAGCTGTAATCAGTGGGAAGAGGGGCCGTGCCGGGGATCCCCACCACTCTCTTGACCCCATTTTGGCGGCCTCAGTCGCAGTTATAAGCTTACAGGGTCTTGTTTCTCGTGAAGCAAATCCGATGGACTCGCAGGTGTGATATTCTATCGCTCCCGTTGTTTTACTTGGTTTAGCTAGCTCCGAGGGGAAGTGGTAAAACTTTTTACTCACTCAGGTCGTGTCCGTCACATCGTTTAATGGAGGCAACAACCTTGATATGATCCCGGACACTGTGGTCCTTGGCGGTACCTTCCGGGCTTTCTCCAACACCACCTTCTACCAGCTCCTCCGCAGGATAGAAGAGGTTTGTCATGGAACCAGTACTCGCATAAATTACATGAAATTACAAATTACGACCAGTTAAACTTTCTTTTACCATTTCTTTTAACCATGGAATGGTCGTTCGCCCACCTTGGTGGACCCGCCTTTATCTCCGCCTTCATCTCCGCAAGAGAAGGATGATGTTGTCTCCCTCAGGTTGTGGGGACAAAAGAAATCTATTTCTAGCTGCATGTGCCCATCCTGTTTAAGTGATCCTGACAGCAAAATATGGACAGTAAAACTCACAACACTTCATTATTACAAACAGGTAATTGTAGAACAGGCCAGGGTCTATAGATGCTCGGCGACCGTTGACTTCTTCGAAAAGCAGAACACCATCTACCCACCGACGGTGAATGATGAGAAAATGTACGAGCATGTGAGAAAGGTGGCCATTGATTTGGTCGGTCCAACGAATTTCAGGGTCGTCCCACCAATGATGGGCGCTGAGGACTTCTCCTTCTACTCCGAGGTAATCCCTGCAGGTTTCTTCTACATAGGCATAAGGAACGAGACCTTGGGTTCCACACACACGGGCCACTCACCGTATTTTATGATCGACGAAGATGTTCTACCTGTAGGCGCTGCGGCTCATGCCACCATCGCAGAAAGATACCTCATTGAGCATGGATGAGGGTTCAATGGAGGTTGCAAGATTTGTGGGGTAATTGGATTAAATCTCTCATGTTGTAAGAACTGAAAAAAAGAAAGAATGCTTGGCCTGTAGGTGCGGTTGTAACTTGTAATTCAGTGCCATTGTTGTTGCCCAAATAGTTCTTCCATTTTTCATTATCTTGTTCAGTCTAAATCAGACACTGGATTTTGGACACCAAAGCAAGAGGCAATTATTTTTTCAATCCAATCCTAGGTGATATGAGACTATAAACGTTCGACATTCCATGTGCGTGTGTTATAATATTTAGAAGGAAAAAAAAATTAATTGGAGAGAGGAAAAGTAAAGAAATATGAGAAATGTCTATGAAGGACATAACATATTGTATGCTTCAAACCTCTTTGGAATATACTTATATTTGTGTGTGTGCATTCATATTTGTGCTTCAAACCTCTTTGGAATATACTCATATTTGTGTGTGTGCATTCATATTTGTACTGCGTTGAATCCTCATGTGGGTGTAATTCAAACAAGCACAAATCAAAATAAGCAAATCTGGGCATTTGTAAGCAAGATCAAAGTTCTTTTTTTTTTTTCGGTTGAAAAGCATGATATGTTTAGAGATGATTAGTATTTTCAAAGTTGTCAAATTGAAGATCAAACTGCTCAAATTGTTTTATTATAGTCTTGCAGATTATTTGGATGTGGAAGACTAAGATAGACGATTATGAAGAAATTTGATAATGCACTTGGCAACGAAGGAGAGGTGGCCGCTTGATCTGTGGAAGAAGGCAATTCTAATATAAGAAAGAGCACGGCCAACAACGGCAACTTTCAACTAGAAAATTAAAAACCAAGTGGAGATTTAAAATGATGGTAAAAACCCAACAACCACCATAGATTGATGAAGATGATGGTTGAAAATGATAGATTGGCCATTCTAGATCAGTTTGTATTGGAAGAAACATCAGTGCGGTCGCACCCCTCAACAAGCAGAGCATGCGTGTGAAACACACGTGCTAGCCAAATAAAATAAAAAATAACAATAATAATAATAAATAAATAAATAAATTAGAGGATGGAGGAGAGTTTTGTTAAGAAATTATGAGAAACTATTGATTAAAGAGAGCGTTATGAGGCTGCATTTTGATGTGAAAATTTGTGGTTCTTTTTGTTTTTATAGATGAGGTGTGAAAGTTTTCAACGAGTGAAATTCTAAAGAGATATGTCCTCAATTATCGTGATACAGACATGATTTTTACTATTATTGCAAAGTTGAAATGACCTCCAGATGGAGAAGGTTTTTAGATATGAAAAGCTTGTTATGGTGTGTTAGTGCCAAAGAAAGGAGCATATGTCTAGAGAAAGACAGACAACCTAGAAGAGGCACAACTTAGGACAGGCCACGTAAAGGTGCTGTCTAAGAAGAGACAAAGTCCAAGATTGGAAAAGTTAAATTATTGTTTCAAGGAGAAGATTGTTAATGCTAGGCATAATAATTAGTATATAGGTCATGATTGTAATATTTTGCAATTGTAGTAAATTAAGGTTTTTCCTATATAAATATGAAAATAATAAAAGAACCCTAGTGGTAACTGTTAGGGGAAAGCACCGACAGGATAATTGTTACTTTAGCCATTGTTGCACTTAAGAGACCTGCCTCCAATCTTCAGATAGAGGAAAAGTAAAGAAAATCTATGCAGACCGTCTATGTGGGACATATGACATTATTTGGTCCAAACCTCCTTAAATTTACTTGTATTTATGTGTGTGCTTCTCATTTATAATGTGTTCGATCTTTATGTATGTTACTCGTCGTTTTTCCCTAACAGCACTAAACACGACTTTCATTATGGGCCCTGAAACAACAGATGGGCATTCTCAGGCACTTCTATCATTATGGCCGACACAAAAAACAGATGGGCCCTTACACTACCTTTCCAAACAGAAGGCAAAACTCACATGCACAATCTCAATCTCATGTCATGAAGCGTTCGAAGGTTTTCATCAAGGCTTTTAATTTAAAACAATGCACCACTTCATCCAAAAAATGTCTCACCTCGAAGAAATGTCTCACCTCTTCTCACCACATAAACATCTAGCAGCTTGTACAGCAGAATATGTCAGGATGATGTCAGCACCAGCCCGTCGGAGGCACATCAGTGATTCCATCATCACCCGTTCTTCGTCAATCATCTTCAGAACCCCACCAGCCTTGATCATTGAGTACTCACCTGAAACCTGAACCATGACCAAACAAAATCCTTTGAGTACTCAACGATCATACACTCAATGAAGAACGGCACTGGTAATTTCAAGGATAACAAGAACAAAATGAGAAAGTAGGGCGTGGAGACTAGTTACAGGACAAAACTTGTTACAACATGCACTAAAATCCCGCATCTTTGCAAGGATACGGTGAAATAGCTTTCTTTGGCATAGAATGCGAATGGTTGCAGATGCCAGCATAACAAGGGTTGGTTATGCATTTTCACACCAAAAGCTTTCCCTTACAAAGCATTTTCACACATTATACACCTTCGACAAACATCATTGCTGAAAATACACGGCCATAAATTTCCAAGGGATGGGAAAAAGCATAACTTCTAAGCCAGTTAATGTGTTTAGGAACAGTAACAGAAACAGACACGGCTACCGCTATATATGATCCAGTTATTCAAGACTGCTGCATCTATACGTCCATGTAACATAAGTATCCCAGTCTTCCATTTTCTCAAAATATAATGAATAAATGTAGAATAGGATATGGTGTGACTTAGCACATTGTAAAAGTTGAAACAATACCTGCCCTTCCCATGACATGAAAGACTAACATAGCCCTCCCCAACATTTAAATACATGAACGTATTCATTTTTGTGTTTTAATGGAAGTCAGATGCTTGAAGGTTTTCTTGAACAGGAAATTCCAGAAAGTAAACACAAAACAGATTGAAAAGGTTGTGCAACTTATCTATTCAAAATCATGCACAAATGATTTTGTTGGGGGTGGTGGTGGGTGTGGGTGGGTGGGTGTTGGATGTCTCAAATTGTCATGTTTGACACTACCAGCAAGGTGCAGGTAAAGCATTTTTTTTTTTTTTTTTTGGGGGGGGGGGGGGGAAGAAATGGGATTTACAGCCAATAAATGGGGTTCTAACTTAACAAGGCAATTCAAGATGATCATCAAATTGTTTTTCTCAATATTTAGCTACTTCTGCACCAACAGTTGGTTCAAAATAGCTTCTTGTCAAAGAGAGTGCCAAAATACATTCATTTCTACTGTATAGGAGCAAACAATTATGATATACTTCCAGGATCATGTGGAATGTAAGTTAAGGATCATACCTAACCAAACATGAAAGTGGAAGTATTAGGTGATTAAACATGATATTGGAAGTATGACAGTTATGAAGCTACCTGATATGCAGCAATTGGCAACGAAGTGTTATCCCGGAGAAGTCTTATAACATCCAAATAAGGCAGCCCCGGTTTGACCTGTCACCCAAGTGAAAATTAGCCTATAGAGAACTCAGCCTCGAGTAAACAGTTCAAAGGCCAAAAATAAAATTACAAACCAAGAGGATGTCGGCGCCTTCAGCTTCATCTTCATGGGCCTCAATCAGAGCTTCTCTATAATTAGCAGGATTCATCTGATAACTTTTGTCTCCAAACAAAAAGCAAGAGTGGGCATCAGAACATTAGAAACTAACTTCACATAAAACTTTTTCTTTAATGAACAACATACGTTTTTTTGTCCCCAAAGCGTGGATTCGAGTCAAGTGCTTCTCTAAAAGGACCATAAAAGGAACTTGCATATCTGTTAGCAGCACAATAGAGACAGAAATCAGCAACCAGCAAGTAACACCAAAGTGGCAAAAATCACTGAGTATGACATCTACCAACAATTTCCAAAATAGTCACAAGATCAGATTATTAAAATAACTGTTGTCCTAGAAACCAGATGCAGACGTAAATCATGTTACCGACCACCAAAAATCAAATCAAGATTAATATGTAATAGTGTAAAACAGATATTCAAAAGACGGATGTTTGGACATCTCCCCAAATGAACAACTGTATTTAGGTAGTCATTGAAAAAGGATAAAATGAGAAATCAAAAAGCAAATTACTTTGCTGTATAAGACATTATGGAGACATGCTGAAAGCCTTCAGCATCCAAAGCATCTCGAATAGCCCCTACACGTCCATCCATCATGTCACTAGGGCTGACCACATCAGCTCCAGCTCGGGCCTGTGTGTGGTAGCAATAATGCAAAGTTCAGGAAATCTTTGAGTTAACAAAACTTTGTTTGCCAAGTTCAGGAAATCTTTGAGGACATTCTGCACTTTTTAAAGCATCTATCATGCTATAAAATCAAAACATATGAAGAATTATTGCACCTTCAGAAACCTCAGGAGAGTCCCCGAGTTTTTGGCAAACTGGAAAAACGAATTGCAAGGAATGCAATAACAAAAATTACCTGGGAAACAGCTTGCTTACGTAACTGGTGTACAGTTTCGTCATTCATTATAACACCTACAGAGTATCAATAACATAGACGTAGTTGCAGTTAGAAACCCAACATTGGTCCATGAGACATCAAAAAGCAGAATGCAAAATGCTTGAGCCATGAAGTCAGCTTCAGTAAATTAATGATCCAACATCTTTTAAAACTAGAAATTAATTATTAGAGTTCTTGAAATGCAATAGAAACTTGGGCATTGGCAGCAAAACATATCCTACATATCCTACATAACCGGATGTCTAAGACATATGGAGCATCCTACTCTTGTGAAAAGTTATTGGGTTTTGCCTGCCTAGACTGATCTCTTCTCAGTTCTCAGAATGCATTTCTAAGAAAGATCAACAATTTCCTTTGATGGCAATACTGGAAAAACCACATACCATCTTCTCTGACAATACCATCATGACCATCAGAGGAGTAAGGATCTAAAGCAACATCAGTATAGATCACCTGATGAAAGACAGATTAAAAAAATTTCAACAAAATGCCAAAATTTCAAAGAGACAAAGAACTTTGGCCTTAAAATTCATCAATAGCCAAAACATATAAAGTAAGGCTAGACTTACAAGATCAGGGTATTTGTCTTTAAGCAACCGTATTGCTCGAGGTACCAAACCATTGTCATTGTATGCTTCAACCCCTGTTGGAGTCTAAAAGCAAAAAACCAATCATGATATATAATCATGTGAAACAGAAGAGGAAAGCCATCCTTACCCCTGCCCCGAAGTCACCAACCAAATGAAAAAAAGCGGTAAAGAAAAAAAAAATCAGCAAATAATAACCTTCAGAGCATCTGGAACTTTGGGGAAGAGTACAATGCTATTGACACCAACATCCCTAGCCCTTGCAACCTGGTTCAGACATTCCTCATTTAGAAACTTCTCCAAAACTCCACAAAATAGATTGCATTTGGTTAATGAATTAAGAAAAAAAGTGTCAATAAGTGCTCTAACTGTATATGCTAATTTAATGTATATACACAAAGGCTCATTCAAGATTTTCTACAGTCATATCAATTCAAACAAGCTCTAACTTCCAAATAATTATTGAAGTTCTTCAATACAGTACAACTAACACTTACACAACCAATTTAGTCTAAAGAAACATGGTCTGATTAATCAGGATACTAGCCAAAAATTGGTGGAGAATGCAAGATACATTCAAATTGTGACTACCTTGGATGACACATACAAGTGGGTTTACAATCGACTCAAGAGACAACAATCTCTCTCAATCTCTTGTTTGATTCCCTCTTCTTTCCTTTTTTTTTTTTTCAGCCAGATTCGTAGTTATGAACCTAAGACCTAGCCCGTCCCACCACTCCCAACTATCAATCCTGAGGATTTCCAATTTGATTTAATATTAAAATAATTGCCAAGTAACAAGAATACTCCCCATTGGAATTCCCCGTTTTGGACTTGCAAACCTAACTTTAATTAGCCAAGCAAAGAGGAAATAGAAGCCAAATTTGCATGATGAAAACCCTCACCCTAAATCCCCCAACACAGTACCCATGTTCCCAATAAACCTAAAACTTGAAACCCCAGTATCTTGAAACGGTGTCATTTAACAACCAACATTTACTGAGCAAGGAAACAGTTTGGTCATGACACCAACATTTCTAACAGTTTAATATGTTCGTGACACCAACATTTTACAAGATGAGCAAAGGTCCAGGTACAATGACGTTCTTTAGTGCTTGCTCAAACTCTTCATGCAGCTATATAGGCAACACTGAGCAAGGAAAAAGTTTGAACATCTAATGAGTAACATATTTTCTCATAATGTTGCAAACGATTAACAAAGACAATAGTATACGGAGGAAAGACACATCCAAGAATTGTGTCCACTAAACAATTCTATTTGCCATGTAAGTTTCATACAAATAAAATGAAGGGGAAACAACAACAAATGGGCCTCAACTTTGGGATGGGTTACCATTCAGCATTATATCATAATTAAAGCAATAGCATCTTGCATCTTGCATCTTGAATCAACATCTCATTTTAAAGAACGGACATCTCATGTTTAATCTCTCAATTGTTCTATTTTCTGGCTGCTTTTTCAGCGGCCTTTTGGATTGTGAAAGGCTTAGAATCATATTTTCTTAAAGCCTGTTTGGAAGGAACACAGCTTTTCGACATACAAGAGATAGCCAAAAAGTTCTCTGAAAAAGCAGACTCCTGCAGAACAACGCCCAAAAGCCAAAGTAGCTTTGGGTTATCACACGCAGGTAGCTTCTCTTTCAAAAGTCCAAATTATTCATGAAAAAACCCAATAACACCAAGCTTAAGCTAACTACTTATGAGTCATGATTCTTTCAGTGGAAGCTAAATCTCTAGTAAACATTGACTTTAGTTGGTATACCTTGAGGTATACAAGATATACCACTAAAATTTTGAACAATTAGTCTCCAGTATACCTTGAGAATGAATGCTTGGGATGTAAAACATAAATGCAAATCATTTTAATCATGCACAACTTTAATCAGCTGGAGGTAAACTTCACCTCTTCCACGAGTCCATGTCTCCACCCAAGCCTATAACATCCGGGCATAGCACCAATTGGAACATCCTCCTCACCTGCAAGTTTCATGAAATGACATATTTGTATTATAGGAACTACGGAAGGTTTATGCTAAATACAAACTTAAGCACATACAGAAAGAAAAAGAGAGAGAGATACATGGAACCAGAATTGTATACTAAAAAGGGAAGGCCAACATCATTACCAACCTTCATGTATAAAAAGTGGATATACAAAATTTGCAGGTGATAAATTAGTCTCCTGGAATGCTGCCCGTAGTACAGGTGACTTGCGGTTACGCCGGGGACGTCGATTCAATGGCTGACAAAAACCAAAAGCCATCACAAATGGGTTGCATTTGTCAACAATAACGCTTAAATCCACATGACAACGACCCCATAAATCAAATACATCTTTTCGCATTGATCCATCATTTCTCGACATTCTAAAACTTCCAAACCTACTTCCCCAAAGACCATCCACATTAGTGGCACTATCGATCTATGTTTATTCATGCTATCCAGCAAGGTTATCCAAAAAAAATTCCATTGCTCATACTCACAAGTGACGGGACCACAGGAGTTCCGACTGGTGCTGCCGGCTTGGGTGGCACAGGGGGTGATTCAGGCACATTCCCAGCCACAACAGCAGCTTCACATTCTGCGTCACTCAATCCCATCTTCTTAACTGGGCCATCGCGTCTCTCACTCGCTCTTACAACAAAAAGGCGTGGCAAATGAGTCGTAATTGGGGCTTTAACGCAGTTGAACTTCAAATTCTTCGACGGTTTAAGTCCAATATAGTTCTGGCTATCCAAACGCTTAATTGCTTGGACATTGCAAGGCACATTAACGATACTCAAAGCCATCGACTATGCCAGTACTCCACAACCAAATATCTGTGAGCGGATACATGCACACATAACAGTAACATAGATCATAGTTAAAAGGTGGATAGTTTCATATAAAGTTTGAGAATTCTATTACAAGCGTAATTAATAGAGAGAGAGGAAGAAAAACAAAAACAAAAAAAGCTGCTGCTGTTTCTAGGTTTTTTCTATTAACGACAAAAGCAAATTGAATTGAATAGCATACGTTTTTGCTCTAATTGCCGCCGGTTTGGCTGCTGAGAAAGCAGAAGAAAGGAAAAAAGAAAATGCTCATAGATTTCCATAACCAAAAATCTATGTCGTGTACGTACACATACAAGAGCAACGAACATAAAACGAAAAAAAAATAAAGGTCGATCATTGTTCATAATTAGAGAAAGGGGGGGGGGGGGGGGGGGGGAAGAAACGGAAGTGTCAACGGTTTCAAAGCACAACAGTTGTTTCGTGCTCAAGGATCAATTCCCTTTCTCTCCTCTATCTTCCCAGGCAGCCAAACAGAGCACAAATTAACCTACTTCAGCCATCATTTTACCGAGAAAGTAGAGGAAAACCTTACCTGGAGCGAGGAAGCGACGGAGAGAGGTGGAGAGGAATTATCAGATGCGGAGGAAATTGAGGAAAGCCAATGAGAGGAGAGCTGTGTGCAGTAGATGAATGAGGAAGCTGACAGTAGATTATTTTATTGTCGATACTCGTGTCACGATGCTAATGTACGAGGCAATACATTATAAATGTTGCCAAATTAGTTCTGTAATTAAGTTAATATTTTTTGTATTTATTATATTTCTTATTTAGATTAGGATTCCGGCTTCCCATTGTATAAATTATTACGACAATATACACACGCAATTCACTCACTATTCTTGTCGGTTTTCTCTGTATTCTCCCTTTTTTACATACGATTCTTTACAAAAAAATATTTATATGAGTTGTTGAGATGTTGTTTAATATTGCTATGTTCTAGAATAGTAACTATTAAATGATAAAGCTTAAATTATTTTTTTGAAAAAAAATAATTAAATTTATGGACCCTCTAAATTAATGGGCCAAACGACGGTAGGTCGCCTCGTTTTGATTTCAGGACTCACTAATCCCAACCAGGCCCACAAAGGATTAGCGTTAAGCTTAAAAAAGAGGAATGGCCCAACCCAATGCTCAACAAGTCTCATAATCACTTTAAGCCTATCTTGGGTTCTTGAGTATTTACATTTGAATTTTATTTTTTAATTTGATAATCTTACTATACAGTTTTGAATATTCTAAATTCAGATTCCTCTTTAACCAAAATATCATAACGACATAATTTTGCTTATTACATAAGAAAAATATTAAAAATAAATAAAAATATTTAATTAACAGTATAAATTATCTGACCTAGTTCAATAGTAATTATAAGTTATTAACAAGAATTTATGATAGATTAGTAGAATGAAGATGGTAGATGGTCTAACCATCCACAGGCACCCTAATAATCTTTCCCTTGATTGAATTTATTTTGGCTTATCTTCTAGTGCTTCATCATATGGAAGGGGATGAAGGAAAACTAAAAACGTGTAGGTATTTGACCCAAAAATTTATGTTATTTGATATGATTGGGGAGGGCCCTTGCGAGACTCAGACTTTATTGAACTCGTGGATTTTCACGCATGATATCTTTGACAATCATGACAATCATGGGTGACCAAGGTGAAAGCAACCGAAGGTACAGAAAGAATATCTTAATTGGAGTTAAAGTGTTATGTTTCCTTTCCCTTTCCCCCCACTCCCTCTATTTTGACATTCTACCTTTTGATTGCTTCACTGTACAACCTCCACAACCCTTGTCTTGCCAGGTCCCACTCAAAAGAGGAGCTTTGATCAGCAAAATCACGGGTGCCTTTGCTTATGCAGTCTGCTTCTTTACAATATGCTTCTCCATGATTTTGTTATGCGGCAGAATCTCTCTTCAGTCTCCTTCCCGTGATCTTTGTCTCTGATCTGAAGAGGAGGTCATGATTGATTATAATTGTTTGATGAATTGCATCTTTTTATATGTAATCACGAGCCTTGAGATAGGATTGACATGGATAAAATTAATGGGACAAACTCAAGTAAGCATGCAATAAGGTGTAGAAAGAATAAAGATGGAACTTAATTCACCCCCTTGCCCTATAAATGTGTAGAATGTCTTCACCCACTTTAACGTGCATTGAAATTCTACTGCAGATTTTGAGGTTATAAAATCTTATATCTTTGACGACGCAAGATAAAGGATACTGAAGATAGGTTACTTCAAAAAGCAGTATAAATTATGCACCCTTTGGACTTTTTGTGGGGCAAATGAAGTGTAAAAGGTAAGATAGGGAGAATAAGATTTATAAAAATCGACCTTTTTCCCTTTTTCTCTCTATGTTTCTTTCTTTGTTACTTTTCTTTTTCTTTCTTTATTTTGGTCCCACTTACATTATTCCTGGATCGAGGGACGATGTTGACGAAACACCAAAGGATCAATTCTCTATCTTCCTACATCTCATCCATCAAAGGAGAGCACTCCTTCTCTAACCCAAAATGGCCATGAAGTTGACACATAGCAAAGTCATATAGGATATGAGTAGATTTAACCTTGGTGCAATCTACGAAACGAAAACATTGTCGTTGAAGCTTTCACCAGCAAGTGCATCCCTCTCCTCCCATCTTCCATGACTCTGATACAGAAACATACAAAATTGGATTTGGATTCAACTAAAGCAACCTCTGTCCAGTCTTATCAAGCCAAACGAAAGCACAACTCTTATCTCGAATAACATGTCAAATCTTAGGAAGGTAAACGTCATAAACATCAGCCTAGCGGCTGTCGAAAATGCCACGCTAAGATCCGCCAGCCTTTGAAAATGTGGCGTTCTTTGTCTTGTTAATTGTTTGATCGGCATTTTTAACTCATTTTAATCAGCAGATTCAAATCTTTCTGATGGTATTACTAGTTCCTCTAATCTCAAAGTTGTTCTCATAAATTCTCTGATTCAAACTAGATCGATGATTGTAATGATAACAACAAAAGCAATTTCATCTCTCTCTCTCTATCTCTCAATGTGGTGTGTATTACTAATTGTGTCTCAAGATTCTAAAACATCAACCATGGTATCCGGCAATTTCCATGATATAAGAGAGCCCGTGAGATTTGATTGGTGGGACCACACGTGAAAGAGAATATGGAAAGAATTTGTGACTTGTCAACCATGAAATCTTCCATGATCATGGGTACGTTGGCACGTTCTAATCTTTTCGTCGAGAAGCTGATTTCAAGTTAAAGGAAAAGTCTAACGGGATTGGCACAGAAATCTACCATAATGGCTTAGCAAAAACAATCAGGTATTTAAAAAATCAATTCACTTAATTTCAAAGTACTTCAGCATCTGCAACTTGTAATTACTACTCTATGTTGTAGTAAAAAGCAACACACGGTTGCATTTTTTTATACGTTAAAAATTGTTTATTTTTATTGTTTAAGGTTGTACTTCTAGCCTCAACAAAATAGTTGAACATAAAAAAGCTCAGAAAACGACTGACAGCAAATCTATTTCTTTGTGAGTTATGGGGTGACGAATGATGAGGAAGATAACTTATTTTTAGGAGTCAAAACAGATTTGGATTCGTTCATGATGGCCTTCATAAATGTAATTCACACGGGCTCTTGATATACTAATGTTCACAGATTTTGTCAATGACATATTACAAGTTATAATTACTATTCTTGGGTGAAGTTTAAAAGCACCATAATTTTGCCTCAAGAATTTACAAAGTCAAAGCATTTCCACAAATTGGGTGTTAATTAGTACTATAATTATTGCGGTTAAAGTAGTTCCTAGGCATTGTTGATTGTCCACAACCGGTGAGAGAAATGCTCCAACCTTCAATCCCATTCTTTCTTTTGACTGAAGAAAACAAGACAAGATGGAGACCAAGACACCCCTAAGGAAGTTTCTTCCAACATCTTTAGATTGGAAAACTATAAAGGGGACCCAATAGCGAGATCTAACAAAATCTGGTAAATGATTCTGGATTGACCTAATACGTGAAAAAAGGATCTGGTTCAAACCCATCGGGACCCATAAGTTGCGTGCCATGTTTAAATTAACTAGAACCCGTAACATTTATCTACAATTCCGAAAGCTGGCCAACAAACATTTTCTCATCAAGAGAAAGATAGTATTCCTTTTGCAGCTCGTGTCCAGTCAAAAATAGCTAGCGGGAAAATGAATTATATTATTGATTATCTTTAAAAATTAATGGTGTAGCTCTGCAGCATTAACTCTTTCTTTAGCAGTGTAGCTAGTTATTTAATTACTTGTCCATGGTGCTTGGTGTTGTTTCAACATCGTAAATGGACTTTTCTTTTTCTATCTCGTCATTCTATATTGATACTTACTAAACAAGTAAAGGAGAGGGTAGGATGATTGTCTACATACGTGAAACTGAGCAAATGTCTGTGCGCATATTAGCCTGAAAAATCGATGCAAAGTAGTGTTGAAACTTCCTCTTGGAGGTGGTAGTAATTGTGCGTCAAACTTCGGTTTCTGTAACGCGGTGGTTTAATCAACGTTCCTTCTAAGTTCCATGGCTCTGATATGAATTCTGTTCTCACCGGGGTGACAGTGCATGAGACAGGATTGAGATTACAAGGGTAAAACTTACATGATTTTGAGGTTTTAGCTGACAACTTTACGGTGGGGTTGATAGCTATGGGGATTGGCAGGCTGTTACTTTTTTTTTTATAAGTTAGTTCAAATTAATCTTTCATTACTCTTAGTAAAGAAAACCCGACATTAAAGTACTTTTTTCTTTAGCTTTTAACCCCAAAAATTTGATTAAATTTGCAAAAGTCATAGGTTTTCCATTGCACCCAAGTAAGTTTAAACCAAATCTAACGCACAAGTCCAATATTTCAAACACGTAACATATTTTCTCTCTACCCACAATGCTACTATTTAAGTCATTTCCTAGCTTAGGGAAAAGACATTTGGACAAAGTCATAACCTAGGAGGTTCACGCTTTCATAGCTTCTCATTTTTTTTTTTTCTCCCCTCTCCTACAGAAGGGAGAAACATTCGTTGTCGGACCGAATTTCTTTATTCTTTCCAACACCAAGCGCTGTTGTGCCACCCCCTGCCGCCCATGAGCTTTCCAACGGTAACAACGGCAACAACTCGTCGAGAAACATTGCGTACGTCGAAAGCAACGTTGACAAGGTTGGACTCATGGGTGCTGAGATGTTTGTGCATGGTGATGGACGTTGTGATTGCACCGATAGCTGTTGGCAACAAGAGACATAGCTAGGCTTGTTTTCATGAGATCAGCAAGGCAACGTGCCGTGCCGGTTGTCTTTTGTGATACTGCTGGTTTGGCGCCGTGACTTCAAAAACCTAGCAAGCTCTTCGCCGTGGTTCTCTGCTGTACGTCCTGTTATTCAAGGTTCTTGATTTGATTTTCTCCTTGACTTGTATTTGAACACGATAAAAAAGAAAACAGAAGGCGAGTAAGAAGGAAAAGACATGAAGAGTCACTTACAAGCCAATCAAACTATTGTTGTTCATGATACCGATGTGATCCAACCGGTTCATGTGCACCGGCGTCAAATCTGCTGTTCCCGCTCGCTACTGCGGTTCAAGGACGACGAGAAGAAGGCGAACACGTGGCACAAGACAGCATGGACCCACGCGCAGGGGGGTGAATAATTTGAACAATCTTGAGGCAGTGACCCCCGAAGGAAAGACTTGCTTGTTTGGACATCCTCGATGGGTAAAGATTCGAAATTTGGGAGATTTTAGCGCAGAAGGGAAATTGGACTCTCCCTAAAAGATCTAGTCATCAGGACCCACACAAGATTTCAATTATTTTGCTGCGTGGGGTCCCCCGATAAACCTTTATTTATTTCATGTCTCTCCCCTTGCAAGTGGGTCATTATTGTATCCCAGGGCTGACCACAGTGCCAATGGGTTCCATGGCCATTACAACATTCTAATTTTGTGGCCCCCCCGTTAATCCCTTTCCATTAATTATGATGTTGGGTATGGTTATTTTTTAATGGTTGGTTGCATTTTGACAAAGTAAGATCCATTTTCGGCTGCTCACACTTGGGGAGATGTATCCCAGCAAGTTCTCTTAGTTTCTCTCATGTAATAAAAAAAATGGGGTTGCTAACTTTGTGGATTTCCAAAAAGTCTTCACTATTTATGGACATAGGGTGGGGTCGCAGTTCATCTTTTCTATCCACCATCAACAATTCGACAGCTTACCTGTGGTTCTGATTTCGTGTATGTTTTAGGCTAATAATTCTGTGTTGCAGAGGTACCTTATATTCTATGAAACATCCCATTCGTTCTTCTCTTTCTATCTTCTGTCACAAGCAAAGGATGAAGGGACTAGGATTAGGTTTTGAAATGACTTTGCAGATTTACGTGGATAGAAAGAGTAACCGATGTGTGTGAGAAATCTATCTCTCTAGCTATGTGCTGGTTCTCTCTAAAGCAGTGCCACAGCTCATTTCTACAAAAAGAAAGAAAAAAAAAAAAAAAGGGGAGGGGTTTAGAACTTCAAAAGAAATTGTGAAAGTAGCACAGGCTCATAAGAAAAAAGAAACATCTCTGTGGTTGTGCTGAGCACAAAAAGAAGAAAAAAACAAAGGAGATCCTTTCCCTTTAAAGTTACTGTTACTGGTACGTCATGATGTCAATCCCAAAGGAAAAAATAAAAAATAAAAAATAAAAAGAAGAAGAAGAAGACAAGCAAGTTTAATCACAAGAAACTCCACGTCTGAAGATCAAGAAAACTGCTAGAATGATTGATGAGCTTGGATTGATTTGCATCACCAATAGAATTCGGACATGGGGTTAGATATTAATAGGGCTTCAGATATAAACAGACTTTAAGTTGCAGTACTATCAATTCATCTTCTGAATGTTCAGCTGTTATGTCATGGGTCGCATTCTACCTCCCTAATCAGAGCACTAGTCATGGAACGAAGTTTTTGAAGTCACCATGCATGCAAAGCTAATGAGATTTTAGATGCAGAGAAGAAAAAGGAAGAAAATAAAAGATTAAGAGAGAGGAGATCTAAATAATAGTAGTTTAATTAGTTAAATAACCTTTTCAAAGTCTCTAATCCAACCCACCAGACACCCAAAATCAACTTCTTTCTATTCTCATCATGACCAAATGGGTACGCAGAAATGTGAATTTTCCTTGGCAATCAAACAAAATCCTGACAGAGAAAGGAAAAAAAAAAAAGAAGAAGACAAAGACAGAGACAAAGAAAGATGAGTGGTAGTTGTACCAAAGCGGTGTAGAGAATCTACGAAGAGATCTAGCATGAAAAGCACACCTAGGCACGCGCGCGCGCACTTGTACAGCACCTTCTATCTTGCAAAGAACTCTTGCTTCTCCTCACCTACTTAAAAAACATACGAAACAACTCTCACTCCACATTCCAGCTTGCAGATCTCTGTCTCTCTCTCTCTCTTTCTCTCTTTCTATCCCTCATTGAAGGCCTTATACGACGCATATAAATAACCGAAAGAAACTTGCGTTTGGAAGAGCCCAGGAGGCATCGGAAATGGAAGTACAGCCAGTTATTGCAGACTCTCAACAGAAGCAAAAGCAGCATTTTCATGTGCTAGCAGTAGACGACAGTGTTACAGAGAGGAAGATATTGGAGAGGCTCCTACGAGAATCGTCATGCAAAGGTGCTATAGAATTTACTATGTCCAGAACATTCATAAACTTGCACACTTTCTTCTTATTCTTCTTATTAGTCTTCTAATAGGAGTTAAAGAATATTTTTAAGTTCAGATTCTTCCTGCAATTCAAGCTTGTTTGTTGATTATTTGGGGAACCTGTGCGTCACTGTGTTTCTGAATTATGGAACAACAAGAAAATAGAGACATATCCTATTCTCTATCTTCTTCCTCAAGTAGTATTCCTTTCATGGTTGCCGCAGTGACTGCTGTGGACTCTGGGGATAAAGCTCTTGAATACCTGCGCCTCCTTGGTAGCCAAGAGAGTGACTCTACAGCTTCATCGTCTTCTACCCAACCAACACGCCAAGAGGTGAGATTTCTCTTATCTCCTTTGCTTTTCCAGCGATCCAATTTAGAGAACCAAAAACAAAGCCCTAAAAAAAAGTTTTTTTTTCTTAAAAAAAAAAAAAAAAACTATGTTAGTCTACTTTCTTGTGTTTTACTCATTAACTGGCGTAAATATATTTGCGTATTGCGTAAGAGGCTACTCACAGAAAAAAAAAACGTCTGGAAGATGTCGGCAGTCTCCCATGAAACAACTGTATATATTAAGAAATTAAAGAATCTATTATGCGTGAATGGTGGTAGCCGATGATCAATCACTTTGGTTTTGAATTACGTATACGTATTTGTATATTTATTTGTCAAAAGCTACCAAGATTTCAGAAAAGATCAGTTTGCGTATTTCATCAAAGGGATTGTGAATACAAAATGACGATGCAATGATCATAGCACTCTTAACAGCTGATAAGATGGAACCAAAACATCTTTGCGTGCCTGATCTACTGCTTTTATATGTATATATATATAACCATGTGGCTGTTTGGGTTGCCTATAATCAAGGAGTTAGGTACCAGGCAAAAGCAACGTCTTTGTTACTCACTTTTTATCCGACAACTTAAATGTATCTTTTGGATTATTGGCCATCAAACTGCCAAATGTGCGTAAAGACTTTAACTCAAAGTGCCATTGCATCTTCATCTATTATGAAGAGCCTAGGCGTGGCAAACGATGACAAAGTCTTTGTGCTTCAGCTTCATGGGGTTTTCTACTCTCTTAAAAATCTAATTCTTTTAACCATTCAAGTTTCTCCCACTCTCCATTCTAAACTGCCCACTAATTTGGGCTTCTCTGATTGTTCTTCTCTTGTTTTCTACACTAATTTTCAGTTTAGAGGATTTAATGTCAAATCAATGAACCCTTAATTTTGCCTATGATTCTTCTACATAATTACGATGAAAAATTTCATAATGCTGGACAAATGCAGGGCCTGAAAGTGAACTTGATCATGACGGACTACTCAATGCCCGGAATGAGCGGGTATGAGTTACTGAAGAGAGTCAAGGTTAGCTACCATCACTACTCTCCGTGATTGATTCTTTCTCTTAAACCAATAACACTATTGCATGCATGCTTCAGAATAGTATGTAAGATTTGACAAGGTCAGAAACAAGGCCAAAAAGGGACTCCAATTCAAGAACATCTCCCGCCCTAAAAACCGTCAAAGTGCTTTGAGCAAAGAATGTTCCCTGTTTTCTAGTACAGTTCTAAAAGCAACATTATTGCGGTTAGATTCACAGTAAAAGGTTAACGACAAAAGAGAGTTGCAAAGTAAAAGTTTGCGCAGAGTCCACACTTGTTACTGTTTATCTCTCAATTAGTCATTTCAAGTTAGAATTTCGACAATACAACGACAATATGATTGTAATGAATCCAAAAGTGATTATTCAAAACCGTGCCTTCACATGCAGGAATCTTCTTGGAAAGACATACCAGTGGTGGTCATGTCTTCAGAGAACGTACCCACTAGGATAAGCATGTAAGTCGTCTCGGGCTCTGCCAAATTCCTTTTTACTGGTTCTTCTTAGAGAGTAGATATTTGATATCTTCGAGCCATCTAGGACTTTGACCAGATCCAAAAAATCTATGTTTGAGTTGACAGGTGCTTAGAAGAAGGCGCGGAGGATTTTCTTCTGAAGCCTCTTCAGTTGACAGACCTTGAAAAGATTCAGCCTCACCTTCTGAAATCCTCGGTACATACTAATAAAGAAATCATCAGCACGAGCACCGAAAATGGCAATGACAACGTCATGGATATCACCATCAACAGCAACAACAACAACAACAACAGCAACAATAACAACAACGTCGTAAGCAGCAAGAGAAAAGCAGTGTCTCCGGAGCCACTGGAGACCATTCCGAAACTGAAGGGAATGACGGTGGTATAACTAGGATTGGATACAATTAGGTGCATATAAAATGGAGGAATACGTCTAGTACGGTGTTGTAGCCAGAGCAAAAGAAAAGCAATATCTCCATGGCGTGATAAAGACAAGATCTAACATAAAGGGTGGTGGTATATAAGCGACGTTAGAGACAGGTGGGTGCACATAGGACTAGGTAAGATGTTTCGTAAGAATTTCGCAGGCAGAATTCTAATGTCCAATAGCTGGCAGTATCTATGTAAGAGGAGGTTTTGGTGGAACTGCTACGATTCTTTTCAATGAAAGAAACATGGTATACATTGCTCCTTTATTGCAGAGACGCTACAAGTATTTGCTCTGATGAACAATGGGATGGAATATCCTAGGGCTCAATGACGTAAAACCCTGTCACGATTACCTAATGAGCATGCGATTGACCAATCAATACATATGATGCTTAGTCTTAACCTTCCAAATCATTACGAACTCTTAATGTAGTCAAGCTGTGGAGCAAGTTCATTTCTAACGAAGCTAATTAATTAGAAAAAGCCTCTGAAGATTGAAATGCGGATTTAAGGAGGGAGCATAACATGCAGGTCCAATAGTCTAATTAAGATCTGTGGTTGGATTTAGGTCCATGGTTTAGCTTTCATGGGCATTTTCAGAGTATACCCCTGACCCATCCTACCTAGAACCGTATAAAGCAGGCAATCCGACGCAAGCATGAAATTGACAAGATAAATTATCCTTTTCAGATGCCACTCTTTTCCTGCACAGAGAAAAACCTCGGGCACAATTAACATCTTAACTTAAATAAGCCTTTTAATTTTACTTGCTAAAAGGTAGTTCTACAACCACAAAACTGTTACAGCGAAAGCTACGCTATTCCAAACTACAACAGCTACAGATACCAAAAGTTCCTCCCATTTTATTCAAGCAAACTGAATTTCCAAAAAAACAAAAGAGGGTTGGGGGGCGTTGATGGGGGAGGTAGATCAGGCGAGATATTCGAGCACATCCGATCAGAAAGATGCATACAGAACTGTGTATGTCAGATCTTCCAGAGTGAGAAGGGAGTCTCTCCTGCACAAGGCAAAAACAGCCAAATACGGCAGACGGAATCAGCTATGAATGAAGTTTAACGGGGAAAACCAGGTCACAGGATCCATTGTTTTTTCCAAAATATAAATCGCTTTAGAGGATCACCATCATTGACATAAAACCCCAAGGGAGAATCACGCTAGACCAAGCTAACACTTTACAACAATTTAAAAATTGATAGAGGAAAAACAAGCTACATTCACATTTACCTCTTTTAGAGCTCATCTTTCGGTGCCTCTTGTGTGGAAGTTTTATCCCGATTCTTTTCAATGAAATTTATGATATCTTCCTTGGTCCTCTCACCATCAAATGGCTCCACCTTTCCACTGGCAGATTTGAAGTATAAAGTCGGGTAGCCTTTGACTTCAAATGTTTCAGTTGGGACATCATTTGCAGTTGCATCCTAGAAAGAGAGAAAATATTACTTAAAGCATATAACAATATCAAATGAGTCATTTTGGCATAAGAGATATTCAGCCAAAAATTGGAGACTGACATGAGAGCTAAACAAGATGGTTGAGCAACTCCAAAAGTAGTAACACTAAAACATAAGAGCAGGTATTCCTAGGAAAGAGATCAGGAAGAGTCTCAATCATAAAACCCAGACAAAAGACATTTATGTCAAAAAAGGGTTTGGTATCCTACAAGCTGATGCTTATTCCTCTACCATAGATTTGAAAGAAAATAAAAATGTGAACTAAATTTCTAGAGTTCTTGAGGTCTCTTATATATAGTATATAGATGAAGTCAGTTCACAACGTTAAATTATACTAAGAATGCACAAAATATGTGCCCAGTTTTTTAAATTAGCAAGTTCCCTATTGCCCAGTGGGACAGTAACTTCAACCTGGTAAAAGATAATATACAACATTCTTTCTAGAGATAAAAAGAACTTGGATCTTACAATCTTTGCGATGACAACGTCAGCATCACTTTCATATGAGACAGCAACTTCATCAAGGATTGGAGCCAATTTTTTGCAGTGTCCACACCAAGGAGCATAAAACTCAAGAAGAACTGCAAATCAAAACAGATGATGTGATTCCATTACCAAAAGATAAAATATAATATAATAAAATAAGCTTCAAATAAGGCAACGAACACCAACTTGTGACGAACTTATCCAAATTTAGTTATCTATATATTCTAAATCAATTAGACAGATTCATCTTCGTCCTCCTTTACTTGTAAAACAACTAAAATAACGTGAATTTTCTCATCCTCGTATCATATACACCAAAAGAGATTGACCCCACGAAAAAAGAAAAAGAATAAACTGAAACATTTATCCTTCTGATGGAAACAGATAACCCATACAAATCTTCTCTCGGGTATGTGGCTAAAAGAATACATCTACAGATTCTTTAATGTTACGACTCAGTCATATGTAGATTCTTTAATGTCACTTCACCCTCCAAACTCACTTCTAAGGGGAGAAGCCCAGCATCCAAAAACTAAACGCAGAAATTTTAGGATTCTTTGTAAATCTTATTTAAGTTTTCTTTCCTTAATCAATTATCTACTGTAGGCAATGGTCCTATCAATGATTAGGAAAAGGATTGGGAACGCTTAGCCAAGCCGGAGATTGAAAAAGTGCAGCACGCAATTTGACAGATATTTGTCTATACTCACCATTCTTTCCAGAGTTGAAAACTAAATCCTGAAGGCTGTCAGCGACAACCACTTTCACAGGCTCGTTGTTAGACTCGGGAATAGGTTCAGACTTCTTAAATTGTGGGACATTGCCATCCTGCATAGGTTTCCATCAGTCAAATAGGTGTGCAATGAATTCTAACCTCAATTACCTCCATCAATATGTAAAGAAACAATCACCTTGTATTCCTTCACCCAAGGTGCAATCTGAGCAGCCTCCAGGTTCACTTTCAGATATTTCTCTCCACTAGGCTTCTGGATGACGATTAAAGGCACTTGATCTTCTTTAAGTCCAAAATACTACGAAGCATGATAAAACCACGTCAAAGAAGAAACTTGTAGAGTTAAAAAAAGTAAAAATGGAGTGGCGGACCACAAGATTCTAACCTGGAAGGCACCCTGACTAGCTTCCAGATCTCCAATCAGAAAACTTATCCCTTCTTTTTTATATTGTTCGGCAACTTCATGATATTTTGATTTAAAAGCATCAGCACCTTCACTGCTGAAGTTCACGAACAACATAGCCTGCCAATTTCGGAATATATAATGAGAAGATGTCAAGATAAAAGCTTATCCCGATGAAATAATAACACTTAGCAAGCGCACCAGGAGAAACTCCCAACCTTTTTTTGGTGGTTGTGTATGTGTTAGGGAAAAAGGAAACATCAAGGAAAATGAGAAATTTCATTATACATATTTCAAGGTTTCCTAACCATGTTTATTTCTTATGCCATCTGCATTACTCTACTGCTAATTTATGATAGCACCTTTCATCCTCATATATTCCATACGTCAAATGCTGGTAAAAGAAATTTACAACTCACCAAACTTAACTCACTAGCTCAAAACAAAAACAAAAAAACAAAAAAAGGAAAAACATCCACAATTTCATGAGAACTGATCGAAGAATCAACAAAAGATTGATAATTTAAGTACAAACCGAGCCATTATTCCATATCCAAATGAATGGGAAAAAATGGAGAATCTTTTCAACCATTTCTTAGTTGAAAATTATACAAATTACACAATTCTAAATGAATGGGAACCACTGGGAAATCTAACAAATCATTACCTTTGCATTGTCATTGTTAAAGAAGTTAATAACATGTTCACGATTGCTCGGATTATTATCAAAGACGGTGACAGTAGGCACAGAAGATTCTCCAACAAACTTCTCCAAAGCATCCACATGGAAATCCTGCATTAATTTTGGCTAAATTAGCATAGGAACCAGAAACCAACAAATAAAATAGATAAGAAAAATCTCTTGTCAAAGTAATCAAATCAAACAAACCTGGAAATCAACAAAAAGTTCGTCAAATGGCTTCAACAGTCTAACTACGGGACCAGTCACTGATGATTCACCCCGTGGAAGGAGTTTCGCATCCAAAGTATGACCAAAATTGTAGTCGGAACGCAATTTCTCGGCAAGAGCCGTGAAGTTCACAAATTCCTCGCCAGAAAACTTCGGAAATATACCAACCTAAAAGTACAGAAAAGTTATATTTTACCTGATAATCTTTACAGAAAAGAATGAAGCAGAAAACAAACAGGATTGAGCACATACAATGAATATGCTCTTGTCATCAATCAAACTATTAGCATCTTCCGCGGATTTTATTTCTGCAGATGCAGGACCACTTTGTTTCTTCAAATAAGCAACAATACCATCAGCATCTCGTGGGCCTTTGTACTCCTGAGAAATCTTTCCTCCATTTCTCAGAATCTTAACTGTGGGGAAACCCTTTACGTCAAATTCGGTTGCAAGTCCTTTATTAGCCTCCTCATTGGCATCAACTTTCGCTAGAACAATTGGAGGCTCATGCTGGCTCAATACAGATGCAGCCTTCTCGTACTGGAAATTACAGAAAGTTATTACTGTAGTCAATTTACAGAACAAATATGAAATTTCTTCAAAGCAATATCCAAATGTAAAGTAAAGTCCTAATCAAATGCTAGAGACTAGAGATCTTATTACCTCTGGAGCAAGCTTCTTACAGTGGCCACACCTAGAAAAGACGAGATACATGATAACTATTAAATTTATAGAAATATAAACATCAAATTTAAAAATCCTTGAAAAAAAAAATAAAAGAAGAAGATCCAATCATCAAGGGTTGCAACAAAATCAGAGAAGTTGGAAGCATGTTATGTAAATTACTGTTTTCCTTAAAAAAAAATTTCAACGAAATGTACAAGACCATAATCAGATCAGAGGTGACAATTTTATCTACATAAACGTAGAGACTTCAAAATAAAAAGCTGAAAGAGACGCAACAAAATACGATTAAGCGTGAATTTAAAAATAAATAAATAAACAACATCAAAACTGTCGTGAAAGTTAAAGATAAATAAGCAGACGGAAACAAGATGTCTTTGATTAGATTTCTTTTTTCCTGCGTATCAACTTTAAGTTTCTATTTATACGTTAGCTCAAAGGGTGAGATTTAAGAGAGATCCATACATGCATGCAGGATAAATATTCCACTCAAGCTTGAATTTCTCCAAGCGAGACTTTGATTGAAAACGAAAAGGCAAATTAAAAGCTCTCCTCACCAAATTCATAAAAATAGTCAACCATTCTAGATCAAGAACACAAAAATAGCAAAAAGATTGCTTCCAACACAATTAGCGCAGATCGGCGGATAGCAAAAAGAATGAAGGGAGAAAAAATAGCGAGAAGGATCAGGCGTTAATCCTACCAAGGGGCGTAGAACTCGACGACGATGAAGTCATGCTTGGTCACAGTGTCGGAGAAGTTCGAGTGGTCCAAGGTGAGCACGAACTCCTTCGATTCAGTTTCCTCGGCTTCAATCCTTCTCGATGAGAAGAGACACAGAGCGAACACAGCGAAGCAGATCAGAAACCTAGACGCCATTCTCGAATTCTGTTTGTGGCTTCTTGATTCTCCGGTCTGGGAAGTAGGGGGGGGGGGGGGTTTTAAGGCTATTTTTAGATTAGGAAGCGAACGAGACAAACATGGTTAGCGAACACGTGAGCGGCCTCTGCGATGCATTACTGCCAGCACTCTCCTGGATTTCCGGCGGCGACTGCACTCGCTCCACATATGGTCCACAGGACGACGTGGCGGAGTTCCATTGGAGGAGTCTCGTCAGACGAATGCTAGTACGGTAAGTGTTGCGCGATACGGGAAAGTCACTTGACCGTGCATGCTACTGCGCCGGAGCATGAGAACAGAGTATCTCTATATTTTTGTGACCTCCGATCCTGCGACCACGTGAACACGAATTCGTCATGACTATTCTAACGGCTACGATTTTGCAGGGTTTTAGTATCTCTGGGCAGCTCTGATGATGCCCTGTGATCCCTGAAAAAGGAATCGACGGTCACGATCGAAGTAGAAAAATCAAATGTTTGGCACTTATGACGTTCGGACACGACATGGTATGTTTATAATCGTTTTAGTAGAAAAAGGAAAATAATTGATACTGTAGTAAAAGGCGATGTAATTGGAAGTTATCCCTATTTAATTTCACGAGCTAAAAAAAGATTGACAATTAATTAATCCTTATACTAACCCTTTAATGTATCTTTTGTGATAACATAATGATTGTTACAATTAGTAAATTGTTTTGCTTTCCGTTCTTCCAAGCCATAACCTTTTTCTTTAACCAAGAAAAGGAAAAATAGAAAAGAAACAAACTCTTCAAATACTATTATTTTTTGTCCTTTGGAGGCAACCCGTAATAACGTTTAAAATTTAATCTAAAAATTAATTTATGAATTGAAAGAATACTTTTTGTTATATAAACTTTACTACATAGATCATGGTATAAGACTTTCCTTTTGTACATATGTTTTTGTATACTAAACAACATTGACTCAATACCATGTTAGGAAAGCTAAAGACTCAATCTAAAAACTAAATAGTTAAAAAATATTTTATTTATTCAAATATCAATACAAAGAATTATACTTTTAATGTGAAACTTTTGTCATACACGTACAAATGAGACTATCTAACCATATACACAAAGTGGTTATTTCTCCCAATTAAAGAAGTTGATCATTTGGATGGAACTTAAAGAATTAAGGATATTTCCACAAACAATGAGGGCCAAATGGAAAGGGAAATCGAAATCAATAATCAATGGATCTAATAAGAAACGGATCATTCAAAATGATATTTATATTCATTGGTAGATGGATCGTTTGATACTTTCATCCAGTAAACTCGGTACATCCTTCTGAACATTCCAAAAACAACCAGTACAGCCACCGATAACCAGCCAACCAACCAACCAACCAATAAATAAATTTCTGTACAAAATTCCTACCTACCTATTTTGGGGTTATTTGTAGAAGAAAGTTTCAAAACAAGCAACTGAACGTTTTAAGCACTCCATAGTATCCACAGCACAAACTCCTTTTCTACCAGTCGATGCGTTCGTGCACAATTCCACAAACCCCCCCTTTTCAGCATGTTCTCAATTTTGGTTCCAACTATGCCTAAAATTCACTACTATAGTCCTCCTCCCTTCGTTTTACCAACTAACGATCTAATCATTCTAAATAAGCATGATTTCGTGGCTACCATTACACATAACAGGAGGGTCTCCCTCCCATTAAGGCCACATTTGTCCGGTAAGCCAATACATTAGAGTTCAAATCCCCTCAAGAGCCCCCAGCATTTTTAAGTCTGACCTGCTCATAAGCTTTCAAAGCCTCCGAAGTGAAATTCTCCAACGCCTGGAAAATTGGAACCAACCCTGCTTGCAGACTACTTGAAGCTGCATCTTGAACCAATTTAATGGTTTCCTTATGCTTCGCTCGCTCTTCATATAATCTCTTATTTATTGAATCCAAATCCACTTTCAGATCATCCAGCGGTGAAACTCCACTTTCAGAAGGAACCCTTGAGAGGGCTGTTCTTTCTGACAAGGCATCATGGTCAAGCTCCATCTTCCCTGCCTCCATGCGTAAGGTCCTAAGCTGTTTCTCAAAATCCTTAGAGAGGAACTCTGCTTTTATCCTCTGACGTTGTTCCTCAGCTTGCCGTTCCCATAACTGCTGTAACATCACAGCAAATTCATGCAAGGCATTTGATACCCTTCTTTCTGAAATACTTACCATTGCCTGGTACCAGTCATTGCAAATAATGAAAATTGGTGGAGCCCCAAGCCGACCTGGGGAGAAAGGAGCAGGTCCATCAGCAGTTTCTTCTCGTTCCTGGCGAAGGCACTTTAAAAGCCACCCATTTAAGGACTCGACATAAGATTTCTGGGTGTTAATCCAATTGTTAAACCGGGAGCACCAATTCAGAAGCTCCATTTCAAGTTCAAGAGTAGCTTTCAAACCTGAATCTCTTTTGAAGCCAGAGTTCAATTTAAAAGAGCGAGCTTTGCTCTCCATGATAGCTTGGAACTGTTTCTGGTGGCATTTAAGCATGGACCTCCACATTCTTAGCAATCTACAGATGAAAAATTCCTTTGTCGTGTCAAATGAAAGCATCCAAAAAAATTAAACACTTGCAGAAAACAGAAAAAAAAAAAAAAGAAGTGCTGTCTTAAAGCTGGCTCCCACAAGCTAACAGCTACTCTTTCCATCTTCCCCAAAAAGTTCCACGTTTTAGTAGAGGACACGTAAGGGATTTCGCAAGCTTTCTACATAGCATCAGCAACAAGAAGCCTCTAGTAGAAACCCAAAAGAGTCCAGCAGTGGACACAAACCAAAAATTTCCCAGCTGGCGAAAGAAAATACGTATTGAACGTGATCTTAGTTAGAACTTCACTAGGCAGACTTCATCAGGACATAGAAATGACATGTTTTGGAAGTGTACTAGTTAGTATGATAATCACTAGGGACAAATCAACACCAATGTATTGTAAAATATGCCTGGTCCATTGAAAATAAGCCTTCACCCAAACAAGCTATGATGTCTAGATAAAAGAGGGAAAACTAGAGGGAAAAAGACAAAAGACAAGTGATCGATAGCAGGGTCAAGCATATTGGAATGACCTCCAAAACTTTTGCATGAGCGTTCCCCCCCAATCCCCATGTCAAGAGCCCAGCCAAGCGGCAAAATGATACCAATTAACTAGACCAAGAAGCAAAGCAATATGATACCCATGAATCAATTGAGTGAGTTGGGGCCGCAGTTCTTCATCTCTCAACACAGTGATACGGCTTGAGATAGCATCAACAGCTCTTATAGAAACATTAATTTTTGTCAGCAACTTTCTTATGGAAGCTCGAGTGGCATCAATCTTACTGGACTCAGCTCCTCGGTCATCAAGAATTTTTAGTCTCTTACACTGCTTTTCATAACTAACCCGTAGCCTTTCTTCATCCTAGTATCATAGTGAACACTTCAGCATGGAAAGCACAGTTTTAAATAACATGAAAAGTATTGAAGAACTTGGAGACATTATGGAAAAATTATAACTACAGAATTACTAACGCTAACAAATGCATTAAATTATCTAATCTTCAGATATGCATTAGATCCTACAAAATTAATGGACCAGTGAGAAATTTATTCTTATTATGACTCATAAGAATCCTGCACTTTCTTTTAGAAGTTAACTTGGTTTTTCAGGTGCTTGTTTGAAATTTATTTTGTGGACAGCTGATGCTTTGGTAATGGAAAATGGTCATAATAGTGGGACAAATTGACCATTGACAATAGAATGCAAATTGACCCATTCACCAATGACAATAGAATACATGACTGCAGTCAAATATAAAGGAAGAGAGGAAAATCAAACATGAACACCAGCAATTCAGATTGCAATCCCTACGTCAGAAAACACAGACCAAGATAGTTGCAGTTAAGGGGGCTTGATGACATTTATAGCCAGACTGTTTAGAAGCTTTCTGTGCTAAATATCAAAGGCTTAACAGCAGTGATTGGTAATAACAACTAACAGTATTCCACATGCATTTTGATTCCCATTTGGCAGCAAAGTCGTTGAATCAGACAAGGCCAACGATTTCAGACTTTATTTAAATAGACAGGGAGAGTTCAAGTGATACGAAAAACCAATAAACATCAGATATAGGGACACAGAGTATCTCAGATCTTCATTCAAGGTAAGGGTGGAACCCATTTCTGCAAAAAATGGGTGGCATTTAGCATTCTGTTGAGATTGTGCTGCTGAAGAGGTGGATGCTTAATCTTTAATAAGAGTACGCTATCTAGGCTATCAACTCACTTTTCATAAGTCTTGAGAATTCCTACTTTGTACGGGAAACAGATTGGAGAAAATGCAGCCAAAGTTTTTCTGAGGTAGAAGAGAGGGTTAAATTTCAACCAGTTGAATAAAACAAAATATGCCATTCTTTAAAGGATGAAAAAGGGGGTGGTGTGAAAACATTAAGCACTTCGAGATAGTTTTAGAGAGGAGATAATATTTGGAGACAGTTTATTGGTAAGAAGAATGGAGAAGCGTTGGCCAGTGGATTACCTGGTGAGAAGTATTCACCAGTGCTACCATTATGTGAGAAGTACTGCTGACAGATTGGGAGATGTTTGAAGCGTGCATCAATCTCATGGTTGGGGAAGGTACAAAAGTGAGTTTTCGCATGAGGTATGATTCAAGGATTATGTTTTGGAAAAAGGTCCTCCAAATTCTATCACTTACAGAGGATAACTACTACTGTTGCTCATGTTTGAGAACTATAAATGGAAGGGAAACTCATTTATAGAATCCAAGCTTTATCTCAATTTCAAAACCAATAACAAATCATAGCCATAGAGTAGCTAAATAGATAGCCAAAAGAGAAACAATGAAAAAGGGCTTGAGATAACAGGGAGTGTACAGGTCATTTTGTGTGTTTACATGTTTCTGTTACATAAAAAAGAAAACATATTATAAATGGCAGAGCAAAAAAATTGCAGTCTGAAAAATTTTTGAACCATAAATTTTCGCATTTAGGTTGATGCAGGAAGAGTTTGTCAAAAAAACTTACATGGTAATGATCATGAGGTGTTTAGCACCATCAAAGAGACAGCAATGTGAGACTGTCTTGGAAGTCATGCATGGCATCAGGATATTTGCACCAAATACAATTTCCTTATTAAATAATTTAATTTTTTGAGGGGAATCTTTGCATTACAAGGCAGTCTAAGAATAGCAGTATGGAATATTGAAAAACTCAGGAATTGCATAAGAAACTGAAACAAACAAAAAAGGCTCCAGAATAGGTGTAACAACAATCAAGAATTATTTATGTTGAAAAACAAACAACTTAACTACAACATGCCACCTTAAACTATCTGTAGTGAAAGTATATGTTTTTTAGAAAGTCAAGAATTATTATTCACAGAGAGATCTATCTCTCTGGTGTTATTTCTCCCCCTTTCTGTGCATGGACATGGAAATCCGTGTACAAGTACTAGTAGCATGCATACAGAAAGGAATAAAACCCCATCCTACATCAACACCACCAAATCCTTCATGAAGTTGGCATATAAAGAGGAGTAGGGAGGAGCTTAAAAAGTTAGGAATCTGACATAATCCACATTCAAACAACAAGAACTTGCAATGTGCCCAAAAAGCAACTTCCTTCTTAGACCTTTAATATATTAAGCCTTATCGATTTGATTATAAAACTAAAACACAGATATCCATCCACAATCTAAATTTAAAATAAAACAATGAAACACATGTTTTATGCATCCGTACCTTAACTTCCTTATATAGCTTCTTCTCCCATGCATAAAGCTTGTCCAAGGTCGATGATAGGTTTCCAGGCTTCATGTTGAGGCCCTTGCCAGCTTCCCCATAGTATGCTTTTGCCATTTTCATAGTTCTCGAAGATAATTTTACTGACAGTCTCGATGGAGGGTGTGAAGAAAACTTGGAAGGTACAACAAGATACAAGATCCTAGAAAAGATCACTGCACAAAGAGACAGAAGTTTCAGTGAGCTAAACGATTTTTATAGATTCCTAATAATTAGGATTTACCAGCCATGAAAGCTCAAAAATATGAATGTGACAAGTATTAGCCTATTAAAAACCATGAGTCAAATTAATGGTTCTGACAACATCAGCAACACTAATAGTCATATTGCAGCCATGTCGATGGTTCAACTGGAGGTAGAACATGGTGATCAGGCGCTTTCATCTTCCCATATCTCACAGTAAATCCAACAAGTACTAACCCACCGAAATCATGAATTAGATAGATGGTTTTTGATTGACTTGCAAATACTGATATCCATATCATGTTTTGGGCTTGCTTATTCAACTTATGTTAGATCTTGGTATGAGGGTACTTCTGTCGTCATACATATTATAGACGAGACCACTAATGAAACAATTGTTGATGCTGGACCAAAAATTTGATTAAAAATAAGATTTATCAAATCTAAAGCAATACTTTATGAAAGTAGTTAGAAAGGCATTTCAAACATTCTACAGCCATCAGGCAAACATGTGGAATTTTCTTTCTTCTTTTCCTTTCATAAAGTTTCTTATTTCATTTTACCTATTTAAGAGAATGTGACCTTTCTTGAATAATCTTGTCCCTGTCAGCCCACAAGCTGCAGAGATGAGAAAGTTTTTGGAAACTCCTCTAGATTTGTGATCACTTGTATGCTTCTCAATGTGCTTATATCAAGAGAAAGCATCTATGTCAACAAGAACATCAATGTCAACTATTTACCATATTTCAGTCAAACTCTTCTATTCTTAAGTACCGCCAGTACCATTCCCACTTCCTTAGTAAGCTCTTTACCATCTTGATATATGATTCACTTGCCATGTAAAAAAATGTAACCACACACAAAATTGTAAAGTAACGACAAACCATAATCAACAAATATACTGTAAGCTACTAAGACAACAAAAGTCAAAATCCGACCTTTAATGGATGTGCCTCTAGGCTGATACGGCAACTTGCCCACCTCAAGCAACAGAGCGACTTCTTTTCCATAATCAGAGGCAACCTGAAATTCCTCCCTGATTTCCTTCACAACCTCCTGAAGGTCCCTCGTACCCCGATTGGCTGACAATGTGGTCAAGCTACTCGGCTTGGACGATTCGACATCCATTGACGACGTCTCGGCGACCCCAAAACTCACCCCTTTCTTCCTCGTGGACCCTTCTTCGGGTACGATTGTGTCGGGGCTGCTCTTAATCTCCTTTCCTCGAACAGAGTTCGAATTGGAGCTCATGCTACTACTCACTGGTATTGAGTCTGGGCTTTCTGAAGCATGAAATGGGACGGCCCTTGATGTTCCCTCACCAGCATTTCTATTTTTATCAACATTCACATCCTCATTCAACTTCTTCTTCTTCTTCTTCTCCATCTGGACCTTCTTCACCACTTCCTGTTGCTCCATCTCATCTTCCAAATCAGGAATCCCTTCTCTCTCCCTCACCTCCTTCGAATCCGGACTACTCGTGGTGGACCCGATTCGGGTGGTGGCGTAATAACCCGGGTAATACCCAGCACTATCGAACGTATCAAACACGTTCAGGAAATCCCAGGTGGACACCTTTGGCGGCGAGGGCGGAGGAGCCGGCGTACTCGGCTGCCGAGAACTCTGGGAATCATTTACGGGCGAACCCATTGGAGGATAGCCGAAGAAACTGCCGTATGCAGATGGATAACCGGAATATCCGTACGATGATTCGGGCCACTGCCCGTTTGCGGCCGCATATCTCTCTGGGTCCTCCTGTACCACCGTCTGTATCGGCGTCCCGGAGCTTTTCATGTAATATGCATACGAATTCATTCCAGTTGGACCCCAATACGCCGGAGGAGAACCCCAATTAGCAGTTGGAGGATAATCATAATTTGAAGAAGAAGGTCCCTGTTCTTCGTCGGGACTATGGATGTGAATGTGACCTGAGCCGGAGTCCGATTCGATTCCGGAGTCGGACGACAAGTGCAAATGCGAATCCTCAATGTCTTTCTCGTTCTCCTCTTGAGTCGGTGAAGCCAAATGCGAAAGTGAAATCGAGGGCGTGGACGACGAGTCGTTTACGTTCGGTCTCTTCTTAGTTTTCTTTCCTTGATCAGAGGGGAGGGTGATGACCGGAGAACTGGGCGAGGATATCACGAACTCCTCGTCGACGAAGTGGCGGAGCGAGTCGCCGACTTTGGTGAGGGACTGGAAGTAAGCCACGTGGGCAGCAGCGAGAGCGTAGCGGTATTCCGACGCGGCTTTGATGAAGTCCTTCCGCTCCCTACAATGCGTCACCAGAGGGAGGTCGTCAATCTTAGAACCCCCGCAGCCCATAGCTAGCAAACCCCAGCCAAAAGCGAGGCTTGATAATGCGAGTCATAGTCACGGCGTCCAGACCTGCCGGCAGAACAAAGGCGGCATAGCATCGCGAATCAGAGATGACGGATCCAAGCACGTGTTCGTGTGTGGGAATTGATATATATAATAAACCCTACTACCTGAGCATACAGACAGATACACGCACTACAAACGCGGTAGACGAGTAGGAGTAATCCATATGGATGCATGAGCAAGTGAGAAAAGAGGAGGACGGGAATCTACCGTTGAGAGCGACGGAGATGAATCACAACCGTCCATGCGAAGAAACCCAGAGGGGAAAGGTAAGAATTTGATGAATCGTACGCAGAGGCGCTAGGTAGAGAGAGAGAGAGAGAGACCGAGAAAGATCGTTTTAGTACGTTGTTCTGTCTAAAACAGCACTAAAAAATAGGCGTTGAGAATTGCGATGTTGGGACTCTGTCCCCTTCATTTCTCTCTCTCTCTTCTTCAATTGGTTCCAGAGTTTCAGAGAAGCGAAAGAATAAGAACCAGAAAAAGAAGAAAAAGAAGAAGAAGAAGAAGAAAGCTCGTGGAACCCGCCCCAGCGTTACGCTCCTTGTCGCTATTACCCTTTTCGACCTCTTCTTTCTCTCTCCTTTGATTTCCTCCGAAGTTAAAATAAAACATAATACGATTTCGCTTTATTTAACACTGGAAGGTCCCCTAAAATATTGGTTCTTGACTACTAGTAATAATCCTACGTATCTTCTTCTTTTTTTCTCCTTTACGGAGTAGACCAATGGCGTCCGTGTTTGGTGCTGTTAGAATCGTATTCAGGCCAAGGTTTGAGACCATGGATGCTTTGCCCTGTAGCTTGATGTTCAGGAAGCTTCCCGCAGGTCTTACCACAAGGCTGAGGAAATTATTGGTAAATTACATTATATGTTCATACGGTTCTGAGACACTGCCCCAGGCATTTAGTTCTGACCCTGAATTCAATGCGCTTGTACAATCTTTGTTCGCCTAACCCTCCTCCCCAACTCTATATTTCAACTGGGTCTCTTTCTTTTACCATTTTTTCTTTTCTGTCGTTTAGTATTTTACTATAAATGTTGGACACCCGTCTATGTTTTAGAACAAACAGGAAAAAAAAATAAAATAAAAAAAATAAAAATATTGTTTTGTGGTGATTGTGACACTCCTGGACAAAAGTGCAATTTGGTCGCCAAAATGAGGAGAGGTAAAATGTTCACCACTTCAGTGTCCAACAGGCGAATTAAAAAGAGATACTGTACCTTTCAATCCGTACAAAAAAGAAAAAAAAAAAAGAAAAAAAAAAAAGAACGGGTTTTAACTTGAACTCGCCTCTCTTCTCCAACTCCACCCCAACATTAGGTCTCTCCACAGCAAGCTCTGGGTGCGTGGGTGTGCCGACAACGTGAGGAAAAACTTGGTGGGAAGAATGTTGCTGTGATGATTACCAACTAGTTTCCGCCACTCCATGCTCTCAAACCAAGCTAGAGTAGGACACACTCCTAAATTAACAAAACTTTTCCAGCGTCTCTGACCGCCCATGCTTAGCAGGACCGTTGGTCGGATGGCATGGGAGGATTTTGGAGAGGGGTTGGTGAGCTTGATTTAAGAACAAATTAGTTTTTCAAGTATAATTTTTTTTTTTTTAAAAATAAGGACAAGACTAATACAAAACATATTATATAAACTTAAGTGCAAATCCGGTATGGAACTTTTTCAATGCATGTCCCTATCAGAGAGCAACTAATCTTCAGTTTGTCGTTGCATTTCTTTTAAGGTTTTGAGTGTCCGTTCAGCTGATTCGAACCAACCACTTGAGCTGGCTGGCTGGCTGGCTGGCTGGCTGGCTGGCTGGCTGGCTGGCTGCCTTCCCAAACATAAAACAAGAAAAGGGTTTAACTGCCAACCATAAACACCTTTACTAAAATGGAACACCGGCTTTGGCGCACCTGCTCCTAGGTTGGTGTTACCCACTCCGGACGTACACGTACTCACGCGCTTCTTCTCCTCCTAAAGAAAAAAAGGAATCATCTTTCTGCAGATTCCGACCATTTATTTCTTTTTTTTTTTTTAAATATATATATATATATATATATTTACTTTTATTTTCTTTTTATAACTCTGGCCGTCAATATCGAGATCAAAGCAAGTATGAATGATGACTGTTATAATGCTTCCGTATCAAAATAAGCAAAACCAGTGTACAATAATAATAATAATAATTCATTACATCAAAATCATTGTTGGTCGATCTATCGAATATTGTTATTTAATCATCAATTGTTTGATAGATTTGCTCATTGTCAAAGTTGCTGCAATGAAGACGAGATCTACGGAATAAAATAAAAAAGAAGGCAATATTCATTTAATTATCTCTTATCTGGTTTCTGGGATTTGAGCTAAAACTTCCGTGTCCAAGAGTCTCTAATCTTTGTTTTTTTCGTTAACAAAGGTTCCACATCTAAAACAAGAAAAAAGGAAGTGATCTTTCCGTTCCGTTCATAACTTCGAAGAAGAAAAAACCAGTCACGACCGCGTACTGAACAGGACCATGTGTTTTCCCATCCTCTTCCCCAGAAGCAACAGAACTTTTCCTCGAAAGTGACGTCGATCTGCAATGCCGTGGGTCCTGGTTTTGACTTTGGGGCCTCTGGAAGACATGCACGGTGGCCATCATCGTCTGCATGCGCAGGTCCTGTCGACAAGCTTTTCAGGTCCGATGGAGTTACATGCGCACAGAGCCACGACTGTACTCTGTTTCACACTTATCCGACTATGGATAATCACACAGTCTCTATATTTGAAATTTGCAAGAAGAAGATTCATAGCTCCATGAATATCATGGTTGACTATTATTATTCCCTATTTAATGACTATAACGATTAAAAACCACATTTAAACTGTATAATGATAGGCAAAATGATGAATCACCATTGTGATTACTCTCCCAAGCTGATCCCAAGATTAAAAAAATTGAAAAAAAAATGTATGAATATGGTCTCGTATTAAAAACATGTGAAGATAAACTTTTAAATTTATAAGTAACTCATAAAAATAATAGTATGTCAAACTTGGTAAGACGATGGCCTAACATTTTCCCTTTCCGTGGATATCATCGAGACAATTCGTCTATGGAAAACACATTATATCACAATCATACAACTGGTCACAACGAACGGATTCATTGTCTGTGTTGGGTAGAGATCCAAAATTCTTTTTATTTTAATTTTCCTGGGAAGAACCGTACAGGAAAAGTTCAACAAGCTTCAGCGTCCAAGTAATCGAGATTCCAACATAGAATTGTTCTCCTTGAAAGAGGTACAGCGAGATTGGGAACAAGTATTTCGATCAGCTTCGCATTTTAAAAACACTCTCACTCTCACAGCTTGACCTTTCGTTTTTGTCGGTTGTTGATCTAAAACTTTCTGTATTTTCTAATTCACAAATTTATTATTGTTATTATTATTTTTTAAGATCTGGGCTCGTTGCCTTTTAGATGCAGCTAAGGTAACGGCAACTATGAAATAAAAGAGTACCTTTTCTGTTAGTTTGGGGAAACTGGTGACATCATATAATTAAAAATGGCATCAACTAAACATCTTCACCCGATAAAGTCATTCTATGGTTATTTTAATCTTCTGGTGACTTCCCTCGCTTTAATAACCAATTAATTGCTTTTGAGATATAAATTATTAGAACACTGTTTTATTACCCTGGATAAAGAATCGTGATCAATAATGGAAGCTGGTGGAAAACCAATTGCAATGGGAATAGTTTTTAAGCAGCGAGATTTATGCTAAAAAGTAAACAAATATGGCACCAGCAAATTTCTGAATTTATAAATTGCTCTTGATTAAATAAATAAAAACAAACGTCCGCCCTACTTTAATCACTCTCCAACAAGTTCATAATTAAAGTTCAATTTGAAAAAGGAGAATTTCCGAGACTATTGGTATGAATAGACAACAATCATGATTTAGACATGTATGAGCTTTCTTCTTGAAACGCATATGAAGTGACCATGGAGATCAGAAGGGTTCAAGCATTGGTCAAATATTCTAAATGCCTGGTTGAACTTTTGCCACCGGGATTATAGTATTGTGAGGCTTTTAGTCATGTCAGAAGACCAGCTAGACGGTAGATTTGGACAACTAACCAACCAACCATTCTCTTTACCAGGTGCAACAAAAGAACTGGGTGATTGTAATGGTTCAGTAGACTCACTGTCCAGTTGCATGTGCCGAAACAAGGAGATTGTGGGTGATTCAAGCTTTCTTTTTTAACTTTTTAATGATGGCACAAGGCACATCATGATTACAAGACCACGAATCCTCCACCAGGAAGTGATTAAGGATAATGAACTTTTCAGAAAAGGCTTCCTCAAAAGAAGAAAAGAGGAGAAAAAGAGCTTTGCAGTAAAGGCTGAATAAGGAAATGAGTATGTAACTTAGAAAAACAATAATATCAACAAAGCTCCTTTGAAGAGTCCGTAGAGTAATTAGTAGCCCATTGTCCTACATGCTTCCTAAGATAGCAACAAGACTATATTTTATTTGGCCCTTTGCACATTTCTAGAGACAAAAAGGTTTTAACAACATTTCCACTCCGATGCCCGTCGTTTGACCCGAGCTACATGTTCTGGGCACTTACAAGTCTAATTAAAAATCCAGGACAGGAAATTAACATTTCATCTTTCTCATAGTAAGATATTATCCTGATTCTTGGAAAACGTAAAGGACATTATGTTTTTTGTTTCTTCGTTCCTCTATCCTCCTTTCAAGGTTAGTCATTGGATGGTATACGTCGCAATATTTATTGCTAAACTAGTTATTTTAGTAGACTGCGAATGATATGAATCTTGCCCAAATATTCTGCAGTCTCAGGTGGGATCTTCATTTAGCAAATCTTGATTAACATGTCTTTGTCGTTGTGTGGTGATATATAACATGCACTTAAAGTGTAGACTCACATGTAAACATACATAAACATATTTGACAAGATGGGGCCTATGGAGTTTCAGTTGGGTCGACACAACGTGCTTGCAGCAGCTTCTTAACCTAGGTGGTCAACCAACACTTGGGGCCTTGTTATTTAGTCCAATTAGCCCAAAGTAGTTTTTACTCCATTCTAGCGATGGGCTTAACGTTCCACGAAATGAAGCACCACAATATTTTATACGACCAAGAAGGAAAAAAGACTATACAGAAAAAATAAATTAGCAATGATGTCACAATAAAGAATTTATAGAAAATGGACTCGTTTCGGGGTGAAATCATACCAAAAGAAAGACCATAAGGAATAGCGTTTCCTTTGAAGTCGAAGACCATCGACCATTGACGCAGAGCAGTCTTCTTTCAATGCTCTTAGTCTTTCAACATTTCCGTTGTTGTAATCTTTCCTCTGTAAAGTTTTATTGTGAGTTTTCTTGTGTAGCTGTAAGTGATATTGAAGCCCCTAAGAGCTTTGATCCTTTTAAATTGAGTTATGTTTACAGTATATCAATATTTTCAAAGTTCTTTCTTTTATGTTCATTACTATTTTATGTTGTTTCAATTTTAACTATTGTAGAACTCTATACATGTGTTTGCTTTAAAACCTGTTTCCCTGTTAGCCTTTAAGCATGTGTGTGGCATGTTTGGCGGTTAGGAAAACTTTAACTTTAGGCACCACAAAGTACATATATGGTTTTAGGTACCGACATTAATCTAAAATGTCATCATCAAGTAATGAGAATTTTAAACTCTTGTTCTTTAAGATGTTTAATCATATTCTCACTACTTTCTTTTTTAAGACGTGGTGGTGCATAGTAACCCTCTTTATAGCAAATGAAGCATTTGCAAGTTTTTCTTTTGCCATCATATTTCTTTTTTCTAATATATTTTTTTTTGGTGAAAAAGTCTTTTTTGATTTTTTTCATTTTCTCCAATTGAATTTTGTGTTCCTATGTGTTTTTCTTTTTGGATTATTAGTTTCCTCTAAAGATTTTTTCACAACCTTTTTTACCATAACTAGAACTAGAAAAATGATTCCTTTTACTTGCTTTTTAGCTTCAGCCATTAAACAACGACTTGTTATTTCCATCCGAATATCATTTATTATAAAACCAAGGGTATCTTCTTTATCTATTTTACTTAGAAAACCTAGATAACTTGTACAAATTTCATCCCAAGGTTAGGTAAGTCATTAAGAATTGTTCCAACTAATATTCATTTTGTAGAGGTTCAACCAAAAAATAACATTTTTGGAATGTTTTAACATATTTTTCAAATCTACAAATATCACACAATTCTAACTTAGATAGCATAGAAGTGGCATCTTCTTGAAAGCGTGGTTCATCTAAATATGGGTCGATGGTGGATGATCTTCAACTACAGAGGCTGAACCTATTTATATACAAAGGAAACACTGTTCCTTATAGACGCATCATAGGACAACTACTATTTCATCTGACACTAGACACATAGTACACGAACAGCCCACTTATTACAACTCATAGAGTTGTACAGCTCTATGCTTAGAGTGTTTATTCACTTTTTATCCATTCACCTTGCTTCCATCGTCTTATCATATTATATACAATATCTCATGACGACATTGCTATGTTATGACAAGTGTCTTTCTACGGCCTACTCATAATTCCTCTTTTCCGAATTATATGTTGTAACATACGAACACAGTACTCAGCGGCTAAAAAAATTGTTATATACACATGCAAAAGAAACATTTGTTACAAAATAGGCAAATGATAAATTAATGATTTATTTCACCGGATTGTTAACTATGCTCATTCTTATGAACATGTCGCTTCTTAGCGGCTAACAATACATTTCAGTACCGTGAAAGATAACCGCTCTTCTAGCTATCCAATTGAATGATGTAATGAAACACGCATAGATTTTATTTTTTGAGTCAATACACCTATAACCACCACATATAGCTAAAGAAACGAGTAAATTGTATGGGCCAACACCACATACATTCAGTCTTATAATGGAATTATCTGATACAAAACAGCATTTAAAAACTCTCCAGTATCTTTAAGAGAATTCCTTTCTATACAAAAACCGCATGAAAAAAGAGTCAATAACAATGGATCCAATCAAAAAATTTCATAAGTACATCACTAAGATAAATTTAACCAGTTCAATATCAGTGATAATACACCTTTATATTCTCTTGGCTATGATATAAGTCAAATGCATTGAACTGTCATCTGAATTTTGCATTTCAATGCAGATTTTTTTTTTTTTTTGGATTTTTTGCTATGCACTATCGTTAAAACTGGACCTTTGTGGTTCACTTCTTTTGGCAATTTCTCAAGCTCAACTGTTTATGAGTTTTGAGTATAGAAGTACCACCAGATTAATGAATATGGTTGAACCCCTTGAATAGCATTCAAAGATACAAATAAGTGTAATAGGATTCTTCACAATTTCAAATACTTGCATCTGCAATTAATGTACTGCAACTTTCAAAGATCACAAGTACTTGGAAAGTCAATTCTTTAAACTTCACGTTAAGTGTTAAACTTTTGGGAGCATTGGGAAAATTTAGGGCTTGCTCTCGTTTGCTTCTGGACCAATCCAAGAAACAGAACAACCAACCATTTCGATTCAAACGGATTGTTTAGACACCAGTGATAAGCTAGTTCAAGTGTTTCATAGAACAAGAAATTGATTCAATCTTGGGCTGGTCTTAAGAACTAATTTCCTTCTTTTAAAAAATTAAACAAATATTAAAATCTAAACTAGCTATTTAATTACATACCTACTTATCAATGACTAGGTAATTTAAGCTACCATCTGATTTGTTTGAAGTAATAATTTCTCGAGTTTGAGACCCTTCAAACAATCACAATCTTAATTTCTTGCCTTCATTATCATTTTATGATTTTTAAGGTTACCACGTGACCGGTCCTTCACTCATTTGCAATACATGGTTAAACCAAAGTGCATAAGATCGATGCATAAACTAGTTCAGAAAAACTAGTTTCCAAAAAGTGATGACAAAACTGCCAAAACAGCTACCACGATTATGATATTTAGAAAATAGTTAGTAGGTAGAGGCTTATCTGCACTTCCACCAATTGCTTCATACTCTGCTCGGATCTTTTGCTTCATGGAATCTGACAGCTCTCTCTGCAAGTACATAGGTAAGACTATTGAATTCTATGCCTTTCTTCTTCATTTAAGACTTCCATGTATTAGATGTGAGTTCACAGGATTTCAAAATTGCTTCATCTTGTATTATTAAAAGACACGGCACAAGAAAACATGATACTTGTTTCTTAATCCTGCAGCAAACCATGAAAAATAAAGATGATGATTAAATAGCAAAGAAATAATTTCCCCGTTAGATACTTTTAGACTAAAAAGGAAAGAAGTTTCTGAGCCATTAACTAAAAGAATATTAGGATGTGAGTTATGTGTGGTCACAACCTTCCCAGACGAGTATTTGGCCGCCACAAACTTCTCTGGTGCAGATTCTGAAGGAGCATCATTTATCACGATACCCTGAGAGCCAAATTTATTGCAGTTATCTTAGACCATCCATCAGATAAATAAGAAAGTAAAGACAATGGTTTAATGGCAGTTTTGTCTGCATGTGTGGTTCTGCACACCTATAATGTCCATTTTCCATGCCTTTATAGGAGCTTGGACTATAACGTGGCTGGATTGATATAAAGCAAGCAAAAGAAATAAGATTTAATGGAAATATTTAAACTAGGCAGTGGAACATATTTGATTATGTACTGTAGGCATGATGGAACGAAGTCAATGATCCAAACCTATTCCAAGATTTTGGACCCTCCTTATTGTGAAAAAGGAGGGTCCAAAATCTGTTCATGCATCGGAATTTATGTGAAATTGAACTATATAAACCAGTTATATTTGGTTTGCATCCTCTAAGTAAGAAAGGACATTCATAAGCGGATAACAAACCTCTGGAGGATCAAATTTGGCTCCAAGGTTGCTAAGCTTGGCATGGGCTTCAGCATAATCCTTGAAAAATGCCTCCTGATCTTCAGCATATTTCTCAGCAAATACCTGAAAATCAAGCAATATAAGATTCAATATCTTATAATACATAACTGTCTCACAGCCAAACCCCCATTTTGTTTTACTTTGAACGATGGATCTTCAAAAAGAACAGCATCAGTTGGCAACACCAGTAAATCTTCGTCCCTTCTTTCTTTAATATCCTGATAGAGCAATCACAATCAGCAAAAGGAAATTCCCAAAAAACAACAAAAACAACACCCCCCCTCAAACCTTGAAGTAGGAATTATCAAACTTCAGCCATTGCACGGTCCAGGACTGACCTCCTGGTGCTCCAGGCCCGTCTTTCTGCCAATGAAATAAATGATATCAGATTCCTAGTACTGGGTTATGCTGTTCTTCTTTGTCATATTATTATTCATTACAGCAGCAACTACTATTAATCCTAGATGCTTGTGCTATCATTTGTACAGAATAGCAGAAAATAGAGAGAGATCTTAACAAGTAAAGATGAAAATATCAACAGACTGATCAAAAGAGTCATGTTTCTAATAAGTTTATAACTTTCTCAGTCCGCATGATTTTATTTAGTATATGTGGTAGACAAGGATCTTAAAATTAGTGTGTTAGTTTTGTTCAACAGTTAAAGTAATCAGGTAATTCATGTTCCCATGATAACTCTTTATTAATTTTGAACAAAGAAAAATTCGACATTCATGAGGTATGAGCATTAAAAAAGTAAGCATCCCATCCATGAGAATATAAAATGTCTAGTCAGCATAATTTATCAGCTCTTGAACAACTTATGTTAAAGGATGTTTCCTGATAATATGATAATGCAGTAAGGGCAATCGGGTGGAGAAAAAACTATGAAATCAGATATACAATGGCCACGTGATATGACCAAATTACTTGAAGCTATGTTTTACCGTCAATTATGAAATTGATTTACTGAATTTGTGTAGTTCATCTGCTACAAACTGGTGAGTTCTTGTCCTTAGCAGGTTCAATTAAAATACTCTGACAGCTATGAACAATAGGTATGAATACACCTCTGAATTGTACAACAGTTGCAATGCATTTTACATGCTTAATAGAAAAATCCGGAGCCCCACATAAGGGTGATATGAAATGTATGTGCTATTGTGTCCATGCACTGAAGATGATGATATAGTACCGTGTACTTTGTCTCTGGTTTGCCCCAACCACTGCGTTCTGGTCTGGACCTTCCAAGCGTGTGTGCACCAGATAATGCAACTATTTCCTGCACACAAACAGCTTTAGAGGAGAAGATCATATGCGTAGGGTAATATCCAGAACCAAGTGTATGGCACCGTAAGAATTACCTTGTCACTCAATCCCATTCTGTAGAAAACATCTCGCAGATGATCAGCGGGTGAAGGGGGGCCAGCATCTAATCATAAAATGAATTTTCAAAAACAAGATGACAAAAATTTAGCAAAGTGGATTTACAACTACCATTGGATAACTAAGAGATTAAAGAAACTGACAAAAAAAAAAAAGAGAGAGAGAGAGAGAAATAAAAAGAACTAACCAAAGCAACTTAAAGAAGAAAAAGACTTCAGACCAAAGAGCCTAAACATTGCAAAAAGGACGGCAACAAACCATTTAAGCGTACAAGTGAAGCAATATTAACTAACAGAAGATGTCTACTTTCCTTAACAACCAAGAAGTTCTATTCTAGCTAAATATCCCTTGAAAAAAGCAAAAAAGATCTTAATAGTGGATGACTATAAGGAAATAATTTCACCAAAAACAGCCAATGAAAGAAAAATCATACTCAAAGTAGATGACTTGTAATTTGAAACATATACGGAAGGCGAACTATACATTCTTCATTTATAACTCTTGTGCCAATGAAAACAGCAGTCAAAAACCAAAAGGATTTTAGCTGATCAGTTTAATGGGAATCTAGTGAAATATTCTGTAAGGTTCAAGCAAAAAGGTTGAAATTGAGGTAATGAGTCAGTATGAGAATATTAGGGTATTCTGTTGAAGAAAGTAATATTTCAGATTAGATTCTTATTGCTAAGGGATGTCTTGGCAATACACTTCGAGGATCAAATCTAGGATCTCTTTATAAACAAGTTATTGGGAAGACATATGACCGTGTGAATTGGGGATTGTCCTATTTATTCATTGGAAGATTTGGTTTTAGAGAGAAATGAAGGAACTGAAAATTTTGCATTTTCAGTTCAACATTAATTTTGGAAAATGAAATCCCAGATGGCTTCTCTACTATCTCTAGGGGTTGAGACAGAGGAACCATATATCCTTCCCAGGCCAATGCTTTGGAGGTAGTTTCCCGTCCTGTTTTCATGTGGGATGTGGTTAGAGGGTTGTATTGACTAGTTCTCATCTCTGGTTTCCCTAAAATACTAACATCTTTATGATGCTACAGTTAAAAATCTTACTTATGTTTTATCTGCATTTCTGTGGTTTGAGGCTGTTATAGTTTCAAAAGCAAATTCGGGGGAAAATATGAGAATCAATCCTCGCTGGAAAAGTTGAAAGTGTGGAGGAGATGGCAGGACTGATGTGCTGTAAGTTAGAATCATTACCTATGAGCTATCATAGTTTAACCCTGGGATCTTCATTTAAGGCCTCTACCGTATTGATTTAAAATTTGAAAAGATAAAAAGAGGTTGAGAGGACGGAAAATTTTACGTATCGAAAGGTGGAAAGCCCACAGTAAGCAAATTTTTTATGGAAGCAATAGATGAAGAAATATATATTTTGTGGATAGGAATCTTTAAAGGAAGTGTTCACTAATTTGTGTTTCTAGGCACTCACCAGGAAGCCTTCCTTCTTCTGGGCACTCTGTAGGTCCTGCTACATCCACTCTTCCATACTTCATGGGAATTTTGGGGCCCCCAGCTTCCTGAAATTTCCAAGGAATTAGTTAGTTTATCCTCTCCTTAATTTTTCAAATTGCTTATAAAATTTCTAAAGTTATGGGAAAACCTCTATAGCAGTAGCACTGGCCAACTGAAACAAGTCTGCATATGTCACACCGGAGTACTTGTCTTTGATCGGCTGAAGAAGTTTCAACGCATTCACAAGGCCTGAAACGGCCAGCTTATAAGACAGTACGATTATCAACCAAGCTAAGTAACAATCGACTTTGAAATAATGCATTACCGGCATTGGCTGCATGTTTGAGCTCGACCTCAAATCTTAAACTTCCATTGGCTCCACCTTGTTTTGGCCACTCCTGAATGTTTTTGTTGTAAGTACCAGCATCATGCCATCCCAAGCGAACCTGTTTTACGCATAGACTAATTAATTGTTTCAGTAGATATGTCTACTCAGTTATCACATAAGCATCAATATCATTCAGAATAATAGTCTCCATAGACAGCGGCTTTAGCTAGTACAAAATGCAATCGATAGTAATCTGAATACAATAACCAAAAATGCGAAACAAACACCAATGCCTCTATTCCAGCTCCATCAAAGTCACCAATCAATTCAGGTTTCACACCATATTAAGGCACACCAAATAAGTCTCCATAGACCACGTTTAACGCAAATATTGGTGCAAAACTGCGATTGAGTTGAGGAATTAGACACCAACGTTCTATTCAAAATTCCGCATGCCACGGCAAGCATTTCGCCGTGGTGCAAAAGCGAAAGAATCCTAACTTCTACAAGGCATCGAGACGCTCAACTCAAATACTCCACGCATTTGACTCAGAAAGAAAGAATAACAAAGCAAATAAAAGAGCAACGAAAAATGCACCAGAATAGGATGGCAGAACGTGGTCTTTAGAAGCTCGGCGATATCCTGTCTGGCGCTCCTCAATTGGTCAGGGTCGGAAGCAGCGCATTTCGGAGAAGCCGCGGCGCTCAGGCCTCTATCCGACACGAAAAGAGCCATCGGAGATCGTTTCTGAAAGTTAATCAACAATAAAACGAGATGAGGAACAAGCAAACAAAAACGAAACAAAAAGAGCACGAGATTGGACCTGGCTGAGAAAGAGACGAGAAACAAGAGGAGAGGATCCGAGGCATCTGAGAGACGAGAAGGAAGCAGAGGAAGAAGAACCAGAGTATGCCACAGAGACTCGGGCCCTAGAGGCGGCGGGAAGGAGACGAGAGGAGGCAGAGAAAGCGGCCATAATTGGTGGTGTTGATGGCAGTGAAAGTGTCAGTGACAGTCGCTCTGCCATTTGGCCCTCCGTATCCCCTTTATTCGCTAGCTGTCCTTTAGTTTTGGATTGGACGCACCAATGCCACGCAAAGCAAGTTCTCGCTCGCACTGGGCCTGTTTGGTAACGGAGTGGGTTTTATTAAGCGCGGTCCTGGCCTTACCCACCCCGAAGAGTCGCGGATTCTTTTCCCACCAAAACCAGAGTGGTGGCAACATTAGGGGACGCATTAGTCTCAATTGTGGCTCTAGTCAGGCCGTCTTTGTTGTCAAACTTCGACCAAATATTGCAAATATATCTGCCTTGTTTGACACGGATCTATAACATATTCTTTTATCTTTAGAAAGTCACGGCATTACTTTATTTCCATAGATCTATGGCTCTAAAGAGTGAGGTGGTTTACGCCAAACAATGGGTTGTCTTTTGAATTCGACAGCAACCAGTCCGACCAGCATTTCCAAATCCTTTTCCTCAGTCAGAGCAGGTTTTTCAAACCAATCCAGGCTCTTTCCTTTCTGCGCAAGTAAATCAGCGACAAGCTAACGTCTCTTCTCTTCGGGCAGATGGCGGCCTCTTGTAACAAGCATAGTTATATGAGACTTAAAATGACTTCACCTAAATTCTTATACCATATAAGAAAACTTAAAACTAAACTTAAAAGCTAACTTACAAGTAGGGGAAATAAAATCCATATTTAAACATTGTTGAAGAATTTCATATGTTTGATGTAGGACTTTTGTTATCAACAATTAAACATCTTACAATAACATCTCATATACACTGTAATCTATGACCCTATATCACTTCTTTGGTTGTGCCCTTTTTTTCTTCTTCTTGTTGTTAACCACTATTAGATATTACTTATCGTCTCATAAGTTAAATCCATCATGCATAAATCATCCTCTCTTGCTCCGAAGGTAACTCTTGTGAAAGAGTTCCCCCAAGGTCAGTTTGCCGCTGTAGCCGTTCACAATGGCAAGTCCTATTGCATGGCACCTCAGCTTGGAAAAGGATCATAATCTACTCAACTTCAACCTCAATGCGTGCTGCTTGTCCTGCGTTCTCTGTCCCTTGGCTGGGAGAACTAGAAGTCAACCCGGGCATGCCACATCAACATGCATGACCCAGGCTCCTCAGTGTAATGTTTGGTACAGTCCGAGTTTTCACTCTAAGAGTTTTGAGAAACAAGGTGGAAATGATGCACAAAAGAATAAGAAGAAGAAAAAATGTATATGGATGACTTGCTGATTATATGTCTAGTAAAGTTTATATGTAAATTTCTAAGAAAGTTGCTAGTAGAAAATAAGCGAAATCAAAGGTCTATACGAGACTTGACTTGCTTTGCTAAGAGTGAGCTTTGCTGTGCTATTTCGTATGCTACCTTAAAGTAGCATTTTGCTAACCCTTTTTTATATTAATTAGTTCCGCAATACCTACTTGTGTCACCTATACTGATATCAAATTTCTTCTACTCCGTCCTTTGGAAGAGGAGACAAAATAATCTTCATATATATGTTTCATTGTTAGATCAAAGATCATATATCAATCCACTCCATATATACCTACCTTTTTGTATATAAAATTCAAAAATACTTTCGCTTATCTGAAGTCTTCCCAGCATTTACTCGATACTTAGCATCAATCGCATTGTTTGATATCACCTCATTACCCATCATTTGCCTTAGTGTTACTTACTCCCATATGCCCTTAACCAAATCTAGTTCTCTGTCTTTTGTTAACATTGACAAGCCAGCCGTGATGGGTGGAGAGGAAAGAGCACAGTGGGTAATTTTATTGGAGAAGTAGTTTGAAGGGCTCCATCCTAAGTTGGTATTGCCCTCATCCAAACTTGTCCTGTCCTTTCAGGTCAAAGCCGTATTGCTTCAGTGTGAGAACTGAAACCTTCCCAATCATGCCTATTACGACAAATCTGTCTCACTTTTCTTAGGTAAATAGAGATTTAAGAATATAAGGTGTCCAACCCAGAACCTGATTTTCAATGCTTTTGACAATTTGCTCAGTAAGTAGAAAGGAAATAATTACGACACTTCACGACAATATCCCTTCTTGACTAGGGGGAGTGGATCTTAGAAAACTTAGAGATGTATTACTCCATGGCGTAGAAGTTAGGGAAGATAGTGGTAGACTTGCGAAAATGCAATGATCTTGCTCATTGGAAGATAGTGGTAGACTTACGAAAGTGCAATGATCTTGCTCATATGTGTGAGATTCTTATTAAAAATTTCGTCAAAGGCCGTTCTTTATTGACTGTGGAATAGAAAGAGACCAATGCATCGTGGGGTTGACCGGTCATTCTTAGTGGTTTGGTCTATTGAAATGAGTATATTAACTTAAATAACCTTGCTCTTATAATGACTAGAATTGTAGAATTACTTCAAAAGATGTGATAAATAAAAAATAAAAAATCTGTGAATTTAAGGGTGGAATTCGCTTCATATGATTTTCATTTTTTTGGTCGCTTAAAAATGATTGATCTTTCTTCCATATGGAAAAGAAAAATCCCATAACATAAAAACGTTAAGAAAATTCCTCTACGTGAACGGTAGTAGAGTTCTCCAACGATTTGTTCCACCTATGTGTAGGTAGTTCGTGAAAAAAAAAAAAAAATCGCAGGAAGATTTTGGGAGGATAAAACACCCCCTCGCCGTCATGATTCCCCAAGTTAGAGTATTCTGGAGAATTTTTACGTATGATAACATTTTATAGATCCAATATAAGTAGGAGCTAAAGAGTGAAACTTTGTCACTTTTAAAAGCTAATGAAACAATTTCAGGAAATAACGAAATCAATATATTACATTTGTGTTTTACCTTAAGAATTCTATTTCTGGCCTCCTTTTTTTTTTTTTTGCATTATTTTACTGTAAATATATTCAAAGCACGGAGGAGCAATTAAAAAACAACGAAAACGCCCTTTCCGTAAAGTTACCATCCTTTTCTTGCACACTCCTTTTGACCCTCTCTAGAGTCCTTAGCAGCAGACCACTACCAATATAAAGCTCCTCTTTCCAGTGTATGGATTAGCTCCTTTCACGTTCATACTGATTGTAGTTGTTTGAATAATGGCGACGGAAGAGAAGAGGATCTTCGATGTCGAAGCAGTGTCGGCCCTGACGAATGAGCTCAGAGGCACCTACGCCACTGGTAAGACCCGAAGCTACGAGTGGAGAATATCACAGTTGCAGTGTGTCTTGAAGATGGTCAAACAACACCAGCAAGAGATTGTCGACGCTCTTTACTCCGACCTCTCCAAGCCCGCCTTTGAAGCGTCGATCTACGAGGTCTCTTCTCTTTCTCTTTCCTTCTCTTCTTAGTATTGTGGTTTTTTTCCTTACTGTTGGTTTTATATTTTCTGAATCTTCATTGAACTTACGTATACCTTTACTTGTGATTGGCACCAGAATTTATATTTGGTGCGTTGTAGAATTTCACAATCTGCAACAACTTATTAACAAACTCGATTCAGAATTTTCAGTTAATAGTTTGATTAGACGGATATTTTGATGTATAATATGGTATTGCAGCTGGAAAAAGGGTTATAAGGAAGCAAACCAATTTGATTCATAAGAACAATATCCATTATAAAAAACAAAACTAAAATTAGGTAGAATTGAATTTAGTATTTCTTATGAATTGATTGTTTGTGTGCGTGTAGTATTGAGAAATTAACTTGAGTGATGCCCCGAAAATGTCTCACAAGTACGTTAGGATTCGAAACAAAAGATCAAAATATATTGGTAAAAAGAAGGTTTAGTGTGAGGAGATATCATGCCAAATGTTAGTATTATTGGCCTCCTATCCACCCTAAAAGCTAGTTCCTAGGGAAGACTAATCTTCACACTTATAAATCTAACATCAAGTCTTTTTTAATGTGACGTGGGACATCTCAACATATAAGCTTTAAGTTAGATGGTATTGTGTCACTTCATATAAGAACAATCAAGATAGCCTAGAAGTGGTAAATACAGATACGGAAAATACTGAATTCATTCACTATAAAAATAGTTGCAGAATTTTAATGACTCAAACAGAAGTACGCTAAAAAATATGGGAGATCTTAATTCCATGTAATTGATCTTACTTCCTATTTTGGTGCCGGCTACTTAGGCGTCATTTTGGGCGACAGTCCCGGAGGATTTATGGGTAAGTCCACATAATCTTTCTACCAACTTGGAGTACAACTTATGTCACTCTCAGTAAGAGCATCCTCAGCCACGTCCCCCTTTATTCAGCAGTTCCTGAATAGATAATGATTGACGCGGAGATAAATGTGAACCCCTGGCCGTTCCCCCGCAGCACTTTTCCATGATGGTAGGGAACCTAATTTACTTCGATCTTACCAAATATGGAAGTTGCAAGGGCTACCAAAAAGAGTACACTAGCATTAACTGCTAACTGCTGTCCACATAGCTGTCTGTTTGGTGAGCACGAAATGCGTGGAACTTGATCTTTGTAGCTGTTTGACCATAACTCTCACAACTGTCTACAAGTAGCCTCCCCACCCTTGTATCTTCCCCTTCAAGGGCCTGCCTTGTTCTCGTAGCGTGCGAGGAGAAAACCGAGTGGGTGTACCGGCTTGGCCTGTCTCAACAACATTTCCTAACTTCGAGACCCGCTAATTTGGGTAGGCTTCAGCAATCAATTGGTAAACAGCTCGGCACGTTTCCCCCGCAAGACAACGACCTCCAGGAGAGCAGCAACCATCGTTATAAATAAGGTGCCAGTTATGGTTAGCTTCTGTTCGCAAGTTTCTTTTATGCTCGTGATATTCTCACGTGTAGCCCGTACTTCTGGGGAGGGAATTCCGGGCGAACTACGACTCGTGAGCTACTCATGATTGGGGACGCCCACCTCCAGCCGGCCACAAGGCGTACGAATCGAGGTTATATCACACCGACAGTTATCGAAGGCTAAGAATTCTTTGGTTTCGGAATAAATTAACTATCTATGATACTTTAGTTTATAAGATCTTCGCAACAAATTCATATTAAAAAATATTTGAGTCTTGTTAGGTTAAAGTTATTCTAGGTGATTATATATATATATATATTTCTTAATTTCTTAATTTTTTTTTACAAGTCATACACAAAAAAAAAAAAGAAAAAAAAAAATGTCTTGAACATTAAGAGTACTTGACGCTTTTACCAGTAGCCAAGGGAGACACCCATTAGGTGATTAAATATTGGGGTTGTAATATTTTTATGGGATCTTATCTATATAATTGTCCTTTTAATTAAAAGTGGCGTATAATTGAGTGGATAAGCTTTGCTTGTTACATCCGCAATTTGGTGGGCACAAGAAGAATTCATTGAAGTGATGTTAGGAAAGATGTGCCATCTTAATTATTTGACGGAATGAGCGAAGAGACTTGCTTTTTATTTTATTTTTAATAATTTATACATATATAATATTGAAGCGAAATAATTTTGATTCCATAACTGAAAAATGATCAGCCGGTTTGGGTCCCAAACCAATTTGAAAAAGACACGAGGATAAGTCAAAAACCCACCAACAACCACAACCCCACGCGCTCGGAAACAAGGCGAACAGCAATCCCTCCTAGATACGGTCAGTTGAGCCAACTTAATTAGCGAAATAAATACCCCAAGTTCCACATGGGGGAGGAAAGTATAAAGCAGCAAAGCTATTGGCAGAGCGCTTGCCGGGCTCGGGTCTCGACAAAATTCTATCTTTACGACGTTTTGGATTTTCTCTGCGCGCGTAAGAGCCTCTCGGATTCCCAGTGATAACGTAATCTCCAGCTGAATCGAACTAGCAATGGCGACCAAGGAGGAGAGTAAGGTGGTGGTGGATGCGGAGGCAGCGGCGGGGTTGGTGAAAGGGCTGAGGGAGGCGTATGGTTCGGGGAAGACTCGGACATACGAGTGGAGAGTGTCGCAGCTGAAAAGCATTCTGAAGATGGCGGACGATCGCGAAAAGGACATCGTTAACGCGCTTCACTCCGACCTCGGCAAGCCGGAGCTCGAGTCCGTCGTCTACGAGGTCCTGTTCTTCACCTTTTGCTTTTCTTTCTACTGAAGAAAAGGAAAAGGGTTATACCAGATGTTCTTTGTTCGATATTTTCATAGTGGATGCTCTATTTGTCGTTTCTGTGTTTTTGTTTCATTGCTTCGAGCGTTTGGATTCTATATGCTGTTTTCCCGTGATCTAAATTTTTTCAATCTTTCCGTGATTTTCTATGGGCGTTTTATTTAGTTGACTTTTTTTTTTTTTTTTTTGTGTGTGTGTGTTTTTTCTCTTTGCTGTTGGAATTGATGCTAAACAACTGTTGCTAACAATAAAATCATAATTTTTGAAGCATCATTCAGCATCTGGTTGCTTTCATAGAATGAACAGCGAATTCAGTGTCGGCTCAGCTTTGGGAAAATTTAGTGATATAATTCTACTCTTTTTTTTTTTTTTTTCCTTTTTCCTTTTCTTTTTTTTCAAGTGATGCCTATCGACTTCAATACAAGAAGAAAGGTGTTCTTAATCCAGGTTAAACTGTCAAGGAAAGTGAGATTTTGAGGATATTGTTGTTAAATGGTTCGGATTGGGGCCCTCTTTATGTGACGCATGGAAGGCTCTCTGTGCATGGGTAGTTGATAGGGCATTAATGGTACCAAGTTGCGCTTTCCATGGTATGGTTGGGCCAACCTTTTGATCTGTCTGGGAAATTGCACCTGATATGTGGCTCAAGTTCCATACGGCTGAAATTCATGTTTAGTCCCACAAGATTATTGCTTAAAAGTCTCTTGTCATGTTACAAACATGCAAAAAATCTCTTGTTCTGTTATAACCATTCCAATGATGTCAGAGTAGAGATCGTATAAGGTGAGGACAAGCAAGAACTTTCTAGTTGTTAGAAGATGTCAGAATATAGATGTGTTCTTACGCTTTTCGCCCGGTTGATATAGAAGTTATGGGTCATAATTTAAGCAAAGGCAAGTTAAAAGAAAAATCAGACACTATGCTTGTTACAAGAGGAAATTTGAGAATTTTGTCATTCTAAGGGTCCTTGTAATGAATAAAGGAATTACGCAGAATGCGGAAGATGAGTTAAATGAAAGATGGGAAAACTATTTACTGAGTATTTTTTCATTCTAAGAGTCCTTCTAACAAATCAGGAAATTATACAGAAAGCGGAATTTGGCGTTTTCATATTCATAACATCAAAATCGGTTAAATAGTTGCAGAGTAATATATATCAATATATTGTTTTTTGTGCAAAATAAATGGCTTTATTATTTGAAACGTTACACTTTTTGACCAGCAAAATTTGTTATATACTATGATGAAAATTTTAAATTTGGACAATTGCTTGTCTGGAGATGCATGTGGATGTCATTAAGTGTATCAATCTTATGCAATAGAGTGGTAATCTTAGCTTTTCTATAGCCAATATATAAAAAATAATTGGAGGATCTGTTAACCACTTTTTATTGAGTATAGTGAACCTAATTGTTCAGTTAATACCCTACATTCTTTTCCATGCGTGGAATCAAAATCTTAATGTAAGACGGGTGATAATATAATATGTTATATTGCTACTTATCCTCAAGTAAAGATAGTACGAAATAGTAAATCTAATAGTTTAATTACTATTGTAGCAAGTAGTGTTCTAAACTGGAATTCATACTTATGAAATATATTAGAAGAGAAGCATGAATCGGAGTTGCCTTTTTGGTTTCTTATGCAGGTAGCTATGTTAAAGAACGCATGCACACTGGCAATTAAGAAACTGAAACATTGGATGACGCCAGAAAAGGTATTGTTCATCATATAATGACAACGAATGAAGCGTCTTTAGTATTTCGTGAGATTTAATCACTCCAAGTTTTAGTTAGTATTTTGCTTCTATTGCAGGTCAAAACTTCAATACTCAGTTTTCCTTCATCAGCTGAAATAGTGCCTGAACCTTTTGGTGTTGTGTTAATCATTTCACCATGGAATTATCCTTTCTGTATGTTTTTTCCTTCCTTACATGTTTTATAAATTCAGAACCGAATCCAACAATTGTTGTTGCTCTGTTTCTCCATATATGATACTAATAATTGTTTAATCTCTCTTTTCCAGTGTTGTCACTCGAACCCATTGTTGGAGCTATTGCGGCTGGGAATGCAGTTGTTCTGAAGCCATCTGAAGTAGCACCTGCCACATCAACTTTGCTTGCTAAATTAGTCGGGGAATATATGGATAACTCTTTGATAAGGGTTGTCGAGGGAGCTGTTGCTGAAACAACTGCACTACTGGAGCAGAAGTGGGACAAAATATTTTATACAGGTTCAATAATTGATTGACTAAAAATTAATACTCACGTTGTACATAGATCTCATAATCTTTGAGAATCTCTTATATGATGTTTTGTTTGATCGAGTTTTGTTACAAGGGACAGACTGCAGATGTTTCGAACATTAAATAAGGTTATACTATCACCATTCGGAAGAGTTGAACTTGGTGCTGGTTGGAGCTGTTAGTGGCAGCTGGAGGAAAAAAAGATTAAAAAAAGATTTTAAAAAAAAACTGGATTAGAACTTACTAGTTAACTTTCTGCATTGTTTGAATGGACTGGTAACCTTTGGTATGAGGAACTCTCAATGTCTTCTGAAAAAGCAAGCCCCATAAGCACTGCAATTTTCTGTAAACAGAAAATACTTGAAGGTGGTGATGGAATATCTAAGATCCCTATGACTGAAAAGCATCTAATACAGAGGTACTTATTTGAGACTGAGGCAACTGGGTAGATAAGGAGGTGTCCAATTAATGATGGCCAAATGGCTCATGCTTTGTTGAGGGATGAACTCTGAAGCCTTGCTTGTTTACCTCTGTGATATAAGGTTGTTTCGGCATGTATGGGTTGTTTAGGAGAGGTGAAATTAATTGGATGTTTAATTTGAGTAGCTTTTCTCTATCTTTTAGGGTTTGCAAACTAAGGCAATGTTTGATGCAGATAATTTATTCTGGTATAAGATCAATGGGGTGAGAAGTACATCTCTGTCAACACAGTAAAATAGCTACTATCAATTATACTGCTCACGACAGCTCTACATAGCTAATGTCAATCTTCAGTATTGCTTTACCAGAAGTAAGTTTATGTAAAAAGTAAGAAGAGACTTTCTTACAGGAAGGTCAGAATTGGTTGGAGTTCTAGTGTCACTTGCTGAGTTGAAGTTAAAGATTCTCTAAAGAGAAAATCGTTTGACTATTTGCTTCGTGACGATGCTACTTCATAAGGGGATGATGTCCTGTCTTATTCGATATTTGGTGCAGTTCTGCTTCTCTGATTTTCTTCAGACATAAGTATTGCAGCAAATAATGGCTGGCATTGTCAATATATTTTATAGTGATACCGGGAATTCTACAAATGGTTGTCTGATTGAAGCTGGTTAATCTTGAACTATCTAGGTGTTCTAGGTGTGTTGATGTGGTGCAAGCCAATCATCTTATGTTGTTTCATTTTCACTTTTGGCAATGGCTTTATCTTCATCTGCTACTGGTTTATTGTAATCTGGATAGTAGCGTTATTGAATGTCAATTTTTGTCTGGCTCAAATAAACTATTATTAGCACGTTTGGATGATATATCTTTCTAGAAATTGGAATTTATTTTTTATCTGGTGGTAATGGCCTTGTGCAGCAGAAAGATATTTCTGTAGGATGTAATTCTGACAGTTGAATGGTGTACTTTTTATTCTTCAGCTTAAACAATTCTTGGATTGCAGGCAATGGAAGAGTTGGACGGTTTGTGATGGCAGCTGCTGCCAAGCACCTTACACCAGTTGTTCTGGAGCTGGGAGGAAAATCTCCAGTTGTTGTGGATTCAGGCATTAATTTGCAAGTAAAGGACTCTTACTTTCTTGCATAGCCTGATCATTTGGCCATATAAATTATACGCAGAAAGAATTCTGCCATATCTGTTATCCTCAGTGTCTTAGGACACTGTGGTATCTGTCTAATGTGCTGATTAATGTTTTTTGTACTTCCTAGGTTGCAACTAGAAGGATTATTGCGGGTAAGTGGGGATGTAACAATGGTCAAACCTGCGTTGCTCCAGATTACATCATAACAACAAAAGATTATGCCCGGAAGATGGTAATTTATCCAATAATTCTCTCAGATGAACTATTCATTAGTTTATAAATACTTAGCTTTTTGTTTGATTCCTGTGATTCTCCAGGTCGAGTCACTGAAACATGAACTGGATAAATTTTATGGGAAGAATCCATTGGAGTCAAAAGACTTATCTCGCATTGTGAACTCAAACCATTTTGCTCGCTTGACCAAGCTCTTGGATGAGGATGAGGTTTCTAACAAGATTGTCCATGGAGGTGATAAGGACAAATCAAACTTGTGAGTTTCAGTGTGTATTGGCTTGATATTCTTTTTGGTTTATTACTGTAGTTTCCCTAAGTTCGTGGGCCTTTCATAATGTTGATGCTTCTTTTCTTGAATTGCAGGAAGATTGCTCCCACCATCTTGCTGGATGTGCCACGAGATTCTCTGATCATGAATGAGGAGATTTTTGGTCCGTTACTTCCTATTATCACGGTAGGAACCAAAAGCTTCTATCACCTCTCTAGAAATACTTGAATATATGAACTCAGTTTTGCATAACTTCACGAACAATAGTTTGTGTTACTCTCTTCAAGCTGGACTGGGGTAATAGAAGTCGCTTTAGGTACTATTGTAAACTAGTCAATGCTTTCGTCTAATAGAAAATGTGGGATACTATCTTCCTTGAGAGGTTACTTAGATAAAATAGTTTAAGCTGCTTTCGCCATGTGCTTAAAATCATTACTTTATGAGGTAGCAATCTGTTTTTGAATACTCTGCTGGAATCTAGCGTTTTAGTTAAGTCAGAGGCTAGTGACTCTGGTAATATTGAAGAAAAAATGGAGACTTTGATCAGTCAAGTTTCTCAGCACTTCTAGTTGTGAAACATCATGAATCAATAGTGATATTGCCGTTTGTTTGGAACAGGTTGAAAAAGTGGAAGACAGTATTGATGTTATCAATTCAGGAACAAAACCCCTGGCTGCATATTTATTTACAACCAATGAAAAGCTCAAGAAGCATTTTGTCAGTGCTGTCTCTGCTGGGGGCTTGGCTGTCAATGACACGGTTATACATGTATGTGTTCCTCCTTGAACTTAAGCATCTAGCTTCAAACACTAGCTTTTAAATTTCAGCACATTTATGAACTGGAACACAGTAATTATTTAAACTGAAACCTTAGAGCTGTTGATGGATGGCTGGCTTTTCTATGAAATTGTTGCTTCATTTTGTTGCAACTGTTGCGTATATGTGCTGAACATCTTTAAAGCTAATTGCATGTTGATAAAAAGTTGTGTTGCAAATGTTTCCTTAAAATTTTTTTGTATGAATATAGTTGGAGGCCCTAGAAGCCCCTGCTATATGAGTGGAATATGTAATGCATGGTAGAAAGAGAAAACACATATCCCTACAATCTAATTATATTTAAGCTATACATACTAAGAGGTAGCAATGGGGAAAAGCACATGATTTTGTAATAATATGGGCAGTGAATTCAACTTTGTGTATCCAAATGACAGAATCATGAGTGCTTTGAGTAATTTTCTTGAAAATCTCAAGATCTTTGATGCTTGCTTATATTCTAACCGCATAAGACATTCTAGCTAGGAATTATGTCTTTTGAAATGAGACTTAAGGCTGGGAGGGAAAGGTTTGAGCTCATATATATTTCCAGTCACCTTTTATCTTAGTTAAATACTTTTAATTACGGATAAAGTTAGAAAAAAGGGAAACGTGTAGTTTTCTTATGTTTACATTTATGTATACTCAAATCTGGTTGCATATTTTAGTGATGCGTAGGATCTAAAGGTTTAACCTATCTGTTGGTGCAGCTTGCAGTTGATACTTTACCGTTTGGAGGAGTTCAGGAAAGTGGAACGGGTTCTTATCACGGAAAATTCTCTTTTGATGCTTTTAGCCATAAGAAGGCGGTTCTATATCGAGGTTTTGCGGGCGATGCACCCGTGAGGTACCCACCATACACACAAGGAAAGCTGAGAGTAATGAAGGCTCTGATGGTTGGTAGTATATTTCGTGCAATCTGTGCTCTGATTGGATGGTCGAGGGATTAAAAGATAAGTGTATGTAAAGGTGCTGGGAAATAGTTTTTTTCTACCCTGAAGGTACTTTAATTCAGTTCTGATTTTCAAGTTGAATGATGATTATTCTGCAAATGAAAATATGTTACAATTCTATGAGATTGTTTTCAGGAATATGATGTTCTTTTATGTCATGTGCATAAACTTGCAACACTTTTTTAAGTTTTCTTGAATACAAGATGAACACAGACTTGAAGTTGACAGTCTCTGCTGTTGTTATCCTTGATATCCTTTAGAAAATGATGTCAATATCGGCCAGCTCAAATTAAGAATATTACAAAAAAGAGTATTATGCATCCAGAGGAGTGCCTTGAACTTATGAATGAAGAAATTATATTTCAAACTCGAGTTACAAATCTATGTCTTGACTCTCTCTGTTCGCTTTTGTCATTTGGATGCAATAAGATAATATGAAACGAAAGAAAGAGTTTTTGCCAGGCACATCACACGAAGTCTTTTCAGTGTTGTACTGTAGATCTCTCTCTTTCTCTCATCACGCATGCACAAAAAGATAAACAAATAAAAGAAACCAGAAACACCCACACTATTTATTTATTCCCAAAATGTTTTCCAGAACGTCATTGACCAGGTCGACTTGAATTTCCTGTTGTTCTGATGTCAGAAGAACTCAACCAACTGTAACTAATCTTGACGGTTCTGATCCAACCTTCCAGATGGTACTTAGTGTTCATCGCAAGCTGCATCGCCGAGTTGAACCTCTATGCTTAGATATGTGGAAGGGATAAGGAAATCAAGGGTCTGCAACTTCGACGGGAATTTTTTTAACCCACATTAATTTCTCAGACGTGTGTGCTGTTGTTGGACCAAAAAACAAAAGAGCATCTCCATAGTCAGGACTCTAATTTAAGATCAATTAAAATGCTCAAAATTCTTTGGCCAACTAACAGTTTGGCCAAATTATAATGCTTGAAATGCAAAACTGAACATCTAGAGTGTGTAGGATGACTGCAGTGTAAAGGTTTTTTTTTTTTTTTTTTCCAAAAGTGTACTTCCATAATGAAGTATTGCTGGTTGGCAACCTAAATACCATGCAAATAAGGGTTCCAAACAAAACACATAAAGGCAAACACCATCATCGATCTCTCCTTACAAAGGCTAAAAGAAAAATAATCAGCAAGAATTCTCTAGAATATCAAGAATATCGGCTCGTTGTTCATCACTCAGTTCTGTGGGAAACTGAACTTGGAACGTGATTTTTAAATTTCCTCTCTTTCCTCGCTCCCTGGGCTTTGGCATGCCTTGGCTAGCGATTATCTTTGTACAACCAGGGTATATGATATCGTCCGTTGTGAAGCTTGTCTTCTCCCCTCCCAGTAAAGGGACTGAGATAGTGCACCCAGTAAGTGCCTTTACTAAAGGTATCTCCATTGACAACTCCAAATCGTCGCCTTCTCTTTTAAACAAGGGGTGTCGCTTCTCTGCAATCACGAAAACTATGTCAGCTGGGCTGGACCCCCGTTTCTCATTTCCCATCCCTTCAAACGTGATCTTTGTTCCCTTTTTCCATCCTGGCTTCACTTTTATCGTCAACATCTCCTCTTCTTGAATTATTTGCCTGCCAAAGAGGAAAATATATCAATTCTGAGCCATTTCAAGCGCCTGATTTTTACACGGAGATAAGAAAAAGGACAATCATAACTCTAGGAAGATGGAAACCAACCCAGTGTTCGTGACTACGTCTCTTGTGATCTTGATCTTCCTTTTGCAGCCGTAGCACAACTCCTCAAGCGTGCACTCGAGCTTCTTCTCGATTGGTGGGGGTTTTACCAGGCCAGACGAGTTGGAAAACGAGATGTTGGACGAGCTCTTCCCGCTCCTAGTTCTTGAGAGGGAGGGAGCAGAGGGTGTTGGATCCCTGCTTTGCCATCTTACGCTTGCAGGCGAGGGTACTCCATGGCTACTTCCTTCTCGGCTCGTGCATCTAAATGGAGACGATGGTCCTGATGTGTTACTTCTCCTGCTTCCAGTTCTTGAGGTAGGAGAATGCATGAAAGGAAAGCAATTATCAACGCTTCGATGCCTGTAAGGATATCCATGGTCATTTCCCCCCATACCTTCACCACCGTATCCAAAGCCGTGAACCCCGTTCATACTTTCTTCCCCCAGTCTATCATCACCTGCGTCCTGAAATTCAAAGCTACGATCACAAGAAGGACGCAGATATATTAATGCGTAATAGACATTGCCTATAGAACAGATGTTGGATTGCATGCATGAATATATGTAACAATGGCTTATACAGTATTGTATTTGTTGCAAACCTATAAAATTCAACAATTCTCTTGGACAAAAAAAAAAAGGAAAACCCAGCATCTGTTCGGTGTTAATTATTAGAGTTAAGATAGATCAAAACAAATGATGAGCTTCTGGGATTCGATTTTCTTATAAAAAAATTAATTTTCTTGCGTCCGAGTATAACCTACCTCGTGTGCGTCGACGTTGGTTCCAGAGCTGGCTGGTGCTTCGAGTTTGGGTTCGCATCTTCTACTCCGATAACATCTCCTGAGAATAGATTTGTAAGCTCTCCAGAGGTTCCCAATGGAGGTTATGGCATGAAAGTGAGGAAGATCCACCATGAGAGAGATAGAGAGAAAGATATGGGGGAAGAGAGAGAGAGAAGGGTTTGACTCTATCCACAGAAGAATGCATGGTAAACCAAACACGAAGCGCTTTGTAAGGCCATATTCTAGCACGATCCGCTAAAAGGAGACAAGGAGGTTGCCTTCGGAGCCAATTATATTCTTTAGGCAGTAACTTACGAGAATTTTGGAATGTACTTATCACTAGATAAGGCCGTAGTAAATAAATCATAGACGAAATAAATTAAAGAGTGAAACACCTTTTATACATCCAAAATATACCGACTCCTAACTTATAGTTTGATCTGCTGCATGATTCTTAACTGCCATAGTTTTCAAAGGTCAGATGGGTTGGTTCGAGGGCTTGAAGTGGGCCAATTCTTTGCCACCTAATCCTATGTTCTCTTTACATATAGCTCGGCTGGGCCTGCGTGCTGTGTGTAGACAGTCCATCCTCAGTTCTTTCTATCATTAATGAACTATGGCAAAGCTACAAGACGGGGCTGACTTTGTAATTTGATATTCAAATTATGCTCTAACTCTAATCTCCACCTTTTTTGTGCGGCTATTTCCTTGTATTATTTTAAAAAGGAAAATCATAGACCAACTAATGAACTCAGTACGAAACCTGACCACTTTATTCTTTCGGAACTTTTTTAGTATTATTAGTCTTTGTGTCTTTCTTTTTACTCCACTTGCCTTTGATTTCATGTTAAGAGACTCATTATTCAACATAAAAATCGACTTTAAGATTAGCATAACTCATTATCTTATAAACAAATTCTTAATATATTCTTTAATAATATAAAATTTATTATTCACATCTTAACAATTTATATGATTGCGATACTTCATCCAACTCAAAAAGTATATAAATACCAGAACTGGTCATTGAGCTAGTGTTCCAAAGAATTTCATTGGCAGCATCGTCAAACCCAGTTTTAGAACATGCTCGCATCTTAGAATCCTAGTATTACCCTCGTGGAAAGACTACAGAGAAAACCAAAGGAGGAAAATGGAACAGGAAAGCTGCCCTCTGTTGCTCTTTGCCTTTCCTGTCGTGTCATGGTGACCCCAAACTCTTTCTTTCTTTTCTTTTGGAAGCTTTGGTGACGACTATGAATATGTAATTATCCCAATCAACAACCTAAACATCGTGCTGTCACACCATCTACTTTTGCATGGGAGGAGAGGTTAAGAATTGGTCGTAGCTTTAGTGCATGCACGACAGAAAACCGTTCTTTGTTAAATGCCCGAAGAAGAGAAAAAAAAAAAAAAAAACAGTCGAAGTTCAAGACTGACTACAATCCAGCGAATGGTGGTGCTGGTGCAGGGCCATATTTATATAAAATTTATTAATTAGGGTTCCTAAAATTCAAAGACGCTCTTCAATAATTTAAATTTAACCCCAGATCGTTAAAACCGGATTTAGTGTTAAGCTTTATTTTATTATTTAACTTTTTAAGATAATTAAGTTTGTTTTGTTTTGTCTTTTAAATAAGACCTAGAGTTGAAATGTCCAAAACTCGATTGTTTTAGGTTAGGTATTAATGATATTTAATAAAAAATGAAACAAAAACGTAAATTGTTTTGGGATTGAAATTAAAGAACTTTTGAGTTTTAATTCACTCGGAATTAACTCTATAATCAGATTATCTTTGTTACTTAATTCTTGTTTAGGGTTCTAACTACTCCAGGGAAAGAAGTTGAATTAATTAAACAGTCCCTTTGGACTTTTGTTTTGCAAAAAGGATACCAATTCTGAAGCAGCTTGACCCTCGAGTAATCGATTAACGACTTTGAAGTACTTGGACATAGTCGAAACAAAGGGGCTAATCTGGCTGACGGTTTTGCCATTCCAGAACTACAGCTCTCAGCAAACGATGAAGGGTCGTTTCGTCTTTTGGTCACAATCCCCCGCGCGTTTCAAACGCGGCTCTCTCTCTCTCTCTCTGCTTTTCTCTGAGTCCCATCTGAAATTGTGATTCACGTGGGACGCCACCTATATATGTCATCAACTTTGGCTTAGTGACCAGATACGCCTGTGGACTCTCAGACTGTGCGGGCCTACTTGCTCTGATCCTCTTCTGCTCTCCCTATTGGCTTTTGATCCAAAAGTAGCAAACTCTGATTGCAACAAGACAGAGAGCTTCAGAGATGGCTGACAAAAGGCAGAGATTGATTGCATTGGTGGCCTTTTTCTCTTTAGGTCTGCTCGCGACTTTTCCTGCTGTCTGTTTCTCTGGTTCCAATCTGGCCTCCCTGACCGAGAAAAAGCCAGCCTCTACTCACCTTGGCTTCTCTACTGTTTTTCCCGTTTACGGGAATGTCTATCCTAGCGGGTAGGAAGTTTGATCGTATTCTTAGAAGTTTTAGATGATAATACTGTGGCTTTGATTTTCTTCTCTTACTTGAGCATTGTCTTATTCTTTAATCCTTTTTCCTTGTGTTTGTTGGATGATGTGTTTTTTGAGTTTCGAGATTGTGTGATTTTTTTTTTACTTAATTAAATCCTTTTAAGAATATTTCCTTTCCTTTTTATTTGAAAAAAGTTTCCGAAGAGTTGCAGAATTCCATTGTTTCATATCAAACCGCTCTGCAGTCTTCTTTTATCATGTTGCTCCGGTTGTTGAATTTCTCGTTCTATTTACGATTCCTGCTTGTTTTTGGCTGTGCGTAATCTGTTCAATACTTCGCTTAAATCTTTGAAGCTGTTCTTATATACTTCTCTGAAATTGATGTCATCTCGATCTTCTTGGAGAAGCAAATACCTATCTATATGATGTAATCTGTCATCTGATTCTCTTTTCACTTTCTAATTCCTTCGATGATTTTAGTGTTCTTCGCCCAAATGTTTTGAGCTTTTACTGACTTGTTTTGAAGTATCTTCCAAATTCATATTTCCACGCATGGCTTTCAAACACTTTCTCTCTCCCTATGAGGTGATGTGGTGTGGAAGCAGCCAATGCGGCTGGAAGGGAGAAAACGAAGCAACTTTTGAGGATTTACCGAGGGTTTTACCTACCGCGGGCTCATCAAATGATATTAATTCATTTCATTTTTCCTTCAGATTCCACTTCTTGCATCAGACTTGTACTACACATTTCTTGGATGCATTAGATCATAACTTGATTTTTCATCTGTGTTTTTTTAGCCCGTCAAATGTTATACTGATGGAATTATCTTTTTCTTTCAAAATCACAGTTACTACCATGTGAACCTCAAGATAGGCAATCCACCCATGGAGTATGACCTTGACATTGATTCTGGCAGTGACCTTACTTGGGTCCAATGCGATGCACCTTGTACTGGTTGCAATAAGGTTAATTTTCCTGTTGATTAGAATACTCAATTCAGTCATTGGTCTAAGAATGTCCTGAACTGGCTTTCTTGTCTCTGTGTCCTTTGGCAGCCCCGTAATCGCCTTTATAAACCAAAGAACAATATTGTATATTGTCATGATCCTATATGTGCAGCAATGCACTCACCGGGAAACCCTGATTGCAAGAACCCGAATGAGCAGTGTGATTATAAAGTCACATACGCAGATCAGGGTTCTTCTCTTTGTGTGCTCGTCAAGGATAACTTTCCCCTTCAGTTTCACAATGGCTTCAGCATCAGTCCCCGTTTGTCCTTTGGGTGGGTATCTTTTCCTCTCCATCGAAATGGAAAAAGGATGAAATTTCAATAAGTTCATGTTTTGAAATCGATGCAAGTCTGAATGCTTTGATTTACTTTCTATATTGAAATGGAAATTGATCAGCTCTTGGCGTGGCTTGAGCTGTCATGAAATTTAAACATGTTTCTAGATTTTTCTAGACGAAAATGCACGCTTGCCTTCATCTTTTCTGTTCCCCTGCAAGCAGGTGTGGGTATGAGCTAAAATACAGTGGATCCCCTTCTCCACTATTCACAGCTGGAGTCCTGGGCCTCGGCAATGGCCAAGCAAGCATCGTTTCACAACTTCATGGTCTAGGTCTTACAAGGAATGTGTTAGGCCACTGTTTAAGTGGGCGAGGGGGAGGGTTTTTGTTCTTTGGAGATGATTTTGTCCCTTCTTGAGGAATCGTATGGACTCCAATTGCAAGCAACTCAGCGGAAGTGCTCTCCAAGTTTGTGCTCTTTCTCTTCCCGTGGATGAATTTTTCTGCAGTGTATGTAATCAATGATCACATTGGCACTTCCTAATAATCTAGACTCTCTGTTTCAGGAATCATTTGTTAATAGACAGCTGCCTCACCTAATACATTACCATATTAGTGCCTGTGATTAGGCACAATATCATTGTAATTATTGTAAATATTTGGTTTACCTTTCCTAGGCTAGGCTATGTCTCTATAAATGTATAGCAATCATTGTAAAGTACATCACAGCAATAGAGAAATCCTTCATGCTCCCTCGCAGTTTCTTAGTTTCTTACATGGTATCGGAGCCTAGTCGCTTTCTCCTTTGTTTTTTATTTTCCGTCAACCCTAGCCACTTTTGCTATTCCTTTCTTTATTTACCAAATTATCCTTATCCTTAATTCCCTCCTCTCAAACCCTAGCCGTCTTTGTTCACCTTCCTCATGGACACTACCGATCAACAGCACAAGCTCTTGACTTTCATAAACCAAATGGGTTCCTTGGACCCATTCTCAGGTACGGTTTCTTCCCTTTCTCCCATTTCCTCCTTATGGATAATCGATTCAGGGGCTAGTGACCATATCACTTGTAATTTATCTCTTCTTGATTCATTTTCCCCATGCGTTGCTCCCCTTCATATTACATTGCCTGATTGCTCACTTAGTCCTGTCACCCACATTGGTCGCTGCCAACCTTATCCACAATTGCATCTCACCAATATTTTATATGCCCCCCGTTTTAAACACAATTTGTTATCTATTCAAAAATTAACCCGTGATAACAATTGTGTAGCCATTTTTTTCGATGCTTTTTGTGTATTTCAGGACCGTACGACTGGGGATCTGATCGGGCTCGGCAAGGCTGATCGAGGACTCTACTTTCTATGTTCTGCTTTTCCAAAAAATTTTAGTTCTGTTTTCTCTGAATATTTAAATTCCCTAAAGTCCACTGTTTGTACTTCTGAACAACAATCTCTTTGTACTCCCATTTTTATTAATAATATTAGTTATGATCTTTTGCATCAACGTCTTGGTCATTCTTCCTTAAAACAATTTTCTTCTTCTGGTGTTTCTATTTCTTGTCCTTCTTCTTTTTCCTGCCCTATTTGCCCTTTAGCTAAACAAACCCGCCAACCTTTTCCCATTAGTCACACTCTGACTCACTCCATATTTGAGCTTGTCCACATGGATGTTTGGGGTCCTCATCGAACTCCTACCCATGATGGTGCACGCTATTTTCTTACTATTGTGGATGACTTTTCCCGTGCCACTTGGACTTTCCTCCTTCAATTTAAAAGCCAAGTATTTTCCAAAATCCAATATTTCATCTCCCTGGTTCATACCCAATTCAATACCACTGTCCGTCGCATTCGTTCTGACAATGGCTCTGAATTTTTTTCTTCTGAGTGTCGTTCTTTCCTTTCCATGAAGGGCATTTCCCATGAGACCTCATGCGTTCACACTCCTCAACAAAATGGAGTTGTTGAACGCAAACATCGGCACTTATTAGACGTGGCCCGTGCTTTAATGTTTCAAGCCCATATCCCCCCGCCATTCTGGGGGGAATGCCTTCTCACTGCCACCTACCTTGTCAACCGCCTTCCCTCTTCCTCTCTTCATGGTCTCAGTCCCTTTGAAAAATTATTTGGTAAACCTCCTATCCTTGAACATCTTCGTGTTTTTGGTTGCCGTTGTTACGCCACCACCTTAGGCCCTCGAGATAAGTTTAGTCCTCATGCCCTTCCATGCATTTTTATGGGTTATCCTCCTTCTCAAAAGGGTTATCGTGTCTATGACCCTCAATCTCACAAATTTTTCATTAGTCGTGATGTTATTTTTCAAGAAACTGTTTTTCCTTTTTCTTCCTCTTCTACTTCTTCTTCTCCTTCTTCTTCTTCTTTGGACAGCCTGGCCCTCTCGTCACCTCCAGTTGTGCCGGATCCTGACACGTACACTTCCTCATCATTGCCTGTGGATCTTCCTGACCTAACTCCTTCAGGTACGATTCCCATTGCCCCGCCTCTCCCCTCTAACCTTTCATTAGACACCCCTGCTCTTGCATAGCCTCCATTTCTGCCATCACCGAACCTACCACATACCATGAGGCCACCCAAGACCCCAATTGGATTTCAGCCATGGATGCTGAACTTACTGCCCTTCAGGCTAATCACACTTGGGATATTGTTCCTCTACCCCCTGGTCGTCGTCCTATTGGATGTAAATGGGTTTATAAGGTGAAGTATCGTGCTGATGGCTCCATTGAACGTTACAAAGCCCGTTTGGTTGCCAAGGGCTATAATCAACGTGAGGGCATTGACTACCAGGATACTTTCTCTCCTACAGCCAAGCATGTCACTGTTCGGCTCATCATTACCATTGCTGCCGTCCATCATTGGCCCCTTTATCAGATGGATGTCCAGAATGCCTTTCTTCATGGTGATCTTTCGGAGGAGGTCTATATGGAGCTTCCCCCCAGATTTCACAATCAGGGGGAGCATCTTGTCTGTCGATTGCGGAAATCCCTTTATGGGTTGAAGCAAGCTTCTCGGCAATGGAATGCCAAGTTCACTGGTGCCCTGATTGCACACGGTTTCAGCCAGTCTTACCATGATTACTCCTTGTTCACCAAGAGGAAAGGTAGCTCTTTTGTGGCTTTACTCATTTACGTTGACGATATCTTGATTACAGGAAACAATCAAGCAGCCATTTCAGACCTTAAAAAATATTTGCATGGTGCATTCTTCATGAAGGATCTTGGTCCCTCAAAGTTTTTCTTAGGGCTTGAAATCGCTCGATCTCCAGATGGTATTTCGTTAAGTCAGCGAAAGTATACATTGGAACTTATTTCTGAAGCAGGCTTAGCTGGTTCGAAGCCATCAATGATTCCCATGGAGCAGAACAAAAAATTCACAAGCCTTGAGTATGATGCTGGATCAAAAGAACAAATGAATGATCCTCCTCTTGACGATCCTTCAGTCTATCAGCGCCTAGTTGGACGACTGATTTATCTTACACTCACCAGGCCTGACATCACATTTCCGGTCTAACTTCTTAGCCAGTTCATGCATGATCCAAAACAATCTCACATGGAAGCTGCTCTAAAAGTGATCAGATATCTTAAAAGCTGCCCAGGCCTTGGTCTCATGTTCCCATCATCTTCGCCATTTGAGTTGCGAGCATATTGCGACTCTGATTACAGCACATGTCCCATGACAAGAAGATCCACCACAGGCTTTTGTATAATGTTAGGCAACTCTCTGATTTCATGGCGCTCCAAAAAACAACCCACTGTGTCTTTATCGTCAGCTGAAGCAGAATACAGAGCTATGCAACTTACCACTTGTGAAATAGTATGGATCATTGGATTACTTAAAGATTTTGGTTTTTACATGAAGCGTCCAGCATTACTCCATTGTGACAATGAAGCCGCAGAGAAGATTGCAGCAAACCCTATATTTCATGAGCGCATAAAGCACATTGAAGTTGAATGTCATTATGTCAGAGAAAAGCTTCAACAAGGAATCATTACGACACGACATGTACCAACCAAGGAACAACCTGCTGACCTACTCACTAAGGCACTCAACAGTAAACAACATTGGCATCTTCTCTCCAAGCTCGGAGTATTTGATTTATTCAAATCTCCAGCTTGAGGGGGAGTGTTAATAGACAGCTGCCTCACCTAATACATTACCATATTAGTGCCTGTGATTAGGCACAATATCATTGTAATTATTGTAAATATTTGGTTTACCTTTCCTAGGCTAGGCTATGTCTCTATAAATGTATAGCAATCATTGTAAAGTACATCACAGCAATAGAGAAATCCTTCATGCTCCCTCGCAGTTTCTTAGTTTCTTACATCATTATTCAGCAGAACCAGCTGAACTTCTCTTCGGTGGAAAGTTTACTGGTGTAAAGGGCCTCCCTGTGGTCTTTGACAGTGGAAGTTCTTACACTTACTTCAATTCCCAAGCTTATCAAGCCACAGTCAATCTGGTGAGAAAGAACCGAAGAAAGTGCATTCTTCTATAAGTTGTTCTTATATGCGAAAATTGACAAGTGATCCATGTCTTAGATAAAAAAAGAACTAAATGGAAAGCCCTTAAAAGATGCTGCAGAGGACAAATCACTCCCAATCTGCTGGAAAGGCACAAAACCCTTTAAATCTCTCGGTGACGTCAAGAAGTACTTCAAGCCTCTCGCATTGAGCTTTACAAATGCCAAGAATGCTCAGCTGCCCTTGCCACCTGAAGGTTATTTGATTACCACGGTAAGCACTTCACACCTGCTCCGTTTTCTTTCATTTCTCACTTCTTTTATTGCCATCAAAATAGTGAGAGAGAAAAATATCTGTTTCAGAAAGATGGCAATGTGTGCTTGGGAATTTTGAACGGCACCGAAATAGGACTCGAAAATGTTAACCTGATTGGAGGTAAGAGATCTTTGGAGAGCAAAAAATGTCGTTGGATGAAATATTATACGAACGGATATTTTGCTACAATTTCCACTTACAAACTTTTTCGTTGCTCAGATATTTCTTTGCAAGATAGAATGGTGATTTATGACAACGAAAAGCAGCAGATTGGATGGACTCCTGCAAATTGTGATAGGCTTCCCAAGTCCTGAACCATACTCTTGTTACTTTCTTCCTTTACCATGATTCTACCCAGAGCTTTCTCACAGGGAATTTTTTTCTCCTGTTTATTAACAGCGTGGATCGTGATTGTACTGGAGATTTTTCGCAGCCTTATCCCGCCAATTGGATTGACTTTGGGGCAACTCATGATTCCAGAGAAGATTTGTAAGCTTGTTCGAAGGAGCTCCAAAAAAAATGGTCAAGGCCAAAGTAGTAGGAGTTTATTTGATATACTCGAGGCATAGCATTTGTTTTGTCATAAGAGATTCACAGGATTCCTTTTCTTGGCACTATAAATCTACAAGGTAGGAAATGTAAATGGGACTTCCCTTAGAGAAACTAAGTGAACTTCAACTTTTACAAAACCCGAACAAGACTTATCTGTACCCAATTAGTATTTTGCAGTTAAAAGGTTTACATCTTTTTGACTAATAAAGTTATATCATAAAAAGACAGCAGATTGCAAATTCAAAGTGTGATATCGTTCATTGAAAAGTCATTTGGTAAAATAAAAATGAAAAAATTATGTTTTAATTCATATGAAAGCAAAATCATTCAATTTACTCGAGACAAATTAAGCAGATGCCATAACGCAACATATAAATTAATAAGGAACATAATTGACCATTACTTTTAATTTACCAGCGAACAAATTGATAGTTAGTTAGGTGCAATGACAAGGACTTTGGTTGTTTCAACTTCTTTTAAAAATACGTATACTACTCAAGTGTCTCCAGGAGTATGCATATTACAAGGAAAAGAATGTTCTAAAAGCTTGTCTTCGATATCCTTACCTTTCCGACATGAAACTCGTTTGAAGCCATATCTTTTAGTCTACTATTGCAGGTTATTTTATCTGCCATTAATGCATCAAACTACATCTCCATTTCATAAAAGAACTTTGGAAGAGGACTAATCTTGAAGACGATGAACTCCATCTGTGGAAAAGCCCTATTTAGGTGTTCGTCTCAGGATGCCATAAGCCATGGTTTGAATTCTGCACGGTCAAAATGACTAATACCAGTCCATGAACAGGTAGAATCATAGTAGAAAAGCGACAGCCGGAATTCAACAGACAGTTTCTGGATGAGGTAAAGAATTAGCCAGAAGCTAACCATAAGGTTGTTGGTGTGCATAGTAACATTTCTTTCAGTGAAAATAGCTCTCTTGAGTGAATTTTCCATTGGCAACATCGATCATAAGTTGGTAACCATGCTTTTTGATCTTCCTTCTAATTCTAATTAGTAACATACAAAAAGCTTAATCATTAAATAGTACTCATCAAACCAATATTCAAGCCAAGGCAAAGACAAGTCAATATGCCCAAATGTTTCCTTCACATGTGACGAGGCTTTTATAGTTTTCAAACGTTCAGTATGTGGTGAAAAAATGACCTCAAACACGCTAAGATAACGTAACCTTACCACAAAAGCAATCGAATCAATTACCTTTGCAACTCCTATCTTTGTTAAAGCCTTAACATGAAGGTCTGAGTTAAATTTTTAGATGACATGTAACAAAAACAGATCCTACAAGTTGATAGCCGACTCCTTGAAGAATCATAAGATGTGTTTAATAACCAAGTGAAACAATAGACAAGACAATTGATTAGATCAGTGCAGGATCAATTTCTAACTCAATACTTAGTAGAATAAGACAAAACTTGAACTTAATATAAACTAGACAAGACAAGGAAGAAATCTGGGCTAGAAACATGAAATTTTATTAAGTATAGAAAAAGTTACAAGTACTCAAAATTGACACAAAAATTATTTTGTTTTGAGTTTCTATAGAAATTGTATTCTCTCATATGTTTTCTAGTACAAACTTCTAATTTATAGACAAATATTGAACACTAAAGATATTATATTTTATCTTCAAGAGATTTTTAAGTTATTTTACAATTGTTTTCGCATAAATAAAATGAGTACAAGACAATATACAACTTAATGTCAGATTCTGCAAGTTTAAGCTTGGTTGTCGCCTCCACCTATTGTTGCATCCGTTTTTTGACTTCAAAGTTTTATCTTCTTATCTTCTTAGTTGTTTGATAATGATGGACTACCAACAATAAAGACATCAATGGACAAATAAGTGGATGTTTGTTTGTGAGTGTACATGCACTTGTATGTGTGTAAATAAATAGAAAATGCATAGACAAGAATTCAAACTCTTATCTTATTATCTTCTTATCTTCTTATCTTCTTATCTTCTTAGTTGTTTGATAAGGATGGATTACCAATAATTAAGGCATCAATGGACAAATAGGTGGATGTTCATTTGTGAGTGTGCATGCATGCGTGTGTGTGAGAGAGATTTAGAGAGAGAGAGTATATAGAGTTCATCAAAAGACTAGAAAGAAAAAGAAAAGGAAAAAGAAATGAAATGATAAGTGAATAAACCAAAAACACATATACAAGAATTCAATGTTATATATAGTCCGGAATAAAATTACTATGCTAAGATTTAAAAACTGAACATAGCGGTAAACAGCTAAGCCTCCCCATTACCATCTTGGACACATACAAAATTGTTAAACCTAGGAAATAGCCAAGGCACAAAAGGAAAAGGAGAAAAAGATGCCTTAACATATATTTAGTCCGGTAATGAAACATCAATCTTGCAGCAAACAGTTGCATATAATTCACAATTTATCAATTATGAGAAATTCTATGTCCAACCCACACCAAAGCCGCACACAACAAGCTCCTCGAAACTTTTGCCTGTAACAACCATACCTTCAATTTTGAAACAAGGTTTTCCAGTTCTTTGCATCTTCTCCTTTCTTTCAGATAGCTAGCTTGTAATTCTTCCAATGTACTCATCTTAACATTTTCATAGAGGTCATCTTCTTTGAATGTTTGATTTGAACAACCATTAGCTTGAAGAAAACCATTCTTGACTCTGGTTTGCAATATATTTAGTGCATGCAACCCTTGAGATGCTATATTATCAGCACCATTGCCAGATAGCTCTAACTGTGCAACAAGCACCCACATATTTGCGAGCTCATTTTCCAGGTCTTTTTCACCCTCTTTGGCTTCATCAAGTCTTCTCTGTAGTTCACTTTCTACTTGATCTCTCTCAGAATGGTGAAGTCTTTTGAACATCTTCTTTTTGTTTTTCTTGGGTTAAGTTCCTTCTGAAACTCCTTAAAAAAGAACTTCATCTAATGGCTCTTCTGAGGTGTTCATCAGATTGAGAACTATTTGTGGTATTTTGCTTGGAACCATATAAACCATACATCTGACAACAGATAGATCTGCAGCAACCCTCACTGGCAGCAGCCAGGTCACCAGAAAGATTTGCATTTTCATACGAGAGTTTAGTTACTTCTTCAGCCAAGTTTCGGAGTTCAACAGCCACAGAAAGGGGCTGACTTTGTAATTTGATACTCAAATTTTGCTCTAATTTCCAGCTTTTTGCGGTTATTTCCTTGTATTATTCTAGAAAGGCAAATCCCAGACTAACTAATGAACTCAATACCAAACCTAACCACTTGATTCTACCGAATCATCAGTAAAACAAGGTCTCAGGTTATCTCACTGAAGTTAATTTTGATAGTATCCTCATCTTCAAACTGTGAACGGTAGCATCTGCCATATTCTTTCTTGTGAGATAAATAAATTATTATGTGAAACAATACTATCGTGTATTTTGAAACTTTTTTAATGCTATCATTTGGTTGTGTTTTTCTCTTTAATTTACTTAAAGGACTAGCATGTATTATTTCTATTAAGAGATTCATTATTTAATCTAAAAATTGACTTTAGAATTTAAAATTTTTATTATTTTATAAATAAAAATTTTAATATACTTTTTAGGAACATAATACTTATCTCCACATTTTAAAATGTTTTTTTGACCATGATAGTCAAATTATTAATGTTGCATCACATGGGCAATGTATAAACTCAAACTAATGAAAACCTAGAGTTGCAAAGGGAATCTTAGCTTTGATATTATGTTAATAGGTTCATTATTTACTACAAAAATCAACTTTAGGATTGGTAGAATTTATTATTTTATAAGAAATATTTTTTATATATTCTTTAATAATATAAAATTTATTACCCATGTCTTAACAATTTATATGATTGTTATACTCCATTCAACTCAAAAAGTATATAAACACCAGATGGGGTCATTGAGTTTGTGTTCCAAAGGATTTCATTGGCAGCACCGTCCAAACCAGCTTTAGAACAGGCTTGCATCTTAGAATCCTGGTATTACCCTCGCGGAAAGACTACAGAGAAAACCAAAGGAGGAAAATGGAAAAGGAAAGATGCCCTTTGTTTCTCTTTGCCTTTCCTGTCGTGTCATGCTGACCCCAAAAACTCTTTACTTTTGCTGGAAGCTTTCGTGACGACTATAAATATATTATTATCTCAATCAACAACCTAAACACCATGATGTCACACCGTTTACTTTTGCATGGCAAGAGAGATTAGGAATTGGTCGTAGTTTTAGTGCATGCATGACAGAAAACAGTTTCTTTGCTGAATACCCTTCAAGACTGATAGTAATGCATCGAATGGTGCTGCTGGTGCAGGGTCAGCTGGGCAGTGGGTACTTCTTAAGTAGGATTCCTAAAATTCAAAGATGCTCATCAGTAATTTAACCCCAGATGGTTAAAACCTGCAATGCGGACCTGGGTTTTGATTATTTAGTGCTAAGCTTTATTTTATTATTTACTTTTTTGATAATTAAGTTTGTTTTGTTTTGTTTTGTTTTTTAAATAAGACCTAAAGTTGAAATGTCCAAAACCCGATTGTTTTCGGTTAAGTATTAATGCTATTTAATAAATAATGAAGAAAGGAAAAAAGAAAACGCAAATTGTTTTGAGATTGAAATTAATGAACTTTTGAGTTTTAATTTACTCAGAACTAACTATCTAATCACATTATTTTTGTTACTTAACTCTCGTTTTGGTATGTGAGCACATCCATGTCAAAGACACAATGAATGAAATGGGTTCTAACCACTCCACGAAAAGATTAAAAGTAATTTGCATAGTTGAGATTAACAAAGAAGTTAAATTAATTAAGGGCTCCTAGAATTCAAAGATGCTCATCCGCAGTTTAATCATGTACCTTAAGACTTTTGTTTTGAAAAAAGGAACCCAATGACTGTGGGTAGGCCCGACACTGATAAACCTAACCCAATCGGATACAACCTATGAACATATATAATTGTAGGCCAATTAATGAGAGGAAAAAAAATAGTTGAGAAAAAAAAATATTTCTAAAGCAGCTTGTCCATCAAGTAATTGACCAACGACTTTGAAGAACTTAGACCAAGTCGAAACCAAGTGGCTAATCTGCCTGACGATTTTGCCATTCCAAAACTACAGCTCTCATTAAACATTTGAAGGGTGGTTTCGTCCTTTGGTCACAACCCCCTTGTTTCAAGCGCGGCTTCACTGGGAAACTTCTTCCATGAACCCTCTCTCTCTCTCTCTCTCTCTCTGTTTCTGCTTTTCTCTCTCTCTCTGAAATCTCTTTCCTTTAAACTTTCTGTGAGTCCCAAAAGCGCCATCTAGACAGGCCTGAAATTGTGATTTCTGATTGAGAAACACGTGGGAGTCCGCCACCTATATATATGTCATCAGCTTCGGCCTAGTGACCATACACGCCTGTGGACTCTCAGACTCCGCGGGCTTTCTTGCTCTGACCCCCTTTCTCTCTCGTCATCCAATACCTTCTGCTCTCGCTCTTGGCTTTTGATCCAAAAGCAACAAACTCTGACTGCGACGAGACAGAAAGCTTCAGAGATGGGTGAGAAAAGGCAGAGATTGATTGCATTGGTGGCCTTTTTCTCTTTGGGTCTGCTCGCGACTTTTCCTGCTGGCTGTTTCTCCGCTGCCAATCAGGCCTCCCTGACCAAGAAAAAGCCAGCCTCTACTCACTTTGGCTCCTCTTCTGTTTTTCCTGTTTACGGGAATGTCTATCCTAGCGGGTAGGAAGCTTGATTGTATTCTTAGAAGTTTTGGATGATAATGCTGTGGCTTTGATTTTTTTCTCTTACTTGAGCATTGTCTGATTCTTTAATCCTTTTTTTCCATGTGTTTGTTGGATGATGTGTTTTTTGAGTTTCGTGATTGTGTGATTTTTCTGACTTAGCTAAATCCTTTTAGAATATTTCCTTTCCTTTGTATGTGAAAAAGTTTCCGAAGAGTTGCAGAATTCCATTGTTTCATATCGAACCGCTCTGCATTCTTCTTTTATCATGTTGCTTCGGTTGTTGAATTTCTCGTCTTTTTAGGGTTCCTGGTTGTTTTTTGTTGTGCATAATCTGTTCAATGCTTGGCTTAAATCTTTGAAGCTGTTCTTCTATACTTTCTCTGAACTTGATGTCATCTCGATCTCCATGGAGAAGCAAATACCCATCTATATGATGTAATCTATCATCTGATTCATTTGATTCTCTTTTCACTTTCTAATTCCTTTGATGATTTTACTGTTCTTCGCCCAAATGTTTATGAGCTTTTATTGACTTGTTTTAAAGTATCTTCCAAATTCATATATCCACGCATGGCTATCAAGCACTTCTCTCTCCTATGAGGTGATGTGGTGTGGAAGCAGCCAATGCAGCTGGAAGGGTGTAAACGAAGCAACTTTTGAAGATTTAGCTAGGGTTTTACCTTCCGCCTGCTCTTCAAATGATATTAATTCATTTCATTTTTCCTTCAGATTCGACTTCTTGCATCAGACTTGTACTACACATTCCTTAGATGCATTAGATCATAACTTGATTTTGCATCTGTGTTTTTGTAGCCTGTCAAATGTGATACTGATGGAATTATCTTTTTCTTTCAATATCACAGTTACTACTATGTGAACCTCAAGATAGGCAATCCACCCATGGAGTATGACCTTGACATTGATTCTGGCAGTGACCTCACTTGGGTCCAATGCGATGCACCTTGTACTGGTTGCACTAAGGTTAATTTTCCTGTTGATTAGAATACTCTATTCATTCATTGGTCTAAGAATGTCCTGAACTGGTTTTCTTGTTTCTGTGTCCTTTGGCAGCCCCGTAATCGCCTTTATAAACCAAAGAACAATCTTGTGTATTGTCGTGATCCTTCCTGTGCAGCAATGCACTCACCAGGACACCCTGATTGCAAGAACCCAAATGAGCAGTGTGATTATGAAGTCCAATATGCAGATCAGGGTTCTTCTCTTGGTGTGCTCGTCAAGGATAACTTTCCCCTTCAGTTTTACAATGGCTCCAGCATCAGTCCCCGTTTGTCCTTTGGGTGGGTATCTTTCCTCTCCATCGAAATGGAAAAGAGATGAAATTTCAATAAGTTCATGTTTTGAAATCGATGCAAGTCTGAATGCTTTGATTTACTTTCTATATTGAAATGGAAGTTTATCAGCTCTTGGCGTGGCTTGAAATGTCATGAAATTTAAACATGTTTCTGGATTTTCTAGACAATAATGCATGGTTGCCATCATCTTTTCTGTTCCCCTCCAAGCAGGTGCGGGTATGACCAAAAGTACAGTGGATCACATTCTCCACCAGCCACAGCTGGAGTCCTGGGCCTCGGCAATGGCCAAGCAAGCATCGTTTCACAACTGCATAGTATAGGTCTTACAAGGAATGTGTTAGGCCACTGTTTAAGTGGGCGAGGGGGAGGGCTTTTGTTCTTTGGAGATGATTTTGTCCCTTCTTCAGGAATCGTATGGACTCCAATTTCAAGCAACTCGGCGTAAGTGCTCTTCAAGTTTTGCTCTTTCTCTTCTCGTGGACGATTTTTCTGCAATGTATGTAATCAATGATCACATTGGCGCTTCCTACTAATTTAGACTTGATCACTGTTCCAGGAAACATTATTCTGCAGGACCAGCTGAACTTCTTTTTGGTGGAAAGTCTACTGGTGTAAAGGGCCTCCCTGTGGTCTTTGACAGTGGAAGTTCTTACACTTACTTCAATTCCCAAGCTTATCAAGCCACAGTCAATCTGGTGAGAAAGAACCAGAGAAAGTGCATTCTTCTATAAGTTGTCCTTATACGCAAAACTGACCATTGATCCATGTCTCAGATAAAAAAAGAACTAAATGGAAAGCCTTTAAAAGATGCTACAGAGGACAAATCACTTTCAATCTGCTGGAAAGGCACAAAACCCTTTAAATCTCTCGGTGACGTCAAGAAGTACTTTAAGCCTCTCGCACTGAGCTTTACAAATGCCAAGAATGCTCAGCTGCCCTTGCCACCTGAAGGTTATTTGATTATCACGGTAAGCACTTCCACACTTCCTCCGTTCTTTTCTTTTACTTCTTTCTTCTTCTTTTTTGTCATTCCTTTCTTGCCATTAAAATAGCCAAAACAAAAATCTGTTTCAGAAAGATGGCAATGTGTGCTTGGGAATTTTGAACGGCGCCGAAGTAGGACTTGGAAATGTTAACGTGATTGGAGGTAAAAGATCTTTGGAGAATTAAAATGTTGTTGGATTAAATATTATACAAACGGATTTATTGCGACAATTTCCACTAACAAACTTCCTCGTTACTCAGACATCTCTTTGCAAGATAAAATGGTGATTTATGACAACGAAAAGCAGCAGATTGGATGGACTCCTGCAAATTGTGATAGACTTCCCAAGTCCTGAACCATACCCTCGTTACTTTCTTCCTTTTACCATGATTCTACGCAGAGCTTTCTTACAGGGAATTTTTTTTCTCCTGTTTACTAGCAGCATGGATCGTGATTATAATGGAGATTTTTCACAGCCTTATCCAGCCAATTGGATTGACTTTGGGGCAACTTATGATTCGGGAGAAGATTTGTAAGCTTGTTCTAAGGAGCTCCCAAAACAATGTAAAGGTCAAAGTAGTACGAATTTATTAGATATATTAGAGGCATAGCATTTGTTTTGTCGTAAGAGATTCACATAAGTTCCTTTTTGGCACTATAAATCTACAAGGTAGGAAAAGTAAATTGGACTATTCCTTACAGAAGGTAAGTGATACGAATGTCATGATACAAAAGGGATTCTTGTAATAAAGAATATGCAGGCCCCCATCTTTGCTACTCGTTAGCCACTCTTAACTTCAATTTCGGGATATATATATATCCGTCGATTGCCTCCTCAATAGCCAAGAAAGAACGGAAGTTGAGCGATTGACAAATCACTTCCACGACTACGCATTATACCTTATGCCTCCTTCGTACCTGTAGGATTCACAATATCAAATGTATCAGATAAGAGAAAATTCTTCTCGAAAGGAGAACAGCGTAAAGCATTTTAAGGGAAAACGATCCCATGCCTCTCCCAGCAGCACGATAAACCCTTCACCAGCCAAACTGGCCGACCTATTATACATACAATGCCGCTTTTTATACGTGCAAGAAAGGCTTACTAAATTCCCCCTATTTGCAAACACAAAGGATTCTCCTTTCCTAGTGAATTTAGTTGTACTCAAGTATACATATTTACAGACATTCCAGTGGGAAGGTTCTGCAAATGTGAGCAGAAAGTGATTGCTGCAATCCAACTTTCCGTGATTTATGTCTTTATTTTATATTTCAAATAACAGATGGCTTATCTGAATTCATCCTCTATTCCATACCCATCTCCGTCCATTCACAATCATATATGAATGAAGTAACTCACTTCTGTGATTACCATTAACTTTTAACTCTTGCAAAAACCCGTACAAGACTTATCAGTATCCAACAAATAATTTGCAGTTAAAAGATTTACATCTTTTTGACTAATAAAGTTGTGTAATAAAAAGACCGTAGACTGCAAGTTCAAAAATGTGATATCGTTCACTGAAAAGTCATATGTTAAAACAAAAACGAAAAAGTCATGTTCTAATTCATATGGAAGCAAAAACGTTAGTTTACTCAAGAGATAGGTTGACAGATGCCATAACACAGCATATAAACTAATCAGCAACATAATTGACCATTACTTTTAATTTATGAGCCAACAAATTGATATTTAGTTAGGTGCAATGACAAGGACTTTGGGTATTTCAACTTCTTTTAAAAGTACCTATACTAGTGAAGTGTCGCCAGGACGCATATGACAAGGAAAAGAATGCTCTATCTAAAAGCTTATACTCAATATCCTTATCTTTCCGACATGAAACGCGTTTGAAGCCATATCTTTTTGTCCACTATTGCAGGTTATTTTATTGGCAAATAATGCATCAAACTACATCTCCATTTCATAAAATAACTTTGGAAGAAGACTAACCTTAATGACGATGAACTCCGTCTGTGGAAAAGCCCAATTTAAGGGTTCATCTCAGGATGCCACAAGCCATGGTTTGAATTCTGCTCAATCATGACACAGTACTCATCAAACCAATATTCAAGCCAAAACAAAGACAAATCAACAGGCCCACATGTTTCCGTCGTATGCGATGAGGCTTTTATAGTTTTCAAGCATTCAGTATGTGGTGCAAAAATGACCTCAAACACGCTAAGATATAGCAAGCTCACCAGAAAGCAATCAAAACAATTACCTTTGCAAGGCATATCTTTGTTAAGGCCTCAACATGAAGGTTCTGCAGTTCTTCAAGAGCAGTAATGTCCAGGCCAGCAATATCTTCACTCTGACAAAATCCATGTGAGTTAAACTTTTAGATGACATGTAACAAAAACAGATCCTACAAGCTGAAGAATCATAAAATGTATTAAAGAACCAAGTGAAACAACAGAAAAGACAATTGATCAGACCAGGACAACAGTGGGTAGATAGGTGGATGTTCACATGTGCGTGCGTGCATGTGTGTGAAAGAGAGAGGGAGAAAGTATACAAAATTCATCAGAAGACTGGAAAGAAAAAGAAAATGAAAATATAAGTAAATAAAAAGAAACCACAGAGACAGGAATTCAATGTTAAATATAATCTAGAACAAAAACGCTATGCCAAGATTTAAAAATTGAACATAGCAGTAAACAACTAAGGCTCCCCATACCATCTTGGATACATACGAAATGGTTAAACCTAGGAAATAGCCTGGGCACAAAAGGAAAAAAAGAAAAAGATGCCTTGACATATATTTATTCTGGTAATGGAACAAGCAGCAAACTGTTGCATATAATTCACAATTTATCAATTATAAGAAATTCAATGTTCAAGCTACACCAAAGCCGCACACACCAAGCTTCTCGATACTTTTTCCTATAACAACCATACCTTCAATTTTGAAACAATGTTTTCCAGTTCTTGGCATCTCCTCCTTTCTTTCAGATAGCGAGCTTGTAATTCTTCCAATGTACTCATCTTAACATTTTCATAGAGGTCATCTTCTTTGAATGTTTGATTTGAGTTACCACTAGCTTGAAGAACGACATTCTTGACTCTGGTTTGCAATATATTTAGTGCATGCAACCCTTTAGATGCTAAATCATCACCACTATTGCCAGATAGCTCTAACTGTGCAACAAGCACCCACATATTTGCGAGCTCATTTTCCAGGTCTTTTTCACGCTGTTTAGCTTCGTCAAGTCTTCTCTGTAGTTCGCTTTCTACTTGATCTCTCTCAGATAGTGCAGTCTTTAGAACAGCTTCTTTTTGTTTTCTTGCGTCAAGTTCCTTCTGAAACTCCTCAAACGAAACTCCATCTAATGGCTCTCTGGGGTGTTCATCGGGTTGAGAACTATTTGTGGTATTTTGCTTGGAACCATATAAACCAGACGTCTGACAACAGATAGATCTGCAGTGACCCTCTCTGGCAGCAGCCAGGTCACCAGAAAGCTTTGCATTTTCATACGAGAGTTTAGTTACTTCTTCAGCCAAGTTTCGGAGTTCAATAGCTGCAGCCCCCGCCAACTCTTTCGCATATGAAGCTTCTTCTGCGAGTTTTTGAGTCTGAATTTCTAGCCCATCCTTCTCTTCAGTCAATCTCACCTTATCTTGCTTCAAATTCTCTATCTCAGCAGCCTAAGATAAAATAATTAAAGTGCATCAATAGAAGAATTTAAATGACAATATTATACTTACAGAGATGGCATAATGATTTCCTATTGCAGAATTTGCCAAACAGGGAAAAGAAAGGGGTGACCTGCATATGGAGTTGGTTATTCAAATCATTGCTGCACTCTTTGTAGTCCTCGAGTGAATATATTCTATTCAAACTCATGACACTTGTTGGAGTATGTTCATCAACTAAATTTTCTTCACATAAGCCCAATTGTCTGTCCTTTTCATCTTTCCTTTCCGACAGCTGTTCAGAACATGGCTTGAAAGTGGGAGGCCCAGCATCAGCAATATGTTGTAAATCGCAAGTGCCATTATCTGATAATGAGTTGATCTGCCGCCTTAGTAGAAGAATTGTCTCTTGCAACTCAGCATTCTCTGAGACCTAGCAATAGTAAGACAACATAAAACATTAAAATTGTACATAGCAGAGATGGATCTCAGAGCTTTTGAATTTTACCTTCATCTGTAGCTGCTCCTGAAGTATCCTGTTGTCTGCTGATTTAATCTTGGTTGCTCATCCCAAGACAAAGTTCAAATTAGTAAAATATTTTCAGAGCTTAAAATTAAAATGTCATTTTTTTCAAGTACGAAATTCGTAGGATAACAAACCTCGAGTTCAAACGTTTTTTCATTTAGCTGAGAAGCAAGCTTTGACAGAACCTGCATGGAAGTGCACTTGATCCATTAGAAAAGATAACATTGTGCCAAGAATATGCTACCCCCAAAAACACATTAAAATTTGGATGCGGTGGTCATGGTAATTGTTCTAGCATGATGATGCAGATTTCCCCATCTTATACGAACTTTCTTCTCCTCCTTCCTCTGCCCCAAAATGTTTGTCTCTCTTATAAGTTCAAGTCACAGATTTCAACCATTTCTCCCAACATCACAATAAAACAAGAGTTCCTTTCTTTTATTTTAAAAATTTAGGTTCAACTGTGAAAGCATATACAGCAATTTTGGGGTTGATGTTGTTGTTGTAATTTTGAAAAATATAGAATTGAGAAGTGTTGATTTTCTAAAAGGGGATCTGGCGGGCACATAAAATCATTTTTCATGGTTACTGACTAGGAAACCAGTCATCAAATTTTATTTAACATCCAAGCAGGAAACAAGTTAGCAAGACCAAATTGGCTTACTTAATAGAGGGGCCTGCAATGAACTGAGACTGAGTTTGACTACATGGCAAGTAAAGTATCCCAACACCTAGACGTGGACTGCATAGAATGTCAAGCCTATACTAAACTATAATATACATGGAAAGTAAAGCATGACTTGCAATTTTGTGGTTGACGTTGTTGTTGCAATTTCTGTTTCAGTTACTTTTATCATTTGTATCATTTTCGTTGTACAGCCCTGTAAGTGACATCATATGCTCAATCTAATTGACTTACAACCTTGAAAGCAATAATCTGCCCTAAAACCCAAGTCCCATACATGTTTTCCACCAACTTCAATTGATTTAAATTGCATGCAAAAGTGAATAAATTTTCAAAATTTAATAGGAAAAAACAATTTTTAACACCTTTCATAATAGTTCAATTAAATGATAGCTTAAAGTGCCCAGAAAAGCAAGGACAGAAGAATGCCTAACAGTATTGTTCACTGACTTAGTGCAATAGCAAGCTTTTATGAGATTAAACCATTGCCTTAAACACCAAACTCCACTAATTTTTGTCTTTAGCAATTGCATTTAAAGCTAAACCAGTCTCTTGCATCACTGAAATTCTACCTGTATCACTTAGCGTGTAGTTACCTGAGACTTCTCGACACTGTTTGCTGTGTGTGGAGTCATCTCAATAGATCCAATCATACGTTGCTCCAAAACACGTATTTGTCGCTTCTTTTCTCTGATTTCACTCTTTAACTTTTGCATTTGTTCCTAAGATAAACAATATGACCATAAGAAGAGCCAAACAGGAAACTGGTTGAATTTGTTCTCAATTAGAAAAAGACAAGAGCACCTCACCATTAGTTGTAAATCACCAGGGTAGCTAGCTGCTTGCTCTGAGAGTCTTTTCAAAGAACTCGTACATAATGCCACCTCCCCAGCCAACATTTTGACTTGCTCATGAAGAAGATCCATTTGGTCAGTAATAGTGGTCCCACTCTGTCAAGAATTCATTGAACAATGTCCTGTTAAAATTATAAATTCACCCACTAGCTAAGAGCCATTACATGCACTAATTTTTAAGACAGAAAACCTCCTGCTCACATGTGTTAATTTTTTGAAAGTCTGCAACCCAACAAATACCGTCAAATGGTACCGGAGAAACCTTGGTTTAGATATAATATTGAAAGTGCCAACAGACAATTGCCATGACCCATGACATAAGTGCCACAAGTTATGAAGCATGCATAGCACTTCATCAACTTCGGCATTTTCAAAAAGCTCATCAAAAACACTGAGCAGATGTCGAGAGAGAAAGACAGTTGTATGCCTGCCATGCTGCATTGTAATTTTGATAAAGGTTGAAATCAATAATGACACGAAGTAAACCCCATTTGTTAGAAGAGCTTCCATTGAGTCAGGAATACCCTTAGAAGCCAGATTTGATTTTCCTTGATATTAACATAATAAAACAAATGATCCTCAAAGATGCTTAATTTTTAATACTTTGAAACGAAATTGGAGTAGTTTCCCCTTTATTCCTTTTCCATCATGGATAACAACAAACAGTTATCACTACAAGATGAAAAAATCGATTTTATAGAAATCCTTCAATTTCCCAACCCAATCACTTCAAGACCACACCGAGAAACACTTGTTCTGTACACAATTTAGCTAGTAACAATTAGTTGACTTACTTGAGCCAAACTATTATGCAACTTTTGCCATTAGTCTTTAAGGTAGTCACAGCAAAATAACTCTGCCATAATGTCAATTCAAGAGTTCAGCACACCTACGAATCCTCCAAATTTTTAACAGCTTTCAGTAGGGAACAAAATAACATGAATGTTTTACTTTTTGGAAACAAACCAGGAAAAAGAAAAGAAGTGGATATTACAATCCATATGACTTGATATTTTCTAAGCAATAATCTTTTCTAAGCATTGACAGCTAAAGTGTAAAATGACCGCAATATTTACAAAGATACTCATGAAAGCAAACTTAACAAGGATGCAGAAAAAAAATCAAACCATAAACATTCAAGCGAACAGAACTTTTTTGTTCAACTCACTCAAGCAAGCTTTGATAGACACTTAAACAGTTAGGCAGGTACACAAAAGCAAAACGCAGGCCACATTTGTTGCTACTTTTATTGGCAACGGTATGCTGAACTATCTTAATTAGGAATAGAACTTGATCCATGATTTTGTGATGCAATCCCATAAGTAATGGTAATGTTCCTATGGGCACTTCTATATATATTAAGAAAGCATAATGAGGCAGAGTTCAGAATTCCTCTCACCGGTGGCAGATGGCGACCTCCAATACTTGCACTAAACAAGTCACCTGCTTGGGTTACCTCTGGAAATGAGTCAACAACAGCAGATTCATCTCCCCTTCTATTGACTGATTTTCTCCTCCCATCCTTCGTATCATTATAGATGACTCTATTTTGAGATGACTTTGAATAAGATGCAGGCGACACACTAGCAGATTTTTCACTATCAGAACTTGGTGAGAATCCTACCTGATTCTCAGGCTTCTGCATGGGAAAATATTAAAGCTTGGTTCATTGAAATCAATCGTTCAGGGATGACTCCACAGCTTCTAGGAATAAAATGTTATTTATGCCAAATAACCTCCCCAGCTTCTAAGAATGAAATATTATATGTGATGGCACAGCAGAAGCACAAGAAAGAAAGAAAAGGAAAAAAAAAAAAAAAACGTTGCTTTGGCAGAGCATATCAGGTCAAGGACATGAGAACAGAATCCCAAAACAATCCTGGTGCCGACACTCACACAGAGCCAGCACGCACAAGGAGCCTACCAATTTGTGCTCTGCACTAGATTGGTGGTGCCTGCTTGTTATGCAAGACACGCTATGCTTGGAGGCTGATCTTCGCATCAGTAATTGCTGCTAGCATTTTTCTTTCAACTTTTTGGTGCAAACCATGATCCACAAGTAATAAATTTTGAATCTACCATCTTCAAATCCTTAGATACTATTTCTCTTATCAAGTTATTAAAAGTTCAAATCCCCAAGAACTGCATTGGAGAAAGTTCGTTGTTCAGCAGGCATTAAAATTCTTGCAAGCTACAGAATAACATTTACTTCATTTGGGCCTTTTTCCAGACACTTCAAGAACAGAAAAACTAGTTGTTCATTGGAAAAATACAATACTTCCTTGCATCTATTCCCCAAATTCAACAGGTTTATGTAGATATTGACAATAAGGAAGGTCAGTCAACATAGTCACAATAGATTCGCTTTACATGTTATAAATTACTCATTCACAGCAGCAACAGTAGTAGTAGGACAAGAGGTATAAATTCCAAATCCCGAGTCTCTTAGCAGGCAGGCAGGCAGGCAGGCAGATTCTAACATAGAAAATCACAACCAACGGGCTAAATGAGAACTGAATTATCAACCCTTCCTACTGATTAGAAAAGCTATTATAAACAAGGGAGAATGCCAATTTATCATAGGGTACAAAGATGAAGTGGACATGGCGATCAGGTCAACTTAAATTTTGCTCCATCTTCTGCTATTTGCAAGATGATCCATCCAAATAGAAGGTACATCTTAAGTCTTTAAAGCCTTCATTACAATTGATATAAAAAAATTAGAGAGAGAGAGAGAGAGAGAGGCGGAGAGAGGATTCACAGAAACAATTGAAGCACAATTCCTTGCCTTTGCTTGGTGTATAGTTGAAATGAACTATCACGATAATGACAGGAAAAAAATCTGAATTCCAACATCGAACTCCAAATGTTGGGATACTAATTCACTGAAAGTTAGGCTAATTGAGGCATGTTAACCAAAAAGCAATTATCAATAGACTAAGGTTATAATAGTGAGAGCTACATGGTTTGTCTAATTTACGCATACTAGTAAGAAGCTATAAAGGAAGAAGATTAAACAAACAGGCAAAAGGGAGTCTCAACTTAACAAGGGAAGCACAAAAGTCGAGGCACCAATTAAATCAGATGTTTTGTCCTATTTAAAAACCACCATAAACAAATCAAAATCCACATTTAAAGAACTGGCCAAAAGGAATTGAGGAACTTACTTTTAGTTTAAACCAGCCAAGCATTCCATGCCTTCTGTTCCTTTTATAATCTTTAACCACCTCATCAATATTAGGGACATCAACCTTTCCTTCCATTGAAATCACATCATCATCAACCACGTACTCTCGTTTTCTATCTGGCAAATATGCTAGCTGCATAAACAATGGATTAAGAATGAAGTCGAAATTTACTTTGGTTTGCAACTTAAAAAGGTTTGCATAAAGAAACAAACTATTAACAAAATACATTTTGTACATCCAAAGGCCATCTATGTAGCTGGACCATCAAGGAACTGATTGCCAAACAAACCAAGCTTAAAATAGCCTAATTACCTACCTCATCTTCCCCAAAAGAATGCCTCCGTCTATGGACAGCCTTTTCAGGAACACTTGATGGAATAGTATTCTTCGTAGAAACCAAGATTAGTTTAGTTAATCGCTGAATTCTTCCCATCAAAGCAGCCTTGGCCTCTTCCTCCTCTTCCAATCTTGACTGCAGTTTTACTTGACCCGCTTCCAGCTTTGGCATCAGTATACCATAAATGTTAGAAATAAACAACAAAATCCACACAATTAAGTTTAACAACTCTATGTCCAAAGAACAAATATTAATTATTTTTGAAAGCGGCCAAAAGAAGGCATGAGTGAGGTAACAGTAACACTTATGCAAAATCTAGAACAGGACCTCAAACTAAAATTACTATATTGTGCATGCCAACTAGTTACAACCATGGTAGAGCTAACAAGAATGCTGTCTAATATTTATTACTATTTCGCAAAAATTTAATAAAATGCTTGTTAACAATTATTACTATGTTCCATCACATAGCGACACAAACCTGAAGCTTCAGATTAACCAGATCTTCCTGACTAGATGAAGCCACATTCGGATTTTGTATCATGCCATACTTTAGCCGCTGAAGCTCCTGCTTTAAACTGGAAATTTCCTTCTGATACTTCTTAATGAGAGATTTCTCATCCATGATCTAAGAGAAGCAAATTAAGCAGAAAGAATGATATCAAATAACCTCCAGTGGACAATTCTTAATCGGTGATATTTAGCATAAAGAGTGAGTTTCAAATTCACCTTATTTTGAGAAGCCTTAAGTTCCACACGCTTACTGCGATGTGCAAACTTCAGTGTGTTGTGTGTCTCCTCGCTATTACTAGAGGCAGGAGTCACAGTGCATATAAGCTACAACAACATACAAGATCATCTTGCACAATTAGTAAGTCCAAACCTGAACATGAAACATGAATACTAGATATTTAAATTGCAGTATAAAACTCACAGAGATCCGTCCATGGCCACCAAGGGATGACTGCAACAAACGGGTAAGTTTTGAATCTCGATAGGGAATATGAGCTGCCTTTCCGTCAGTTAGTTTAGAAATCACCTGCAACAAGAGATTACATTTCGGGCTTTTGCCTTGAAAAAAGGGAAAAAAATCATTTTATGGAGACAGTACAAAATGATAGAGTCCCATTAATTACCATATAGTATATGATTTTACAATTCAAGGAAACATTAATTTGAATTTATCACTTCTCATAGAATTGAACTTTTATGATGATTGATGATTCAACATAATGTCATAAAAATGATTTTAAGTTTGACACTTAGCTTCATAGTTTGTTTATATTTTCAGTAAAATATTTCAGGTGTTGGATTTCAATAGCTGAATGGGAATTTGATCTCACAATTTTATCCTCTATCATTAATTCAAACTTAAAATTAATTAATTTCACAAGAAACAAATAAAAAATTAGGAGACATGACCCCTCCTTGCACTAAATGTGCGGTCATCCATTGTTACTTCTACTATGAACATTCTTGTAAATTAATTCCAACTACTTTTATCATGTTGTGACACTAGACAAACCAAATTCATCTATGGTGAGGGAAGAAATGCGACTACTACTATTTTCTCATTCTTCAAAAGCCAGCTCAATCCCTTCATAGTTTTCAATCATATTGCAGTACTTGATGTGGCCAAAGCATCTATAATGATGGGGGTAAATGCAATTACAACTACTATAATTATTTTTCCCAGTTCATTCTGCCCCACAGTTCTCCATCATTTTGTAGCAGCAGATGTGCCCGAACCATGCCCATCTGCACTGAAGGGAGGAAATGCCACGCAACCACAACAGTAACTACAGCTATTAGTAGCAATATTATCATTATCCCACCTTTTTGTAGTTCTCAATTACAGATTGGTAGGATGTGGCTGCACAATGAAAGATAAGGGATGCAAATACATGGAAATAATTTCAAGTAAGAGAACATTCTCAAATCATTCTTTGTTTTGTAGAAACTTTTCCGGCAGAAAGCAGGCAAGAGCAAAAGAATGCATCATGTTAACAAGGGATTCATTAAAGGCTGTGGAACATATTACATACAGAAAGACAAAACAAGGCACAAATTAGCAATATCTTACAGTCCCAAGAGTTAGTAAGCTCTTATTGATGTATGAACCCTCTTTTCTTCGCAATCCAATTGTCTCAGTTTTAGAACTTTCAGATCCTGCAAGATCAATTAAGTGCTGCATTTTTGATGCTTGAGTTAATAAAAGGTTCAGATCCCCTATTGCGGCAAATAGAATGTTAGAAATGTATTTAATACATCAGTCCACTTAGTAGTCAGATCAACCATAAATCTATTGGCACCTCAAATTTAAATGACAAAATGAGTACGATATTACCAACTGGGACAAGTTCACATCTTCTTCACCGGTAATTTCACCACGTGGACTGCTTTCAATAGTCTGATAAAACATTACAACAGAATATCAATCTCTTTATATAAGCAATAAGCGTTTACCAGAATACATATCAGAGTATGAAACTATGGATGGGAGAAAAGCAAAGAAATGGGTATATATGTATGTCTGTACATATGTATATTTGTCTACATTCATTTTGGAGTAACACAAAAATGAGATTTTTAAGAATAAGAAGCTGGCAAGAAAGCTGGCTTGCTCAAAGACATATAACCTCATAGCTTAACAAACAAATTCCAATTTTCTCAGAAGTAGTCAACATTATGTATAGTTGCTGTGAACCACAACAGAAATGAGCAGGCTTCAAATAAAATGCATTTGGAGAGCTTGCTCTTACTTGATTTAAGGCTTATTTCTACTTTTTTTTTCTTTAATTAGTTAAGTTACTAGATGAGTAACTCCAGGGGATTCAGATTCATCTGTCTAGTTATCAGTGTCTCACAAGGTATTGTGGACTTCAAGATTCAACCAGTATAAATTTATCTTAGCACCACAAGTGTGGATATAGTTTAACAATCAGCCAGTCCTATAGTCATGCTGGGCAGAAATTTGTCCCATGTCTACCTCACCCAATCCCTTTCTTTTACCAAGAAGTAGAATCCCATATGAGAAACGTCATAGAATCAAAACTCTCAATCCTCCCCTTTCTCCTCCATGCAGTACACTACAACATATTTCCTCCACAACCTCAAGCTCAACACACTGCACCAGCTAAAGGTCACAATTCAATACTACTACTGAATATAAGGGGCAAAAGAAGCTACCAAGCATTTATCGCCAGAACATAATTGAACGCTAATGAAAGGATTCTACGTAAAGGGGGTAACTTTCTCTTACTGGTTCCTTCAAGCTGGGTTGTAGCTTCTAAAGACAATGCCAAAGATACAAAGCAGTGCAAATAGAAAATTTAAATCATATGGAAAATTAGACACAATTACCAAGGTAAATATTGTGTGGCTCCGACTGCTAAGTAGATTGAAATTATTAGATCCTACATGTCTGTGCTCTGCAATAACAGAATAGAAATCAAGAAGGTGCTCAAGTGCACACATAAGAAAACCTGATAAACATGAAAATGCTTGAAGTGAGAAAAGCTGCCATAAGAACCAAAAAAAAGAAACACATGAACAGGATAGATTGTTCATCAAGAAGGAAATCAAGAAAGCATGGTGAGAAAAGCAAAGATGTTAACAGTAACTGAAAAGTATGAAATCGAAGCGACAAGATGGCAGTAAAAGTATGGTTTTTAGTACCTTCCCCCGATGCTATCAAGGAAAGAGCGTGAGCAGGAGACAGAACAACTTCCTCTTTGATTCCCTCAACATAAGTTCCCTGCCCAAAAAGTATCACACATTCAAATAACAAGTGTCATTGATTTAGTAGACACATGGTGCAGATTAGCAAAAATCAAAGCTACAACTTATGAGATGACACTTGGATTACTAGACATATAGCTTTCTATTCGAATGCAGTCAAACCAGCCCACTTTCTATTCAACCCCAATCCAAGAGGGATCTTTACATATCCCATTGCCAAAGGCCATGGTCTAACTCATCCAGAGTTCTTCCAAGAATCCAAGGTCTATCTAAAGCAAGCTCGTTTATAATTTGTATCATCTAAAATATATTTTATATATATATAAAAGAATCCTCTATCCAATTTCTCTGATGAATCGACTACATTAAGCCCTATTTTTTTTTTTTTTCTACAATAAGCCCTGGCACCCAAAAACACAATCAGATATTAAATCTAAGCTATCACATATCAGTATCATTCCAGGCTTTTATATACATACATAGTTTAGGAGACCATTTAGGTGCCGGTTGTGTGAGTTTGGTTTTGATCATTTAAAAAAAAAAAAAAAAACCACTTAGGTAAGAGTATCATAGCCAAAAATAAATAATTCTTGAAAATGTTTTCATGTTTTCCTGTGTCATTGTAAAGAAAATAGGAAAGGATCCATAGAAGATGACAATTTTAACCATCCCACTTTACAAGAAGTACCTGAGCATCCTCTCGTATTCTTAGATTCTGCCCAGTTGGATCAAGCAAGTCATTAATGACCTGTAAGAAAGGGGACCCCAAACAACAAAAAAAGGGAACAAAAGGTGATAATCATGAAGACACAAAAACCATGTATTCAACTTATGTTGAGACTTCAGACCAACAAGCTTTGACCATAGTTCATCAATTCACAGAGAATTGTAAAGCAAATTCGACTTTGGCAACTTCATATTCTGGCAAAGTAAAAACAATGATACATGATTAAGCACGTAAAATTGGCAAATCATATCAACAATAACACCACTATAATGATTCATGTGAATATGCTTCGTTTTTTCCTTTCACGAGTAATGAAAAATGTTTATCCAAGAACATTTCATATTTGTTCTTCAGATGTTCTTAATGCAGAGGCCCCAAACAGTCTTAACTGGCCAACATGCTTGGAAAAATTTGACTACAGAGTTAAGTAGATTAAACATGAGGACTCCAGTTCAAGCAATGGTTAACAGTATGTCGTAACAAAACAAACAAACAGGTAAAATAAAAAATTTGAGGGTAACTTTTGGAAGCAAGAGATTTTTCACATTTGATCATAAAAGGTTTACAAATTAGACATCCGAAATTGTTTAGCCTAAAAAGACGATAGGAAGTCTACACCATGGCAAGGTGGAGCCCTTTTGGAACCAAGAGTTACTTCATTTAGCTGCTACTAAGTACTTTCTTTATTTCGCTTGAGGTTGTACACCACTGGCTCACTTCCATTAGAGTTTTCTTAGTCAAAAGTGTCAAGAGCAGTTTTGAGCTAGATCTAGGGAAGTGGTAAATGGATTTTTCCTTTTTTTCCTTCTCTCAAGCAAATAGAATTTTTATTCACCAACTTGCCAGGAACGGTATGTCTTGAACCACAGCTGTTCCTTGAGCATACAAGGCACTCCAAGACAAAACAATATACAAGATGTGCTCTCCATTTCCATACTTGATAATAATTAACTCTTTAGTAAAACTCCGAATAGTTGATAATTTAATGTCAATCATACTGCGTCTAAAAACAATTGAGCTGACTCTTTATATAGCTTTTTTCTTTTGGTCCTTCCAACCCAAACAATAATTCCATGCTTCCATGATGATATGTAATTTCCACCTATCAATTAGTTAAGAATTAAACACCTTCTCCCATGATATAATTGAAGTGTTATTTGTTGATGACATGTTCCCCAAGTCAAACAAACCAAACCTAGAAATATAAAGTAGGTAATAACAATATCCAGCCTCTTTCTCTCTCAATTTAATCTCAGCTCCAAAGATTCCAAGGCATGTGAAACCAACCCCCTAATGAAGAATATTTACAAATATAGCCATGAGAAGAGTAAAAAGAGTCACAAAGTTAAAAGGTTCTTATTGAAAAAGAAGAAAAAAAAGAACAATGCTGACCTCATTGTAAATTTCAAGATATGAGACTCGAAGAAGAAACTCATTCCCAGGCGTCTGAAGCATAATGAACACGATTTATTAAGCAAAAGAAATACAGATTGTTATTAAGATTACAATAAACTAACGATTACCTCTTGTATTATTCCAAAGACATCCTTCACTGCCAGGGGAATGATTCCAGGTGACTTTTGCTCCCCCTGAAATGCATAAAGAGATTTAAACATTAGTACTGTATACTTTACAAGCACTGAGAAATAGGATAAAACATGGCACTACGATTGAAGGATCTTGAACAACATATCTAACATATTTATACTATTTCCAACTACACACTGTGAGAACAACAATAACTAGCATAAAGGCCAATAGAAAGAACAAAACTACCAATCAAAAGCACCAAAAGAAGCCATGCCCTTATTCATAATTAAAAAAAAAAAGGTCAAGAACTTTTACTCAGTAATAGGGAGCTATTTGGCACAACAAAATTAAGGGTGTTTCTTGAAAAGTTTAAGAAGATTTTCTTGTAGTACTAACCATATATTCATTCATTCCTGTCAAGTTTGGCAATTCTTGTTAATTATGGAAGATACAGGAACCAGATAGGATAGTTTGGCAAATGAAAGAAAATGCCCCACTTTAAATACGCATTTGACTCTAAGACAAGCCCTCGTTTCACTCTAACTATAATTGAGACGGCCATGGTAAATTTTATCCCAAACTTGCTTTCATTCAATTATTTATCCTAGTATTGGGGGGAAACGGTTATCTAACTATGTAAGCCATCTCTTTCTCTCTTCTTTTCTCCACCATCTTGAGACCTTTGACCTTTGATAGCAAGACATGCATAACTATCACCACAAAACAAAGAAAGTTACTCATAATGGGAACACTAGCTTAATGGGAGAGTAGGCATCAACGTGATCTAGAGGCAGCCTCTGACTGCAGGACCTACAATCGGCGAAGAGCTGGCTCTCATGAAGTTCATGACAAGGTTAAACGATGGGCAGCACCTAACAGAATAAAGGATAGCCACATAGTAACTTACATGCATTGTGTGAGTCTTGCCACTACTAGTAACACCATAAGCAAACACTGTACCTGTACAAAGACAAATCCAACTATTAGCCAACCACCGAGTTGTACATCATCAAACAAACATTTCCAAAGTAAACTCACACAAGCAGGGAATGTAAGTTATTTTCCACTTAACACAAGCAAGGAATTGCATAAGCTGTAAATCACAACTTGTTCCAATTATGTTAGACCGCCAAGACCAGAATCTAGTTTCCCAGAATACCCAAAAATGAAGTAGAAAGTGTACGTGTAGGCCCTGCCAACCACTGTCAAAAAGGAAACGACCGTATTATTTTAGTACAAACACAACCCTCGGAACACTACATGATGTGCAACATAACATGATTTCACCATGTAACTATTCCAGCTGTTCATTCCACAGGCAACCCATTCCGAGTAATCACATCTACTCAAAGGTTGCCAGGTAAGCCATCCCACACAAAATGTGCTCCACAGTACACCAAAAGTTTAATTAATGCACAGCCAGGTAATTACCGTTGATCCCTCGCATAGCACCACTTACGACATGCCGCGCAGCAACATCGTAAACATGTCGCGTTGTTGTTGCCGGACCAAATACCCTATCTGCAGCATCCAAAATTTAAATTTTCAAAGGATACTACAAGAGACCACTTAACTCCAAGCAACTTCAAAAGAACAAAATAATATGCACCAAAGTGGCAAGTACAAAGCATGTTCTCTGAAACTTTTACAAGAAATGTGAGTCAAGCACAGGCCATATATATCTTTCCAAACTTAGAAATGATCAAAACAACGGTACTGACCGAAACCATACGCAATTGACGTATTGTACTCGTTCCGAACTGTATAATCCCCATCAGCGTACCACGCTATCTCATCTCCTTTGTTAAGCTCCCTCGCGCTGCTCAAAAGCCAAAGCCAAAAAGTTACAAAATTTTACCTCCGTGCATATTATGTGGCACCTCGGTTAACGACGCAATCACCAGTCTCCATCACCAAACCAAAAGAAGAGGAAGGAAAAAAGGAAATGAAAAGCAAAGCCAGCAAAGTACCTGAGGGGTCGAAACCTGACTGTCACCGTAACATTCTCCTTCGCCTTGTTTATATCGGGGAGGTCCAGCGTCTGAGTCGGCGGGCTTGGGCCCGGGCTCGAGGAGTTCGTCGGAGAAACGGGGGGCTTCGACGGTCGCCTGGACGACGTGGTGGAGGAGGGAGTCACTGGCCTTCCCGCCGGCTTGACTGCGGGAGGCGGCGGTTGCGTTGACTTCCGGGAGCGGAAGGGGGAGATGGATGACATGGACCTTTGAGACCTGGTTGAGCTAGTGCCGGACATTGGAACAAAGAAGGAAAGAGAGAGGCCTGAGAATCAGGAGAGATCATAGAGTTCACGTGCCGGTGAACAGAAATGCCGCCTTGTGTCAGTGCCGCTCCCTCCAAAACAATGTTGGCTTTTGATGCTATTGGTGCCTTTGAACTTGGCTCTTCCCCTGTACATTGTTTTCGACTTGTGCGGAATATCCAACGTAGCAATTGCTTTTGCATATGTTTGGTTTGATTTTAGGACCCAACCTTTGAGGAACCAAAAGAAATAAAAATAAAAAAATAAAAAATAAAAAACTTGGTCAAATTTGATTCTCCCAACTTAACCCTTGATTACACCTTTCGGCAGCAAATCAAAAAAAAAAATTAAAATAACATAACAAGGCCCTTGTCCCTCGAGCTTGAACTACAAATCTCCTTTTGGAAAGGCAAAAGAAGAAAACTCTTACAATTGTAATTCTATGGTTTAACCTTTCAATACATCTTTTGGCTGGAAGGAATAAACAAAACTTGGATAGGAGTTTACCAAATCTTTAACAACATTATTGAAGTTTTACCAGCGATGATCTTCTATCTCTAGGGTTGATATTTGGGTAACTTATTTGAACCAAGCTTGATATTACAGGGACACGTCATTTACAAAAAATAATCCATTTTGAATCATTTTTGGCGCCAAGTTCATAACACCTTGATATTGGATCAACCAAACTCCATTAAAAACAATTCATATCTAAAAAATGACTCCATGTTTTGCCACATAGTGGGACACGCACATATTGGAAAAAATTATCAGGTAAATTAGCAATAAAATCTTGGTGACTTGAAAAGTTACGTGATCTATTATTTAATCCAATATATTATACTTTACCAAATATTGTCTTAAAGTGTTTCTTCTTTGTGGAGGTGATTATTTTTTTATAAATAAATTTTTTAACATTAACTTGTATTTGAGCTATTGTTAATGTTTTGAGCCAACATCAAATGATTATTTTGAGCAACTATTGATAATCACCCAAAATTTATAACGGTTAAGAACAATAAATCATTTTAAAACCCAACTCAATCCCTCCTCTTGGATTGTCATCTTATCGACATGTATTAGACCCCCCATTTAGAATAGTGATTATGTTGGCCCCACAACAAACTCTTCCAAACTAAAATCCAAAACATCCAATTCCAATGTTATAAATGTCAATGTTCCAACTTGAATTACACACTCTCTTGTAATCTTCCACAAAAATACTAAAAATTAGAACCTTAGCGAACAAAAAAATAAAAAAAAAATGTATTACAAGGTGAGATATTAATAAGTTGAAGGATGCAATAAAAATAACAATTAGTATTAACATTAATTAATATATGAGATAAAAGCAACATGACATCACATAAAGTTCAAATCGAGCACAAATAAACGTACAAAATAAAGTATCAATAGATGAAATGGTGATACCACACAAATATTGACTAAAGTGACCAAAAGATATATACTAAAAGAAAGGTACATGCTATTATGACACTTTATCTCTTCTTTTAAAAATAGTGGAGCAAGAATAGTAACTTTACTTGTGTCAATAAAATATTGAAATCTTTATCAAACTAATGTTTTTGTAATTTTTTTCCCGTAGAAGCTTATATAAAGAACAACATGAATATTTTTGCCAAGCCATGGCAATTGCAATCCGTAAAAGATACATAAAATAAACAAATCATTATAAAGTTTAAAACAAATATCAAGACCATGGAGTGAGAAAATTTTCACTTGTCTTGTTTGAACATGGTTTTTATTCACCAAAGCATGATCTCCCTCATTTATCAACAAGACTAGTGAAGATTTGATAATCTTGCCTATTGAGGTGAATGAGAACTTAATTATTGAAAACAATCAAATGGTAATTAAAGATCTACAGGGCTACCCTAGAGAGTTGAAATTGTTCTTAAGTATAAGTCTTGCTTCTAGTGATATTAGGCCCTAGAGAGTTGAAATTGTTCTTAAGTATAAGTCTTGCTTCTAGTGATATTAGGTCTTGCCCTCTTATGCTCAAAACTTCCAATTACTCCTACAAAACATAATGCAAATTCTTAAATGTTAATATCCCCTATTAGTTTATAACAATCATTTATATTACATAGAAAAGTTAACAATACCTCAAAAGTTACATAATACTAAATTATTCTTTTAGTCAAGTGGAGATTTATAGGTTATAGTATTTTGTGACTTTGATTAAGATATATTTTATTTTTAACACACACACTTATGCATTGAATTTAGATAAAGAGGTCTTATACAATACTTACTCTTAACTAAACCAAATGCTTACCCACCTTTGATTGAAACATGTGTTCCATGATTAGACAATCCTTAATTGGGTATTACAACACGGTAGGACAATAAACATAATTTTTAAGTAAGGAATTAATACGATTTATAAGTAAGAAACAAACAAGATTTATAAGTTTTCTATTGAAGTTGAATATCAAAGAATAAGAACTATTACATATTCTTAAAGAACTGGAAGTGTTAACAACATTACGTGCTTGACTATACTGCGACAAGAAAGTTGCCATGCACATAATAGCAATTTTAGTATTATCATGAATGGACAAACATATAAAGAAAATCTTGCATAAGAGAGGGGCCCGGTTCTCAAATAAATATATAGTACGCAAACCCGGGACGAAATGCAATTCTTGGCGCCATAATACCTCCCCTCCCAAAAGCCCCGCTTTCTCGCCGACGCCATCTCTTGCACTGAAAAGAGTGGAGAGCGCAGCTAGAAAAGCGAAAGGCGACCTCCATTGACAGCGTCGATCATCATGGCCGAGGTGGCATTTCCCATGGACGTCGATGGCGGCGACCGCAACAATGATGGCAACCACTCACTCAAGGCTAACAACAATGGCAAGGGTAAAAACGTCGTTGTTGAGCCTCAAGCCATCCCCTGGGTGGAGAAGTACCGTCCTCAGTCCCTGGCCGACGTGGCCGCCCACCGTGACATTGTCGATACCAGTTGAGTAACCTCACTTTAACAATTTCATCTCGCTTCTTCTTCCTTAGGGTTTTTCTTCCTCTTAGTTTACCTTTTGGTTCCCGGGAAACTTGTTGAGAAAAGCTAAGAAATTGGGAGGCCTCGATTTCGAGGAATCGGATGGTCAAACTCCTAGCAAAGTCCATAAGGATTTCGGACCTTCAGTTTTCTTATCAATTAGTTAGGGTTTCTGATCAGTTTACGGTACTTGCCTGCCTGGACTCTCAGGAAATCGTTAGAAATGAAGGAATAGAGAAATTTGAAAGTTTAGAGGCGGTTGCCTAGCCTAACTCATTCCATGGTTTTGTTTCAACAGTTGTTTTGTTGCTTAGAAAATGTTGGAAAACAAAGGAAAGCAGATTACTTAAATTTTCTTGTTCTTTATTACATCCATTGCACAAGATATGAGGAAAGAGAAAAAAGGTGGGGGGTGTGGAGAGGAAGAGATAAGGAGCTTGAATTTCTATTTACGTATCCCGCAATCCTTCTTTTAATTCTTCTTCTATTATTGGTCTAAATAGTTGATAGGCTGACAAGCGAGAACAGATTGCCTCATCTCCTATTGTATGGGCCGCCTGGCACGGGAAAAACATCGACTATCCTCGCTGTGGCGCGCAAGCTTTATGGAGCTCAATATCACAATATGATTCTGGAGCTGAATGCGTCAGACGACAGGGGAATTGATGTCGTGCGACAACAGATACAAGATTTTGCTAGCACTCAGAGCTTCTCTTTTGGGTATTTTTACCTTCTACCAGTCACTTTCAGCATTTATGGGTCTGCTCCTCGTGGCATGGGTGCCGTATGGAATTGAGCATTCCATAATTTTTAAAAGGCCCCGAACTGGGTTTTAAGTTTTTGTTGCATCCTATGGCAGGGTATCGCTGCTGGTTTTTCCATGACCATTAGTTTTTTTTCGTTTATGCTTTAGTTTTGATGCCTTGTCTCACTTCGCAATTTCATAAGAGCAAAATGTCACCGGAAAAGGCACTTAAGTTAATTCCTAAAGAGCTTAAAGTTTTCCTTTTTACAGTTCAAAGTCATCCGTAAAGTTGGTCTTATTGGATGAGGCTGACGCCATGACAAAGGATGCTCAGTTTGCCTTGCGCAGAGGTATGACTTTTTGCTGTTGCATTCTGTATATCAATTTATTTTCTCCATGTCATTGTCCTCATACCTCACCTTTATTATGATTTATAGTGATTGAAAAATACACAAGAAACACTAGGTTTGCGCTTATTTGCAATCATGTCAACAAGATTATTCCGGCACTGCAGTCAAGATGTACTCGGTTTCGTTTTGCACCTCTGGAATCTTTTCATGTCACTGAGCGGCTCAAACATGTTATTGAAGCTGAAAAGTAAGTATATTATGTTTTGATGGTGAAGTACATTTATACCAAAATATTACTTGTCAACTAATTATAATGATAAAATAATCCTAGCAAGACAGAGGGGTTTTTTTGCTAATTTAATTTGAATTTTGCCTTTCTCACCTTTAGATTCTTACCTCCAGGATCGGGAATTTTCTAAATACACAACTTTAGTCAGATGCTTGTTATGTAAGAAAGGTGGCTTCTGTAACCATCCTGTTTTTCAGCATAAGAGTTTGGCTATCTGTAGTTTTACCTTTAATTCTCAATAGTTGATCTACTAGATCACGAAAGTTTGTCTTTGTATATGTCCCAAAAGCTATATTAGTAGAGAGATTGAGGATTTTCTTTGGTATTCAACTCAAATATGCTTGAAAAATTGGCTGAGGAAGGGATTGGGAATCATTTAAGCGCATTAACAGGAAAATTACCATTCACCTGGCTGATCTTTTCTATTTTTTGGTCATGCTTTAGTAATGTTACAAATTTGTAGATAAATGATGCTATAATGCTTCTGTTATGGTCATGGCATTAACAATGTTTTTACTGGATTAGGCTTGATGTACCTGAAACTGGATTAGCAGCACTTGTACGACTTAGCAATGGAGATATGAGAAAGGCGTTGAACATCTTGCAGGTTATATGACTTTTAATTTCCACTTACTTTGCTGTTAACTGATGCTATTGGTGTTGCCATTTTGAATGTGCTATTTATTTTATTTTATTTATATTTAGAAGCTGCTGGGGAAGGGGGTGTATTATACTTCAATTCTCTGCAAATCCATCTTTATTGCTTACGTGATACTTGATGCACAGATGATCCATGTTATAGGTCATTAACATGACCAAATTGTATGTATAGAATTGAAAAATGGCCATGTTAGTGCTGGTTCAGTTGAGTGATCATTAATATAGGTGTTTAAGAATCATTGTAGTCGTATCTCATTTTCCTTTTCAATTGCTTTTGGACCAAAGGTTTGTTATAACAGAAAGAAAGCAAAGGAAAGAAAATGGACCGTCAAGGGATATGTTGATCTGATCAAATGTAGTTTGTTTGGGATAAATTTTAACTCACACAACGGGATTTGTAGCGTGGAGACTTTAAACAATTTCTCGTTTGAAGCTGCTTATCACTTATACGTGATTTAGCTTTGTGGAATTGCATGTAAACGTCAAAAAGCTAGCCCTTGATGGATCTTTATTGGTTTCATATTGTTGCATGCAGAGTCTCTCTCTCTCTCTCTCTCTCACAGAAGCACCGATTTTGAGGATACAGTCCGCTTTCTTTGTTGTAAAGTTTTCTTCATTTCCCTGAAAAATGTATCTTTATTATGTATGCAGTCAACAAATATGGCTTCTCAGCAGATAACGGAAGAAGCTGTGTATCTGTGCACTGGAAATCCATTACCAAAAGACATTGAGCAGATATCATACTGGCTTTTGAATGATTCGTTTGTGGAGAGTTTCAAACGTATACAACAACCTCCAATTCTGATGCTATTTTTCCAACTAGTAGCATTTCTTTACAAGTTTCCTCTTATCTAAGCCTTCATATATCTATTTGCTATATTCTGATAGGTATATCTGAAATGAAGACAAGGAAAGGATTGGCCTTGGTAGATATTGTGAGAGAGGTGACGATGTAAGTGTCATACATCACGTTAGGTGTCTACTTTGGCATTTTATTTGTGTGATCTCATTTTTACTGCATTGTTCTGACAGGTTTGTTTTCAAGATTAAGATGCCACCAGATGTTCGAGTTCAGTTAATTAATGATTTGGCTGATATGGAGTATGTACCTTTTTATGCTATTTTCTATTTTCAGTCATGGAAGTAAGGAGTCTGACTAATGCCTTTATTTATAATCAACTATACACCATGTCAACATAAGGTTCTCTTTAACACCCCTTCATGTATGAGCTTAACGGAAACCGAAGCTAAGACAAATGGGTGCACTGTTCAGGTCGAAAAGATAAAAAAAGTTGATCGAGAGGCTTGACTCATGGAATTCAAGAGTATATAAACCATGTTCTATTATATTGAAGCATAATCACTTAAAAACTTTAGCCAGTAGGTGGAGAGACCCAAAAAGATATGTGCATGCATAAACATACTCCCAACGATGTTCTGGATCCTTACAAAGATTCTATGTAAGAATGCTACGAATCTCATGACATAATATAGCTATTCACAGATGTGCATATCCAAGTTTGCATCTTGGTATGTTTTGCTGTCTTTTGCGATAGACTTTGATCTATCCAATGTAAGTTTCAAACCCATATTAACAAGAAGGTGCTGCATCATCTAACTAGTGATACTGACACATGTGACAGATGTATTTTTAATTTATTATGAATGGAACATTATCCAAGGCACACTGATCCAAGAAATTTTTGTTAAGTCAACTGGAATGTCTTATGATATCTGTTCCACTTGTCATTGAACTTCATAATCCACGACAGATACAAAGAATTCTGGGGATCTAAGATTAATTTTGCACAGTTATGCATTTAGGGTAATAGTCAACTGTAACACATACTACTGCACATTAATTGGAACATATTTGTTACTAGATTGTGGTATTTTTGTTAGACAACTTAGTAGGGCATGTTGGTAAATTTATTTCATTCATTTGGGAATGCCTGAGAGCTTTCAATAGTGTTGATCTCTTTTATCGGTCTTTAATTTGCAGGTACAGGTTGAGTTTAGGGTGTAATGATAGGTTGCAACTTGGATCGCTTATTGCTTCTTTTACTCAAGCTCGCGTTGCTATGGTTGCTGCTGCGGAGTAATTGTATTATGTGCGTTGGATCGCTTGGATTGCTTACTGTAGGTGTTGCGTTCCCTAGGCGTTTTACTTCAGAGGCATGCGGTTTCGATTCATCTCCATGCGTAAACGAGAAGACAGAATCTCCAGTTGTTGAGATTGTTTTTGGCGCTCCAGAATTGGATGTTCGCCTTGGTAGTCTGCAAGTCACTTGACTTGAGAATGTATAGTGCGTAAGTTGCAGTCACTTTTCGCCTGCTAGGGTAGAGAGTCGCAACTTAAGTTGTTTAAAGCACGTCCATTGACCCGCTTGATACCTGCTTTGCTCCATGTTGAGCTTCCTTCTCTGATGTGGTCCATCATCTTCAGCCTCCTAGCTGAAATTGTCTGAGTTACCTGGATCTGACATTTCACTTCAAATAGCTCATCATTTCCATCGTTTTTGATTGGTGATGGGAACAATCGAAAAGCCAGGCGGACTGCGTTGAACTGCCGGTCGAGGGAACATTTTCTCTTTCCAGCTTTCGTTTTCTTTTACCTTTAACGAGTTCTAGATGCCAAATATTGTCTGCTTTGAGAGACTTTGCAGACGAAAGTAAATAACATTTTCTCTTTGGGACTAAAATTACGTGGATGAAAAGACATTCAGTTTATGAGATTTAAAGACATACTGCCTTCAATAAGTTTTACAAGCACCTGACTTGCTTAGGTGGAACGGTCTGGAGCTCTAATTTTGAAGTTGCGCGTTTATAGAGAAATTTACGTTGTAATGGAATTTATAGAATAATAACACCCAAACATCATGGTTACCTGTGGAAAAGGTGTCACCTTAAAGTTGCATTAAAATGCAGAAAGTACTAACACTTTAAAGACCATAAAGTACTAACATTTTAAGTCTTCGAAAGTGCAGTAAAATCCTGAAGCTTGGCTCTCCATGCGTAAATGAGAGTGGTTTGCATAAATCTAATGATTAGTTGAATCGTGCATATCAAGAAAAGAACTTCTTGAAACAAGCAATGTCAACTTGTAAGAATTTTATCAAATCACTTCTTGTATTGTGGCTTCTTTATATAAATTCCATAAGTTGCTAGGTACAGCTCATTCACTGTTGGAAAGGCAGCACTTCGTGCAAAAAGCGCAATTCCATCAACTTCGGACACCGTTTCTCCCTCAGATGTTTAATTGCCAATACCTACAAACTGAACTGTACAACAAACTTCTAATCAGCTTTAGGATTCCCTTCACTGTGGGAACCCTGCTCAATCCTCTTATCACCTCTGCAAACTAATAAACATAATTTACACTTAACCTCAAGCAAAGCTTAATCTTTCAGCCTACAAAACTGGGCCTGCAAAAGATGTAAATAATTACAAGCAAACCAAACTCCAACACCCCATGAGGATAACCATCAAGCATTCTTCTCTGTAGCTCTAACTCCAAATGCCTTTATTGCGTTCGCTAATATAGAGATACTCTACCTCCTTTTCGTACCTGCTCCTACATGTCATCATTTGCTAGCCTGTTGGACCAGATAATCTCAATTTCAAGTGTTCGAGAAGAGCCATCTTTGTTGCTGTCATGATTAAGGCTGAACAATCCACTGTATACTCCTTCAGTCACCACCTTGTCAATTTGGATGGTCACTCTTCCAAGTGTTGTCTGAAAAAGCAATCAATCAGAAACATGCAACCTAAAACTAAACCAGACAAGAAACGCAAACAGTAAAAATGAAAGCAACACCGCTTGGAAGAGGTTGAACCCTCCCATTGTGGCCAAAAACAGTTTGACACAACAAAACATAAAGGGTAGAATCATATGACCCAAACAAAGGTTCATTATTTTTTCTTTTGCAACAATGCTGATGAACTGCCACTTCTTTTCAGTACAATGAGGGACTGCAAGGTGCTTAATGCATGTAAATGGTTCTGATTACCTTCCCAAAGGTATTTTTGCTTTTGCAAACGATATGGAGCTTCTGCCCCTTTGGAGGTACGTCAAATGCCCATGTAAACCCTTCTTTCCATTCAGGCGTGGTACTGTGGCTTACTACCTAATAATGACAAACATATTAGTCCAAGAGTACTTGTAAGCTGACCGAAATATTAGATATAATAACCACTTAGACTTGGCATGCAAAGCAAAACGACTTTAGCAAGTTTAATATGTCATGATAGAGTACCAGTTTTTGAAATGTGCAATGTGCGGCGAACTGCTCATAAAACTACCATTGTCGAACTGCTAAAATCAAAAGCTAAAACAAACTAAGAATACTAATAAAGTATCACCATCCAAGAGTCATATACATATGTATACGATATTGCATGACATCACATAATGTGTGTGTGTGTGTGCGTATTCATCATCTTAATCAACAAAAGAAATTTTTTTCCCACAAATCCTGCACCTATCATGATTCAAACCCCAAATCTGCTTCATGGATGAGAAGAGTGGTACCACGAGGCTACAAAGTCAATTGTCTACCCAAGCTATAGTCATATTAAATGTTAGTTTAATACGATATACCCCTGTCATCTATGTTCCATTTAATTCAAAGGTAAGGTAATATAATTTGTGGCCCAGAAAGAAAACAATGGCTGTATTGCAAAGGAGACATGAAGTGGCAGCTCCAGGTTCTACCAGATCATGCAAGGATCAGTAATATTCTAAAACCTTTAGTTGCCCAGTGACTAGATTGCAACTCCAAAGGCAATAGATACAGGAACTCACAAGCATATGAAAAAAATGCAAAAGAAAAAACAAGAAGCAATAATGAGTATATTCCTAAAATTCCATCAGATCAATATCTCCGCACCCAACTCCAGAAGTAGGATAGCACTAAGCATATAAGCAACGAAATAAACAGTTCGTGTTGGTACATCTAGACTTGGTGGACGAAATACCTTGGTTTGTCTTGGAGGTCCATTGCCTATAGTCAATCGACAAAAAGCATTTGTCCCTCCCATGGCCTGCTTTAGGTTGTTCCCACGCTTGATGGTAACAGTCAAACACCCAGGTAAGCAGTGCAACAGACTGTCTGCTCTCTCATGGAAGCTTGGGGGGCAGGTCTTCATGAGCATTTGCAGGATGGGAATCGCTTCAGCTGCAATCATGGCCTGTGACTTTGCAATATCTATTGGAATGGTTGACCAAGAATGCTTCAACAAGCAAAAGGTGTCCAGTACGGAATCCTGAGCCGCCTCATTACCAGATTTTAGGGCTCCTACCAAATGGGGAATGCAGAGTGTCGCTGCTTCAGAGGTATGGAGCTTGGGAAAGTTAGTGAATATCACATTTAATGTTCTCAAAACCTCTTCATTGATAGTTGCCGTGGACCACAACTCTCTCTCCAGTGCAGCTGCATAACAAAGAGATGACAGGATTCAATGTTTAAGTGAAATGAAAATCATAAGGTTACCCCACCTCAACACAATCAAGAATTGACCAGAATACAAAATGATTTCAACTGAGAGAAAATATTAAAGGGACCTAAAAGTTGTTTGTCTGGGCATGCTTTGCCAATCCACCATCTTCAAGCAGTTTTCTTCACACTTTAAGTGTTAAAATTTCTTGAAAAACTAGATTCTTTTACTAAGAGCTAAATACAATGTCTGGAAATGTTTTTCCTTCTGGTTTATTTTATCTATGATCAACACTAGTTAGCTTCTGTAGCTCAACCACTTTGTCAGTAGGTTATTCAGACATGAAAGATCATATCTTGCAATTGTAAGAGCACATATTTTTAGCCTCTTAAAATAGAAAAATAAAAAATTATACTCCTATTGATCAAATTATCAGATCTCAAAATCCTTTCAGGAGCAACTATCAGGAATGGTCTATCATAAGGCTACTGGTTTAACAAGCATGGCTTTGAGATTATACTCATTACAGGATAAGAAAGCATGTTCCCGTTGTCTTTGCTAAAATCTTTCCTCTCCATATACTACTCCTTGAGGATTCTCCTCAACAGATTAATTTCCAAGTCACCTTCATTAAAGTCCAAATTGATTACATGATAGATGTTCTCCTAATTATTTTTATCTTCCTTTCCTTGATTTTAAGATTTCTGCTCTAACCAATTTTCTTGCTGCATGGAAATAACAAATTTCTACATCTTCTTTGGTCTCTCTCTCTCTCTCTTTTTTTTTTTTTTTTTTTCAAATGAAAGTTGAAGAGAGTTAAAATTTAAAATAATGAAGACACTTCACTCTATCAAGGAAGGTGGCAGGGATGCAAAAGTGTAACTATCCCATACATAAATTGTGGCACCTCTCCCTTAAAAGGGTAAACCATGAGAAACCCAGAAAGCAAAGCAAAGATTTTCAAAGAATTAAGGAATATTTGCCCGCAGCACCAATCTTAGTCAGTACAGTTTGCATCTGACTAGTTACAAAGAGTCGTAAGACATTATCTATGTCAGACAACTTTACTACACATAGGACTTGGGGTATGAGTTTCTGGTGGCACTTATTTGTGTTTAAATTGCAGAAGCAACTACAAGCATTAGCTGGTTATTGTCCATGTACTAAAATTAGCATATGCATGTACCTTGAGAAAGACATACGGTAAGAGAAAAGCAACAGCTCAGTGTCTAACCTTGTAAAATATTGCATTAACAGAATCAAAATAAAAGAAAATTGAAGAGGATTAGACTACTTTATTGGAACGAACCTGTCAGGGACCTGATGAGCTCATTTGAAACATATTCTTGGAGAGTGTGATTAGAAAATAAAAATTTGATCAGCAATGCTGCCTGCCCAGAAACTTCTGGATTAGGAGAAAGCAATAACTCCTGAATTACCAATATGCCACCTGCTTCTGCAACAGCTCGCCGATTGGTTCTGCAGCGCATGACAAAGTTTTGTAATGCACATATGGCCACCGTCTTCATTTCTTCTGTTGTCTGATCTTCAAGCAAGCTTATCAAAGCACGACATGCAGAAACAGAATCACTAGCTCTAGCATGTCCTTCATGTTGTGAGAGGTCCCCAAGAGCAAGAGCTGCAAGGAGTTTGCCAGGCTGTGACCTGGTTTGTGGGTCAAGAAGATATTGTGACAAAGGTGCTATTGCATATTTAGAAACCTTCAACTCTCGAACCCTCACATTGTTAAACAGCGCCTCAAGTAAACTTCCAGATGCTTCTTCACACTGATGAGATCTTAAAAGGTCCAACAAAGCATCTATTGCACCAGCTTCAGTCATCTGTTCAGCACTTGCAGAATCACTACTTTCGTGAACAATTAAGGCATTAAGGGCCGCCGTGATAGTGCTCTCCCGTGTTGAATGTAACATTTTCACGAGAACAACTAAAGGAACTTTAAAGTAATACTCAGCATTAAAACTCAGAACATTCGAGAGAACCAAAGCAGCTGATTCCCACAGATTATGAGGTGGCTGAGGGTCATCTTGAATTATAACCTTCGCAAGCTCAAAAATGCCTCCAGCATCAGCAACTGCCTTAGGCCACCTTTTAGAGATTTTTTCCAATGCTCTTATTGCTGTTTGCTGTAAGTTCAATATTCCAATTCCTGCAAGCTGCACAAGTGGTACAACTGCATTTTTGGTCGTAATATCTTGCTGAAAATGCTCCTGAGCAAGAAGATGGGCAAGCAATTCAGTGCCAAGCTGCTGGATTGCTTGAGATGGGGATTCCAGAAAAGAAATCAGAGGTTCAATGGCTTGACTAGGTGTAAGTTTCAGAGTTGCAAGGCTCTGTGGCTTCTCCAAAATATTCACCAATGCTTGCAAGGAACTGTGCTGTCCCCACAAATCAAAATCTGGGCGAAGCAAAACCAGGAAAAGTGGTTCTACTATTTTTGCGGCAGCTGTGCTTCTAGCTATTGCATTACTATTTGTTAAAATGCGGAACAGTTCGGCAATTGAGGAGCATAATGAACTAGGTGTAAGCGGGAGTAGCTCAAGACAATTCTCAATAATTCCTGCTTTGACCATATCCAACTTGCATGGAGTCCGGTCTTTCCCCAACTTTGTGAGAGCACAAACACTAGCTTCGGTGAGCCGATGGTTTGTTCCAGAAACTAAGCCAACAAGGAGATCCACAACATCATAGGCTGCTGCAAGCTCCACCTGCTGTTCATCGTCCAACAATCTTTCAAAAGCACAAACCCCAGATTCAACAGCTGCACTTGAATTGGATTGCATGAGCAATATAAGGGGTTGTAGGCATTCTGAGGCAATTGGATTTTCTCTAAATTTAGCATGACCAAACAGAACACAACAAAGTTCTGCAGCATTTCTCTTCAATTCCAAGGAGGAGGAGGAAGATAATATTTTGTATAAACTCTCTAGCGGGTTGCCTTCCAAGTCCATCAACAAAGTCGCTCTAGAAGAACTTCCTGAAGTCAATTTTATCAAAGCAACAAGTGCAGCCTCTTGCTCACTTGCTGATGCAGCATTAAGCATGTCAACCAATGGCTGAACAGCCTGCCAGGCTAATTCAGAGTTTCTGATGTACTCAGCATCAAAAAGCTCATGGAGAGCCCTTGCAGCACTGAATCTAGCACTTCTTGACCCCAGACGCAGAACAGCTATGAGTTGATTCAAGGAACTAGCTGATGCTTCATATCGAAGAAGATCAGAATTGCTAAACAGAATCCTCAGTAGTTCAGATATAGTAGCCTCTGTTGAGTCCTGGGGGCTCAAAGACAGGTATTTCGTCAGAGCATCCAGAGCTCCAGCTTCAGCCATGATTACTTTGTTTGTATCACTTCCATCTGCAATATGTGTCAAGAGCTGAACAGCTATTGGAGGGGCGCCTGGCCTATCTGGAATTGGTCTTAAGAGATCCACCAGCAGAGGTATAGATTTGCGTGCAGTTGACCCAAATCTCACATCTTCAATTTCAAAAAGGTGCTCCAGTACAACTTGATCAGGATTTCGTGTCAGAAAAAATTCTTCTGATAAAGAAACAAGATTTGATATATCTGACTCCATGTAACCAATAAGGGTTACTAACCCTGCAACAGCACCTGAATTTGCAATGGCTAGATTTATTCCTTTGATATCATTGCACACAAGACTGGCCATTGCCTGGGCAGCAAAGAATCTATCAATCACTTCATCAGATCTCAGCAAAGAAGCAAGTGAAGGTATGATTCTCATAGTTGCAGGAGACAAAGCAACATTTGGATCTTGGAACAAAATTGCCAGGAGCAGGGAACTAATCCATATACCTTCTGTATCCTCATATTCTGCCTGTTAGTGAAGATTATTGTTTGGTTCAGCCACAGAAACCAAGTCAAACAATTGTAAAACTTAAGCATTCATACCCGTGTATCAACTATGCAATAAAAGCTACAAAACTGAAAGGATCAGAACTAATTCATTAATCTGGTAATGAAAACCTAGCACGTGCAGTTATGTTGAGAAGACCTATTACAGGCAATATTCTTTTCATGACACATTAAACTCATCTTACAATATGTTTTTAGTCCATTACTTCATATACAAACTTGTTGAAGACTCCCCCCTGGTGGCCGCACAAAAAAAAAAAAAAAAGGGAAGAAAATCTTTCCATTGTTCTTCTCTCCAATGTGAATTTTCTTCCCGTCATGCCACTCAGTACCAATCTGAAGCTTCAAATACATGGCACAATCAATTTGAGAAAGCTGTAGGGACATATTCAAGTAACAGAGAAGCAACCACTTAGCAGATAAAGGTAAACTTTGTGAAAAAAAACCTAAAGCTTATGTATTTTAAAGTAAATTTCTATTATTACACTTGCATTATAAATGCAAGATCCATTGCTGGTGCTGTAGTAAAGTCCTTGGCCACTTCATAAAAGAACTGGTGATGGGTAGGACCATATCAAAAGCCAGCCCTCCAAGGGCTCCGCTTAGATGGGACAAAAACCAATGGATAACAATTTATACAAGGAGTGGATGGATAAAATCATCAACATCTATAAGTATGGATAAAATTTAACATGATCATATCTCTCACATTTTAAAGAGGTTATCTACTTATGACAGATTTACTTTCTGACATCACCGATCCCCTGCAACACATGATGCCACATTTAGTTCACATAATAGCTAGTTACGGGGATAAGTCTAATAAAGCAACACCCACTCAAAGCAAAAGACTTAGCCACTTGAATAGAATCTGGAAATACCTGTGGATTGGAAGTGTAGCTTGCAAGCTTGTCAGAAAGAACCTCAACTCCACCAGCTTCCATTATAGCGAGTTTGTTATTTTCAGAGAAGGAAGCAAATATTGTTAGCAACCACAAGGCAACAGTGCCCCCCAGGGTGGTGGCTGGATCGGGAACATCAAACTCATCTCCTTCCTGGAATGTGGTTCTTTCCATATAACCTTTAGAAGTTCTAACTTCAATTTCCAAAGAGGAACAGCTAGAATTCTGCTTCATCATTTCCACTAAAGTAGAAATAAGTGGTTTTACATATCCCAACACATCAAGTGCTTCAAGTGACAGCTGTTTGTGTACTTTTGCAGCACAAATGAGCAGCGAAGACCCTCCAACTCTTACTTCTATATTGGATGAGTTCATTATCCTATTAGCTAGTGAACCTATGGATTTTGATCTTGCAACCAACAAATTAGACACCACAAGTTGGTCCTGACAAAGTCTAGACAAAATCTCAATTGCCTTATCTTGCACAGGAGGAGGCCCCTCAGCCAGACAGTAGACAAGAGGCTCTATGCTTGAAGGAACTTCGGCGAGAGCAGACCATGGAGGGTATGTTAAATGCACCCCTTGTTTTGTCCTCACCAAGAGTGCAACTACTTCTAAAGCATAAGCAACATCAGGTCCATCCATGACCATTGCATTTAAAGAATCAACAAGCGCTAGTATTGTGAAGCGACACTGAGAATTTCCTGTGAGCACATCACCCACTGCAAAATGTTTGAGCAACTGATGGAGGGCACGTGATGCATTCTGCTTTCCTTCTGATGTTCCTTCTCCCAGTACTCTTGTCAAAGCTGAAACAATATCTTCTCTCAGGGCTTCTGCAGCAATCTGAGAATCAGAGAGAAGATTGGCCAGCGCAGCAATTGCAGTTTCTACTGCATCAACGGAAGAAGTCTTAGCCAACTTGATTAGAGGCTTGACATCCCCTTCAGCAAGATAACACATCTTATTCATAGTTTTAGTCTTGGTTGGGCGGGACAGGGCACCCAATGCACGAGCAGACTGTGTTGCAACTACTTGAGTTTTGCTGGTTAAAAGCTTCATGCAAGGGTGAACAATCTCATCAGTTGCAAGATTATCACAAATATCTTGTCTTGTGCTGAAAAGATCAGCTAGAACAGAAGCTGCATACACCTGGGATTCTTCATTTGATGAGTTAAGAACCTCGACAAGAGACCTCAGCCCTTTATTAGCTGCTGAACCCTTATGCACAAGATCATTGTAGGATGCCATGATAAGTACATGGCCCAAAACTTTAATTGCGTGGGCTTTTGAGTTTGGAGAATCTCCAAGCAGCAAAGCCAGAAGCTGATTTATTGTGGCAGAATCAGCTGTTCGGATAAGTTTTGTCAGTGCCAAAGCTGAGGCTTCTTGCCCTCTTGATCCCCCACTTTTTAGAAGCCATAAGAATGCTGGGATAGCTCCAGCACTCTCAACACAGACTCGAATGTCTTCACTGTGACAGCACAAGTTCCACAGAACATGTGCTGCATCCTCCTTTGCTTTCTGAGATCCTGTCTCTAACAACTGCACCAACGGAGGAATTCCACCAGCAGCAGTGATGGCCCACTTGCTGTCATCAACTTGGTCAGTCAAGATTGAAATAAACTGAACAGCATACTCTTGATGTTGCTCACTGGATAAGCCCAGTAATGATATCATTAACTGAATTCCTTCTCTCTCTCCTATTGCTTCCCAGATACCTATGCCATCACTGCATAAGCTAGTTAAAGACAGTATCAAATACTCTTGCACATCAGCAACAGCCATTGTTATAAGCCCAGTAAGCACCCTCTTTGCTTCTGCATGAATAAGACATCTTGAAAGATAGATATTGCCATATAAGCTAGCCATTGCCTCAAGGACACGCTCTTGGACCAGCTTATTATCGCGAGGCTTTAGTAGTGTTACAAGAATGTCTTCTATCTTTGTTGCATCAAAGGATTCCTTGTTTCCAGCAGAGTTGTGCTCATAGACCATCAAAGTGTAGGCAAGTGCTCCAACTATATCAGCAACAGGTGCAGCTAGCCGAGAGGACTGTGAAAGTTCTCCAAGATATAGCATTAAAGTAGACATTCCACCACAGATATTTGCTAAAGCTCTGGTTGCGTGCCCTTGCAAAGCCTGGCCATATTCACCTTGCATACACTCTTTAGAAGGTGCAACTACTGCACCAATAAGAACTGGAATACCACCAGCATCCACAATTGCTTTCTTTGCCATGGTTGACTGTGAAGAAAGAGCCTCTAATGCATCAGCAGCACTTGCACGGACAGAAGTATCATTTTCCTGGCTTACAAGCTGAAGTAACGCTTTTACAGCTCCTGAATCTATTAGTTTTGGGATGCTATCACTAAAAGCCAACATCAGACGGGCCAGTAGAGAAGCTGCATTGGACTGAGAAGCAGCATTATCAGAAGACAGAATACCCACGATGATATCTACCCCTCCAGCCTCAAGGGTTGCTTTCCAGTAACCGTCCTTATCTCCACAAAGATTTCGCAAAGCCCCAGTGATAAATCCCTCAACCACTTTATTCTGCTTGTTCTTTGGATTGAGCTGATCCCACAAAGTTGGTACAACACCTTCTGTAACAAATATCTTGACACCAACATGATCGTCTGAAAGCCCACCAGAGGAAACTTCAAATATTGCCTCTGCTGCTGCCTTCCTGGCCTCAGTTGATTCAGACTTCAAGAGTGAGAGTAATGGTGGGATGCACCCACCTAAAAGCACCTTTAGCCGCAACTCATCATCTTTGCACAGAAGAGTAAGAGTTGAAGCAACATTAACTTTTGCCGCAGGGGTGCCACTCCTGAGAATGCTTATGAATAAAGGCATCGCCTGCCCATGGGAACCAATAAGCATCCTTGCATCTTTTCTTGTTCTAGCAATACCTAGCAAGCGTGCTGTAATAAGTTCTTTCTCGTGTTGTGATGACATGTTGGCATGCAGTTGCTCAAAGAAATGAGCAACAGTAGCCATTGTGTCCTCTGCATCACCAATTGTTGCTGTTCCATTTGATTCCCTGGATGTACTTAGCAAATTCAGTATTCAAAGTTATCAGTCTAACTGTACACGTACATTGAACACTCCAAGACAATAATCTACATTGATTTTGAAAGAGAATCTGAATCATATTATGATGATAAGTATTTCAATGAATCAAGAGTTAGAAGCTTATTTACAAGTCCATTGTATTTGTGCCTTTCAATTTACTCTTTCATGTGAGTGGTTGACAGATTAACTTTTTTAAGTGAAAAAATAGGTAATTGAATGCCACATCAAGGAGAAAGAGAAAATGCTAACCTAGGCCGAGAAGTAGAAGAGGAAGGGAACTCTTGTGGTCCAGGGGAGGGAGGTTTTGACATTTCCTCTGAAGCACCACTTTAAGTCCCTCTTGGGCCACCTGTAAATCAATATGACCAATCAATTCTACTAAATAATAAATCCTGGATACGAATAACAAAAAAGTTCTCTTAAGAAAAACCATAAAAATCAGGGTTAAGATTCTAGAGGCCGGAGCCATATGTGGACGTCTGCATCTGCATAAATATCAGTCTCTCGTTAATAGTTTCTCATACAAGTACTTTAACCATACGAGGATCCCTAATTTGTACACAAGGCAATAATAAGCCATTTATTTTTCAGTTTCAATTGTTACCTTCCAATCCTTCAGAACACGTATCCCAAAAGCTGTCATAAAGCTGCATATCCCAATCCTAAAAACCACTTAGTCTCCCAATCTTTCACTTACAATTGAAAGTGCGGAGGCCCGAAAATGACTATTTTACAAGTTCTGTTTCCTTTGCAGTTTCTAAGTTCATGACATAAAATACAAAGAAAAAAGTAAAATTTTCCCAGAATCTAAACATGATCAGAGCACCTAATCTAAGCGCCACTCAAAATCCAAAGCCCTCTTTAGCACTTACAAACCCGAGGCCCAACTAACCAACTTCGACAATACCCTGTTCACAGGAGCTTGTCGGCTCCAGATCCCTAAGAATGACTAGAACATTATCACAAAACACAAGCCAGAAATTAAAACAAATAAACCGATACAGTAGCCGCTCGGATTACTATATATCCTCCACATACGAAGTACAAACAAAGATAAGTATTTATGTAGCCCTCAAAAGACGACAGCATTCATTACGATCAAATCGAAGGATGAAAGTACCTCACCGTTCCCCGCAAATGGCCGAGAAATTCGTCCTCCTTACTAGCCAGAAACCCAGCTACTCCCGATGGCTAGCATCGACACCTCAATTCCTCACCATCCAATCCGGAATTCTCATGAAGTTCACACAAAGTCTGCTCCAAAAGAAAAACTGACGTAAATGGCGCGAGACTAGCTGACACAGTGAAAGCTTCCCCAGCAAATTGTCAAATCAAACGCATCCATCAATGACAAACAGCGATCACGGCTTCGCTAAATTCAGATCTTCATGCAGTCGAACAGTTCACAAGAAACTCAACCTCAACAAAGGTGACTTTATAGTGACTGAACCTGAGAAAAGAAATTAGGAAAAGTACGGAGATCAGATCAGAGAGAGCATCACAGAATCTAAGGCAAGATAAACGTCCTTTTCTAACCGGCATCCAAATCACAGAAAGTAATATGAAAACGAACCAAAGAAATCAAAACTAAAGAGAAGAGAAGAGAAAAGAAAACTACCAGGCAATTCACTTTCCAAGAAAGAAAAAACAGAGAGCTACTTCAATGGAGGTGGAACCAGAGTTATTGAGTGACAATGTGCGTGTCCCTGAGAGAGAGAGAGAGAGAGAGAGAGAGAGAGAGAGAGGGAAGGAGACAGTGAGTCGGAGTCTTTTCCCTTCTTTTCCATGTGTGCATGTGTTTGTTTTCCTGTCTCTTCCTTTCCTTTCCTTTCCTTTCCTTTTTTTTTATTGCTGAGATGCAATTATTCCATTTTACTTTTTATTTGCCAAAGAGCATCACTGCCCCATCGGCTCTGCTCCCTCTTGCTCGACTTATTTCCTGTTTTTTTGGGATTCGTTTTTTTTTGGTTTTTATCTGTTAATAGCAGTTTTTTTTTTCTCGGTTGGGTTTTGTTTGAACATGGAGATCACGCCCTTGCTAAAATTACAAGATAAATTTTAGATTATTCTGGAAATTTTTGAAAAATATGGATTTTAAGAAGTAATTCAATAAGAATGACATCAAAGAATGTCCAATCAAGAAGTTATCACTTTACAAGATTGTGGTAATTTAGTGATTATCATGAAACTATTGACAATCTTCATAATCATTACAAAGTTACTAGACAAATTTAGATCATGGGATTATTGTTTGTCAGATAATCCTTGCAATCATCTGTGGTTGTTAAACGGTTCTAACAATCATCATGTTAACTTACTACTTATCATGTCGTTGCTTCACCTTTTAAATATGAAACATTTACATTTATAGATTTAAGTACGATAAAATAAGTTTATATTTCATTATCTCTTGAGGGTGTTATATAGTTTATTTTTAAATACTAAAATGTTAGTTTATAAAGAATAGGATTTAAATGCATGTTAGTGAGCTACCAAAGCTCGTACCTTTGTATATAACTAACATACTTAAATACTTACTAATGTACCTAATATCAAACTTCCAACTTAATAATCTCTACTAATTTATCAGTGAGTTAATAGGCCCTACTACACATCATCTTTTTATCATATTTCAATTATACTACAATCATAATGCATCAGTAGAATATCTAAATCTAAACATGGTCATAGAAAATGCTATGATACCTGCCCGTCTTAATTGTTTTCTTCTTTATGAAAAAGAGTCGTCATGTGAGAGTTAAAAGAACAGGAATTGGAGGTGATATATTTACACACTAACATGCCGCACTGAATGGAAAATAGGTAAAATATTCAGCAGATCTTTGTGCCACATGAAGTTTTCATTCTATATCGATAAGTCTAGAAAATCATGCCTGCAAAGCCACTCCTTGATAGAGTAATGAGTGATTTATAGACTAATGCAAAATGCTGGTAATAATTTAAAGGTTGAATTTTCGTGTGTTTGGTTGAGTGACGCACTACGAGTCTCACTAATGTGTTGTGTAAAGCAAGAAATCCACATAAACAAATGCAGGCATGTCAATAATGACTTCCAGAAAATAAAAAGATGGTTAAAAGATTTCTCTCCAAGAAAGGGTCCCTATTAGGCTTTTGACTTGTTCACTTTTTATTTGCAGTGAAGCAACATAATGGAGGATTCGAAGAATCAAGAATGCCCACTTCCTTTGATCTAAAAAAAGTGCCCAATCATGCGTATGTTGGTGGCATAGGACTTGACTTAGGTGGATTGCGATTGGAAAAGAAAATAGGTCAAGAAAAAAGTGGGCTGTATAAATTGCTTTTTACGCAAACATCATCCCAAAAGCAAAACCAGCGTGAATTCTGGCTAATGCAAAGAATTCTGGCGTTAAATACGTAGGGTTGAATGAAGTTGGTATGAATATAATGGGGTTCAACTGTACGTAACATTATAATTTTTAACTTGTTTATTATTTTAGAGTATCTAAACTGATCTGATATGAAGAGAAGATTAAAAAAAAAAAAAAAAAGGGTCCAAACTTGTCAGAATCAAAATATTGATTTCAGGAATCATGTCGAGGGAAATGTGCTGTTCCTGGATCTTATCTCTTTGATTGAAATACTATCTGAAAAAAGAAAATGTGGATCTTGGGCGAACATTTGGTCAAGCATTAAGTGGAACACAGCCAGGATGCAGACTATAGTCACGCCGCAGCCTTTGTTTTTTGTTTCTGTTAACAAGAAGTTGTCAGGCCTGACAACCTACCGTCGAGAGTAGATATTAATTATTGACGTGATTGGATTAATTAACTTAATGATTAAGGTAAGTTCTTCACATGCGAAAACAAATTGATCATTACGTGTACATTTTATCTGTGCCGACGAAGAAATCAATAAAATATCTAAGGATTCAACTCCTCTGCCCATACATGCACGTGGTTTAGATTCAAGCTTAACACATTTCAGGTCGGCACGCGCTGTCAATATCTTAATTTTGCTTTCGTATTCTGGGTCCAAAAAACATGTTATGGGAGTCATAGCCAGTTCAGGACTGTCAAATACGGATCCTCTGATGGTAACTATTGATTGTCTGTCTTAACTTTTTCTTTCCATTCTTGCAGATTTGCCTCTCTGGCTGATCTGCTCGTGCAGAACGAGTTGTGCAGAGAACCAGTGGTTTTCTGATGCACGTTGTCATAAAAGACCTGGGTTTGTGTACACTGCAGCCCTTTTGGTAATAAACGATTTGGAAGCTACAATAAAGTTGGACTTGTATGGAACATCCTACATGTAATTCAGGATTTTTCTTTTTTCTTTTTTCTTTTCTGGTTGTTGAAGCACTGGGCAACCGTAAACTTTTACCCGAAAGAGCAACTCGCCCAGAAAGGTAGCAAGACAATGTTGCCATGAAAAACCAAACACAGCCTTGACCACTTCAAGGTGTTGTTCCTATCCTCATAACACGGTGGAGCCCACTTGTACTGGTAGGTGACAGGCAAAGATAAATATCATTCAGGAGGAGTAAATTTCCATCCTTTTAAACGTACAACACTTTGATTAAACATTTGGTAGACATTATTATGCCTATCTTTGGGCTTTGACAGTGGAGTGAGTCCGGATAATATCAGTCCGGTTTACCGTAGATGTCGGTCTTGTCCTTTGCATGAATTGTCTCGTACACTGGTTGTTGATGGGATGGTCCAACCGACTCTGGCGCCCCGGCCCGACCTGCGGACGAGTCATGAGGAAAGCGACACTTGATGGCGTACATATCTGAGATGTCGCCTCCAACGGTGTGAACTCGGGTTTTTCTATGTAAATCTTTTGTGGGTTTTTCTATGGGTTGACGAGCATCAGAAACCCACGAACCAAACGGGCTGAAGCCCTGTGCTGCGTGAGCCTGAGAAAATGCCCAGGAAAGTCTTCTATTCTTCAACTGCGGTCAATATATTTAAAATTTTTTAAACTATTGATCAAGTGGATGTTCTAATTTTTTAATAATATTTGTCAGATAAGTAAGAGATATTTTTCTATTTTATATATTTTTTAGTTTCTATATCTGTCGTCACCCGTGACAAAAAAAATGATGTCTAATTAAATTATAGATTCTAAAATGACAGAAATTTCACTGCTTTTCCCTTTCTTCTAATAAATCAACCCTTTTCCTTGAGGGAATAGTTCAAAACTCTCCTCTGCATGGGAAGAAGAGTTACAAGAATGGTACTTCCTTCCCAGCTACGCAATGGATTGGTTCAATTCTCACGTGGAGTTGGTCTTTTTTTTTTCTTTTTTCTTTTTTAATAATTATTATTATTATTATTATTATTATTATTATTATTATTATTTGATTTCTCAGCAACTCTCATATAAAATGGACAGCGCAAATGGCCCTGCCCTCCGGTTACAGTGGCATGCTGCATCCTGACTTGGTGAAAGTGACTCTGGACTAGATGCCTTATTTTCCTCCGATAAATCGACGGTTCAATGGCTATCAAGCACACCCACCTCTATGACGTGGGTGTGGGAATGCCTCAGCTGCCGTGCAGCGTAGTCATTTGGATTTCAGGGTACCAAGAGAGAAGAAATACTGCATGATCAATTTCCCAAAATTTCGTGAGCCAAAACGACTCCTCTTTCCAAGCTTCTCGGTAATTGGGAGAAAAGGAAATTTCTACATCAATGTCGAAGCTTGCATAACATTGACTACTCTTACAAGCTAAATATGCATCAGTCTGGGCCGTCTTTATTTTCTCGTTATTCTACTTAAAGAGTGCTCTGAGATATTTCACACATCTAGATACAGCTCTCTTAGGCAATCAGTGGTGTCGATTTCTCCGTAAAGATATAATAATTGCATTTTAAGGTTACAATACATATGACAACAAACCCAATCAACTAAACCTTAGACCGCATCACCTTTCAAGAGAACACTTTTGACATATAAAGAAAACCTACTACAATTATAAGAATTTGGGGTCCCAAGACGAGACCCCCATAACTATCATGTGTAACATGACAATATTCCTATACATAACGATGTACGCGTTCTAATGTGTTGTAAACCCATCACAGAACGTAACATCAGCCTATTCGCGGTCCCAAGCCAGAGGACCCCAAGATTAATTCCCTTTTTTTTTTTTTGGGGGGGGGGGGGGGGGGGTGCTTGATCAATACAATTCACGTTTTCTACGTCCTACTCCTCGTGTCATCAAATATGCTCGCACAGGCACACTCATTGACTTCTCGTCTCGTGGTGCCGCGCGATGCACACACCAACAATGTGCAATACGCCTACCCCAAGTGACTTGACGCCGCCCGATGTCACCATCTAAAAGGGCTTCTGCAGGTACATGAACATGTCCTGCAATGGCGACATCTGATTGCTGCTCTGGAACTCCGGCCCAAACCCACTGTCCAGGGTGGCATCCATGTAGTTAAATTGGAAGTCCAAGGGCTTCTCCCAATACTTGGGCTCACTCTGCACCTCGCATGTGAATTCCGGCGATACCACGTGGTCCGAACAGCTTGAGTCGGTGTGCAGCCTCGGCACCGAGTCCGACGTGTCAAAGTACATGTAGTCATTGCCCGCCGCCGCCGCCGCGGGAGGTCGCACAGCAGGTGTGGCCCCGCCACTCGCCGCAATCACCGGCTTCTTGTCCTCCTCCATTTCTAGGCCGCTAACTTTCTTGTTGGTTCCTTGCTGTTGCCTCTCCACAGTCCCCTTCTTGTTGTATATGCGGCACAGAACCCAATCGTCCAGCTGCAAAAACACAACCGTGTGGTCAGGCTTTAATAGATACACGAAGGTTAAATATCAAAACTATAAGCGTTGAAAGATTATTCCCTATCTCTAAACTACAATCTTATCTGTCAGCATCTAATCTGTGGTCAGAAAGAGATAAGCAGGAATATTTTTCTTGTTTAGAAAATAAAATTCGCCGTCGTAAACCCCGTGAAGGGTCCCGATAACGTGTATCTAAGCCGTGTCCTTTTCCCAGGACCCACACAGATTTTCAGTTACGATAACACCGTCGTCGAGATCTGCCATAGTTTCTGTTCCATTAAAAGGTCGGCAGATCTCAATCTTCCATTTAAAGATCCTTTCCAGACCTCGGGTTTTATGTGTTTCCCGGCCGTCCAGGCCGCCTCATCCTTAGAGGGGCCAGACGTAGGTCGGTCTGTTTTGAGAACGCGTCAAGGACAAGATCGTGATTTCCATCTCGGCTTGCCAACTTTATACCAACCATGCATTGAAATGTCCAGTTTACCCCTGTCCAGACTAAAGAATAGGAAAAGGCAAGTTGGTTTTTATACCCTTAAGCTGTTCTTCCTGCGAGCCGAGCGATCTACATCGGCCAGTCGATACTCGTGCATGATCCAGTTAGTCTTCTCCCCTCTGGGGGCTTTGCCAGCGTAGAATACCAAAGCCTTCTTAATCCCCATCGGCTTCGGATGCCCGATCGGCTTATCGGCACCGGTCGCCTTCCAGTACCCCGTCCCAGCCGCCCGGTTCGGCCTCGAACCATTAGGATACTTCCGGTCTCTCGGCGAAAAGAAGTACCACTCCTTCTCTCCGTACAAAGCCATAGCTAAGTCAGAAATAAACATACAAATTAGTTATATTAATTATATGAAGCAAACAACTCAAAAAGTTTACAAAGTTATTGGAAGAAATAATTACCTGGGAGGTCCCATGGGTCGTATTTGTAAAGGTCGATTTCCGCAATAATCGGCACGGCAATAGGCTGAGACGCGCATTTTCGGCACAGATAGTGCATCACCAGCTCGTCGTCCGTCGGATGGAACCTGAAACCAGGAGGTAACTGTAATTCCCCGCTCATTTTTTTTTCTTCCAGCAGACCCCTAGGTCCTCTTCTTCTTCTTCGCTCCGCTCGTAGTTATCCTGCTCTCAATCTCTCTCTCTGTGTGGAGTAACTCTGGCGGCGCTTGAAACTTAAAACGCAAGGGAGCGGGACGGCTTTATAGAAAGGCCGGGGGACACGTGGCAAGAAATGCGAAGGTGTTCTAGAAGACACGTGGGCGATAACATTTTCCCGGCTCTTGTGCGGACGAGCTTTTTGTGCTGACCGCAGCCGGACAGGTGGCGGGCGTGCAAGTGGAGTGCGTGCGTGTCGAGTGCCCGAAGGGAGGTGATTTTGTCATTGCTTACGTTTCTTATTTTGGACTGGCTCGCGAGTCGGTGCGGGCCCACCGCTATTGGGGTGCGTGTGAAGTCCGCGGTTTGTTTTGGTTTTTCCTCGGCCCTCGAGCCCACGGTTTGACGGTGGATTCTTGATACACGTCATGCAACTGCGCTTCCACGTGTATTGCACGATGCCGGGACCAAGCACATAGCGACAAAAGCTTTTTGTTTCTTTTCCTCCTAATATATAAAAAAAATAATAAATCGAAAAAATCTTTTCGGTAAATCCCACCGAAGAATGCGATGTTCTTTTTATTTATACCGGGCATGGTGCGATCCGAGCATAGGACATCACCGGATCCGCTCTTCCTTGGTTAGTGAGTCCGAAATAATTGGTCATGTAATTACAGGCAGGCATTAAATCTGCATTTGCGTTATTTTTGCTTCAGATTGCGATTCCTGTTTCACCAGACACGGTCTATTTTGAAAATGTTACAGAAAAACAATGTGAAGTCGACATGAGTTTTACTTTTGCAAATACCCCATTCAGAGTGGGTGCATTATTTGTCGTTATTTTATGTATTGACATTTCAACCTTAAAGCAAAAGTAATAATTTTGGAGAGAGGAGATAGCTGTCAATGGGCTGCGTGGATAAGGATAAAGGGAAGCTACTGGGCAGGCGCCGGAACCGCCAGATCGCACTACTTGCACGCTTACTTTTGCAGACCAAGGCCCGAATTTGACATGTTGACATTTATAAATTGCGTGGACTTTTCTAACCCCTGACGTGTATCTCTCAATTCGGGGGCCGTTAGGAGCATAATTGCGCCCTCATTCAAATATTCTTGTTTATATGACCAGCCAGTCGTTTTCGGCCACGGTAGCGTTGGCGCTGGATTTTGGGCTACCACCATCCTGATAGATACAACAGACGTCATTCATGACATACGATGGCCGTCGGCTTTATCTCTGGACATGTGGCCGACGAAGTCGTAGCGGGTGACCTACTCTGGTTCCCTTGATCCCGATCAACGACGATGCCGCCCTCTACGTTTCGTCGTGGCGCCTCATGATTTGTTCCAGCAGAATAAAGTAATAGCATACCAGATATGCAAAATGTATGCGCTACGACTAGTATTATTATTTTTATGATTAGTCAATGAAATAAAACGAAGGTCTAAGTGGACCCACCAAGCCTCTAAATTAACTCCGATAATTTCTGTTCTTGTTTAGGTAGCATGATTTCCTTAGAGAATGGAAATCAGACTCCAAGGGGGGTCTTGGAAAGAAGTCAAAGAGTGGACGGCTGAGATCATCCATGAGGAGGGCTATTTGACAGTGACGACCAAGCATAATCGCATATTACGTCTAGGGAGAAGCTCAAATTGTCCAATTTCCGAAATATGTGATATGCGGTCTGTTTTTCCAGAAAATCAACATAAAAAAAGGTATCCACTTCACATGCATTTTTAAATTGGAAGTGAAAAGACGACAAGTTTTGTCTTGTTTTCGACATTAAGTTGCTTTTTCCGCTGTCTTATCCTTTCAAAGACAAGTTCATGGATTTGTCCTCCTTTATATGGAGGAGATTTATTCAAGACTGTACAAAAATGTCCAATGAGAGAGACATGCTCGGCCTAAAAATCTGTGCTAAATTGCTAAATGTAGAGATCTGATGTACATGTATATGGATTGAAACTTTTTGATTGTAGATTTGACATTGGGTGGATGTGTGAGTATATTTAAAAAGAAAAAAATCACCCCATCACGCTCATTGCAACCCTTCTTATGACCAGTAGCCTATGGGTTTATCCTTTTTTGTTATTTTATTTTTTTATTTGCCTTTTTTGTTCTTTTATTTATTTATTTGTTGAGTAAAACGAACCCAAAAAGAAAAAAATTTGTGAAAAAGAAAGGGGAATGAATTGGTCTGTTGAGAGGACCAAGTACCTTTATTCATCTTATTATTCCCCACCAGTATGCAAACGTTAAAGTTGAAACTGAGGAATCGTTCAAAAGCCTAAGCCACAGACATATAATACAATATACTTTTATATTTTCGTTAGTGTGCAACTTTACAGGTCAGTGGGAGCATCGAGCATTAAAATAATATTAGCCAACTGATTAACGTTTGATTTACAGTTCAAATGTGGGCTGACAAGCATCGCATCCTCAATGATCCTGTCCAGAAAAGGCCAGTGGATTTTGGCATGGCTTTCTTCCAAAACTTGTCCACCGATCCGTCTCCGTGAATTGAACGGTCACTTTTTCTTTTGTCATGTTTGACAGGAGTCTCACTGGACGAGGTCACGCCTGGGGAGGCACGATGCCGAGGCTCTTTGCCGTCAACACGTACACCTTTTTTTTTTTTTTTTTTTTCTTCCCCGTCCTAAATGGTTTCAACAAAGTCCAAAGTCAGTGAATCTGATCGATAATGGAGCCACAGAGTTGTTTAATCATTGCGTTTTTTCCTGGGCTATCGAGGAGTTTTCTAATAATTCATATTTTTTTAACTCTAGGGTTCTTGTTGCCTTCTCTATGACTTAGGGTAATCGATTACATGACTTTGTCGTCTAGCGATTAAATCCTTGTCTGGCGTGCTCCATTCCAAAAGATAACATCTTTCTTTCCACCAGCATTTTGTGGGTATATTTTATGTGGGTAATTCAAAAGCTGAAGACCGTGTCCAAAGGTTTAATGCCCAGGGAGGGTGAGATATACATGTAATTGTACGGTCCAGTTGGATAAAAACGTGTAAAATGGAGAATATTTCACCGGTCTGGTATGACTTATATTTCTGTTTATCTTAACTCAAGGTTTGATTGTTCAAGCTACCAGACAAAGAAAGCCAGTATTGGCGTGACTTTGTCCCTTGTTCTACGTTGCTTTTTTCCTCCTTTTTCATTGGTCTTTCCCACAAGCTTTTCTCGGAAGAAACAGGAGTTGGAGCCTGCCGGTCTTCCAGGAAATGGTAAGAGTACCTTCCCCATATGCATCTAATCCCCATAAACGAAGAACGGTGGAGGATGAACGGATCGCGACCTGCTTCTCGTGGTTTCTGCCTTTTCTTTTCTTCTTTGTTCTTCTTGAATATAATATCTCTAACCAATGAGATCAAAGCGATGCGTGTGTGGAGCACGATTTTTGATCTCCATAAAATATAAACAATACCATAACAAGACAAAAAAAGTTTGAATTGGTTGATTATACCTAACAAAGAGAAAGCACTACAGAAAAAATAAAATAAAATAAAATCAAACCCTAAGGAAGATCCAGAGCAGGTGTATCATAAAGGAGGCACAACGACTTTTTTTCCTTTTGTTAAATTTTTAATTTTCCAAGTGGGCAAAGATCTGTCGTGACTCAGAATTTTATTGATTCTTGTATGTTCTGTCGTTTACTGAATAAAAAACTTGTTTATTTTGCTTTTTTGTGTCTCAACACACGTAACCCAAAAAAAATGTTCTTCGGTTTTCTTTTCTGAAAAGTAGCCAGTCTTGGCATGAACTTGTCGAGACTAAATTTCCTTTCTTTAGTATATATTTCATGTTTTTCTTTTATATTTCTTCTCCGAAGTTCCTTGTTTGGAAGGTAAGATATTAACAATTCATATCCTAACAACAATTTTAAAATTTAAATAAAAGTTTTAGGTATGCTCAAACCATAGTCCATTGATAAGAATGTTTTGTATGTATCTGCATTCTGATAATTTTTTTTTGTATCTTTTATTTAGTTTCGAAAAAGAAAAGATACACAATTTTATTTCTCTTAGATTAGACACTGCAGATTACCACCAACAATTAGTGGTAGAATGAAAGAATTTCTAATTTTGCAGTTGGGTTTCAATATTTGTATGGTTTTCTTAGGTTAGTTTTGGAATTCAATTGAAATTTTGAGTGGTGAGAAGTATTCATTGAACTAAAGCCGAATCTGTCGGTCTATTTTGACCATGGCCTTTTCTTGTTCTTGGGGAGTAGTTGGTGAAGCTGAAGATAATAAAACTTCAAAGCCGGGTGAAGGGAGTTTCCTGGAAGGTTGTTTGTTTGCTCTCGTGAAGGAAAAATAGAGAGCAGTTTGTCGTAAAGGGCAAAGCGAGGGAGAAAAGGTGGGATGTTTTAGGTTCCCTGTAAAGAAGGCAACTTGCAAGGGATGCAAAACCTTCTCTCTGGAACTTCAATATGCCAGATTCCAGCTAAATATTCTCCTGTCAATTTCTACAACTATATCATGACTTCTAAGCGAAAGCCCAAAGCTGGGGTTGGAGCTTTCTGTTGGAAGAAGGCGGCTTTTGAGCAAGTAATGGAATATCTTATAAGTTTCTCTATATATTGTTGGGTAAATATGTCATCCATTCGAATCTATTACAATGCTTTTATTATTTAGATATCAGTACTATTATGATCTTTTTTTTTAATACTAGATTTATAAATTTTATCGTTTTCCCTCAAATAAATGATAAACATGACATAAGAACTTACAAAGCTCTTCCTAATAGAAAATTAAGAAATAAGAAAATACTCTAATCCTGGTGTTGATGGAATTAGAAAAGAATAACATCATGCCAAGAAAAAGCCACTTTCTCAATAGTATGGAAAATGGTGACCAAAATTGAACAAGATGTCTTACATAAATAAGACCTATGATCTTGAAGTTAGCTTAACTCATCTTAGAAAGCTTATTTTTATTTAAAAGTTGACTCGAGATTATAAAATCTTTCTTCTATATAGGTGATGTTCAAGCAATACTTAGATTGTGTGAGATTTTGTCACACTATTCTTGATCCTTTCTTTATGATGAGCTTAAAAAATATTTTTTACAAGAATATTTATTTATGAATAAATGAGTGCCATATTGAACTTAATCTCTCATACCATGTAATAAACTATATCTATCACAAAACTTTAAGAAAATAGAGTATAGAGTATGATGTTTTTTCAAATTTAATGATTTCCTATTAACTCTTTAACATTGTCTAATACTAGACTAGTGGTGGAAAAAGAAAAGAGTACTAGATATGACAAAACTAAAGATATTGAAAGTTCACAAACATAATATCTAAGATTGAAATGAATGTTTCCTCACTTTATTGGAATGAATCCAAATTGGTATAAAAAAGACAAATGGTCATCACTCTACTAAATGCATCCATTTGAACAAGAACATAATAAGACAAACAATCACCGATATATTTAAAAGCTTTCAAATAGGCACAAAATAAGATGAACAACCATCCTTTATTGAAATTGGCCAAATAGAAATAGAATATTAAAATTCATTTACCACTTAATTAGAACAAATCAATGGAATATAGAATTGCCAAACAAAAGTGTTCACCACTTTTGGAGATGAATCCAAAAACATATAAAATAGTTAAAGAATACTACCATTCTTTTGGAGTAATTTCAAAGAAATATAGAACTTGAATGTAAGTTGAAGTTTAACCATTAATCAATCTTCATCTTTGCCACCAAGACAATTTTCCCAAAGTTATATAATAAGGTTAGGCTAAAAGAGATCCAATGGTTGGAGATGGTAATACAAAATGACTTACTATTGTTATGGATGGCTTTTTCTTTAGCCTTAAAATGTAAAACATGATTAATTGGACATGAGATTAAAACATAAAAATTTATCATTGTCACAGTGCCAAATAACGAATCTCATCTTGGTCTTTAATAGGGAAACTTCATTGAAACTCTTGTTGATGGGCCTAAAATGGATTTGAACTATTATTTTGCATAAGTTCGCCTAAGGTTGGGTCAATGTTGAACAATAATTTCACATTGCTTGATACACTTTCTCATTGCTTGGTTTCTAAATTTAGGGACAACAATATGTGTTGTAGCAAAGTGTGAGCTCTAGACTCAAGTATAACTCATGGAATTGTTGGAAAATAGGGTTTTGCTGTGACTAAAAATATTTTTGGTAAATATCAATTCTTAAAATATGTTTTTCTTATGTGTAAAAAAAAATTATAGGAAGTAAAAGGTATACAAATTATAATAGTAACTGGGTTCCTACATTTCTTTATAGAACATATTCTTAAAGTTCTTGTAACATATATTCAAATATTTGAATATTTGAATATATTGATTATTTGAATATTTCCTTAAGAAATATAATATATTTGAATATATTTTATTTTAGGAATATGATACTTGGTTTGATGTAATTGTAAGAACATGAAGGACATTAACTCTATCTTGATATTAGTTCAAAGTCAATATATGTAATACACCAAAATATGAACTTTGTAAAAGATCATATTTTTGGACCGTGTTCACATAATTAAACTTTGGACCTTATTAACATTGGACTGTGTCTATTTGCTAGATCTTTTATTATTGGACTGGACCCTTTGTTGCTAGACTAAGATGATGTGATGCGTGCGGCCCAAGCTCGTGTTAGCCTAATCTCGTTGAAGTCCCCTTGCTATGGTGTTGTCTTGACAATCAGTGAAGTCTCTTTGCTACGGTGTTGTCTTGACCATTAGAGAAACGCCCTTGTCATGACGTCGTCTCACTTAAAGAAGCACATAAGAGGCTTCTATCTCTCAATGAGTCTGCCTTAGCCGTTAGCCACTTCACTCATCCCTGATGCTGTCTCTGCTTCTCTTAAATGCCGAAACCTCAATGAGAGGATTCTAGAGAAAACAGGGCTGTCAGAATGATCAGATTTTGATTCTGAAGGTTGATATGAGGTTGATTTGATAGATAGCCTACTATTCCTAACGGGAAGAAGACTATGGTTCAAGTTTGATCCTAAAAGGCCCTAGATTTGCTTCTATTTAAAGGAGATATGTGTGTGAAGATTTTCTCTTAATGATTGACATCTATTTGAAGCGTTCTCTTTGTGAAGAAAGTCTCTTAAATTCACCTACTATTTGATTTGAGTTTGTTCATCTCTCGGTGACTCACAAAGGTTCGGTGATATTCGATTATCTACTTTGATTTTCGATTATATACTCAATCATAGCTTGTATAACATTATTTATGTACTGATTTCACTTATAAACATTTACTGCACATAAATTTTGAGGAAAATCTGAAACCCTAATTTCTTCAAATTGAGATTTTGTGTTAAGAGCTCTATATCTTGATATATATGCTTGAATAGCTTCTCTGATTAGCAATATCCCATAAACTAACATATTATTTGGGGATTTACTATTGTATATGATCATTTAATCATAATTTGTATTCGGACTTGAGAATTCCTTTGAGAAGGAATTATTTGGATTAAGGAGAACGTGTTCTCCTAATTTGATTAAGTAAAGGTAACTTCAATCCGTTGGATTGAAGGAGAAGGGGGTGGAAGTAGGAATTTAAGATAGAGTGCCGAACCACCATGGTAAATTGAGTGTTGATTCTCTTGCTTTTCACTTGCTTAAATAATTATGTTTGTTTGATTTCTTATTATCATATAAATTGTTAAATTAATTGATTGAATTTTCTTTATATCATACAAAAGCATTGATTTGGTAGAATAACAATTCAACCCCCTTTTCTTGTTAAGCCATAAAACCCAACAGGAATGTCAAGGAAAAATTTAAACTTTGATACCATATTAGAAGGATCACCACATAGGCTAAAACATTTTGTTGGAAGAGTGTAGCTTCTAAACATACATTGGAATATCTAATAAATTTCTCTATATCTTGTTGGGTAAGTATGTTCTATGATTGTTGTCTTTTACAATTATTTTATTTTTTTATATATACATAAACACACACACGCACACACACTGTAGATTTAATTTTTTTTATTGTTTTCCATCAAATAAATGATAAACATGAGACTTATAAAGACTTCCAAATAGAAAATTGAGAAGTAAGAAAATAATAATAATAATCTAAACCTGGAATTGATGGAATTGAAAAAATAACATCATGCCAAAAGAAAGCCACTTTCTCAATAATATGAAAAATGGTGACCAAAATTAATAAGATGTCTTACATGAACAAGGCCAATGATCCTGAATTTAGCTTATTCATCTTAGAATCTTATTTTTATTTAAAATTTAGACTTAAGATTATAGAATCTTTCTTCTATATAGATGATTTTCAAGCAATATTTAGACTGTGTGAGATTTTGTCACACTATTCTTAACCTTTTCTTTATGATGCGCTTAGAAAATACTTTTTACAAGAATCTTTATCTATGAGTGAATGAGTGCCCTATTGAACCTAATATCTCATACTATAAACCATATTTACCATAAAACCTGAAGCTAATAGAATATGGTGTTTTTTCATATTTAATGATTTCTTATAGACTTCTTAGCAATGCTTAATATTAGAATAGGGGTGAAAAAAGAGAAAAGAAATGGATATGACAAACTCAAGATATTGAAAGTTTGCCACCATTACATCCAAGGTTGAAATGAACATTTCCTCACTCTATTGGAATGAATCCAAACTTGTATAAAGAAGACAAATAAACATCACTTTACTAAATGCATCCATTCAAACAATGACGATAATAAGACAAACAATCACCAATATAGTTAAAAGCTTCCAATCACATACAAAGTAAGATGAACAACCACCTTGTGTTGAAATTGGCCAAAGAGAAATAGAATATTAAAATTTGCTCACCACTAAATTGGAACAAATCAATGGGATGCAAAACTACCAAACAAAAGAGTTTATCATTTTTGGAGATGAATCCAAAAACATACAAAATATTAAAAGAACATTCACCATTCTTTTAGAGTAATTTCAAAGAGATATAGAACTTAGAATGTAAGTTGAAGTTTAGCCATTAACCAATCTTCATCCTTGCCACCAATACAATTTTTCTAAAATTATAAAATAAAGTTGGGCTAAAAGAGATCTAATGTTGTGGAGATGGCAATACAAAGAGACATATTATTGTTATAGATGGGCATTTTCTTAGGCCTTCAAATGTAAAACATGATTAATTAGACATGAGATTAAAACAAGGAAAGTTGCCATTGTTAAGAGTGCCAAACAAGGGATCTCATCTTGATCTTTATTAAGGAAACTTCTTTGAAACTCTTGTTGATTGGCTTGAAATGGATTTGAATTGTTATTTTGCACAAGTCCACTTGGGGTTAGGTCAACATTGGATAATAATTTCACATTGCCTTATACACTCTCTCACCACATGGGTTCTAGATTTGGGGACAACTATATGTTATGTGGCAAAGTGTGAGTTCTAGACTCGAGTATAACTTATGGAATGTTAAGAAAAAAATTTAAACTTTAATACCATATTTGAAGGATCATCACATGGGCTAAAGCTTTTTGTTTGAAGAGGGTAGCTTTTGAGCATACAATGGAATATCTTATAAGTTTCTTTATATTTTGTTAGGTAAGTATGTTATATAATTGGTGTATTTTACAATAATTTTATTTTTTAGATATCACTTCTACTAATATCTTTATATATATATATAAACATACACATACACACTCACACTCTGATTTAATTTAATTTAATTTTTTAATCATTTTCCATCAAATAAATGATAAACATGACATAAAGACTTACAAAAACCTTCCTAATAGAAAATTAATAAATAATAAAATAATTATAATCTAAACCTAGTGTTAATGGAATTGAAAAATAATAACATTATGCCAAGAGAAAGTTGCTTTCTCAATATATGGGAAAATGTTGAACAAATTAAACACAAGCTGTTGTCTTGTATGAAAAAGGACTTATGATGCTAAATTTGAAGTTAACTCATTCATATTAGAAAGTTCATTCTCATTTAAAAGTTGATCTTAAGAGTAGAGAATTTTCCTCTATATAGATGATTTTAAGCAGTATTTAGGTAGTTTTGTTACACTATTTTTAATATGTTTCTTTACACTGAGCTTAGAAAACACTTGCTATAGGAACTTTTAACTATAAGTAAATGAGTGTTATACTTAAACTAAAACTCTAATTTCATATCATAAACTATATCCATTTTAAAATATGAAGGTAATAAAATATGATCTTTTATATTTAAGGGCTTCCTGTAGACTCTTCAGTAATATTGGACAATAAATTTACATCACCTAATATTGCCATCTCAACACATAGGTTCTAGACTGGGGCACCATCATATGTGGTGTAAGGAAGGGGGAGCTTCAAAACTTGAGTATAACCTATGAGTTGTTAAGAAAAAACTTAAGCTTTGATACTATATTAAAGGAATTACTTTCTCCCTCTACCAATTAAGTGAAATGCAAGTGACCTAATGGCTAGCCCCACTCAAACAATTAATCAATCATCCACCTTTTGGGGTTGGTTTCATGATGCATACTTTTCTTCAGCAATCAAAGAAAGTTTTGATCAAGCCATGCGTGGGAAGCACCAGCTTTATTTATTTATTAAAAAAAATAATTAACTGGAAATAATTAGTTTTGGCTGACAAAAAGAGAGCACTATCAATAAAGTATGATCCAACCCTCCTCAAGATCCAGGGCGTGGTGTATCCTAAAGGTGGCACACTGAAGCTTTATTGTTAACCTTTGATTATCAAGTTGCTCAAGCTATGTTGCAGGAAGAAGCATTTTCTTAGTTTTTTGTATGTTTTGTCACTTAATCGTCACAAAAAAGATGGCAAAAAAGACTGTTGTTTCGTTTGTTTCAATTTGCAAAAAGATGGTATTAGGATAGCCTTGTCAATCTTACATTCCCAATTTTCCACCTGTCTCCCACCTTTTTCCTTGAAATACCTTCCTTTTTCTTTTACAAATTTGGTTTCCAAGGTTTTGTCTACTTCCTAGGCCTACACTTGTAACCCTTAATGTTAAAGGTTGCCCTTGCAGCCTGTCGACCTCCTATGGAATGTGCACTGCTTTTTCTATGACGTATAATCTAACATCTGAGCTAATGATATCGTAAACAGACAATAATTTGGGTCTTGGGGCCTGATCTTTCTTGTAGTGCATAAAATATTAATTTTCTATCCCACGACCTCACGCAATGCATCTGTTTGTCTTCAAAAAAACCAACGAAACCGGTCGGAATCATATGAGGTGACTTTTTAAAATTGTTATCTTGCGAAGATCAATTATTTGAGTTTGTCATCAATTATTTATGCCGTATATGTCCATCAAATCTTAACCCCATCTGTCAGCATGATAATTCTTTAATCCTTTGATGGAATCATTCTCACATGTATGTATGTACATAAACATGATTTTTTTTTATAAGTAAAAGGATTATAATATCTAATTTGGAAATGTACATGATAAAACTAGGGACTACCTTTAGGTTAAGACCACATACAACATCAAATCAAATAAAAAATAACTTTATCTTACCTCTAAGCATGCAACTTAATATAAATTTTTAACTATTTTGGATATCTTCATTATATTGACAAATTTATTCATAATAAGCCTATTAATAGCCTCAAAAGTAATGATTTCTAAACTAGAAATGTATCTCAAAATTTTGTCATTCTTTTTCTTTTGAATAGCACAAATAAATGAAGTAAAAATATTTGCTTTAAAACTCCTCCATTTCACATTGTGAAGAAGCCATCTAATCCAACCTATGAAAGAAAAACATATGTATGACTAGTCATGCCGTGAACATCCAACATTTGTATGACTAGTCATGCCGTAAACGTCCACGAGACCTTAACCCCAATTCTAGGCATGATAATCTCTTATTCCATTCACGGGATCATCTTATTTACGTATATGTACGTATATGCACAAACACACATACCAACGTGCGTGTAATCAGATACAATATTGGTAAAATTATTAGTTTTCATTAAAATTTGTAGAGGAGAAACATGAAAACATGTATGTTCTTTCCTCTTAAGAAGCATCAATAATCAGCGTTGAAGTTTAAAGATGGCGAGTTGTTCATAGGGTTTCAAGATTATTCTGTCTTACCGGCTTTAGATTCATGGAGATTTTCAGGGAACGAAATGAACCATAACTACGTTAAACTAGTATGACTTATGTTGTTTTATCTTCCTTGTTTTCATTCTACAACAAATCTTGAAACACAACAAATTTACAGGGCTAATTCATTACAAAGAACCAGTTAGGAAGTCGAAGCAACGTTGGGCGGCGAAACTTCGGTGCTGCATATTGGGCAAAGCTTCTTAATCTGAAGCCATTTGCTTATACATTCTGAATGAAATGGATGGTCGCAGGCAAGGGCAACCAGGGCCTCGCCTTCTTCGTATTCAACCTGACAAACAACACACCGATCGATGCCGGTCTTGCTCTCCACGGACTGATATTTACAGACGCGCAAGCACCTCGGAATCTCGGTTATCGATAGTCCTCTCTTTTCTTCTCCAATGAACTCGCCGAGCGCTATCAACTCCTCGTAAGATAGTTCATCTACATCAAGATCATCTTCATCCATTTCTTCATCGGTGCCGCTATATTCTCCCTCGAGATACTCAAGGTCGGCTTGAACTTCTTGGCTTTCGAAGTATGCGCTTTCATCTTCAAGTTCGCCTTCATCAAAAGCATCGCTTTCATCTTCTTCGCTGGTGCTTTCAATGGTCTCGAGCCTTGCGAAAGCGTTCTCTTGTTCCTGTAAAGTGATTGCCAGAGCCAAATCTGCCTGAGCTTGTTGAAGCTGGGAGAAGGGGGTTGTCCTGGAAGGTTGTTTGTTCTCCTCGCCGTCCATTGAAGCACAAGTATCGATCCGATCTCTTCAAAATCAAGTGCAAAACAGCCCCTGGGATTGGGGTATATGAGGGAAGGAAAGGTTGCACAACGTTGTAGGTTCCCTGGCGAGAAGGGCAACTTGCACGACAAGCAATGGAAAACCTCCTGTTATGAATTTCAACATTCCGTTACTACTTCGGATTCTAAAATTAATTTTCTATAACTTATAGCCTGACCTATTAGCCAAAGCCAAGATTTGATTTTTCTTTAGACGGAGGGCAGCTTCCTTGCAAGCAATACAACATCATCTCTGCTAAGTTTCTACGTACCTTGTCCCTAAGTTCTCTCTCTTTATCCAAGATCCACGACACGTCACGAAATCAAATTCTTATCAAAAGAGAGGGAGAGAATGACGTTTGAAAAGCATGTCCATTAGCATCCAAACTGATCTCGATGAGACTCGGAAAGGAAAACATCATGCCGTGAGCGAAATGTCTCATTGATACGTTAAAATTGTGACAAATGAGGGCTGTAGCCACCAGGAAATGTAATGCTGAAGCAAAGTATCCTAATGTCTAAATATTCAACTCAAAAGTTAATTATAAAATTATGAAGACTTTTATTTTTAATTTAAATTTTAACAAAAGGGATCTAACTTTTGCTCTGCTGTAAGAAAGTGAAAGGAGAGAAAAAGCCAGAGAAATTAATTATCACTTTACAACGTAGGGTATGTACTTATAAACCTAAGGTACAAACTAAATATGGAACTACAATAATTGCAAATATTACAAGAAAATGTTGTGTAAAATATACAAGGAACATGCTAATTTCTATAACGGCAATGTATTTGTAGCTAGATATTTGTTAACATATGGATATATATTCTCACATGTTGAATGCCATTAATTTAAAGTTGCAGAAGTTGGAATAGATTCAACTTAGACTCCGATATCGTATTAAAAGACTTAAAAGGTCTATTGAAAAATAACTCAAAAGTGAAAAAAATTAAAAAGATAGCTTATAGGTTAATGAAATACTTTTTAAATTTAAATTTCATCACAAAGATAGTTTATTTAATGTGAGACTTCCATCCTACAAACACAAAGCTGACTTTCATGTTAGGAGTAACTGAGTTTTTGAGTTGGTGCCATATGCAAACAAAAAGCTTCTTGAAAAAAGAATATTGAAGAAGAAAGAATGTACTTTTTCCTCTCTACTTTGACTACCTACGCCTGTGATAAACCCCTATCCGATGATTTCTTCCTTTGTGTGCAAACTTTGTTGTCCGGACCACCCTAATGCCATGAACGGCCTTAATATGATTCTCATGCATAACACGATTTCCTCCGGTACCATGAATCGAATCCCTACTAATAATGCCCACTTGTAGACGATGACTCCTTGGGCGCAAAGACTTCCTCAAGCGAGCACCTCTGTGATCCCTCCATCGGTCAGAAATTGACCGCTTCACCTCCATCGGACTACGAACATGAAATTCTTCGCCACTTGTATCGAACTCGTCTTCAATGTCTCTTCTGTGATGTCTGTGTACCCTTTTGAGCTTACGAAGCTTAACACACAAGAAAATGCAACAGTACTCCCATGCATGAAAACAGGAAGCGAAGCATGCCCAAACAAGTCTGCAAAGACCTTCACAGATGCACTCGCAAATGCCCAATTCATATAACAGATAGAATAATAGGAGAACTGCATCATCAAAGGAAGACGAAAAAAAATCGAAGACTTCAGATGTGCCACAAAATTGCGACAGATTGATTGACTGAGATAACTAGTGATCTATAGCAACTTTTCTGCCAACGAACTCACCGATGTAAATTAGAACCAATACCAAAGCCATCTTCAGCAGATTGGCAAGGCAAAGATTTTCGATGTAACAAATGAAATCCCATGTCGACCTGCACGCTGAGCTGAAAGATAATCCAATCTCCGTGAGTATCCGGCGAAAATTAAACGTTAAAGTTACAGAGATCTTATATTGTTTCTAACAGAAGATTGATGGTATCGTAAATTATACCATCTTAGGAAAATCTTAGTAAATGGTTTGCTTTCATATTACAACAGTTGTAACCAAAGAAACCCATGAGTCTAAAGTAATGGAATCTGTGAAAAAGGCAGTTCTAATAAACATAACCTCCAAAAGGTAAGATTTCATCAAGAGTTGGATCGTGAATCTTGTGTTGATCCTCTGAATAGGCATTATAGTACAAATGGAACTGCCAACCTTTTACCTGCAAGATTTTCCGGCAAGGAAATCAAGTGGGGAGCCGAAAAGGTTGCTGATGACTTTGCCGAACCCAGAAAAGAATGAGCTTATTATGTTGCCCATCAAGTCGGGTGACTAATATCTAAGCACAGCCCTACAGTTGCTGGAGATACCAGGGAAAAATACCACCTCATTTTTCAAAACAGAGATAATACTGATTAGAATCGTCGTCTAATGTTGCAGATTGAAAGATCAAGCATACAAAACTGATGACTTTGCCGAACCCAGAAAAGAATGAGCTTATTATGTTGCCCATCAAGTCGGGTGACTAATATCTAAGCACAGCCCTACAGTTGCTGGAGATACCAGGGAAAAATACCACCTCATTTTTCAAAACAGAGATAATACTGATTAGAATCGTTGTCTAATGTTGCAGATTGAAAGATCAAGCATACAAAACTGATGACTTTGCCGAACCCAGAAAAGAATGAGCTTATTATGTTGCCCATCAAGTCGGGTGACTAATATCTAAGCACAGCCCTACAGTTGCTGGAGATACCAGGGAAAAATACCACCTCATTTTTCAAAACAGAGATAATACTGATTAGAATCGTTGTCTAATGTTGCAGATTGAAAGATCAAGCATACAAAACTGATGACTTTGCCGAACCCAGAAAAGAATGAGCTTATTATGTTGCCCATCAAGTCGGGTGACTAATATCTAAGCACAGCCCTACAGTTGCTGGAGATACCAGGGAAAAATACCACCTCATTTTTCAAAACAGAGATAATACTGATTAGAATCGTTGTCTAATGTTGCAGATTGAAAGATCAAGCATACAAAACTGAATACAAGACTGCTGTTTCAGATTCAAACACCTAGCTAGGATGCTGACTAAATTATTTTGGGTTACTTAATGCACCTCCCTTGAACCTTCTCCTGTATTTTGGTTTACAAACGTCTAAAGCTCACAAAGTTCAGAATTATGCATCTCACGCACCCTCCCCCACTTACCCATCGAAAAAATGAGGTAGAAAACGATATTAATTCCTTTCGATTTTTACTCCATTAATTTGCTTTCCCAAACTTGTGATGGTTGCGAGTGTTTTTTTTTTTTTTCAATCTATTTTTCATCTTTTAATTATATGACTCCGAATAATCTTGATCAAAATGCAGATTCCGAATAGATTGGAAAATGTATAAGACTCACAACTGAAAGAGACCAACTTAAAAAAAAAAAGGGGAAAAGAGATGAAATAACGGAACTCATTTACCCATGATCAGGGGACGCACCTGACCAAAAACTACCTACATTGTACAGACGGTGTGACGCACAAATTGCAAGCCTTTGACATAGAGATGATTACTCTTTCTATTGTAAAACGGAGCACTGGGGTAAAATGCGAAGTCGTATGAAACATCCGAAGCTTTCTTCCCTGTCAATTCGGATGGCGAAAGGGAAACGAAGACGGTGGAAAATACGATGGCAGAGAGGCATTTTTAGATGATGACACCGGCAAGAAACTGCCGTTCCGAAATCTCACACAGCATTTGCTGCCCCTGCATCAACTGCAAGAGAGGTTTTCAAATATTTAAATTTGGGGCCACGATACCCCCATTGGCCCTCAGTCGAACAGTTGTGATGCTTCTGAAAAATAGCTACAAAATGCTATAGCAAATAGTACAATAACACACAAGTGAGAAAGAGAGCTTCAGGCATAACTATTCTATAGAAAATAAGGGTATTAAGTTGCAGTGCTGTCTAATACAGCATCTAGCAATAACGATATTTAGTCCGTTATGGTTTAAACTCCCAAAGGGAACTCGTAAAACCCAAGGCCGATAGCATGAGAAGAAACATTCAACACCTTATCTCCCAAGAAAATAAACCTTGTATCGTAATTCACAAGATTCACTTCCACCGAAAAGAGTAAACAGATTCATTCTAACTTGTCAACTACAAATATCAACGACAGTACATCAATCTCGGGCACCCGCAAGGGCTATCAAGTGCAAGCTACATAAATATCAAACAGATAAAAAAAAAGGTAGAAATGGAAATTTGTAGCAGTTGCTCAGTCCATCCTTCCTTTCAAGATCCTCTCCTGTACTTCAGTTGGTGTTCTGCAAGAACAAGAACAAACCCACGGAACATATATCAAGCACCACTCAGATAATCAATCCCATACTAACCAATAGATATTGCTAGTGAGAAGATTGAAATGTTTCAAGCAAGAAGCCGGAAATTAAGAAGCATAAGAGGCATAAAACAGGGAAAAATAAAAAGAAGAGAATAGGGCCGCAACAGCCCAAAAATGCATTAAAAAACAATCAGTTGGCGCAACAAAAATCCCAGATTGATAAAACAATTCTAACCAGGCGGACAAAAAAATTTACTTCTTTTTTCTGTTGTAAAAAATAATAGTCTAACTAAAAGCATTCATTGTAAAACAAGCTGAAGTTGATTCTTTTCACATTGTCATACTTCAACTTCCAGATTATGATAATATGTCATACTTCAAAGTGACGAAAATTGTCATGAGGCTGTGTCCTGAACATGCCAGTTTCACTCACAACATAAATCCATCGACTCCAACGGGAAGCTCATCATTTCAATCAATGTACAATTGACCCTCATTCAGTTCTTGAACACCATATTTTTTTACTTTTATCATGCTTTAAATTTTATTGGAAACAGAGATAGCAAATTGCACCTTTTGACATCTTAGCATTACAAAGAAAAACTAACAACAGTACCTTATACTTGCTAAGATTGTAAAAAGAAAGATAAAAAGGAAAATAAAAAATTTCAAATGCAGAAGAAAATGATCTTCTTTTACGAGTTTATTCCCTCTTCTATCCTGCTCATTCTTTGAGAAGAGAAAAGTACTTGTGTACAGCAGAAAACCCACACATCCAATTAGCAGATTCTCAAGGTTAGCGTTACATGCATATAATAACTACTCTACTCCTTTTGGTTTTCACTTGTTTGTTAGTAGCACCAAAGCTGAAAAAGAAACTCTTTAAAGGACTGGAAACTAAAAAGGGGAAGGAGTAAAGGACTTACACAACATAGACATGTCCTCCCCATCCACTCAAACAGTCTCGGTCAACTGATGATAACAGTGCTTGGGAGATAGTCTCGAACAACTCCTCTGGTTCCTGAGTACATAGAAACAAGAACTGTAATATTAGCTCTGTTTACTATGACAAAGTAGTAAAAGAAAGAACTAAAGCCACCAGAGCTAGTAATTATCATCCAAGTACATTTCCAACATATAAAAAAGTCAGTATTTTGACAATGGAATCAGTACTTATCTTGATTATGCACTTGCTTGTTCTAATTTGCAGCCTAAACATACATGGTAACCCAGTTCTTTCTATTACATTATCTTGAATGTGTAAGACATTATAGCCATGGTATAGATACAACTTATATGAAGTAGCAAATACCATATGCAAAGATAAGAGGAGATTGATTGGTCAACGTATTTAACATACTATCAAACTAGCAAGTCCATAGTTTAAATTGTCACAAACCATGTCAGGCTTGAACATCGACTCACAAGCACCATAGAGAGACTCTGATGCAGTGCCAGCAACAACAAAATCTTTTGCTAGCTCCCTGCACATATACAACAAAATGAAGTTCAGTATTACACTCAAAACACATAATACAACTGACAAACACGTAATACAACTGAGTGTATTACACTCAAAACACGTAATACAAAAGCATGAAGTTTTCATATACTAGTAAGGAGAGATTTTGAGCTTAACAAGAAAAGAAACCCAGCCTTCATTTTTAACTAACGAGTGTGTCCTATTTTTAAATGTCCTGAAATATTGACCACTGTAAAAAGATCGATAAATGCAATTTTAAAACTCTTCTTACCCTTTACTTCATTAGAAATGTCAATGCCCCCTTTTCATTTGACTTATGAACTCTAAATTAAAGAAGGAAACTTAAAGATTGATGCTTATCAATTTGAAAGACAACGCATCAATGGCAGTGCCTTAGAAAGTTCAATTTCAAACAAGATCAATGATATGGGACAAAGGGAGCAATTTAAAAATTACAGCTTGCAGTCAGAACTAGGACCTTTATAACTGAAACCAGAATATTTGGTTCTGAGCTATCAAAATTAACAAAGTTCTTTCTTAAAACTTCAAGTTATTTAAAAGAGACTTTCCTTCACAAACAATTAGCATCTTGCATCTATTGCCAGATGAACACCTCGTGAGAGAACATCATACTCTCATATTCTATCAAGCACAAAAATTTAATCAAATGCTGATGTTAATACATTTACCATCAAGCTATTGCATAGGAAAAAACAAAGGAAACTGAGGATGAAATACAAGATAAAATGGCAGTAGTTACATACAAAGACTATATGAGACTGCAACAACAATAAACCACCATCTCAGAAATAAAAATTGTGCCGTAAAGGACTTTAGTTTCATAAACACTGGAAGAATGTTAATTATAGGCTTTAACATTAATAACATAGTGAGAAAATAATAGGACATCTAAAATCTTAAAAAATACAATATTAATCCAAAATCCAGGGGGAGCAAAGGTACATATGACCATTGCCTTGTTGAATTTGTCGTTTTGCTCAATTATGTCATCAAATTAACAAATATCAACCAGACGTCCAAAAAGCCCTAAAATGCAAAATATCTCTTTAAGGATACCAAAGAGTGCAATGGCAAGGGAAAGGTACTAGCTATAAGATATTCTCCCTGTATATAGTGGAATAGTGGAACATGATAATAGAGAGTCACATGTTAGTCTCATGAGAATTATTCCCAGTTATATCACAAACGAGGATCAACTAACAGCAACAGAATGTTGAAATCCTTGGCAAAAAACAGGCTCAAAACTAAGGAAACTTTTGAAAAAAAGAAAGATGAATTACTTGGCTCCAATTGAATCCATAGTGCAAATAAATGGCTTGTCTTCGTCTCCCAATCCAGCAATTACTGGCTGACAGAAATATGGACCAAACCTAAAAGGTAAAAGAAGACATAACACCCATATTTAGATCATACGTTTTCCATAAGATCATTCAAACCAAAGTAAAACGATCATACACAAGCGAAATCTACTAATGAATGAGTCAAGGAAATGGAATAGATAATATGGAGAACAAACACAAAAAGACCTAGCAAGACATGTTTGAGAGCCATTGGCACCAAATAGATAAGATTCAGCTCTGAAACAAATTAAAACATGATGAAAGATAATGAAGTAAAGGACAAACGATTGAAAAAGCCACATAATATAGGGATCTGGTTCGCCAAAATTGGTTTAGTTAATTAAAGCACCTGAAGGAAGGAATTTATTTGATCCATATGTTATGTCATAAATCAATCCACTAGGTTTCGTTTATGCATTTGTTCTAATGTAAGCTACACAGAACAGAAGCTTCTGTTGGGCATGGAGCAGTATTTGACCCCTCAAGAACTGCTGTCCCTCACATCACTGCTGAGTCCATAACTTCAAAACGACAATCTCCAAACTGTCACAGATCATAGTGCAGATATGATCTTTATGCCCCAAATGCATACATCATTAACAGAATCAGCACCCAAAAACCCTCATACATGATAGTGAACGGAATAGGTTAACACGAAAGTGATACCATACTCTACGCCTCAACACATGCAATGAAATGGGCGTGTATAGAGTGTCCATATGGAAAAACCAAACAATGGCTACAGGCATTTTCTTTTTCCCTTAAGGACAACAAAGCATATATAGGTAGACAAAGGAACTTATTTGCCACTTGAAGCATAAATGAATCTCGTAATCCAAAAAAGTATAAATCATTATTAGATCACTTAATGAAAGGATTGAACATACAAATCTAATATAAGAAAATCATATAGAAATTATAATGCAGGCCCTAGTTTCAGCTTCACAGAAATAAAACGTGTAGCAAGTTATTCGCTCACACCTTTTCTCATATAGAATGGCAGAGACTAGGTTCGCAAACGTCTCGGGTTTCATGTCCCTCTCTTCCCGAAGTTGATACAACTTGTGCCGGAACACAAGCCGTTGATATCTGCACATTGAATTCCCCCCAAAACAGTCCAAATCACCAAAAATCAGCCAAGCACCAAATGAATATATGACTGAAGCGGCAAAGAGATAGTAGCCAGAGAAGCTAAATTGAACTCACAGGGTCTGAGCGTCGGTGGCGAGGCCAGAGAGACCGAGAAACACGCGATCGTGAATTTTGTAGATCCTTTGGAAATCGGTGGCGATTGTCTGGAGCTGAACTCCAAGCCTGCGATCGCTGGCTATGGCGAAGCAGTTCTTCCCCACCATCGCGACCAGAGCCGATCCATTGTACTCGAAAATCTACGAAACAAAGCGCACAGAACGTAAGTCTCGGTTGCATTGCGGTACACAATTAGTTCCAAAGAAAAGTTAGGGTTCGGCAAACAGGAAGGAAGACTTTTACCAAAAGAAGCACTTACAGACATAGTTAGGGTTTCAGAATCGTAAAATACTTGTGTGTATGTGACCGAGAGAACCAGCACGAGATGGCAAAAGGAGGTTAGGGAAGAACTTGGTAAAGAAGAAAAGAAAGACCCAATGGCTTGAAGGTCACTCCAACTCCTAGCTGTCCGTCCACTCAATGAAGAATGGGAATGGATCCAAAATGGGCCAGGTATTGGGCTTTTTTTTTGGGTTGGGCTAGAGCAACGCCATCCTCATCCAACTGATCTGTAGAATGTGACCATGGTCCATCTTGGTAATAAACAAAGTTTCAGATTCCCTTTTAAGTAAATTACTTTTTATTAGGGACTTTAAAAAAAAGGAATAAGGAAGGGTCTTCGTGAACTCCGACTTCTTTTGTTTCTTTTCTTCTGGAACAGCTCGCCATAGGCCAGCACACCAACAACTGGTTGCATGGTTACGCGCCGGCTCGAGTGGCGCATCCTAAAATACTTCCACAACTTGGGTTGGGGCATACAGAAGGAAATTTGGGGAGCTAGACTAACATGTAAATTAGGTGTTTGGTGCGAAAAGAAAGTTAGTCTTTCCATCTCTGCTCCCTCGATATGCGCTTCCGTAGTTAGAGAGAGAGAGAGAGAGATGGTGTATAAGGGGTAGAATAAGGACGTAAAAGGCTTTGCTGCTGACGAGAAAAGTGGGATGGAGATGGCGTGGTTGTGGTGGTTTACATTGCTAGCAGCGGCTCTCGGCGCCACTCATGCAGGCAACGTAACTTACGATGGCAGATCCTTGATCGTCGACGGTCAGCACACGATTCTCTTCTCCGGTTCAATCCACTACCCTCGTAGCACTCCTGAGGTGTTATCTCGTTCCTTGATTTCTTGTTTTCTTTTTCTAGAAAAATCTCCCTTTCTTTTGTCGTGTACTTCCTCCCTCTTTGCACGTAAAACAGATGATCCTAACCTACCGAAACAAACGATGCGTCGCGCTTTGTTTGGTAAAAACTGCTGATGATGTCTTTCCGCGTGAGGATACTTCAATCACACAGTAGAGACGAAGATAGTAGCAGCTTCCTGCTTCTAACTGCTTAGGTTCCTAAGGATGTGATCGAGGGTGTAAAGGGAGCTCATAAATGCATTTATATGTCTCTTTCGACTAAGAGGAGAATTGTCCATACGGGCTCAATGGTTCTTTCACACGCGCGCACACCGAATGTTATTATTGGGTTCAACGTTGTAGGAGTTAAATAAATTTAACTTGAAATCTAATATTAAGTTAAAAAATTTAAAAGTTTAACTTAAAAGTTAATTTAAAAATTAAAGATTTTTTTTTAATTCATACTTAATCTTAGAGATTTTAATTTTTAATATGAGACTCTCGTCTTTCATATAGTTGACTTTAAAAATTATTTTTAATTCTTAATTAGGCTAAAAAAAATAAAAATACAAGTGAAATAAAATTCTAGATTTAGTATTATTATTTTTATTCCCTATTTTCAACTCCCAATAAAGAAGTAGAAGAAATCCTAATTTATACAAGAAAGAACATAATAGAGAAAGAAATTTTTTAAGGGAAAAAAAAGTAGGCATTATCCAACAATGCCTCATCATTCTTTATATCTATCTTTTGCCTTATTCTTTCTGGTACGACCTTGTACTAAAAAGATAATAATACATCGTTGTATTCCTCGCGATTTCAATTCTTTTGCAGATGTGACCATCTTTGATAGAGAAGGCCAAAGCAGGAGGCCTAGACGTCATCCAAACCTACGTGTTTTGGAACCTTCATGAGCCCAAGTCTGGACAGGTCTTCCTCTTCTTCTCTCGTATGCTAATGCCTCCATGCAATCTCTTCCCCTCTCTCTCACTGTGCCTACATAGTTTTTCTTTGGCAGTTTAATTTCAGCGGACGGCTTGACCTCGTGGGGTTCATTAAGGAAGTCCAAGCACAAGGCCTATATGTGTGCCTTAGAATCGGACCCTTCATTCAGTCTGAATGGACTTATGGGTAAAAGATACTTCTACTGGTGTTCAATCCTTTTCTTTCTTTAGCGTTGCGCATGTCTCTTGTTTTTCTGCACTCTCAACCGCAAGAATTTGAGCATGTTGGTTTACAATGGCTGTGTAGGGGTCTACCTGTGTGGCTGCGTCATGTCCCAGGCATTGCCTTCCGAACTGATAATGAACCTTTTAAGGTAATGATGATGATGCTTCAGTTTCAGCTTTCTGACCAAGCAATATGCTTTCATTTCGCTCTAGGCACTGGTGTTACCAAAGCCATCTTATTGTTGTCAATGGCAGTATCACATGCAAAGGTTTGTAACCAAGATAGTAAGCGTGATTAAATCGGAAGGCTTATACGCTTCGCAAGGAGGGCCAATTATTCTGTCACAGGTATACTTCATTAACCAAGATGGCAGCAACCCTTCACTGTGAATCTTCATGACCAAAATTTGTGAACTGCAGATTGAAAACGAGTACGGAAGAATAGAGGGACATTATCCTGAGAGAGGCCCGGCTTACGTTCGTTGGGCTGCGAGCCTGGCTGTGGGACTTCAAACCGGTGCGCCTTGGGTTATGTGTAAGCAGGAAGATGCTCCTGATCCGGTGGTCAGTCACCTTTTCTTTTAGAATAAAGCGCATGGATATCGTATAGTTTTGAGTGTGTTGTGAGGCTACTCAAAAAATAAAGATCAAAAAAAAAAATTTAAAGCTGGTCTATGCTAGCTTTTGATAGAACTCTTGTGACCTTAATTTGCTCATGAGAAGAGGTATTTTCAACGTTTATTTATGGTTTTGTTCTATCATACACTTTTAGCTCCAGTTTTAGTATATTTATCTTAAACCATGCAATTTGCAGATCAATTCGTGCAATGGGAGAAGGTGTGGAGAAACATTTGCAGGTCCTAACTCGCCAAATAAGCCATCCATGTGGACGGAGAATTGGACAAGTTTGTATGTTTTCATGGACTGCTTAAAATCTTCTTCCTAAAATAATTCTCAACAAACCCTCCAATGGAAGGCTGAAATGACTATCCCAAAATAGCTTTTTCTTTAGTTGTAAATATGGAGTCTTTTCTATATCTGTCTTGGCAACTATATGAAACAAAGCTTATTGATAATGAGTGTTGTTTCACATTTGAAGTAAGAGGATGAGCTTGTGGTCTTATACGTGATGAGATTTTCTCACCAAATACCTTAAGGTTTTGGGATGAGCCTTTACACTTTAAAATAGTATTAAAACTAAGGATGAACCTCCGTTATGTAAATCCCCACGTCTTAAAGTTGGACTTTAGTTCACTTGCAATACTTCTATTAGCATGCAAGTGATGAGAAATCTTGAAAGTGAGTGTTGTCTCACATTGAAAGTGAGAAGATGGGTTTATGGTCTTATAAGTGATGGAATTTTCTCACTTAATGTCTTAAAGTTTTGAGATGAACTCTCACACTCTAATAAAATTATTATCTTTCCATGAGGCATAGAAAGAGGAAATAAGAAAGAAAGAAGGAAAAATTAGAAACAAAAGATAAAAGCCAAATCTCAAGGACCTCATATTGTATGATAACACATGGTAACCTTGTAGTTGACAGCCAAACTCATATTCCTGCAAATAGTGATATGTAATTGTGTGTTTGATTATGCCATTTCGGAAATGAAAGATTCAGAAAAGAACTAAAATCCATCTAATTCTTTGATTTGTTTCGAAGTATTCAAAGATACGGAGACGAACCAGAAAGGAGACCAGCAGAAGACATCGCATTCTATGTTGCATTGTTCATTGCAAGGAAGGGAAGCTATGTTAATTATTACATGGTATTGTAATCTCTCGTGATTATGTTTACTGCGTCATAGAAATAATTCGCTCCTGGTATTCCACTGGGATTCAAGATTCTTAAATGCAATTTTACAGCAATATTTCACCGTAAAAACTGAAATTTAGATAAATCCGATTATAACTTCTCTCCTAATACCTTGCTCCTTTTCTAGTATCATGGAGGAACCAACTTTGGAAGAACAGCCGCCGAATTTATAGTAACAAGCTACTATGATCAAGGCCCTCTGGATGAGTATGGTATCGAAAGTCTTATACATTCTTATCCTACGCAAATGCATGTCTTTGAAGTAAAAATATTCACTTCTCTACTTGAAAAGTTCAGGTTTGATTAGGCAACCAAAGTGGGGTCATCTTAAGGAATTACATGCTGCTGTAAAGTTGTGCCTAAACCCTTTACTTTATGGAGAGGATTCTACGCTTTCTTTGGGTCAATCACAAGAAGTGAGAATGTTATGACTCAGTGCCTATCCTTACTTTCCTGTGAACCATTTCTTTTGAGTAGTATATATACATCCATGGAATCGGTAAAGGGTGCTTCTTTGCAGGCCTATGTCTTTAAAGGAAATTCAGGAGAATGTACTGCTTTTCTTGTAAACAATAACACGACAACAAATGCTTCAGTGATTTTTCAGAATTCAACGTATGAATTACCTCCGAAGTCAGTGAGCATCCTACCGGACTGCAAGACTGAAGCCTTCAACACTGCAAAGGTTCCTGTAACATCTAGACTACATGTTTCTGTAGATCAAACTTTATAGATCTATCATATTTCAGTTCTATGTGAGACTACCTGGATCAACTCTTTGAATCTTTTTCTTAGTGGAAAATTTTCCTTTGCCTCTCCGTACTTGTCTTCTGAAAAAGGTATAGTCAAGAAGACTCCTGATCTTCTTCAGTAATTATGCATAAATTCAATTTTGCTACATGAACAGGTAAAGGCACAGTACGAGGAAAGAACAATGAAACCAAGCCAACAGTTCAATTCAACTGATATGTGGGGAGAATATCAAGAAGCTATTCCTAACTTCAGCGGAACTTCGTTGAGAGAAAACATGTTGCTGGAGCAGATAAGTACAACGAATGATACAACCGATTATCTTTGGTATACTTTCAGGTAAATTACCAGCTAAGCTCTCTTAAACGCTAGGGACTTGAAGTTTGCTGGACTTAAACTAGATATGTGTAGTTTTCAGCATGATTCCTGGAACAATGGATCAGTACTCAAAGTGAACTCGTCCGGACATCTTTTGTATGGATTTGTCAATGGAATATTTGAAGGTAAGCGTTTAAGTCACCTTCCACATTTCTGATGATTGAAGTTGGATCGTAAGTGCGTGCTTACTTCAATTGGACCGTAAGTTACTTTTATCTGATGATTGAAGTTGGAGTAAGTACTTTTTTGTTTGATACATGATCATCAATACATCAGTTGCTCTTGTGCATCTTAAATGCTCCTGCTACGTCTTGCACACACACGTCCATCATGCATTCCTGTTTATTTCAGTTTGAACACAAAAAGAAGGTAAAAGCATAGAACAGTATGTTGGTGAATTTGAGTTTTTCAGGTATGAAGTTGATATTTGCTGATATAACTGGTAACTCACAATGTGAATGCTTTACATTGAAACTAAGAGACAAAGGGAAGAGAAAAATGAACATACTACAAAAGGAGAACACATGTTGCTGGCAATATTGATACCACTGTACATAATTAATATCCCTGTCTGTCTGAATGTTCATGCCCATTTTTGCTTGCACCTTGTCAAGTAGGCTTTTCCAACAATAATGACACCCTAATTTACATTCTGATATCTCCTCTTTCCCCTGAAACATTCTATCATGTATTGCTTTATTTGCTCTATATCTTCATTGGTATCGACTTTATTCTCTTGGTTGTCTTTAGGATCTGCACAGAGAAGTCCCCACAATAGAAGTTTTTCCGCGGAGCTAAATGTTTCTTTCAATAATGGGATGAACAATGTATCTTTACTTAGTGTAATGGTTGGATTACCGGTGAGTTTCAATCTTATATCTTCGTTTTCTTCTCGTATTAGTAGATTGGTAAGGACCACGTTCTTGCTCAATGAGAGAGGGATAGAAAAGATTATGCCATCCTACTTTAGATGTATGTGGCAAGTATACGTTTCTGCTACAGTACAGAACGTGGCTTTTGCATGATGCCTTTTTGGAAAATTGTAACCTGTCATGCCTTTACAGTCTCGTCTTTGAAAGCTCAGATTATGTAACGCTTTTTGTGTACTCATCAAGAAGTTATTAAGAAGAGACTTTCTATTTCTGGTATGAAGGATTCGGGACCATATCTTGAGAGTCGGACTGCTGGTTTACTTGTAGTGAGCATTCAGGACAAAGATTATTTCGAAGACTTCACCAATTATGCATGGGCATATCAGGTTGTTGTCCTACGGCTATAGACTGCTTATTTCAATCTTCTGAACTCAAGAGATCGATATTCTTTGCTCCAAATTTCTCAAGCTGCACATTTTTATTCAAGCTTTTTATTTCAATGGATTTCTTTCAAATGATTCTTGCTATTGATGAAGGGAATTCATTTTCCTTTCTTTTCTTTTTTTCCAGTTTATTTCATACTGCCTAGCATTGTCAATTGTAAACTACAGTGTTCCTTCTTCTCGTTGCTCCTTTTTTTTTTTTTTTCCTGTTTGTTCTTCGTCTGGTTGTTGTCGTTGTTCTTCCTCTAGTTGTTGTATTTGTTCTTCTTCTTCCTCGTTCTTTTTCTTGTTCTCCTTGTTCTTGTTTTTAATGTTTTTCTTCATCTTCTTCTTCTTTGCTAAACTAATCAGATTATCATCTTAAACTTATTCAATGCATTTCATGAAGGTTGGGTTGTTAGGGGAGAACTTACAAATTTACACGGAACCTGGATCAAGTACTGTTCAATGGAGTAAGTTTGGGAGCTCTAGTCATCAACCACTTACATGGTATAAGGCAAGAAATTCAGCTAAGGCTCCTTTACGCTAGTTCTATCTTGAACATGAAACATAATCAGCACTAACTTGTTGTGGATGTGTAGACGCTATTTGATGTGCCTCCAGGACAAGACCCTGTCGCCTTAAACCTGGGTTCCATGGGAAAGGGTGAAGCTTGGGTCAATGGACAAAGCATTGGACGATTTTGGGTCTCATTCCATACCCCCAAGGGACGTCCTTCACAAACATGGTACGCATACAAGACTTAAAGAAAACCTTTAGCGTTTTTCCTCACGTAATCACGAATTATTCAACATTAATACAACTCATTTTCTCTTCTTCTTCCTCAAATTATCCAGGAAAAAGTGCGATTCAAGAATAACAGAAGTCCTATCATCTCGAATGATTCATGTAGCTAAATTAGATTTGCTAATAATTTTGTTTACCTTTTAGGTACAATGTGCCTCGATCCTTTCTCAAACCTGTTGGAAACTTGTTGGTTCTATTAGAAGAAGAAAATGGAAACCCACTTGGTATTTCCATAGACACTGTCTCAATAGCACCTGGGAGGAAGAAAGCCAAACTAGAACCAACCATCAAAAGAAGCATGGCAGAAGGCCTACAGTACAGCTTCGCTTTTGTGCAAACCATGCTTTGGGGAGCTGTTCTTCTTCTAATTCTATTGCCACTGTAGAAAAGGTCAGCTTCTTACTTTTCACTTGTGTTTATTCTCCTTCAGATTCATTTTTCCAAGAGAAATTAGAGAAATCCTCACCCTTAAAATGCTGAGTTGATATTTGATCATTATTGCCCAGATAAACATTTTGATTTCAAAAGAAAAATACATAATAATTCAGGAATCTAAACCCTAAAGCAAAATACACTTTCTATATAAGTTAAATTTAAAGGGAAATTAAATTTACCCTATAATCAGTTGATTACACAAACTGTCTCACATCCTTTTCAGTTTCCGTAGTGATCTGCACGGTGTTAAAACTTTTCTCAGGCCTGCGTTGGGGAGAGGAGAAGCACCTGGCGTATCAAGCAGGAATTTTGGTGGTGGTGATCCAATGTCCTGGGATCGAAAAGCCTCTATTGGTTGATCCAGAATCTGCATGGGAATTACAATTCAGCACCTTTCGTCTTTAGAGTCGAGAACTACCAAATTTACGACCAAGAATGGCATTTTGAACATGAATTAATTTATTTTTCAATTATTATTCTTGTCATTAATGGCCGTACGGACTTTTTTTTTTTTAACTAACTTGATTCCTGAGCAAAGCAATCTTCTTCTTTTTGGAAGTTTTGAATACAGATTACAAGTTTGGAACGTGTATGAGCGAAATTTTATTCACTCAGAACACGGCTCGAGTTCAGGAAAAATCCGAACACAATATTGGTATATGAAACCATGATTTTTTTTCCTTAATGCTAGAAACTTTGTAGAATAGTTTTGGAATAGATAAGATAAGATTTTTGAATAATAGTTAGATATAAAAAAATATCTTTTAAACTCATAAGTTAGTTATTAAGTTAGAATATAAATCTATCTCTGTTGAACATGAAAACTTGGAGATTCTATGTTATTTGAATGTTAAAATAATACACTTATTTATATGTTCATATATGTAATCCATTTAGTATTGTTTTCGGTTTTTCTATGTAACTCTTGTTCAATTTTAAATTTTTAAAATATGTTTTATGTACTTTATCCATTACGTTCAATCTTAATGTGAAAAATTGTGAGAAAAATATTTTTTATTTTATTTTATTACAACTCATACACACGGAGAAGGAGAGAGAGTATCTTGAACCCTAGACTTGTGGGATGGCAAACTACCCTAGACTTGTTGGATGGCAAACTACCCTAGACTTGTTCGATGGACAGGTTAAGGGTACTTCGTGCTTTTGCTAGGACACCCAGTTGAGAAAGGTGGTTTTGTATGCATCGGATATGGCGGCAGGTAAGATTTTGGATTTCTGATGGGCAGCCCGGGACAATCGGATCCGATTCAACCGAATTTATCCTCTGGGGTCCGATTGATTCCCTCGATTTACTCCTCAAAGCCAGCAGGTTTTCCTGCCGTGTCATAAGATCTTGCATAGTTTCATCCCGAACTAGAGACACTTTTCCGTCAACATCGGAAGAGAAAGGCCTTCAATTTTTCAATTTGCTGTAATCCAATTTAAAAAAGGAAATCCCGTTCCCAAGCTCTAACAATTAATCATCCTTGCTATCAAAGGACAAACATATTGATTCACGCGGCAAGTGGTCGTCAGGCTTGTATTCTTCCATACAGACAGTACGGGCCAGCCAGCATCGTCCCAACCCGATTCATAAGGAGCAAAAAAATGACCCTGAAGGAAGGAAAATCATTGTTGCACACTTCTAAAACAGGCACTGTTGAACCATCGTATTTCCCATATCAGAATTGAATCATGGCTAACTTGACCTTATTTATGATTAGAATTTATCATTTACTATCTATGAGTTTTAGGAAGAGCCTCCTTACTTTAATATGATATCAAAGTTATAGAATTTTTTAATATGAACTTCTAAACCTCAATTATTGTTTATGTTAGACGGAGGGAGTGTGTTAAGATATCCTTTTTTGCTGCTATTATCACTAGTATATGATACTAGGCTATTTATAGTATTACTATCATTTTTCTTTTCATTGCAGGTTAGTTGTTCGTCAGTATGAATTTAGCTTACAACGTATTTGGAAACCCTTGTCTAAACGAGTATTTTATAGAGAGCCAACAAGGAATTTCATTAATAATTGGTTATTTTGACATGATATTAAAATTATGGACCTTCTTAATGTGGACCTTTGCACCTCAGTTATTGTTCATGCTATCGATGTTTGAAAGAAAGAATGTCTAGGTATTGTATATCCCACTTTGGAAACGAATCCTTGCAAACCTGGCCTTATTAATGATAAAAATTTACCTCCTAGCCTAATGCCTATGAATTATAGGATGGGCTTCCTTGCTTTTAACGCTTATCAACTTTAACATCAACTTACCCATTCCCATACAACAATAAATGGACTTTTTAAGGGATAAATCACACCCACCTCAACTTTTAAATTCAAACATAAAGATGTCAATAATCGTCAATATTTCAGGTTAGTCTCTTCTGAAGATTTGATAGCGTGATAGATCTTAAATGTATAAAAAGTTTGCAAGTACGGTTATATCTCATGGTAGAGAAAAGATAAGTTTCGTTGATTGCTCATACGTATTGGGAAATTTGAACCTGCAGGTGACCTCTTTTAATCTCTTTCTGTTGAATCCAAGTCTTATTTACTCGGAAAGAAGAAGAACCTGCGTCTTTTTCGAACCCCTTCAAAGGCGTAAAGGCCAAGATATGCAAAGACAACGTAACCTATAATTTTGGTGTAAAAATCAGTCTGTTCCTACTCCGGAAGGACCCTCGACGTTCCTTTTCAACACAACGTCGTCCCTGTGGATGATTCTCTCTCTCCTATAGATGCGGAAGGCAAAAGAGAAGTATTAAAATCCATATGCATAGGAAAAAAAGTCTTATATCAATTCAGCTTTCCTGGACAACTCTGGCCACTGGCCCAAAAAGAGGGTTGAAGTGATATGGAGAGGCTGTGGCTCTTGCGTTGTTTCATCTTGTTGCTGAACTCTTTGGCTTCGTTCATGGAGCCAACGTAACATATGACGGAAGATCTCTCATCATCAATGGGCAACATAAGATTCTCTTCTCCGGTTCAATTCACTATCCTCGTAGCACACCGGAGGTACTTGTTCTTTCTGCTTTTCTTTCTTTTTCGTTTCCTCCCTTCTTTGGCGTCCACCATATTGCTTGCCCTTCATCTATCTGCGTTTCATTCTATATTTAGTATTTGTTTCTAGAACATGGAAGCAAAGTTTCTAGTCATGAGAAGGGAGTGGTCATATCAGAAAATGCGAACGAGAAAGACAGAAATCATCCCATTCCGATTTCCTGAAGGAAGACAGTTTGTGAAGGAAATCACAAATAAAGTGATCGTCTTATCTAAAGATCAAAAACCAATAGCTCTGTTACAGAGCTACTGGACTCGGTTCTTGGAAAGAGTATCTTGTTCCAACACCAAATCAGATGGGTAACCAAAATAAGCGATGTGTACAGGAAACTAGCAAAATTTTGTTTGTTTTAGTCACTTTTAATATCTGCGTTCTCAGGAAAGGCCAATATCAAGGCATGCAGTGACGTTTTTGAGTGTTTCTTCTACGCGTTAAGTTTTGCGTGTTGCCGGCTGTTTTGTGACGTTACGCAATAAAAAAGTCTCCTAACAAAATCAATGTAGTAGATTTGCTTGAAACTTATCCCATGAAAGAAATGGCTTCCATAATGCTTGAGTGAAGGGTCCGAACAACTAAGTCTCGTTTTCCCTTAATTTACATTTTTTTTGGTGGGGAGGGGGGGTTGGGTCTGGACCAAGTAAAAGTATGTATGTTAATTCTCATGCAGATGTGGCCATCTTTGATTGAGAAAGCCAAACTTGGGGGAATAGAAGTGATACAAACCTATGTATTTTGGAACCTTCACGAGCCCCGGCAAGGACAGGTCCGAGCTTAACACAACTCTCTCTCTCTCTTTCTCTTTCTCTTTCTCTTTCTCTTTCTCTGTGATTTGCTAATGATGGTGTTAATATATTTTGTGTGTTTTGCAGTTTGATTTTAGTGGAAGACGTGATTTAATAAGGTTCATTAAGGAAGTCCAAGCACAACGCCTATATGTATGTCTTAGAATTGGACCCTTTATCGAGGCCGAATGGACTTATGGGTAAACTCAGTCTCTATTTCAACATTTCTAATTCTCACATAAAGAATGCGAAAAGCACAAAGAATGTTTAGCAATTTTGTATGCGTCGCATTGCAAAAGGTAACGTATAAATGCACTCCGCTTGATATATCGCTGTGGTGGTGCAGGGGTCTACCGCTTTGGCTACGTCACGTTCCGGGCATTGTCTTCCGATCAGATAATGAGCCATTCAAGGTATTGGAGCTTTTGTACTCCCAAATGCACCCATTAATCAACAAGTTGTGGCAGTTTTACCTCTGAACCATAAAACTACTCTTATTCTCGTTTTGGCAATGGCAGTTTCACATGCAGAGGTTTGCGAAGAAAATAGTGGACATGATGAAGTCGGAAAGACTCTACGCTCCACAAGGAGGACCCATTATTCTGTCACAGGTTAAGTTCATTGGACTCGAGAGAAACTTGCTCTTTATTCAATGTCAGCTCCTTTATTTGAATCATCTGCACGTGTTTGTAGATTGAGAACGAGTACCAGAATGTAGAGCCAGCTTACCACGAGAAAGGACCACCTTACGTTCGTTGGGCTGCAAATATGGCTGTGGGGCTTCAAACTGGTGTTCCATGGATAATGTGTAAGCAAGCTGATGCTCCTGACCCTGTGGTTAGTTTCTTCTCCTCTCTGTACCCGTTTCGTGCATTAAGAAGAAACTAGTTTCTTCTCCTTTCTATACCCGTTTCTTCTCCTTTCTACTACTTTCCCTTCTCAAAAATAGTCTTATCTTGTTGATATCTAATTTCGTTAAGAGAAAATCCAATAACAACAGAATTAGGTACAGCAGATGCCCCGTAGGTTCTTAAATTTAACACATCTTGTTTTGTAGTTCTTTATTTAAAATATAAAAGCAACCAGTCGGGTTGACGAATCAAGTGTTATGACTGGCAGATAAATACATGCAATGGGATGCATTGTGGAAAGACATTTGCTCGAGCCAACTCCCCTAAAAAGCCATCAATGTGGACGGAGAACTGGACAACTTTGTATGTTCTTGTTGTTTTTTTCACTCTAAGCATCAGAGTCGTGCGTATTCTGTACCATATAAAATCAGAACATATACCTCTTACCTTTATGGGAAAAACTGATACCTGAAACAAATTCGTTAATGGAAATCTAACGCCCAAAAATGTCTTGGGATTTTCTTTGAAGCTTCCAAAAATATGGTGAAGTAACGCGCAAGAGGTCAGCTGAAGATATAGCATTTGAGGTTGCTTTGTTCATCGCAAAGAAAGGAAGCTACGTAAATTATTATATGGTACGACAATTTCCTCTGAAAAAGTTCGGTTAAATAAATAACATTTATTCTTGTTATTTTAACTTCTTATTGTTCCTATAATTACATAAGCAGACTATTTTTTTTATTTAACAATATGATTTTATCATAGTATCATGGAGGCACCAATTTTGGACGATCAGCCTCTGCATATATAATCACAAGTTATTATGACGAGGCTCCTCTTGATGAGTATGGTATGTTTCTGCATTTCTTGTTTTCATACAGTTCTACACGCATTTGAATCAATAATTGACGTACTTAGTTGATGAGTTCAGGTTTAATTACACAACCAAAGTGGGGTCATCTTAAGGAACTGCACGATGCCATAAAGTTAAGCTCAAGCCCTTTACTTTCAGGATCACAATCTATATATCCTCTGGGTAGACAGCAACAAGTAAGAAACTCCTAGGTTTCCTTTCCCAGTACCTATCTGCTTCAAATTACATAGATGTTAAGACTAATTTATATTATTGTTGTTCTTCAGGCTTATGTATTCCAAAGCCACTTAGGAGGATGTGCTGCTTTTTTGGTAAACAATGACAAGATCGGTGCTAAAGTTCGTTTTCAGAATTCTTCATTTGAATTGCTTGAAAAATCAGTCATCATCCTACCAGATTGCAAGACGGCAGTCTTCAACACTGCAGTGGTAAGAACCAAAAGCACACATGTTGGTTTCTCAAGATTTCACTTTTTCTTGTGAATACAATTGCTGAACTGTTTGTTAAATGTAGTTTTATATTTTTACTTCCTCCTTCAACAGGTAAGCACACAACATGGTGCAAGATCAGTGGTCTCGAGCCAAAAGTTTGGACAATGGGAAGAGTACAAAGAAGCCATCCCCAACTTTGACCAGACTCCAACAAGAGCAAATAGATTATTAGAGCAAATAAGCACAACCAACGACACATCTGATTATCTTTGGTACACCTTCAGGTAGAGGTAACCTGAAATCATTCAGCGGACTTCAAGGTTGTCTGAGTACGAGAATCAATTCCTACTCAACTGCTTGCTGTTTATTCTGTAAATGCAGCCTTCAGCATGATAACCCAAATGCTAAACCTGTACTGAAGGTTGACTCCCATGGACACGCTCTGCATGCATTTGTAAATGGCGTTCTTGTGGGTAAGTCTTACATCTGCTCAGTTCATTTCAAGATCGCTGGTGGATCACCAATATGATATTAAGCGTATTCATATTTGGTCCCTTTTTCCTGCTCTAATTATTAGTTAAGAAGTCTAAGGAGCTTTATTCTCCCCATGCGACTCCGTAAAGTTTCAACATCCTGCCTTCTGTGTTTTTTTCACTGAAAAAGATATCACCAGAACCTAATAAGTATTTTCACCTTGAAATTTTTGCTTGGTATTCTCTTTAGGATCTGCCCATGGAAGTCCCTCGAACAGCATTTTCTTCCTGGAGAGAGCTGTGCAGTTAAGAAAAGGGACAAACTTCATCTCTTTACTCAGTGTACTTGTTGGATTACCGGTAATATTCTCAATCTCATCTTTAATTCCACCCATCGGCATTTATGCATAATCCAATTAGGGGAGGAAAGTCAGACAACAACCTAATAAATTAAATACCCCTTCATCTATGGAGTTGCTCCCAGCCCTAACTATCTTCCTTTCAGAGCGGTATAATTTTCTTTCACATCATGTACCAGAAGTGCATTTTTCTTCTTGAAATCCTGAGTCAGGTTTACTTCTATGTAAGGATAACGGAGCATTTCTAGAGAGTAGATTTGCAGGCTTGCGGCAAGTAAGTGTAAATGGCAAAGATGTCTCTTTCCACCAATGGGGATATCAGGTAATCTCCTTCTGGCTATCAAATGGATTCATTACACAGAACGTTATAGGACTATTAAGCCTCTGGGATGAGTTTCAAATGAGAAGCTTTTCCATAGGTTGGACTGTTAGGAGAGAAACAACAAATATACACAGATCTTGGATCAAGAAAAATCCGATGGAGCAGATCTCAAGGCCCTGACCATCAAAGACCTACATGGTATAAGGTAGGAACACAGCTACTTTTTGTGCTTTCATACTGATTCTTGAGTCAGTTTGTATCCTGCATATTCTGCAAGAAGATGGAAGCGAAAACCCAATGTAACATACAAGGAATATATTCCAGAACAAAGGTACGACTGACCTAGTTTTTTCTGTCATGTTTTTGGCGTGAAGACTACGTTTGATGCACCTGTTGGAAATGAGCCCGTTGCACTGAATCTCGGTTCCCTGGGGAAGGGAGAAGCTTGGGTCAATGGCCATAGCATCGGTCGATATTGGGTATCATTCCGGACCCCAGAAGGGAGGCCTTCACAAACAAGGTACCCTACACATATTGTTTGTCTCCGGCCAAAAACAATCTCATCTGTCGCATAAATTTAATAACAAAAACGCATGTCTTTTGCAATCTAAAACTTCAGATTCCTTCCTCAGTTTTTGACAATGACATGTGCCATTGCTTTCATAAACTGTTACTGCTCTTTTCAAGAAGCTGTTTCATCTTCAGGTATAATGTACCTCGATCCTTCCTCAAACCTAAAGGCAACCTACTGGTTCTACTAGAAGAAGAAAATGGGAACCCCTATGGGATTTTCCTGGACGCAATTGCAATAACAAAAGTATGTGCCCATGTGTCTAGCTCCAATTTGCCCCCCGTTACTTCGTGGCAGAGAGTGGAGGGAAGTGGAAAAATCTATCAAAGGAAACCTGCTAGAAGGCCCAAACTTTACCTCCGCTGTCCTCTGGGAAGAAACATATCCAAGATCTTATTTGCCAGCTTTGGAACACCTTCAGGGGATTGTGAACGTTACAATGTTGGAAGATGTCATTCATTTAGTTCCAAAGCCATTGTGGAAAAGGTGAGTTTACTATACTTTATTTTCTGTAGAGTTCCGTCTGTTCATATTGACTATACTCTTCTTATTAATTTGAACACATTTTTTTCAGTTATGTCTAGGGAAGAATGGATGCTCCTTAATTGTAGCAAGTCGTACTTTTGGTCATGAACCGTGCTCAGGCGTTCTCAAGTCTCTATTGGTTGATGCACAGTGCACATGAACCGGGATGGTTTAGTACATGGAGAATATCAATAATACCAATTACAAATTTAATTCATAAACAAGTAAATAAGTATCTAAAGCATCATTACCATTGAATTATCATTTTTCAAAGCTGACTTTTACTTACAAGTGAGTAGAAACCCCTCCTTGTGGACATTACCATGTATAACTTGGCTTCTATTTCCAATACATTCTTATTCTATCAAATTAGAACGTAAGATCCTGGATGATAAATGTGCATCAACACTTGGTTCTACACACGCAGTGAACCGACAGATTTCTGCAGAAATAACACATAATTTGTCAATAGAATATCTCCACTAGTCTCACCGGTGACAACCAATGCTTAGTCAGGGATGTTAAAGAGAACAGGCAGACAGATACATTGAAAGAAAAATGAAAGAATCAATCCATATGCGAAAAAATGAAGTATAGAAGTCAAAAATTGATCATCAGGATCAGGAACAGTAGTAAGGAATTATATCCACAAAGCTGAGAGTAATGATAAAAATACACCATCCATTGAGTATATGACGGATAAAAATGGCTAAACATCCAAATTACAAGAGTCATCTTTAAGTAGTAACCGATGGATATTAGAAATCATGTCACAATACACACAGACTGAGATTTAAGTTACATGTGCTCATAAAACCTGCCAGCTACCATATCAGTTTCCGTTAATGGATGCACAAAGATCAAGATGGAGGAAAGAGTCGGGCAGTAAAGAAACAAAAAGGAAAAGGTGCACAGATTCTTGTTTTCATCAATAATCATGCCCCTGCTCAGTTCTAATTAGCAAGGAAACGTGAGGAGCATACACCCACACAGACAACCCTGTTTCTAAAGTGGAAAGATGTTTTCAATTTGATTCTTCTTTCATTTATTTGAGCTCATGTTCATGTACAACTTCAACACTAATCAAGAGAAAACAACGGACTATTACCATACATAAAAACTACTGAATAAAAGAAGAAGAACGAAAGTTTTTAATATGAATGATTTACAGAAAGAGCATCCCGAAGGACATGAAGGAAATGAAAAATCTAGATATGAATAAGGTGCCATGCTGTCTGCAGGAGTGACATGAAAACAACGTCCTCCATCTAATGTGTGAAATCATATCATTGTTCAATGTCTAGATGCCTGGATAGAGAGACATGTAATTCCCGCGGTGCTCCCTCTTTGATCTTTAGATCCATGGTAGGTCATGCTCGTCGAAGCACTTCAGGTTTATGGACATCAAGGACGCCAGAAGAATAAAAATTAAAAATCATCACCAAGCTCTGAAGATCATCTTTTACAACTTCAACTATTCGCCGCACACTTTGCCATTCTTACTCTTTGCCGATTTCTTCTTCTCTTGAATACCGGAAAAATGTGAAGGTAGAAGGGCCTTCTGTGAAGGTAATTCAGCAATGAAGAGCAGAGTCTGGGCCCAGCCAGCATATTTGCCATATTTGCTAACAAATGCCTCTGCCACACGGCTGAATAACCTAGGAGTCAGACGGGCACCTGCAAGGTCTGGTAACAGGTATTTCGTAGCAATCTTGCAAAACAGAAAAGAAACATCCGCAGATCAGCATTTCATGAAAGGGGAATAATGAAAGATAATCTTGAAAATGTTGAATTAGTTATATCTACTAAAGCTAATACTAGCAGAAGTGATGTGTTGCAACCAGCTTTTTTCTACATGAAATTAAGTTTCAACTAAATTATTTCCCTTTGCCAAGAGAAATTTGAGCAGCAAATGCCATGAAAATAAATGCTGTAAAATTTCCTAAACCCACAAAATCACATGACGAATTGAGTTTTTGAACCAGCATCTTCCTTTCCATGTTTACCCAATTTTTTTCACAAGTCAGGACAAGTACAATCTGTAGATGGGAGAAACTTTGCTTCCAAGAAGATGCTGCTTTGATAGCTCATCAGAATCACTAGCTTGGCTATAACACAATATAGCCACATCCCAGGGAAGGGGTGACATAAAAACCTCAGGAAATATACCTGCCAGACGTGTGTATCCACAGGAATGGCATGGTGCTGATCAAGAGAGAACAGAGCTATGCATGCAGCCACCTTAGGGCCAACTCCAGGGAGAGTAGAAAGGGCATCGATAACCTCTTGAAGATCCAAATTACGAAGAGAAGCAAGCCATTCTGCACCTCCACCAGATTTTGATTGCAAAGCATTCACGGTACCAATGACGTATTTGGCCCTGTAGATTCACATAATAAAAGAAACTAAACTATCAGGATTGTGCTTAACCAGAAAGCAAATACTGCATATAAGGCCAAACAAATGTATATCAGATCACAACTCGAAAAGCAATTCAAAATGCATAAATGTGGGGACAAATATCCTACTCTCATATAGCTATGAAGTTACGAACTATTTTAAGGAGCGAAAGATGATACCCCATTTACCACTTTGATAACACCGAATTTACAAGCATGCTGTGATCAACCTCTATGATTCTGAGTTCCACAATACTAAGACACAATGTACAACCCATGAAGAAAAATAATTAGCAGCTTAAGAAAAGCCGAGAAATTTGATTCCATGTTATACAAGCAACGAATGTGGAAGTGAACAGGAACCAAGAATAAGTTGACTGAAGATCAAAAGAAGACGGGATTCTAGATTTCCAACTATTGAGTTTTCAAAATTTTAACCCTTTTTTCCAGTCAGATGGTTCAGATTGTGTTACCACAGCATTTTAATCCCAAGAAATTAACAACTTAAGAGAAGCTACGAGTTAGAGACAATTAACGCACACAAATGGCAATGTAAGATACCATCAGCAGCTTAAGAAAAACTCCAAATTTATATCTAACTTTTACAGGCTACATATATGTAAGTGGGCAGAAACCAACCAGAATAGTCATACCTGTAACCGAAACCGGCCTCTCTGAACTCTGCCTCCGAGACCGTCGCCAGCTGCTCCAAAGTCGGGAACTGGTGGAACTCGAAGCCCTCTACAGTTCCCAAATAATCCCCAAGTGACGAGACAAAGTCCACCATCTTGGTAATCCTCGCAATGTTGTTATTAGACGAACATAGAAACTGAACCAGACACTCGAGCGGGTCCTGCCTTAGCACTCGGGCCCCGCCCAAGTGGCGCGCCAGCTCGGCAAACCGCGGGTCGGAGGCCGAAAAGACAGCCCAGATGTCGCTGAGGGAAATACTGGCGTTGAGAAAATCGAGCAGGGCAAGCCTGGCGCTGGCCCGGGAGGTGGCGGTGTGGTGGAGGCAGTACGACACGTCGCCGTTTTGAAGGTGCTTGAGAGAAACGAGGTGTGAGTGGACAACACCCGTGTACTGAAAAGGGCCTGTCTGTTTCCACCGGAAGGTCTGGCCGGTGGGGAAGGTGAGGCCCAGGGACAGCTCAGACTGGGTCAAGCCGAGCGGCACCCACTTGGGGGTGGCCGCGGGTTTGACTTTTGTGGAGATGGGTCTGGTGGCTTTGGGGGCGGAAAGCGGTGGTGTCGGCGGTGGGGTGCGCCTGGGCCGCTTCATGATCGGGAGGGAGCTGGGTCTCAGGGAGATCATGCAAACAGCGGCCACGAATTGGAGCCTTTTCTCGGCTCCGCAGCTCCCTCCGGAGCATGAAGGAGGAGATCAATGCCTCAATAGCCACGGATCTTCGACCCTGCACGGGCTTGGATCATCGACCAACAGACCTGGGCCAAGCCAGGCCTAAAGTATCTAGCATCTCAAAACAATTTTATGATATTTAAAGAACGGCTGGGAGTAACTACCAGCTTCTTAGTAATATAAACGATATATATATATATATATATATATATATATATCAACTTAATACAATTTGATCAGGAAGCAAAAATATGTTAATTGGCTTTTGGAATCTTATTAATGTGGGATTGAAGGGTTAAAAATTGACACTATATAATAAAATTAATAATAACTGTATTTACTTTCTTCATTCTCTTTCAATTCAGTAACTAATGCAAACACTGATTTTTAGGATAATAAGTCACTCTATTTCTAATTGTTAAATCCATATTTCACTATCATCCATTTAATTAGCAAAAAATTGATTCCTAACTTCGTTTCGGTTTAATTGAACAACTCATCGTAGACCCAAAAAACAAAAGTATTCTCAAATTAAATCACAAAAGAAATCATTTCAGAAGATATTTCCCAAATAAATGTTTTTATCTTATTCTTCACTTTTATTCCTAGCGTCAAAGTGATTTTTGTATATAACTTAATCTAAACAATGCGTAATAGAAAACGTGACAAGTTAATGTGTAAAATATTTTCAAAATTGTTATTCATTTTGTTCAAAATTTTAAGACTCCTATTCGAGTCTTAGTTTTTCTGTTTTTGCTTGGAAAGTAAGATTTACAGATGAGAAACAGCATTTATATACTTAGCTAGATATCAAATCCTCCAAGTTTCTAATAAATGAATCTCTGAGAACTTCCTCAACATCTGTCAACAAATTGAAAAGGAACGAAAGGAAAAAGAAAATTAAGAAATTCAAGAAAGGTGGTATGGAGTGAAATATCAACAACAATTGTATAGTTCAAATTTTATTTCATGTCTTCTCTACGCTTTCAAAGTTATTTTTAGTTTTATTGTATAGTTGTTCTACCGACTTCATGCTTCATTGTATTCATTGTCTTTCTTAACATCAGGCCTTTATTGAGGTAAAAGATCATAAAATTTCTTAACCAGGTTTACTTGCAGAATCAGAACATCTTGCTGTCTGCTCACCTGATTACCATTTATCTCAAGACAGAGGCTAGCGTTTTCTTTCATAGTATGGAGTTTCACCTTGTTTATCTTTACTTTCTTTTTCTTTTTGTGTGTGAATTGCATTATCTTTTTTTTTTTTTCCTTTAAAGCCTATTTATAATACAATGTATGTAAACATGTAAAGGAAAGAAATAATACAAAATATTCCAATAAACCAAATTTTCCATATTACAAAAATCCACATATATATGAAAACAACCATAAAAAAATAGTTATAATAATAATAATAATAATAATATACCTCCAACTATTTTTTTTTTAAACTAACACACGAGAAAGAAAGGAGATTCAAACCCTTAACTAGATAAACTTGTTAATTTGGAGTCTAGTTTAGTTACCATTAGGCCACGGGAATTCTCCCAACAATTTCCTTTCATTACTTCTTAAAATGTGCTTCATGGTAATGAAAATTGCAAAAAAAGAATTAACCTACTTACCTTTAATACAAAATTGCTTTGAGCAACACAAGCAATTTTGAAAGTATCATAGCAATATATATAACCATATATATTTTCAAGAAATTAGCTCGGCTACGTCTTTGCCCTGTCACACATCAAGAACAAAGAACCAGTAATTGAATGCAAACCAGGCTTAAATCTGATTTCCCTCAAGTAACCATCTTTTCTAGTAACTAAGAAATGGTATTATCGTGCTTCGCACATCTGGAAGAAGCAAAAGAAAAAAAAAAAAAGTCTGAAATTGTGTTTCTAAACTATGAAGGTAATGAACTTGGACATAAGAATTCTATGAAAAAGCAATTCACATTCACGGAAATGAAGTCACTAACGTAGACAATGGAAAAAAATTAAAAGGAATATACAAAGTTTGTGCTTTTGCATCCACCTATTAATAAAACAGCCACACAATCAAAACAAAAAATATAAGCACAAAGTTGTCCAAAATTTACGAACCACCGTCGACGTCCATGATTCATGGAAGAGAGAAGACTTTAACCAGAGTCAAATTAGAGAATATAGACGAGGCTTCCCTTAAACTTTCGTTAGAGGTATTACAGGTTGCAGACCCCATACTCTGCTTGGATCATAGTCCCATTAAATGACAACGAATGGGCCGTATTGCAATGGGATTTTACCTTCTGGGCCCAATCCGGCTAGCTCAATAGTGGCCCAAGTCAGTTGTTACAGCAATAAGATCTAGTCCTAACCTAATGGAAAATAGAGGAAAAAGAAATTTTTTTAACATTTATTCTATTATTTGTTGAAATATGAAGGACGCAAAGAAAATCACATCAAGAAGTAGGTCTCAAAAGGAGGTCTTATGACTCTAATATCATATTAATAATATTAAGTGATTTCATAATTATTCTTAAAAGACGTATTGAGAAAATAAAAAATTACCACTTATAAGGTCAAGTTTATATCATCTCCTTATGATATGAAACAAATCTAAGCAATCTATATAAATCATTCAATAAGAGGAGCGACAATCAATACTATTAAAGAATAAGCTAAAAAACTAGAAATATCACAAATCAACTTAGAAGGTAGCTATAAATGTTCAAAACTTGAATCAAGTTTATGTATAAGATACTCTCAAACTTCAATTCATACGAGTTTATAAGTTGAAATTTTAATTTGTTCAAGCCCTACTAGTGAACACCGATTGTCAGAAATTTGTCCCTTTTTACATGCCTCATTTTATTTTTCGGTGGCGAAACAAAGCCTAGTACTTCAGCACAGAAATTTGACACAGAAAGTCGCGCATACATACATTAATTAATTATCAGCTTCTTAACTACCACGCGCCACGCACTGCCGAACGCGCCCATTTGGATTTTTTAAAGAGAAAATCCAGAAGCAAAATTTTTTTGTTCATCGGAGCCAAACAAAGAGAAAAGCAGCACACAAAGCCCAAAGGCTGGGCGAGGAGACAAAGCCCCCTCCCCCCTCCCTCTCCTCCCTTCCTACTATCTCTCTCTCTCTTCTCAGCTGCTTTGTTTTCGTACAACTGCGCCAATCAAAGACCCCACAAATCTCTTTCGCTCCCGCTCTCTCTCCAATTTCTCTTTGAACAATGCCAGCTTCCCCTTCTTTCCCCTCAGGTATACACCCTAACCTAAATCCTCTGTCTCTTCTCTCTCACTTTCTCTCTTCTCTTTCTCTTCTCTCTGTCTCTCTTTCTCTTTCTTTCTCTGTGTCTAAATTCGGACAATTGTATGAATATATGTGTGTTTCGAATTTTACTCTGGAATTTTCTTTGTTCTCAGAGAACCGCACACGATGGAAGAAGCGAAAGAGAGAGCCCCAAATTGGCCGGAAAGCATCAAAGCACGAGGAGGAGGATGACGACGAGGAAGACCCCCCTCCCGGCCATGACGACGATGTAATGGAACCGCAGGACGACTCCGAGGACCCGCATTCACTCAACGAGAGCGAGGTCCTCTCTGACAGTGGGGTCCGCGTCTGCGACTTCCCTCTCGTGGTCAAGCACGCAGTGAATCGGCCCCACTCCACCGTCTTGGCCATTGTGGCCGCCCAGCGGGCCAATCACAGCGGAGCCAGCAGCAGGGGAGCTCTGCAGCTCCACGCTCCGTTGCCGTCCTTGGAGAACGTCTCGTACGGGCAGCTCCAGGCACTGTCTGCTGTGCCCGCGGATTCCCCGGTGTTCGATCAGGACCGGATGGATGGCGCCGGTTCCGTTCCGTCCTTCGTGATCACTCCACCGCAGATCATGGAGGGTCGCGGCGTCGTCAAGCGGTTTGGCAGTAGGGTTCACGTGGTCCCAATGCATTCAGGTAGATATGCCTAGACCGATACATACACATTACCCAGTCTATTGTCCCCAGAGAGTGCAATTTAACTTGTTGAGGCCTGGAGTGCCCTGGATACCCCTTTTAAGGGGGGCTTTATTCTCTTTCTGGGCTTGGTTTTACTTATAGATAAACATTTTATAGTATCGACCGAGTTGCTTGAACGTTGTCTGGGTATTTTCTTTAGAACCAGTAGGTGTTAGAGGCAAATTGCGGGCAAGTTCATATTGCTTCAAAACTGATAGAGTTTAGAAGCAAAATTAGTTGAGCATGTGCTGGTGCATACGTGTGTTCCGACGCATATATACAGATTTGGCTTTTGTGCACTTGGATAAGCATGTCAGGCCATATTTATAGGTGTAGACAGGTATCTGTGTATAATTATGAATATTTGCCCAGTTAATGAACATACTTTATTGCTGTTGGGATTCTCCTGTGGACAGATTGGTTTTCACCGACTACAGTGCATCGACTAGAGAGGCAAGTGGTGCCGCATTTCTTCTCTGGGAAATCACCAGATCACATGCCAGAGAAATACATGGAATGTAGGAACTACATTGTTGCTAAATACATGGAGAATCCAGAAAAAAGGCTTTCGGTCTCTGATTGCCAAGGATTAGTAAGTGGCGTTGATAATGAAGACTTAGCTCGGATTGTTCGGTTTCTTGATCACTGGGGAATTATCAATTATTGTGCTGTTGCTCCAAGTTCTGAACCTTGGAATGATGGGTCCTATGTACGGGAGGATTCAAACGGTGAAATTCATGTGCCTTCAGCTGCTCTAAAGTCCATTGATAGTTTGATTAAATTTGACAAGCCCAAATGTATGCTCAAAGCGGCTGATGTTTATACATCATTGGTGTCTCATGATGCTGATGCTTCTGACTTGGACAACAGAATCCGAGAGCGGCTTTCAGAAAATCACTGCAATTGTTGTTCCCATGCACTTCCCATGGTGTACTATCAGTCACAGAAGGAGGTAGATTACATTCTCTGTTATTTTCCATTGGCAATGTTTTGTTTGTTTAGTATATCATTCTATCATTATTGTATTTCTTGAATTTGTTCTTTTCATTGCTACATCATGCTGTTTCTGCTTAGAGAAATGATAGGAAGTGTAGAATGTTACATGAGATAAAGGGACCCTAACTTTTACAATCAGGTGTAAACTTAAAGAAAAAGAAATAGTGTCTCTATCCAACATTGCATAACTTAAGCATTTTAAGCTATTTGTTTGGTGTAGAAAACTCTTTTAGTTGAAATTTTTATAGAAAGATGGTCTGTCACATGTGGTCTGACATCTATGTGTTACATAATCATGTACTAAGTCAGAAAATGTTGTGAAGGCTGTTGAGTACTGATTTGCCTGTTGTTTGGTTTGTCTGCTCCAAGTAGGGAAGTGAATCCCAAAAATTCATTTTGTGAAATTTTAGTCTGGAAAAGAAATGGCACTAAAGTTATCATTTGGCATTATGCTGAAAAGGAATTTTCTGAAACTGAAAAGTAATTATCCGATTGAAGTTATGTTTGGTTATAATTCTCAATTACCTTTATTTCAATAAGTTTTGCAAAGCCCAGATTCCTTTACATAGTCGTAATGTAAATGAATGGTAGATAACTACTCATATATTCTTGTTACCATTCACATCCAAATAATTATAACTCATAGTGAAGGGCATGCTTGTTATTTTGAAAAGTAATTTTAGTTCTACCGATAGTACTTTGAGAACGACTAAGGTGTGAATATAGACATCATAAACAGTACGTACATAGGGAATGCAAGTATACACCATATGATAACAGAACCTCGTCGACCCTTTTCCTTGATGTGTCTGCAACATGTGTTTCAGTGGAGCATTATTAGGATGCATTTGAGGGGTCTAATGGGGAAATTGGCTCCCAGCCCTGGATGTCTGGCAACCCATTTGAAGCTATTATGGTGATTTTGTATGTATAAAAGAGCTTGTACTTTGTATCTAGAATTACTCACTTGAGAAAAAATTTCATGATGTAATAAGATTAACTAATTAACTGGCATGGTTAGAACTCTTCCATTTTGGTGGGTTATTGTACCCTTCTATAGCACCATGTGTCCGTCTCCACAATATGACATGGTTTTCCATGTTGTGACTGACTGTAAGAATAACTGTATCCTATCATAAGCATCACAAACCCCCAAGCATGGTAGAATGATGTTGCATTAATGATTCCAATAAAATAGAAGTTGTATAATCATTAGACATATGTCAACTAGAAATAATGATACTTGTGTTGCATAACTGAAATCAAAGACATTACTAAATTGTATAGAATGAAAATTGCATAAAATAAGTCCATGAACATGAAATTACAGAAATGAAACTTATTTTTAATGATATTCATAAAGTAAAATACAAAGAATGTTATGTTTGATGAGAGGCTAGAGTGAATGCTAGCATAAGCACCAATCATCTCAACACATATTGCAAACACCTCCGATCCTCTACCAAACCACAAAAATATATTACACCATAAAGAAGAAATACTAAATACTTGGGTTGGGAAATGAAACAAAATAAACCTGCAAGTGGGGGAGCGAGTGGAACAGGGAGTGGAGGCAACCAAAATTAATGCAAGAGGAACTGAGGGTAAAATGGGGTAAAGTGCGTTGAGCAAGAGTGAGGGGGAAGAAAGAGATGATAGAGACTCATAGTTTGGGCAACGTCAGTGTGAAGAGAGGTGATTTCAGCTAGGGGAGGGGCAATTTGGCATAGTTAGTGACAAGGGGATTAGATGATAGTGAGTGTGGATGTTGGTGGCTCTTGTGGTGAGTGGAAGAGGGACTTTTTTACTGTCATTCAAATTTAAAAAACTCAATTAGCATCTCATGTGGCAGATTGACACGCAACTATGCTCTGATTGCTTCCAAGAGGGGAGGTTTGTTACTGGCCATTCAAGCATAGATTTTATAAGGATGGATTCAGCAAACGATTTTGGTGATCCAGATGGGGAAAATTGGACCGATCAAGAGACTTTACTTCTACTTGAAGCAATGGAAATTTACAATGAGAACTGGAATGAAATAGCAGAGCATGTTGGTACCAAGTCAAAAGCGCAGTGTATTCTTCACTTTCTTCGTCTACCCATGGAGAATGGTCTGCTGGAAAATATTGAAGTTCCAGGCATGTCAAATGGAGATGATCACGGAAGAACAAATTTAAATTATAACAGGGATTCAGCAGGTGATCTTATTTACTTAAAGCATCCATCCCTCAAGTGGTGATGATTTATCTACAACATTTAATGTCAGTGCTTTCGATTTTTAGGATCCGGTCATCAAGATGCTGACTCTGAAAGCAGGCTTCCTTTTGCAAATTCTGGGAATCCAGTTATGGCCATGGTAGGTAGTCTATGTTTTCCAAAATACAAATGAATTTTAATTGTTATACTTTCTTCGTGGGCTTGTCTGTATCACCATGCAATATTTTCATGGTTCGAAAGCTTTTTGTCAGAAATAATGTTGTTCTGGAGCAATTACCGTCTCAGCTAATTAATTGTGATGCTTGTTTACATGAAAATATACTCAGTCGCTGCATATTCAGTACCTAGTAAAGAGGGAAAAAAAATGAAGAAATTCTACTTGGAATCTGGAAGCACTTAATGTTTATGCTGCAAGATTAAATTATTCACTAAGATTGATGGAGAAACACTTAGAGTACCTAGAGTTTTAGTTGAAGAATCTGAAAATAAACACATTGACTTGGACAGATGGAACAAGAAAGAGAAAGAAAAAGAAAGGAAAACTCTTGTGCTGGAAATCCTTTTATAGAGAGTCATGTAATGATTACTGCAGGCAATGATCAATTTTTTTTCACGTCTTCTGAAACCAATTTACTCATGAAATGGAATTGGCTTTTGTTGTGGACATGCTCATATGTTCCATTGGGAGGTCACTATCCCTTTGGAGTTAAAACATGTATCTGCAATAAGCAGTATGCGCAAGATATTTGGATCGTTAATGAATAAGAAGAATAAATGTCACATCTTCATCACTATTTAAATGTTATTATGGATTTAAGCCCATTTAAGGGCATATGTATTTGTTAATCATTAGCTTTCTGTCTAAGTCCATGCTTTTGTGGACTTATCTCGGCATTGGCTTCTTCCATTGAATCATATTGTTGATATTCAGAGGTTGCTATGGTCTGTCTCTGGTCTCTGGTCTCTGGTTGTCACATGACTCTACAGAATATCAACATGTCCTATGCACATCAACAACTTTGATGTTTGCCTACAACTTATGCAATGATCTGTTAACAATCCCCTTCAAATGGTTGGATCTACTGTCTTGAATATCTAGTTTCTTCTTACAATTAAGGAAATACTACATATTCTTCCATTTTACTTTGTAACTTATTTCTGATGGAATACTCCGACTATCCGCAGAGACTATCAAAATAAGAATTGAAGCTTCATCTGATTATCCTTGTCTATGGAGCCTTGATAAAGCCTATTTGATATATTTTTTTTTCTCCATCACTTGATTTTACATTGCATCAATTGCATTGAAGGTTGTTCCCCATGCAATTAAGGAAGATGATGTAAGAAAGGTGAGTTAAAAAAAGAAAAGGAGATCTTCTTTCAACAAGAGAAAAGTGCAAGTAAAATAAAGTGAATAAACTGAAATGAAATTGGATAGGATTATGTGAATTAATGTTTGCTTTGAAATATATCTAGAACTAAGCTTTTTGGCTTCTCAGAATTTTGCACATGATTGGTCATGCATTTGCGGAAGTCCAGGGGCACTGGTTATACATATAATGTCAAAATCTCATGACAAAAGATGTATACTCTTTGTACCTATAAGTCATGTTCGTATGGATCTGAAAGTTGGAAAATTTTTCTAGGTTGCCTTTTTAGCCTCTGCTGTTGGACCGAGAGTTGCTGCAGCATGTGCACATGCATCCTTGGCAGCATTGTCTGAGGACAATGGCTTATCTGCTTCGGGGCATGGTAATAGGTTAGTTTATTTCCTTCTCATATTCTGCAGAACAACTGGTACTTTCCTTTACTTGTGTTACCGAAACCTATGTTTCTTTCCTTGGGATTTTTTGCTAACATCATCATTAGATATTAAAATAAACTGCAGTCTTTTGTTCTTTTATCTTAGTTTTGTAAACTGTTGAGTAGCATTCCAAATTGCAGTGCTTTCCTCATACTGCAATTTCATGTGAGGATTATGCCTTTTTTTCTACTAGTGAGAAGTTCATGAAGTGTGGAGGAAGGTCTTATGGTTATGACTTCAGTAGAAACCTTCTTTAGGCTTTCTGACTGTAATTGTTGTTAGTTGTTCGATGTTAGCTTATTCCTCTACACAGAATAAAAAAGTTTCTTTTACACGTATGAAGGATGAATTCGGAGAGTATACATAGCAGAGAAGGTGGTCGTCATGGAGAAATGGTGAATTCGGTCCAGCAAAAAGGTAAGCTTTCCCTGTTTCTGACACTTATTTCTCTCATTATTTTTATTTTTAAGTACTAAACTTTGTATTGTGGGATACGCTTCAGAAGAGAACTCTGGGGTACATGGTTCATGGAGTCACAACGAGGCACAGGTCCTGTTATCTGCACAGAAAGTTAAAGCTGCTGCTAAAGCTGGCCTTGCTGCTGCAGCAACAAAAGCAAAACTGTTTGCAGATCATGAAGAGCGTGAAATACAGAGGCTTTCTGCTAATATCATAAACCATCAGGTGTAGCACCATTGCAGATCATGATTTTGCTTGTTCCCTCTTTCTCTACGTTTTTACACACCCTTTCATTATTTTTTCCCTATTTAATGGATGATACTAGCAGTTTTTTGGTGTTTGGCTGTTGCTTGTTAGCCTGCGGAGTTGAACCTCCAGGAAAGTTTGAAACCTCTTGGAAACATTTGAGGTTTTTTGACTTGTAGTGGACGTTTGATGTGTTCCAAAACTTTTGAAACTTTAGTCATTTGTCTTGACTTGAAAGATGTATGTTGGACTTTATAGTTGATGCGGTTTGTGTGGCACATTGCTGTCTAAGGTCTTTATTTCCCCTGTTCTGGAAAATATCCTTATTTGATCTTCTCAATCTGTGTTTGTAAATCTACCTAGTTTTTAATGTGTCCAAAAGAATCTTGGGGTCAAAACCTGACCACGGTCATTGTCTCATAAAAGAAACCATCCTTTTTTGGCAATCGGTTCTCCAAGAGAATGTTGGAATCAACTGACTTTGGGTAGTTTTTGTTCTTTTAAATTTGTTGGTTTGTTGGCACCCATTTAGATCCTATATTCACTACTTGGGAGTTTAGTGGAGGATGTGGTTGACCCAACTAGCGATCTTAAGTCTAAATTCGAGTGTATTTATTGGCTACTTGACTTTCATGTGAATTGTGTCTTCTTCAGGATGCCAACTAAGTTCTTTTTGTTTTTTCTAATCAGATTAAAGTATCTATCTCCTTCACTTCTTTGTTGGCTTTCAGGTGTTGCCTTGAGGTCATTTTGAATATTGTACATACATTTAAGCTGCCCTGCGAGATATAAAAATTGGTTTATATGAGTTTATTCAGAAATTTACGTTCACCTTTGAATTGTTAAATTTATGTGAGTCTGTTGGTAAAACTGGGGTTCTGTTGTGCACTATGAGATTGACGAGTTTATGCTATAACGTGGAACAACCATTACCACTAATAAAATCACCCTTTCAATTTTGTGGTGGCTTTTTACTGTTTTTTGACATTTCCCATTATAGCTTCTAGTTACTATTGGTTATGTATGTCTTCACCATTGACTGGACGAATTATCTTTGTGATGCATAGAGCCCTCTTGAATGAAAACTAGACTTACGCTCACTATTATTATGTTAAATTTATTTGCCAGTTGAAAAGATTGGAGCTGAAGCTGAAGCAGTTTGCCGAAGTGGAAACGTTTTTGATGAAGGAATGTGAACAAGTGGAGAGGACAAGGCAGAGGATTGCTGCTGAGCGGGCCCGCTTGATATCAGCTCGATGTGGACCTGCCGGCATCACTTCACCCATGAGCGTACCAGCCGCTGGTCCTTCTATGGTGAACAATAACACCAGCAACAATAGGCAACAAATCGTCTCGGCGCCACCTTCACAACCAAACGTTGCAGGATATGGCAACAACCAACAGGTGCATCCACAATTGCCGTTCATGCAGCGGCAGCAAATGTTTGGATTGGGGCCAAGGATGCCCATGGCAGCAATGCAGCAGTCTTCAGCTGCTTCAAACGTCATGTTCAATGCATCCGGGAATACACAGTCTTCTCTGAATCATCCAATGCTGCGACCCGTATCAGGTGCTAACTCCGGCTTGGGTTGAACGAGAGAACTTGATACGAGTTCTGAATTTCATGATTCAATTCCTTTTGGTGATTCAATTCCTTTTGGTGATTCATTTCTGCATTCCAAAGGCAAAAGAGGGAAAAGAATTATATGAATTAGCGATGAGATTTTTGTCTGCCTCACATTTTTCTAGTTTCGAGCTATACAGATGCTAGGAGGGGCAGTTCATAGAGGGCCTGTAATTGTACACAGTTGAAAAATAGAAATTAGTTTTCCTCAAGTGAATTGTACGATGGAATTAGTGTTGGGTATAGGGTTCCACTTCTGTTATTTTCGTCCCTGAATTAGCTTCTAATATTTATTTGAAGTTGTTCTACCACTTCAAGGTCTCGACGATTTCTTCCATCTGATCAATCATCGTTGTCATATTTTACTTGCACTGTTTGCCTTAACTCACTTAATCATATGACATGAAAAATATTGCGTCCCCATGCAGTCAATTGTGAGATGTAACAAACGATTGCTACTGCACACACCTGTACAAGATTTAGAAGGGAGTGGCAATTTTGGTATCAAGAGCAATAATCTGTGTTAGTCATTTTTCAAGATTAAGCTTGGACTATTGACACAAATGTTGGTATTGAGACTCAACGAATTACTGATCACACGTAGATAAAGTTACTAATGCTTTATGGCAAGGCTAAACAGTTATTGCAGTAAGTTGTTTATTCATTAACGATGATATGATTATTTTACATCTGCTAATACGAGGGTAACGAAAGAGTTCAACATCATCTACTTTCAACAGAATACTATCGTGGAAACTACATGCGAGTTACGATGGAAGAAAGCCTCGAAAGAGGTTTCCAAAAACTTATTGAAGTTGCGGCACTAGCGGAGAAGCCCACAGCGCCGTCAATTGAAGTTCTCCACCACCAACGGAACACTTCCCCCTGGTTGGTGGTGCATTCGATCATTGAAATCCTCCTACTCCGGAAATGGGATGTCAGCCAGATCCTCCCTGTAAGGGACCAAATCGTTCTGCTTGTTGCTCTGCCCACTTTCCATGGCGTTCTGAGCTACTAGGTCATTCTTTGCGGGCTCAACGAAGGTCACCGCTGTATCTTTTCGAAATGTTAAATACAACACCGCAAAGATGTAGGTGGCCATCAGGGGAAACACTATCATCCCAATGAACACTTTTCCAACCTTGGGTAAGTTGTTATGGATCAACCAACCCACAAAGCCATTTACCAGGTAGTAGATGTTGATGCCAATGATTCCCACACCAAGAATCCATGAGATTATAATGATCTGCATTCACAGTCGTTTGATGCTTAGCTAAAAGGAAGCTTGAATTATACGTTTGGTTGCCATGGCTGGAATTCATGGATTTATGAAATTTATAACTTGGCAAACATCACAAAAAGGCTGGTGCAACCCAAGCCAAGCCTGTTTGGCTAAAATCAGAAAGGAAGGAGGACAACTCACGACGATTGAATTCTTGTGCGGTCCCATTTTGGTGGCACTGCTACTGAATTTAAGGAGAGGAATTAGAGCAAATGGGAGTTCAAACGAAAGTATCATCTGCAAAACCAGTTAAATTGTTATTCGTATGCTTAATTAGATATGGGCATTAACATCAGAAAGAAATAGTTTAAAAAGTTACAAACCGATGCGATGATTATTAGTTGGCCTGCACCCTTAGATCCACCAATGATTGAAACAATGAGACTCGGGGTGATGGCAATGCTTCTAGTCATCAAGTTCCTAGTCCACTTTTTCATCTTAAGGTCCAAGAAACCCTGAAACCAAACGTATCATAAACTTAGTAAAACCCAATCCTTAAAAATATTTTAACCCCAATTCATTGATGTTCGCAGAAATGCTAATCTTTTAAGACCTGCATGATGAACTGTCCTGCATAAGTGCCTGTGATGGCAGAGCTTTGTCCTGAGGCCAGTAATGCAATAGCATAAATGGTTGAGCTTGACCGACCCAACACATTCTACACAAAAAATAAAACAACAGTCGGAGGGAGTTTCTGTCAGAGTTTTTGCTTCGTCAATTTGACTGGACGTAAAAGAATTTGATATCAAGTCTGAACCTTGAGGAGGAAAGAGGCCGAGTTAAGCGTAAGATCACTACATCGTTTTGCATTCTCATCCGAGATGTTCTTGGCTGAGCAAGCAGTTCCCGATACAGAAACAACTGCAATGTTGATCAGCAATGCGACAAACAGGGCGAATCCACTCTCCAGCAAGAAATATCGGCATGCATCCTGTTGTATCACCTCCATTAATAATCAGCTCTAACATTATTGGCTCCAAAAGACTAAGCTGACGAGATATCAGTGAATTTTCAATTATCTTTTTATCATTATTATAACAGTAGCTAGAAATAACTCTCTATAAAGAACAGAAACTTGTACTTTGGCTTGCGATGATTATAATGACTAGTTCAATGAGCGAAAACTAAATTTAGGAAATGAGACAGTATCGTAAGAACAATATGCTTCAAGGCGCAAGCTTACATTGATGCCACGGACAGAAGTGGGTATTTTTCTGGAAAGCACAAGAGCCGAGTGGAGGAAGAGATTGTGCCTGTTGATCGGAAAGAAAGGGAAGGAATGAATAAGTCAGTTAACGAACCACTTTTGGTAAAGTTAACCATGACTTGATCGGATGACTAACAAGTTATATGTAAAAAATGTCATTTCCTTCTTAAAATAAGTTTGTAAAAAATGAATATACATATTATTTTAAAATGAATTTCTTAATATGATTAGATTGGAATAACTGGTATTATTCTTAACACATTTTTGGAAAGTAAAGTAGGATATAAGCATTGTTACAAAGACTGCTTTGCACTGCAAGTTCTACGTATGGGGATGCCTTTTAGACTTTGGGTTTTAATATCATATAAGATAACTTATTTCTAACTTAAAACTGACTTGTACATAGATGGTATATATTTTATATTAAACAGGCTAAAAGTAAAATTTAAATGATCTACAATAGGCCACAGCATTATTAAGAACATTATAGAGAAACGAATCACTAAAATCAATATTGTTATGAAGAGATGGCCATGGATATTGTTAGCAAGCAGTATCTCATATCAAGATGGAAAAGATCTTACGGCATGACAAGGGCACCCAAGAGGGCAATGGCATCGCCGGTGGCTCCTTGGCCGCTGAGCTTGGGTATAAACATTCCCTTTAGCACCTGATCTGCCGGAGGTTTTACGTAACTCATTTCCCCAAAGAAACAAGCGGCGATGATGAAGACCAGCACAGCTATCAGTAACTCCAACTTCCTGATCTGGCTAGTCACAAGTTTTTGGCAAGAAATGTTTTAGAAAACAATAAGGAACAGGAAATTCAACTTCTTGAACTTCAGGGAGTAGCAGAACAAGTCGAGAATCTTTTATCCTCCGAAAGCAAAAGGAAAATCCTTGGTTCATTTATATACTTTCGCGTAAAAAGAAAATTACATTCGCCTTGTTTTGGATGATTATTTCAAGAAGACTAAATGAAATCACAAACTATACGTTGGGTTGCGATTGAAAGAAGTGACGTGGGGGAGTTCTACATTCTTTCACTAAATACGATATCTCAAATAATAGTTTGAGTTAGGACAAGGATTTGAATTGTGTTTTCACGACAAAAATGAGACTCTAAGAAGTTAAGAAGTCTTGACTTAGTTGGAACTAAGACAGTCTGAGTTTAAAGAGGTTCTAGGTTTAGGACAACAAAATCTCCCATCCCATTTACTTCTCAAAAAAAGAAAAAAAAAAAGAAAAAAAAAAGAAGTGGTGCAATCCCGGTAGCTGTGACAATCATTAATTATAAAAACTCAAGAAACTTTGACTTAGTTGAAATTAAGGGAGCTTGAGACTGAACACGTTCTAGGTTTAATACATCCAAATCTGCTATCCCCTTTACTTATCAAAAAGAAAAAAGTTGTTGATTATGAGAAGCATTAGGTAAATAAGTTTCCATCATTGGCCTTCGCAATCAAACAGTTTTTCCTTTTTCTTCTTTCTTTTTCGATCTAAAAGGCTCTTTCACACATAAAATTTTCTTTTCAACTGAGGAGTCAAACCAATTAGTGAAACTGCTATAACCTAACTCGAAATGTAATGATTTCACCTAATCGTTGAAATAAAAGGGTTCACTCAAAGAGCAAAGCCAGAATTTTAATCATGACAAGACGGAGAAATAGGCTCTTAGAACAAACAAAGAAAAAGAATAATTTTATATATTTTTGAAAAAAAAAACCATTTTATCCCTTATTGTATAAAAAGAAAACGAGATAAACTAGTGTACGATAATACACATTATTAAGATCAAAAGATGATTAACAAGTACATGGCTCAATTAGGAACATGTTTTATTCGAAATAATTTAATCTTAAGTTCAACATCTAAGTATGTGAATTTGAGTACATGCGTGAGAAAAAAAACAGAATAATTTTTATAATATGCGAGATGAATACTAGGGAGTACTAAAACTCATAGTTAGTACTCTATAGCATTTTTTTAGATTAATAGTGACATAAGTACAGGGGCAGAGATAAAGTTGTTTCTTTAAAACGATATGAATTATGAGAGATTAAATTAAGAGTCTACTGGGTATGTTTTCAGCATCTTTGTCACAAAAATTCAAGGGTGATCACCACGTGGATAGAAAGAAGCGAAAGGTAGAGGGCGCAAGTGGAGTCGGTATGAATAACTACGTTAGTTGATCCTTTCGTCAGTCGGCCGATCGGCTTTGCTAGAAGTGGTTAGAATTTAAGGGAAGAAACAAACAAGCGAAGAACAAATCGTCATGGTTTTTCTACAAGTGGTTAGAGTTCCTTGTTACTGGACTCTCCTTGTATCCCTATGGTTGGCTCTTTCTGAAGCATCTCTACCAGAAAAGAAAGAACGAAAGGGGCCAAAAAGGGCAAAGGTAAGAGAAAAAGAAGACGAAAAGCTTCCCCGTCGTAGGTAAGACCGACATGCATGTATGGACAAGCACCCATGCAAAGTCCACATGTCGACGTGTTTAGACATGTGTAATGATGCCTCATTCAATTCCTGTGCAGCTTTCTCTCCGAATGATTGGTGTCAACTGAGAAGAAGCATGTTAAGAATATGATGGCCGTTCAATCATCATTAACCGAGAGGCCATGATTCACGGACTATGCTTCTAAACATAAGACTATTATATCACACAGCGTACGTATAAATCTGTCTATCTTCAACTGTAAGACAAGACACGGGTGTACGTCCCACAACGAACGTAGATAGCTAAACACAAGATTAAACTCCCATGTCGGTGAATTATAAATGGACCAAACAAACTGTCAAAAAGAAAGAAGTGTAGGTTACCCCGTATTTCTGCAGTCCCAGAAGTAAGAGAGTGCTGAGGCCGGTGAGTAGGACTCCAGTCCATACAGGGATGTGGAAAAGTATATTTAGTGCAAAGGCGGTCCCAATCACTGTCACAAACGAACATTCATAAGTTCAATGACATGAGCAATGCTTTATGTCCTCTTTTCTAGTTTCTTTATTGTTCTGCCTCTCATTTTCAAGATACTAAAGATGGACATACGGCCGTTCCTACAAATTATCGATACATTTCGAAACTTAGATCACCTTCGGGAATATCAGCGGCAATGACGGCAAACTCGGCCAGCAACCATAGGCAATACTTTACGTATTTTGGGTATTCCGCCTTGCATATTTCAGCGAGGTGTTTGCCTGGGAGACAAAAAGTAGTATTATTTTGAATAGATAGTAGTTCGTTGTGAAGAAAGCCATTGAGAAAACAACGTTGAATGTCATATCAGGAGTCAGAGGCTAGAATTTGTTTATTGGTAGCTTACCGGTGCTCACACCAAGATTTGCAGCCAGTGATTGGATAATGAGTGCAAAGACTAATCCAATGAGTACCACCCAGAGAAGCTGAAAATACCAAATAGCACGACCATGCTTAGTATTTCTCCACTAAAATAAATTTTAAACAAGAAGGTTAAGCTTTCTAATGACTATCGAAGGCTTTTTTGTTTTCCCTTTCTTCCACATCTCGTGTTTTACCTCATATCCATGATTTGCTCCAGCTTGCAGATCGGTTTCCACTGTGACGTGGTACCATAAAATAATATCAGGTCGTTAAATACGCACACATTTGCACACACAATTAGAGGGAGAGGGGGAGAGAGAGAGAGAGAGAGAGACTCACAGTTGCCCGGGTCAAGATAAGCTAAAGAGACAAGGAACCCTGGGCCAACGTATGACAGAAACTTTCTCCATCCAGGTTTCTGAAGCATCCGATAAACAAGAAGATGAGCAGAAAAAACTTAAAACTGCTTGAAATTATAGTGAGAAAATACAATCATGGAGAACACGGGGACTAAGCATGGTGTACGGTGTGCAGCGGAAGGAGATAGAAAAATAAAACCAGATAAGGCCATCTATACGCGGTGGGTCATTCACTAAACGAACCGGTCGGTCTCCTAACAAGTGGGCCGCCGGTTTCTTAGAAACCGGCCCAGTATAAACCCAACCATGTTAACAAGTAACTGACCCACGTCATTTTAACAGCATCATAAGAATGAAGAGAGTACATTGATTATACACTACAAGATGTTGTCCTCAAAAGTTAATTTATCAAAACATGGAGCAAAAGAGATCATTGAATTAGTATCCGATTCCCTGGTAAGAAAATGAATCATGAAGTAGCGTACAGTAAGAATGGTACGACAGAGAGACAATGAACAGGGAAATGGAAGGAAAGGAATTGATGCATGGTGAAGAAGTAAGAGGAATATATGTAGACCTGGTTATTGGGGTCCTCGTAATGATCGAACTGTCCGTTGTTGTCCCCGGTGATGGAGGGAAGGGCCTTTTCCTCCTCGACGGCAACGATTCGATTGCTTCCTGCACTCGGGTGCTGCTGTTGCAACTGCAGGCCTTCCATCTCTCTCTCTCTCTCTCTCTCTCCCACGCTCTGTCTACTCTCTTGCAGCTTTGGACTCTTTTAATGAAAATGTTAAATGGACCCTCTATATTTATAGAGCATGGCGTGAGCACTACCATGTCTGCATATACGGCCACTTAGTAGTTCATCTACGAATCACGACAGGCCTGTCCTCGTCCCTGAAGGGAGCTGTCACTTTCTTAACCCTAGAGGAACATATTTCTTGGACATGAGCAAAACAATAAAGTATTCTAATGGTGATATCTTCCCTCCCAGTTTGATATTTTCAGCCTTTTTGTTTTTATAGTAAAGAACACCTGCCCGCATCCCCCATTTACTTCCTCTATCAATTTTATAAGATTTACGTTGGACTCCAACCATGTCCGTCTTCTACTTTTTCAACGACTATAACCATGTAGACCAGGCTTTTTTTTTTTTTTTTTTAACATTAAGACTCGTTTTCGCCTGTGTCAGTTGTTATATCGGTCCACTTTAACTTCATAGATAATGGGTTCGGCTCTATAAGTTGCAGCCTGTTGTAGCTCTTATTTTCTGAGGAAGATACGAAAAGGATGGGTTCGGCTTATGCTCACAACTGTCGTGCACCGTAGTTCAAACCTGAGGCTGTGGAAGAGGCAGTAGAAGTGAGGACCGTATGATTTTGAACTTAATTCTGTCGCCACATGGTAAAAGTGTATTATCATTACATTCTTCTCACTCTTGTATTACCGACACACAAGGAAATGAAAAGAACACATGCTCCTTAGCTTGGGGACAACTTTGGAGGATGCTTGGATTTTAGGCATCATGCTTATTCTCGTTGATGGATTTTATCTTTCCCGATGTTTAGCGAAGGCAAAAGAAATGATGAATTTTTCTTGTTTCCTCTTAAAGCTAATGAAGGAATATGAAACAATTTATACAATTATTAACAAACTATTTATCAGATTATGAGTTTTGTACCAAACTTCAAGTTTTAAGCTATTAGAAGTTTTTCAGAACTTTTTGGCTTTGATATCAATTGTTGGGATTTTGAAATCATATTAACATTCACATAAAGATTGAATACATAACAATACAAAAAAATACATATAAACATAAGTAGATACATCGAAATTTGGATCCTATTCATGCCACAATATTACAATGATGCTCTTGTACTAATTGTTACACCAATTCTAACATAAGCATTGAGTTTTGTTTATTTAGATTGTCATTTTTTGAACTTAAGTTCTGATATTAAAAAAAAATATGTTCTTTTTTTTTTTCAATGAATAAAAAAAAACTTATGTTCTTTTTTTTGTTCAATGAATAGAAAAAAACTTATCTTCTTTTTAATATTAAGAATGAAACACATTTTTTCCTCTGAAAAAGAGTTTCCAAAGAAAAAAAGATACATAATATTAGACAATTTATACCATTTTTAATGGTTCTTAAAAGTGGACGTGAAGTTCTAAGAATACATAAACTAAAACCGAAAGTAACAAGTGACAGAAACAAAAAACTCATCAACTTGAATAAAAAGAAAGAAATTCGTATGGGCCCCCCAATAGAAAACCCGTCATCTATTAAATCTTACTTGGAGCCATTCATTTGGACCTTTACACTGAGATGATCGTTTCAGGCAAGGAAGTTTTCAACTAACCAGCGTTCTATTCTAATTGAAAGCATATGTCAACATACACTACCATTATGTGCTCGAGCATGTTTCATGCCTCTCTTTATTCTGTAAAGAAGCAAGCAGGTCACACCTCCCTTTTACATTTATTCCTGATGATTATTTTACACTTCATGAAGCCTATGGCGTCCTTAATACAGCATCGGGTAGGGTCAATGACCGAATACAACCTACTCCTTTTCTTTTTTAATAACCACTGCATGACATGAACAAATATTTTTCTACTCTAGGTCAATCTTAGTAGTTAGAGTCACTGAAGTCATGTAGAAACATGAAAAGTTTGTAAACTCCTTGGGGTTCTCCATTTCAGCACCACCAAAAACATGAACGGTTGCCACAATGATGATCTAATTCAATCCCTCAATCTTAGGAAAGGTCATCCGCAAGGCCAATAACCTCTACGAACTCTTTTTGTGCCAGGAAGAAGAATGACCCTTACTGGATGCCGGAGTCGTAATACCGTTGCCAGGTTTTCTCTGGAGTGTTTGACCTTTATATCTAGTTTTCAACCTAAAACAACGAACTCAGTCCAAGGAGCCCCCACAATGGGGCTACTAACACGAAATCTTTAATTTTTCTCTCAAGCACAAATTTCTCCAGCTCATTCTTGCGGATAAGAACTTCAAAATTTGTTACTTTATGCATTATTTTTATCTTCTATTAAGTATTAACAGCTTACACAGCTGTGATAGGAATGTTTGCTTTTCGATTCGTTGTCTCTGATAAGTTTTCATCCATACAAGTCAAACGTCATTTTTTGTGCTTTTCTTGAAGCAGGTATCCTGGGACGTTGAGTACCAATAAGGGGAATAATTTATTCTGTAAGTAATTCGAAGGTATGGTAAAAGTGTTATCGGCACAAATGAATCCGCTTCATGAGAGGCATGCTACTTATTCAATCTCCACTACCTAATAAAGATTTCATGCCAGTTTTCTTTTTTAGATCCAAAAACGGTGGGAACCTGATCTGAAATAGAACGATTCTCTTCTAATTTATTCCCTTTATGTCATCGTACCTGATATGGTTTGCTCTAACTAAAATATTTGTTTTTGTTTAAGAAATTGCAAGATATACCATTCCAGGGGAAAAAAGAACACGGCACAACTTCACTTCAATCTTCATTCCTATCCGATGCGGAAAGATTTCTTCCCGAGGTCGTACCGGAACCAGGAGTCCTTGTCAGTGTGCAGTGTTTTGAGCGAAGGCGCACGCATATTGTTTGAGGAATCCACGCAGTCCGCAGCCTCAGCTAGTCAACCGATCCTACTTGCCAAGTCTGCTTCCCACATGGATGCCATACAATCAAAGAGTCTCAAAAAGTTTGTTTAAACTTCTATTATTTGGTGACCACTTCGATTGAATTATTTATACTTGGTCTACGAATAAGAATGATTAAAAAAGAAAATCTGGCATCCGCGATTAATCTGTGGGCCGTAGAGTTCGCCCTTCTGTATGTAAAGAGTACTTGGGCTCAGATTTTAGGAGGAAAAGAAAGTAAAGAATACAGTTTTATGTTAAACTATATTATCTTCAAGACAGTTTCGATGACTTGGTGCGGTGAATTTCAAACTTGCATCGCAGAAGGATGAGATGGGTTCTAAAAGCCAAAATTGTTTTTGGATCATATGCATTCCCATCTAATTGGAAAATTCTTAATATTGTATACAAAAGTTTGAGGAATCACTAGCCACTTTCCCACGAAAGACCGTCCATGTCATGGAGGTTTTATGCCGTTGATGATAGACTGCATGGTCCTGATTTGAGATGGACAAAATTCTGTTGCTGACGCAGCGGGGGCCTGTGGAAATGCCGTGGCGGGACGTGCCGGCCATGCAGGGAACCTGTGCCTACTTGTGCCCAATATGGGGAGCTGAATTTATGCATGCGACAAAACCTATTACATTCTTGAAAAATGAAAAACCCATATACTTTATAGAAGGAGTTCAATATGAGAAAGGATAAGGATAATAAAACACAACGAATGACAATAAAAATGAGGGCAGTTGAGTGTTATTCAGCAACACACGTGGAGTCAAGAAAGATTAGGCACGATGTTAACTGGTTGATTTCCCAGTTGATATCGATAAAATCTTTATAAAATTTGGCTTCCAAATTTTGAGAATTTTACGATACCATTTGCTGAATCAAGAACAAGAAGTTCACAAGCAACGTTAGTAACACCAGACACAAAACATATAATGATGAGAATCAAAGCTTAAAAAGCATATAAATTTAAGTGGTTCAGAATGATTTTCATACATCCACTGAACTAAGGAGAAATCCTTTTTATCATAATGCCAAAAAGATGGAAGAACAACACAAGAGATGGAACCACTCTTCCTCTCAATCTCATTTTCTCTCAACTTCTCACCTCTCGCACCTATCATTTTCTCATGGCCGATTAATTTTTGTCAATAAGCCATGAAGTTAGTCTACATATTTGTCTTCATTTAGATACATCAAAGGTCAATCCAAGCCTTTAGCAGCGTCAGCATCACATGTGGATGCCACGTCAACATCTCTTGCCTCCAACTCCAGCACAGTGCAACACATGCCTCCTTCCTGAATTGGCACCCCAACATGATTCAAGGATCCTCCACCAATGCTGATTTTCTTTCCTTGTTTTTGTACAACTAATCCCTATCAGACTTGTTTCGGATAATTTAGACGTATCTTATTCAGGTGAATATATCTTCCTAAAGCTACGTATTTTATCCACGTGAACATTTCTACATTCCAAAGGTGAAGGAGGGGAAACAATCATATGAATTAGCAATTAGATTTTTATCTGCCTCACCTTTTTCTATTTTTGACCAATACAGAAGCAATGAAGGGCAGTTCATGTAGGGCTTGTAATTGTACACTATTGAAAATAGAAATTAGTTTTCCTGAAGTGAATTTTACAAAGGAATTAGTGTTGGGTATAGGATTCCACTTCAGTTATTTTTGTCCTTGAATTCGACTCCAATATTTATTTTACGTACTTCTATCTCTTCAAGATGCAATCTTATCAATCAAGGTTGTGACATATTTACTTGCACTATGTACCTTAACTCGCTAGAACATATGACATGAAATATTTTGCGTCCCATGCAGTCAATTGTGAGATGTAATAAATGATTGCTACTATACCTATTCAAGATTGAGAAGGGTGTACCAGTTTTGGCATTAAGAGCAAAATTGTGGTATATGGGAAACTTCTATGGTCTTTTTGAACAATCACGTAGGTTCTCTAATGACAATTTAATTGGCTTTGCAGATGATACTTTCATTTGAACTCCCATTTGCTTTAATTCCCCTCCTTAAATTCAGTTGCAGTGGAGTACCACCAATATGGGACCCACAAGAATTCAATATATGTGAGTTGTCCTACTTCCTTTCTAAGTTTTGCCAACAGCCTGGGGTTGGGTTTGATTAGACTTTTTCTGATGTTGGCTAAGTTATAAATTTCATAAATCCATGAATTTCATCCATAGCAACCAAGAATACATGAGATTATACTGATCTGCATTCACAACCGTTTGGTGCTTAGCTAAAAGGAAGCTTGAATCATGATTTTGGTTTCCATGACTAGAATTCATGGATTTATGAAATTTATAATTTAGCCAACATCACAAAAAGTCTAGTCCAACCCAAGCAAAGCCTGCTGGAAAAAATTAGAAAGGAAGGAGGACAACTTATATTGAATTCTTGTGCGGTCCCATCTTGGTGGTACTGTTACTGAATATAATCAGAGGAATTAGAGCAAATGGGAGTTCAAATGAAAGTATCATTTGCAAGCCAGTTAAATTGTTATTAGTGTGTTCAACTAGATATGGGTATTAGTACCTTAAAGGTTTCAGCGATTTCTTACACATGCAATCATGGTTGTGACATATTTACTTGCACTGTGTACCTTTAACTCACTCAAACAATGATATGAAAATTTTTGCATCTCCATGCAGTCACTTGTGAGATATAACAAAGATTGTTACTACACCTATTCAAGATTTGGAAAGGCGTAGCAATTTTTGAATTAAGAACAAAAATATGTGAAAGGATAAATCTCATTCTTTTTATTATGATTAGCCAAAACCAAATTGCTTTTATTATGGTCATTAGATTTTTGAAAATCTTATGATTTGTCAAGAGTTGCTTCACAACTATTACAAAGGAGATAAAGGAAACCATGTGACCATTAAAATTGATCTCATAAAAGCTTATGACATGGTTAAATGAGATGCAATATTAAGAGTCCTTCAAGCTATTCATACTCTTTATATATTGATTTATCTTATTGGCCAGTACATTACTACTACTAAATTCTCTGTAAACTTCAATAGTAAATATGTTAAATATTTTGAAGGCACCAATGAGTTGAAGCAAGAAGATCCCTTATCTTTTTTTTTTTTTTGGTAGAAGATCCCTTTTATTTTTTTTGTACACTAATTAATAAAATTTAGTGTACAAAAGTAAATTGGCATCCCTGAGCATTATAAAATCATATCCTTTTATTTATTTGTCATTGTCATAGAAATTCTTAATAGAATTATTATTAAAAAAAAACTTCTACTTCTACTTTCAGATATCATTGATGATGTGAAAATGAAAAAAAATAATGTAACTATGCTTTGCATATGACTTATTCTTATTTGTACATAGATATGTTAATGCATTGTTATGCTTTACTGATGCTTTGAAAAACTTTGCAACACTTATAGCTTTCATTTTAATCTTGGTAATTGCCAAATATTTTTCTCAAGGATCATTGAGTAGGAAAAACTTTTAATATTATATCACACTCCATTCTCCAAGGGCACTCTCCCTATCAAGTATCTTAGTGTTCCCTCTATTACAAAAATGCTTACTAATATTGCTTGTAAGGTTTTTGGCAAAGAAAATTATAGGAAGCACTAATGGATAGGAATGAGATAGCTTAGCTATGTAAGAAATTTACAATTGGAAAATCAGTTATTACTTTTATATACTTTTATATGCATCTTTTGAATGCAAATATTCATTCCCTCAAAGCAAACCATTTATAAAATTGAGAAAAAAGATTAAATACTTTCTATGAGCAACTAATTAGAATATCATAAATCTCATAAGGTTACTTGACAAGTAGTTTGTTCACGTAAAAGGAAAGGAGGACTTGGGTTCCCAAACCTTAAAGTATGGAATAAGGTTATGTTGGGGTGTTTACTATAGAATTTCATCAACCATTCAAGTTCTTCCCTATGAAGTAGATGGAGTCATTCATAATACTAAATGTAAAAGAAATTTAGTTATGCATCTTGACACTAAAATAACAAAACATGGAGAGGTCTTCTCAAAGTATGACAGATTCTCACATCTACTTTCTCTAAACTTTTTTATTATTATAAAAGATGTTTAAGAAACTATACTATGTAAATGTTAAGGTTGAATGACATGACTTGGTATGATCAAGTGGAATATACAAACATAACTTCATTGGGTGTCTTATTTGTAAGGACAAACTTCCTATTACAAAAGTGTTATCTTAATGCCTCCCATCAATTAACTTGAGCTATAATTTATATAGGTCTCAAGTTGAAAATATGTCCCATCTATTTTTTCAGTGTACTTGGATTGGACAAATTTGGTGAATCATCTTTGCACAATATGACTTTTATAGGATTATTAATGATTGAAATTTTAAATTGTAATAGATGATTAAAGCAACAAAAAGAAATAATTTGGTTGTGAAGCTTCTTAAACTTTATTTCTTAACACGTATCTATTACTTATGGTCTAAAGGTAATTGTAGATACTTCCAACATAAGGTTATTGAGATGCTAACTATGTTGACAAGACTTAAAAAAATAGTATATATGAGAACATCTCTATTTAGAAATATTAAATTCTCATAGATGATGTTTTCTTGATCATCGTTTGAGGATTTTAACTTTAATTTTCTCTTAGATGAGCTTGTAATGATTAGTTATATCCCTAAGTCTTTATATTCTTTCATTCTTATATGAATAATCTCACATATTTATAAATAATTTTTTTTTAAAAAAAAAAAGCAAAAAATTGTGTTACAAAGCAAGTTGCATTACAACTACAAGATACTCTATAAACATAAATGGTTAACATTCAAATTTTTTCAAAGAGGTCAAGGGCCCTAGACATGTTGACCTTTTCTCATCCTATTTGTTTGTCATAGTAATGAATATCTTCAATAAAGTTCTACAAAAGAAAGTATTCATAGATGGTTTCAAATTCCAATCGAAATGCTTTGAAGAGATCACACTTTGGTGCCTTGTTGATGACCTTTCCATGTTTGCTTGTGAAGATATAAATTCTCTCTTGTGTTTATTTGATTTTATGCAAGAATTTAAGAAACTCATGGGATTAAAAATGCAGCCCTATAAATGCCAAATTTTCTTCACTGACATGTCTTGATGAAAAAGATTTTGATATCCAATTATGTTTCTTTCCAAGAAGGTCAACTCCCCATTAAATATCTAAGAGTGCCCATGATCTCTAAAAGACTCACTAGCCTAAGTTGCAAACTTCTTAGTGAGAAGCCACTAAAAAAAATTAAAGGTTGAGAGGTAAGCATGTTAGGTATGGGGGAAAGCTACAACTAGGAAAGCGAATGTATTAGCAGTAGATCTTCCTTCCACCTAAATAGGCAATATTGAAAGTAAACAAAAAATTAATTATTTTTGTAGGCAAGTACATCTACTAGAAGATATATAGCAAAAGTGGCTTAGGAAGAATTATGTTATCCTAAAATTAATGGGGGATTGGGATTGATGGACACGCACACACAAAAAAAAACACTTACACTTGGATCAAGGCGTCAGTAAACCTCTATAGTTTCTTGTGAACAATCACTCATTTCTTTATAGAAAAGATTAATGATATTAGAAAATACATGAAAAAATTGAGTTAGAAGTTGAGCTAAAATATTAATAACTTGGAGCTAGAGAAGTATTTTACAAGTTAGAAATAAGCTTTTACAACTAGTTACTAAATTAGAGTATAGCATCACTAGCAACAACTAAGAGTTGAAAGACAATGGAGAAGAATTGAGGGGGCAAAACTAGAATGGAAAGAAGATATATATAAGCAAAACATTATCTATTGGACCATTATGAATGACAAATTTACCATAGTAAATCAAGTAACTTATGAAAAAATTCAGTGATCTAGGTTAACAACACTAAGAATCAAATTAATATTTATTTCTATAATTGGAATTTCACTAAATGCATATAGAGAGCAATACTAGCCAAGAATAGATTATCTCAAAGAATTGAACAATAGAAGAAGGACGTGAGTTGGATTACCAAAGCTGTAAAAAACAAAAGTTTTGTAACATCCTTGCTGAATATATCCTTTAAAGCTAAAATCTATCACATCTAGAACAAAAAAAATAGAAGAAGATTCAACGGTTAGAACCTTGAGAACACTACCATTGTTTCCAAGATCAAGAAAGATTTAAGTCGCAAAATCTCATTAATTAAGAATGTAAGGCTTACTAAAATAGTATTTGCAAGAGCTCTAGAATTTCTCAAATGTCATTTTTGAGTTCAAGTAATGGATGATTGATTGAAATTATTTTGTACTATAAATTTTGAGATATATGAAAAACATGATATTTCACCCCCCCCAAAAAAAAATAGTTTGTATACATTTCGTTAAGTACGATTGGGAAGTAAAAGCGAACTTGTGTGATCGACTTTTCCAATACATAAGTCATTTGTCTAGATTAAGCTTAGACTATTGATACAAATGTTGGTATTGAGACTCAAGGAATTAGTAATCACAAGTAAACAAAGTTATTAATAGTTTATGGTGAGACTAAATGTTTACTACAACAAGTTGCTTATTCATTAGCGATGATATGATTATTTTACATCTGCTAATACTAGAGTAACTAAAGAGTTCAACATCATATACTTTCAACAGAGCACTACCATGGAAACCACATGCAAGTTACGTTGGCAGAAGGCATTGGAAGAGGTTTCCAGTCACTTCCATAAGTTGTGGCACTAGCGGCGAAGCCCACGGCGTCGTCAATTGAAGTTCTCCACCACCAATGAAACACTTTTCCTGGTTGATGACGCAATCGATCTTTGAAATCCTACTACTTCGGAAATGGGATGTCAGCCAAATCCTCCCTGTAAGGGACTAAGTCGTCCTGCCTATTGCTTTGCCCACTTTCCATGGCGTTCTGGCCTACTGGGTCATCCTTTTCAGGCTCAACGAAGGTCACTACGGTATCTTTTCGAAATGTTAGATAGATTACCGCAAGGATGTACGTGGCCATGAGGGGAAAAACTATTATCCCAATGAACACATTTGCAACCTTGGGTAATTTGTTGTGGATTATCCAACCCACAAAAGCACTGCTCAGGTAGTAGATGTTGGCGGCAATGATTCCCACACCAAGAATCCATGATATTATAATGATCTGCATGCACAGTCGTTTGACGCTTAGATAAAAGGAAGCTTGAATCATGATTTTGGTTGCCATGGCTGGAATTCATGGATTTATGAAATTTATAACTTAGCCAACATCACAAAAAGGCTGGTCCAACCCAAGACAAGCCTGCTAGCAAAAATTATAAAGGAAGGAGGACAACTCACATATATTGAATTCTTGTGCGGTCCCATCTTAGTGGTACTGCTACTGAATTTAAGGAGAGGGATTAGAGCAAATGGGAGTTCAAATGAAAGTATCATCTGCAAAACCAATTAAATTTTTATTAGTATGTTTGGCCGGATATGGGTATTAACATAAAGAAGAAATAGTTTAATAAGTTACGAACCGATGCAATGATTATGAGGTTGCCTGCCCCCGAAGATCCACCAATGATCGAAACAATGAGACTGGGAGTGATGGCTGTGCATCTAGTCATCAAGTTCCTAATCCACTTTTTCATCTTAAGGTCCAAGAAACCCTGGAAACCAAACGATTTATAACGTATTGAAACCCAATTCTTAACAATAATTTAAACCCAACTCACTAGGGTACTACTAGATGCCAAATTTTTAAGACCTGCATGATGAATTGTCCTGCATAAGTGCCCGTGATGGTAGAGCTTTGTCCTGAGGATAGTAATGCAATAGCATAAATGGTTGAGCTTGACCGACCTAACACATTCTACATAAAAATAAAATAACAATTGGAGGGAGTTTCTGTCAGATTTTTTGTTTCGTCAATTTGACTGCACTTAAAACAATTTGATATCAAGTCTAAACCTTTAGAAGGAAAGAGGCCGAGTTAAGCGTAAGATCACCACATCGCTCTGCATTCTCATCCGATATGTTCTTGGCCGAGCAAACACTGCCCGATACAGAAACAACCGCAATGTTGATCAGCAATGCGACGAACAGGGCAAATCCACTCTCCAGCAAGAAATATCGACATGCATCCTGTTGTATCACCTCCATTAATAGTCAGCTCTAACATTATTGGTTCCAAAATGTCTAAGCTGACGAGATAACGGTGAATTTTCAATTTTTTTTTAATCAATACTATAAAAGTAGCTAGAAATAACTCTTTGTGAAGAACAGAAACCTCTGCGTTGGCTTGCGATAATTATAAGGTCTAGTTTCTCAATGTCAAGATTCAAAGTCTACAGTAAGTTATAAAAGATAAAATGAATCTTGAAGTAAATAACAAACATAATGTTGATACACGAAGCTACGTAGCAATTAATCACGTTGGCGTGCATGCAAACTGAGTGGTTCTCCAGTAACTCAACATCCATTCATTGCTTTTCAATAAGCGAAAACTAAATTTAGGAAATGAGACAATATCGTAAGGACAATATGCTTCAAGGCGCTAGCTTACATTGATGCCACGGACAGAATTGGGTACTTTTCTGGAAAGCACAAGAGCCGAATGGAGGAATAGATTGTGCCTGTTGATTAGAAAGAAAGGGAAGAAATGGAAAATTCAGTTTACGCACCACTTTTGGTTTTAGTTAACCATGACTTGATGAGATGACTAACAAGTTAAATGTAAAAAAATTTCATTTTCTTCTTAAAATTAGTCTGTAAGAATAAAATATAAAATTAGTTTGTAAGAATATCTATTTTATTTTAAATAGAATTTCTAAATATAATTTGATAATATGAGATAACTCAAACTGTTCTTAACACATTTTTTGAAAGTAAAGTGGCTACAAGCTTTCTATAGGACTGCTTTGAACTGTAGGTTTTGTGCACGGAGATGCCTTCTAAACTTTGGATTCCAATATCACATAAGAAAATTTATTTTCTATTTAAAATGGACTTGCACATAGATGATATATATTTTAATTTTAAAAAAATTAAATTAAAATTAAATTGATCTATAATAGCCCACACTATTATTAAGAACATTATACACACGCGAAAACTAGAAGGAATATTGATATGAAAAGACGACCATGGATACTGTTAGCAAGCAGTATCTCATATTAAGATGGGAAAGATCTTACGGCATGACAAGGGCACCCAAGAGGGCAATGGTATCGCCGACGGCTCCTTGGCCTTTGAGCTTGGGTATAAACATTCCCTTTAGCACTTCATCTGCCGGAGGCTTTATGTAACCCAATTCCCCAAAGAAACAAGCGGCGATGATGAAGACCAGCACTGCTATCAGCAACTCCAGCTTCCTGATCTGGTTAGTCCCAAGTTTTCGGAAAGAAAATGCATTAGAAAACAATAAGAAGCAGGAAATTCAACTTCTTGAACTCTGGGGACCAGCAGAACAAATTGATTCTCCTTGTCCCTCCCAAATTCTTAGGCCCAATTAATCACATAGACGTGAAAAAAGCAAATTCATACACCTCTTTCCTCATGGAATACTTCCACAGATAAGAATTTTTTTTTTTTCAAGTGAAGAAATAAAACCATCGAACCTCTTACGACTTTTGTGAAAATGATTTCACCTAAAATTTGAAATAAAAGTGTTTGGAAAAGGACGAAAATAAAAGGAAGGTTTACTGATATCAATCAAAGAGAGGCTCGAATTTTTATCATGTGTACATAGAGTAATAGGCCTAGGCTCTCAGAAAATAATAATCATAATCTTAAAGGTTTTAAAATTAGTGGGGCCAAAAGAAAACTATTTTATTCCGTAATGTATAAAATAAATGCTAGGAGTGCCGTCCATATTGTACAAAATGATTTACTAGAATAGTCAACTAAAACTCAGTGGTCTAGAGCATTTTTTTAGAGTATTGGTGAGCAAGAATTGCGGGAGATAAAATTATTTATTTAAAACAACATAAATTATGAGAGATTAAATTAAGAGAGTCAACGGGAAATAATGTCGACATATTATCAGGGAAAAATAATAAAGTGATCGCCACTTGGACAGAAAGAAGATGAAGGACGAGTGCGCAAGTGGTGGAATCAAGTATGAATTTAAGGAAGAAACACAGAGGCGATAACAAGTTCCTTACAGTTTCGCTACAAGTGGTTAGACTTTAAGACTCGTGGCATTATTTTTGGACGCTCCTTCTATCTCTTGCAGAAAAGAAACAAAAGGGGATAACTGGAAAAAGAAAAGAGAAGAAGAAGACAAAATCCTTCGGGTCAAGGAAGACAGAAGATGATGGCCGTTCAATCATCATTAACAGAGAGGCTATGTATCTACAAACTATGGTTCAAAACATAGACGGGTATGTCACACTACTTCACACATTTACGTAGATGGTCAAGCATAAGATAAAACTCCCATGTGGTCGGACAATAAATGGACCAAAACATTATAAAAAAAAAAAAAAGGAAAAAGTTGGCTGTTGGAAATTTAATGGGTCAATTAACAGCAGATTACCCCGTATTTCTGCAGGCCCAGAAGTAAGAGAGTGCTTAGGCCAGTGAGTAGAACTCCAGTCCATAAAGGGATGTGGAAAAGTATGTTTAGTGCAAACGCAGTCCCAATCACTGTCACAAATGGAACACATTCATTAGGTAAATGCATAAGCAATGTTTTATGTCATCTTCTCTAGTTTTATTTATTTATTTTCTGCTGATCACTTGCAAGATACTCAAGATGGACATGCGGCTGTTCCTACAAATTACCGAATAATAAGATAATTTTCGAAACTTAGACCACCTTCGGGTATATCGGCGGCAATAACAGCAACCTCGGCGAGCAGCCACAGGCAATACTTGAGAAATTTTGGGTATTCTGCCTTGCATAATTCTGCGAGGTGTTTGCCTAGGAGATAGAAAGTTGTATTATCTAGATTAGATAGTTGTTCATTGTGGAGAGAGACTCTGGAAGACGATATTGAATGTCATATCAGGAATCAAAGGGTAGAATTTGTTTATTGGTAGCTTACCGGTGCTCACACCAAGATTTGCAGCCAGCGATTGGATTATGAGTGCAAAAATTAATCCAACGAGTACCACCCAGAGAAGCTGAAAATACCAAATAGCACGAGCATGCTTAATATATTTCCTTTAAACAAAAAACTAGGATTTCAAATCATTATTGAACGCTTTTTTTTTTTTTTCCTTTCTTCCATATCTTGTGTGTTTGACCCATCATTTTGCTGTCTGATTTACCTCATATCCATGATTTGCTCCGGCTTGCAGATCGGTTTCCACTGTGACATGGTACCATAAAATGATATCAGTTTCTTTAATACACACACATATAGATTGCAAGAGAATGAAAGAGAGAGACTCACAGTTGCCTGGGTCAAGATAAGCTAAAGAGACAAGGAACCCAGGGCCAACATATGTCAAAAACTTTCTCCATCCAGGTTTCTGGACCATCATAAGATTCAAGAAAGTGCATTGATCATTTAGCTAAAAATGTTAAACCTCAAGAGTTGATTTATCAAAACCCGGAACAAAAAGGATTGTTGGATTAGACCCCCTATTTCCTGGGATGAAGATGAACCGTGACGTAGCTAACGGTAAGAATTGTATGACAGGAAAACATTGAACCAGGAAATTTAGGGAAAGGAATTGATGCATGATGAAGAAAGAAAGAGGAATATGTGCAGACCTGGTGATTGGGGTCAAACTGTTTGTTGCTGTCCGTAGTGATGGAGGGTGGGGTCATTCCCTCCTCGACGGCAACTATTCGATTGCTCACATCTGCTGGCTGCTGGCGCAACTCCAGGCTTCCCATATCTCGCTCCATCAATTCTCTTGTAGCTTTTAATCCCTTCGGTGAAACTGTTAAACGAACCCTCTGTACTTATAGCCGTTGGCGGGAACAGCCACCGTGTCTAGATGTGCGGCCGCTTAGAAGTCATAGGAGGCCTGTCCTCGTCCCATCAACGATGTATATCACTTGAGACATCAGCAAAAAACTAAAGAAGTCTATAATGATGTCTCCCCTCTCAGTTTCATAGTTTCAGCCCTTTTGCTTTTTATATTCAAAGATCTTCTTCCCGCAGCCCCCATTTGCCTTCTGTCAGAGCTAAATTAGAAGCTAACCGTGTCTATCCTCGACTTCTTCAACATATCAAACCACGTAGACCAGGCTCCTTTTAATAATACGACACGTTTTTGGCCATGTTATTTAACAAATCCCTCCAGTGTGACTTCGAAAATATGGTTTGGCTCTATAACCTGCCGTCTGTTCTTGCTATTAGTTTGGAGACATCAACACGCCTCTCTCTCTCTCTCTCTCTCTCTCTCTCTCTCTCTCTCTATATATATATATATATATATATATATATATATATTTGCTGAGGAAAAGCAGAAAAGTTGGGTTTGGCTTCTGCTCACAACAGTCGTGCACCGCATGAAAATGAAGTTAATTATGTCGCCAAGTGGTTAAGATGTGTATTATCTTTACATTTCTTCACGGTCTTGCATTATTGTAAGAAAGGGAGAATATGGAGAGAAGCCTCCAAATGAGCAAACTGATATTGTTGATAATTCTATTTTTATAGAGTTATTTTACTTATTTTAGGCAATAAATAACTTTAATAATTGTGAGAAAACATTTGAACTCCTCTTTATTTACTTAAATTTATCTTGTTTATGTAGCACAAGAAGGCAAGGAGAAAAGAGATGAACATGAAGAACCTGATGCTTATTGTGTGGCAAAATTGTAATATCAAGATCAAGAGAGTCAAGATGGGCTTGGGCTTTAAATGATTGTTATTAGATTTTATTGTTATTGAATTTTTTAAATAATTAGAAAGCCTAATTAAATTAGGAGTTCAAAACCTAATTAAATTAAGAGTTTAAAATCCTAATTGTTTTAGATCTCTAAGACCCAATTCTAATAGGATAAGAGTAGGTCTAAACCTAAACCCTATTTAAGAGAAGAGAAGAGAAGAGGCAAAAGAAAGAGGAGGAGGAAATTGAGCACAACTCAAGAAAGAGGCCAAGAATTCAAGGTTTTCTTGAAAAGAAGACAAAAAGGGTAACAGACTTCTTGTTCTTGGATTCAAGATGCCTTCTTTATTTCTTATTACCATTCTTCCTTATTATTTCTTTATGTTTTAGTTTATTTTTGTTAAAGCTACGATGTAACCTAATTATGATGATATGAATCTTATGATTATTATGTTTTACAAGATATTTTATTTATGTGAGTTATATATTATTATGTTTAATGCTTTTAAGTGATTGACAACCACTTGAATGATTTGATGTTCATGTTTGAGACTGAGAGGTAATAATATGCAATTGCTTCTCATAATATATAACCATGAATTAAATGTGGATAGACATATACCATGTTGTTTGTGTGGCTTTTGGTGATAAGATAATCGAAAGATTTATTATAAACTAGGAATGTTCATAGATCCTAATGCATTTGGTTTGTTTCAATTCACATATAGAAATATAGTGAATTAATAACTAAGTAGGTTTGCTATACCTGATATAGGATAGTAAATAAATTAGGAAGTTCCGCCATCACATAGATATTATCTCTCTTGCAAGCATACATAATCTACATTGGTACCTTATAATTATGGTGAAATCGGACACTCTAACATATTTTGTATATTTAGTTTTATTAAATTTAGTTGATTAGTTTATTCTCTATCAATTTGAATTTGTTAGATAAATTCTAGGAGTTGTTCACCGTTAGTAATTAATTAGCATAGTAATCACCAATCTCTGTGGGATGATACTTTTCTTATCATTATATTACTTGTTCGACATGTTCACTTGCATTCAAAATTCACCGAACAATTATATATTGTTGTGTTATGTTTGTACAATGGTAGACCTATATTTATAGGCTACAAGTCTTTGTTACTTATGAAAAGCCTATATTCACAATAATTACTATAAATTGAGCCTAATTATAGGACAAAATATGGCAATAGTTTGATGAATTCTCTACACATTAATAATTACTGATCCAATGAACTAAAATGAACTCGTGCTTGTTAGCTTTAGGACACCTTTAGCGGCCGCTTGGAATTTAGGTATCATGTTCATTCTCTTTGATGAATTTTATATGTAATGAGGTTTAGCTGAGGCAAAAGAAATGATGGATTGTTGTCATTCGGAAGTTCATTTCTTTCATAAAGCTAATGAAAGGATGTGAAACAGTTCACATTTATTATGTCATTTCGTACTTAATAGGGGTTATGGATTTTTTGTCAAAAGAAATAGGTTCTTTTGTAAACTACTGTAAGCTTTAAGTTTCATAAACAAAGTTTAAGTTTTATCTTTTAAACTTGAGTTTTTATATCATATTAAGAAATTAATTTTCATTTTAATATTAAAAAGGAAATATTTTTTATTAAAAAAATCATTTTCACAAAGACTTAAGTAATATAAGATAATTTATATATTTCTTTCCAATTCTTACAAAAAGGGACATAGAGAGGTAGGTATACATAAACCAAAACCACAAGTAACCAATTCATAGAAAGAAAGAACGTAACAATTTGAATAAAAACAAAGAACTTCTAGCCGCCTTAATAGGAAACCTGACCTCTGTCAATTCTTACGTGTAGCCATTCATTTGGACCTTTATGCTGAGGTGATCGTTGCAGGCACAGACGTTTCCAACTAACCAGCGTTCTATTATAATTGAAAGCAGATGTCAACAAGAAGCTACGCATTAGAGCATGCTTCATAACTCTCTCTTCGTTGTATAAAGAAGAAAGCAATGACACCTATCTTGGACACCGGCCCTCATGATTATTTTACATTTCAAGAAGCCAGTGGCATCGTCAGTGACTGCGTACAGCCATACTTCTTTTTCTGTTTCTTTTATAATCACTACATGAAAAATATCTTCTGCTCTAGATCCATGCTATAGTGAACTTTTGAGTCACTAAAGTCAAGCTGAAGCATTCAAAGATTGTAAGACCTTTGGCTGAATGTGGCATCCATGCAGCGAACCTGTTGCCTATTTGGGCCCAACTTGGCGGTTGAATTTATGCATGCGACAAAACATGTCACATGAAAAATGAAAAACCCAAGTGTATTATAAGAGCAGGTCAATGACGCAAAGGATTAGGATAATGAGACTCAGGAAATGCGAATAAGAACTAGGGTAGTTGAGTGTTATTCAGCAATGCACGCGTAGCCAAGAAAGATTAGGTGCAATTTTAAAATCAATAAAATCTTTATGAAAGTTGGCTTCCAAATTTTCAAAGTTTGTGTCGCTGTCACTCTTACAAGTGTTGGAGAAATCCCGGTTAGCTGATCATGCGACGTGAGTTGGACACCCATGCCTTCAACCACGTCAATGTCACATGTGGATGCCATGTCAGCGTCACCTTCTTCCCAACTCCAACACAGACCCGTTGCTCCTCCTTCCCGAATCGGTATCCCAACATGATCCGAGAATCCTCCATCAATGCTGATTTTCTTTCCTTTGTTTTCTATATCTAAACCCTCTGTAAATGTATAGCGAACTCACACGTAAATCATCATTAAGAGAAATATAAATATAATTCAGTTTTTCCAGTTTAATTTTTTGAAAGCTCTGGCCATAGTCCCGTCATCTTCTTTGGAATTCTAATTTCTACCTTTCATATAGTATCAGTCATCTGATGCAAGCCCTTCAAACTCCGAAATCATCTCCTTCTCCCTCACTTCCCTCGAATGCATCTTCAATCAGTGTAGAAAGGATCTCAATCAGGTACGAAATTTCGACAAACTGTAACTTCAATTGTAGATCAATTGGCCATAATCAGAGAAACCATGTCCCCCATTGAATATCAAACCTTCTCTTTAAGGGCTTGGGGTCAAAATTTTTCATTTCTAGCGGCAGCCATCTTCATTTAGACCCATCCTCCTACATAATCTACTAATAGGATTTTGTTGTGCATGTTACAGAAGAGAGTTGCTAAAGCAACATGGTCAGCAAGCCTCCATGACGTTACTCAATTGTTAGCGAATAAGATATGCATTTTAATTAATATTCTTATTTTTAGATTTAATGGTAATACCTAAGAATCTTAACCATTAGTATCAAAGCAGGTCACAAGTTCAATCTCTATTGCCAACAAGTTGCTAAGAAGTTGAAGGGAGGGGATTGTTGGTCCAAGTTATATCCGGAATGTTGCATGTCATATCCGGAATTAGAGGCTAGAATTTATTTCTTAGTAGCTTACCGGTGCTCACACCAAGATTTGCAGCCAGTAATTGAATTATGAGTGCCAAGACTAATCCAATGAGTAGCACCCAGAGAAGCTGAAAATACCAAATAGCATGAGCATGCTTAGTATTTCTCCACTAAAATAAATTTTAAACAAAAAGGTTAGGCTTTCTAATGACTATCGAAGGCTTTTTTGTTTTCCCTTTCTTCCATATCTCGTGTTTTACCTCATATCTATGACTTGCTCCAGCTTGGAGATCACAACACACACACACACACACACACACACACACAGAGAAACTCACAGTTGCCCGGGTCAAGATAAGCTAAAGAGACAAGGAACCCTGGGCCAACGTATGACAAAAACTCTCTCCATCCAGGTTTCTGAAGCGTCCGATAAATAACAAGATGAGTAGACAACAGTTAAAACTGCTTGAAATTGTAGTGTGAAAATACAATCATGGAGAACATCGGGAACAAGCATGGTGTTCAGTGTGCAGCGGAAGAAGAGAGAAAAATAAAACCAGGTAGGGCATCTATACATGGTGGGTAAATTCACTAAGCGAACCGGTCCGGTCTCCTAACAAGTGGGCCGCCTGTTTCTTAGAAACCGGCCCAATATAAACCTAACCATGTTACAGGTAACTGACGCACACCATTTCACCAGCATCATAAGAATCAGGACAGTACATTGATTATATACTACAAGATGTTATCCTCGAAAGTTAATTTATCAAAACATGGAGTAAAAAAGATCATTGAATTGGAAGATGATTTCAGAATAGAGTAGTTGATATTTTATTCTTATTAGCAAAAATAAAAAAAATTTTACAAAAAATAGTTTCTTTATTTCAAAATATAAAATTTTTATAAAAAAAATTATTTTGAATAAAACTTAGAAGTTTCAACTTTTATCTTTTCATAATTTCATAATTTTTGTAATATTGGTATTACCCATATACTTTTATACATTACTTTTTTTTTTTGTTTAGATATGTGTTGTTCACCCTCTCTCCTAACACTTAAGTTGTAGCCACACACAAATGTGTCCTCTCTTAGTTCCAAGATTTCTACACACGGCACCAAGATGGGACGGATAGCTATCACATCCCATTGTACTGCCAAAGCTCCTTTGTTCTCTTTGTCAATATTTACAAAATGCTTTGTAAATTTATCTTCTATCATGGGAACAATTCTTCAACTATAACACAAACCTAAGGGTTTTTCCTCATTTATGAATAAAAGACAAGCTTTTACCCTCAAATATGTGTTTTCCTATCAATATTTGACATGGTATTGATGAGCCAAGCTAGTTTCCCTTTTTCTCAAATTTCCGATTGAACCCAATAAGCATGTTTCTTCCTTATTTTTGTTTTTTCAATTCAAAATCATTTCCACATAACCCAAAAATCAATGGGAGGTTTGTTTCTTGTTCTTCCTTGGTCGAAATTGGTCATAAGAAGCCCTTTATTGCTTTTCTATCTTCTTCTTTGGCCAAGAAACTTGGGTTTGTAACTTTTCTAGCAATCCCTATTGAAATGGTGCATTTTTTGTCCTTTGACCCAATACGATGCCATTACATCACAAAAGCAACAACATTGTTTCATTCTTAGCATAGTTCATTGCCAAAATGACATTGTATGCTCCTTACCCTTTCTCTTAATTGAAAACGACATTGCCTCACAAACCTATAATGACGTCATTCATCACCTACAGCCTGTAACGACAATATTTCAGGCATCCCTACTCCAACCACCAAAATGGCAAATTCAAGCGAAATTTCACCCTACATACCACCCTATCATAGCAGCAAAAGCAGAATTAGACCTTGCACTCCTCATCACACACCTCCGACCACTCCATTGCTGCAAGATTCAAATAATAAGGTTTAAACCCCAGACTACTCCGATATGCTCTATTTGTCGCTTGAATACGCCAATTCAACAATGCTTGTGGCAATTAAACTTATTGGAATGTGGAATTATGTAGTATAGAGTGAGACAATCACAATTACCCTCTTAATTAGGAACAAATTCATCTTTGTCAACATATCTTACAAAAGACTTGAACCCAATTCTTCGACCTAAAAGCTCTAGGAATGCTGCAACAACCTCTATTGTGGGTGGATTCTTGATTCCACTAGCAATCACCTTCACAACGGATTGATCTACACAAAAAATGTTGCCAAAATGTGGGCAAAGCTCTGTGCCCGATACCATCAAGTTAACCCGCCTAGGGTTTATGACCTAACCACCGAATTCTGTTTAATTCGACAAGGGGCAAACCAATTTTAGCCTATTTTGGTCGGTTGAAGCAATTTTGAAATGAATACAGCTCCTTAATTAAGCTTAGGAAGCCTTAAATGGTAACAGTCAGGCCATGGTAAGAGCATGAAGTAATGAAATTTTATCAATTTCTTTAAGGTCTAGATGAGTGTTATTCGATGCTAAGGGGGTGGATTCTAGTTATGTAGGCCCTTTTAAACCTTTTGAAGGTGCATTTGATGCTTTGTAAGGCTAAATACTAGCGAACTACAACAGGGAAAACAACTGGAGAACATGTGTTTATTGCAGCAAAAACCTTCCCTGATGCAACAAGTGCTCAACCTAGTACGTTGAGTGCACCTATTTGGGCAGGATCCAGTGTTGGCCTTCATTTTATAAATGTTGGAATATATTTTAATGATATTATAATATTATAATATTTTAATAAAAAGAAAAAAGGATTATAATATAAAAATATTATAATCATTGTTTGATTATTTATTTTTTAGGTTTTTATTAAAAAAATGTTAAAATATTCTACTAGAAAATGGACTATTTAAATGTAGACCCACATAAGCCTAGACCGCATAACCCATAAGCGATCCAGACGTGTGAGCTTGCAACCTATCATCCAAAAGCATAACCCATTCTTGTGTCTGTGACTTGTGAGGCCTACTTGCGACCTGCAAGGCTTGCATGCCTGTGTGACCTGACAAAAGGTGTGACCTGTGACTCAATTAAGTGCCTTCGTGATCCGCAACTCTGTTCAATAGACAACATTTGACCGACATTCAATGCCCAAAAATGGCCGTGACTTGCCACTCAAATTAGCCACTAAAAACTTCTTTGTTTAAGCTGGAAAAGGTGTCATTAGAAAGCTGACAAAGAGGAAACCATTTATGTGAAGAAAGATCAAAGATTTGCTACTCAAAGAAGATTAATTTGAAGAGATTAAAGAGTTCTTTGCAGTTTGTAACCTAATTACTTATAAGAGAAATTGGAAGTAGATTAAAAATATTTACTTATAAAAATATGAGCTCTATATTGTGTTTGTTAGATTTTAAGCAAGAATTTTATAACTCCTAAGATTAAAAATGCATCCTTATAAATGCCAAATTTTCTTCATAGCCATGTTTAGATGAAAAAGTCTTTGCTACTCAATCATGTTCCTTTCCAAGAGGGTCAACTCCCTATAAGATATCTAGGAGTGCTCCTAATCTTTAAAACTCACTAACCTAAGTTGCAAACTTCTTAGTGAAAGGATACTAAAGAAAATTGAATGTTAAGAGGCTAAGCATATAAGATATGGTAGAAAGCTACAAATTAGAAAAGCAAATGTTAGGCAATAGATCTTCCTTTTACCTAAATAGACAAATTATGAAAGTAAACAAAAAATTTAGCCTTTTTTTATTGGTAGGTACATTTATTACAAGATATGTAGCAAAAATGGCTTAGAATGAAATATGCTACCATAAAATTTTTAGGGGATTAGGATTAATGGAAACACACAAACATATAAACATACTTGGATTAAGGCATTAGTTAGTAAACTTCTATAATCACTCATTTCTTTATAGATGAGGTCGATGATATCAAAAAAGTACACAAAAAAAATGAGTTAGAAATTGAGATAAAATATTTCTAATTGGGAGCTAGAGAAGAATTTTATAAGTTAGAAATAAACCTTTTTAACTAGTCACTAAATTAGAGTATAACATCATTAGCAACTATTAAGAGTTGAAAGATAATGGAGAAGAATTGAGTGGGCAAAACTTATATGGAAGGAAGAGATACATAAGCATAACATTATTTATTGGACCATTATGAATGACAAATTTACCATAGTAGACCAAGAAGCTAATGAAGCAATTCAATAGACCTTAGTGCAATCTATGTCAACAACAATCAAAATCAAACAAACATTTATTCAATAATTGCATTTTCACTAAATGCATATAAAGGGTAGTACTAGCCATGAATAGACCATCTCAAAGGATTGAATAATAGAATAAAGTTGTGAGTTGGATTATCAAAGTTGTAAAAAACAAGTTTTACAACATTTTTGCCAAATATATCCTTTAAAGCTAAAATCTACCATATCTAAAACAAAAAAAATAGAAGAAGACTCAATAGTTATAACCTAAAGAACATTGCCATTATTTCCAAGATCAAGAAAGATTTAAATGGCAAAATCTCATTAATTAGGAGTATAAGGCTTATAAATTATAACAAGTATTTACGACAATTCTAGAATTTTTCAAATGTCATTTTTAAGCTTAGGTAATGGATGATTGATTGAAATTATTTTGTACTATAAATTTTGAGATATATGAAAAAAATTATAATTCACCAAAAAAAAAAAGATATTTTGTATTCATTTCGTTGAGTACGATTGGGAAGTAAAAGCGAACCTGTTTGATCGACTTTGCCAATACATAAGTCATTTGTCTAGATTAAGCTTAGACTATTGATACAAATGTTGGTATTGAGACAACGAATTACTGATCACAAGTAAATAAAGTTATTAATACTTTATAGAAGGACTAACTACTTATTACAATAAGTTGCTTATTCATTAGCGATGATGTGATTATTTAACATCTGCTGATACTAGAGTAACTAAAGAGTTCAACATGAAATACTTTCAACAGAGCACTACCATAGGAACCACATGCAAGTTACGTTGGAAGAAAGCATTGGAAGAGGTTTCCAGATACTTCTATAAGTTGTGGCACTACCGGCAAAGCCCACAGTGCCGTTAGTTGAAGTTCTCCACCACCAATGAAACACTTTTCTTGGTTGATGACGCATTCAATCTTTGAAATCATACTACTCTGGAAATGGGATGTCAGCCAGATCCTCCCTGTAAGTGACCAAATCATCCTGCCTGTTGCTCTGCCCACTTTCCATGGCGTTCTGGCCTACTGGGTCATTCTTTTCGGGCTCAATGAAGGTCACTACGGTATCTTTTCGAAATGTTAGATAGATTGCCGCAAGTATGTACGTGGCCATCAGGGGAAACACTATCAACCCAATGAACACATTTGCAACCTTGGGTAATCTGTTATGGATTATCCAACCCACAAAACCACTGCTCAGGTAGTAGATGTCGGCGCCAATGATTACCATACCAAGAATCCATGATATTATAATGATCTGCATGCACAGTCGTTTGATGCTCAGACAAAGGGAAGCTTGAATATTATTTTGGTTGCCATGGCTGGAATTCATTGATTTATGAAATTTGTAACTTAACCAACATCACAAAAAGGGTGGTCCAACCCAACCCAAGCCTGCTAGCAAAAATTATAAAGGAAGAAGAACAACTCACGTATATTGAATTCTTGTGCGGTCCCATCTTGGTGGTACTGCTACTGAATTTAAGGAGAGGGATTAGAGCAAATGGGAGTTCAAATGAAAGTATCATCTGCAAAACCAATTAAATTTTTGTTAGTATGTTTAACTGGGTATGAGTATTAAGATCAGAAAGAAATAGTTTAAAAGTTACAAACCGATGCAATGATTATGAGTTTGCTTGACCCCGAAGATCCACCAATGATCGCAACAATGAGACTAGGAGTGATGGCTATGCATCTAGTCATCAAGTTCCTAATCCACTTTTTCATCTTAAGGTCCAAGAAACCCTGAAAACCAAATGATTCATAACTTATTAAAACCCTATTCTTAACAATAATTTAACCCCAATTCATTAGGGCACACATAGATGCCAAAGTTTTAAGACCTGCATGATGAATTGTCCTGCATAAGTGCCCGTGATGGTAGAGCTTTGTCCTGAGGCTAGTAATGCAATAGCATAAATGGTTGAGCTTGACCGACCTAACACATCCTGCATAAAAATAAAACGACAATTGGGGGAGTTTCTATCAGAGTTTTTGTTTCGTCAATTTGACTGGGCCTAAAACAATTTGATATCAAGTCTGAACCTTGAGGAGGAAAGAGGCCGAGTTAAGCGTAAGATCACTACATCGCTCTGCATTCTCATCCGATATATTCTTGGCTGAGCAAACAGTGCCCGGTACGGAAACAACCGCAACGTTGATCAGCAATGCGACAAACAGGGCGAATCCACTCTCCAGCAAGAAATATCGACATGCATCCTGTTGTATCACCTCCATTAATAGTCAACTCTAATATTAATGGTTCCAAAATGTCTAAGCTGACGAGATAACAGTGAATTTTCGATTTCTTTTTTTTGTATCGTTGTTGTAAAAGTAGCTAGAAATAACTCTTTGTGAAGAACAGGAACCTGTGCGTTGGCCTGCGATAATTATGACGTCTAGTTTCTCTATGTCAAGACTCAAAGTCTCCAGTGAGTTACAAAAGATAAAATAAATCTTGAAGTAAATAAAAAATATGGTGTTGACACACGAAGCGATGTAGCAATTACGCACGTTGGCGTGCAAGCAAACTGAGTGGTTCTCCAGTAATTCAACATCCAAACACTGCTAGTCAATAAGCGAAAACTAAATTTAGGAAATAAGAAAATATCGTAAGGTCAATATGCTTCAAGGCGCTAGCTTACATTGACGCCACGGACAGAATTGGGTACTTTTCTGGAAAGCACAAGCGCCGAATGGAGGAAAAGATTGTGCCTGTTGATCAGAAAGAAAGGGAAGTAATGGAAAATTCAGTTTACGCACCGCTTTTGGTATTAGTTAACCATGACTTGATGAGATGACTAACAAGTTAAACGTTAAAAAATGTCATTTTCTTCTTAAAATTAGTCTCTAAGAATATATATTTTATTTCAAAGAGAATTTCTAAATATAATTTGATAGTATGGGATAACTCAAACTATTGTTAACACATTTTTGAAAGTAAAGTGGGCTACAAACTTTCTATAGGATTGCTTTAAACTGTAGGTTTTGTGCATGGAGATGCCTTCCTAACCTTGGATTCCAATATCACATAAGAAAATTTATTTTCTATTTAAAATGAACTTGTACATAGATTATATTTTTTTTAATTTTTTAAAAATTAATTTAAAATTTAAATGATCTATAATAACCCACACTATTTATTAAGAACATTATACACACGCAAAGACTAGATGGAATATTGTTATGAAAAGGCAACCATGGATATTGTTAGCAAGCAGTATCTCATATTAAGATGGAAGAGATCTTACGGCATGACAAGGGCACCCAAGAGGGCAATGGTATCGCCGACGGCTTCTTGGCCGTTGAGCTTGGGTATAAACATTCCCTTTAGCACTTGATCTGCCGGAGGCTTTACGTAACTCATTTCCCCAAAGAAACAAGCGGCGATGACGAAGACCAGCACTGCTATCAGCAACTCCAGCTTCCTGATCTGGCTAGTCCCAAGTTTTCGGAAAGAAAATGTATTAGAAAAGGAAATTCAACTTCTTGAACTATAGGGAGCAGCAGAACAATTGATTCTCCTTGTCCCTCCCAAATTCTTAGGCTCAATTAATCACATAGACATGAAAAAGCAAACTCATACACCTCGTTGCTCGTGGAATTCTTCCACAGATAAAGAAAAAAATGTTTTTTTTCAAGTGAAGAAATAAAACCATTGAACCTCTTACGACTTCTGCGAAAATGGTTTCACCTAAAATTTGAAACCAAAGGGTTTAGAAAGGAGGAAAATAAAAGGAAGGTTTACTGATATCACTCAAAGAGAGGCGAGAATTTTTATCATGTGTACACAGAGTAATAGGCGTAGGCCCTCAGAAAATAATAATCATAATCTTAAAGATTTTAAAATTAGTGGGGCCAAAAGAAAACTATTTTATTCCATGATGTATAAAAGGAATACTAGGAGCGGTGTCCATATTGTACGAAATGATTACTAGAATAGTCAACTAAAACTCAGTCGTCTAGAGCATTTTTTTAGAGTATTGATGAGCAAGAATTGAGAAAGATAAAATTATTTATTTAAGACAACATAAATTACGAGAGGTTGAGTTAAGAGAATCAACGGGATATAATGTCGACATATTATCAGCGAAAAATTATGGTGATCACCACTTGGACAGAAAGAAGATGAAGTACGAGTGCGCAAGTGGTGGAGTCAGTATGAATATCTGCGTCAGTTCACTCTCTTTCGCCTGTCGACCAGCCGGCTTTCCAGGAAGTGGTTAGAATTTAAGGAAGAAACACAGAGGCGAAAACACAAATTCCTTACAGTTTCGCTACAAGTGGTTAGACTTTAAGACCCATGGCATTATTTTTTAACGCTCCTTGTATCCCCGTCTTGGCTCTTCCAAAGCATCTCTTGCAGAAAGGAATCAGAAGGGGAAAACTGGAAAAAGAGAAGAGAAGAAGAAGACAAAGTCCTTCCCATCGGCGGACAAGACCGACATGCATGTAGGGACAAGAACCCATGCAGAGTCCACGTACGGATGTCTCTAACCATGTGCGCAGCTTTCTATCCCTATGATTGGTCTCAACAGAAGAGAAGTTAAGAGGATGGTGTTTGTTCAATCATCATTAACAGAGACGCTATGTATCTACAGACTATGGTTCCAAACATAAGACTATTATGTCACACAGCATACGCACAAATCTGTTTACTTTCAAACTACTTCACACATTTACGTAGATGGTCAAGCATAAGATAAAACTCCAATGTCGTCGGATAATAAATGGACTAAAAAATTATCAAAAAAAGGAAAAAGTTGGCTGTTGGAAATTTAATGGGTCAATTAACAGCAGATTACCCCGTATTTCTGCAGGCCCAGAAGTAAGAGAGTGCTGAGGCCAGTGACTAGAACTCCAGCCCATAAAGGGATGTGGAAAAGTATGTTTAGTGCAAACGCGGTCCCAATCACTGTCACAAATGGAACACATTCATATGGTAAATGCATACACAATGTTTTATGTCATCTTCTCTAGTTTTATTTATTTTTTCTGCGGCCCATTTGCAAGATACTCAAGATGGACATGCGGCTGTTCCTACAAGTTACCGAACAAGAAGATAATTTTCGAAACTTAGACCACCTTCGGGTATATCGGCGGCAATGACAGCAACCTCGGCCAGCAGCCACAGGCAATACTTGAGATATGTTGGGTATTCTGCCTTGCATAATTCTGCGAGGTGTTTGCCTGGGAGATAGAAAGTTGTATTATCTAGATTAGATAGTAGTTCATTGTGGAAAGACACTCTGGAAAAACGATATTGAATGTCACATCAGGAGTTGGAGGCTAGAAATTTTCTCTTGGTAGCTTACCGGTGCTCACACCAAGATTTGCAGCCAGTGATTGGATTATGAGTGCAAACATTAATCCAACGAGTACCACCCAGAGAAGCTGAAAATAACAAATAGCACGAGCATGCTTAATATATTTCCGTTAATAAAAAAACTAGGCTTTCAAATCATTATTGAAGGCTTTTTTATTTTCCCTTTCTTCCATATCTTGTGTGTTTGACCCATCATTTTGCTCTCTGATTTACCTCATATCCATGGTTTGCTCCGGCTTCCAGATCGGTTTCGACTGTGAAATGGCACCATAAATTGATATCAGTTTCTCTAATACACACACACGTAGATTGCAAGACAATGAGTGAGAGAGAGAGAGAGAGAGAGACTCACAGTTGCCAGGGTCAAGATAAGCTAAAGAGACAAGGAACCCAGGGCCAACGTATGACAGAAACTTTCTCCATCCAGGTTTCTGTAACATCATAAAATTCAAGAGAGCACATTGATCATGTAGTTTAAAATGTTGATCCGAGAACAAAAAGGATTATTGGATTAGACCCCTGATTCCATGGAAGAAGATGAACCGTGACGTAGCTAACGGTAAGAATTGTATGACAGGGAAACATTGAACCAGGAAATTTACGGAAAGGAATTTATGTACGGTGAAAAAAGAAAGAGGAATATATGTAGACCTGGTGATTGGGGTCAAACTGTTTGTTGCTGTCCTTAGTGATGGTGGATGGGGTCATTCCCTCCTCGACGGCAACTATTCGATTGCTCACATTTGCTTGCTGCTGGCGCAGCTCCAGGCTTCCCATCTCTCTCTTAACAGTCTCTCGCTCCATCAACTCTCTTTTAGCTTTTAACTCCTTCGGTGAAACTGTTAAACGAACCCTCTGTATTTATAGCCGTTGGCGGGAACAGCCCCCATGTCTAAATGTACGGCCGCTTAGAAGTCATAGGAGGCCAGCCCTTGTCCCTTAAACGATGTACATCACTTGATACTTCAGTAAAACAATTAAGTATTCTATAATGTTGTCTCCCCTCTCAGTTTCAGTAGATTCAACCTTTTTGCTCCTTCGGTGAAACTGTTAAACGAACCCCCTGTATTTAAAGCCGTTGGCGGGAACAGCCCCCCTGTCTGGATGTACGGCCGCTTAGAAGTCATAGGAGGCCTGTCCTCGTCCCTTAAACGATGTATATCACTTGAGACATCAGCAAAACAATAAAGTATTCTATAATGATGTCTCCCCTCTCAGTTTCAAGTTTCAGACTTTTTGCTTTTTATATTCGAAGTTCTTCTTCCCGCAGCCCCCACTTGCCTTCTCTCAGAGCTAAATTAGAAGCTAACCGTGGCTATCCTCTACTTCCTCAACATATCCAACCACGTAGACCAGGCTCCTTTTAACACGTTTTTGGCCATGTTATTTGATAAATCCCTCCCGTGTGACTTCGAAAATGTGGTTTGACTTTATAAGCTGCCGTCTGTTGCGGGTCTTAGTTTGGAGACATCAACACCGATGCCCTCATTCGCCACCTACTGCTATGCAAACTAAATATATATATTTTCCCTTTCTCTTATTTGCTGAGGGAAAAAATGAAAAAGATGGGTTCGGCTTCTGCTCACAACTGTCGAGCACCGCAGTTCAAACTCGAGGGCATGGAGAGTCGCACAAAATGAACTTAATTGTGTCGCCAAGTGATAAAGATGTGTATTATCTTTTCATTTCTTCACACACTTGCATTACTGTAAGAAAGGGAGAATATGGAGAGAACCCTTTGAATGAGCAAACTGATATTGTATATTGCTGTGTTATGTTTGTACAACGGTAGACCTATATGAATAGGCTACAATTATTTTTTACTTATGAAAAGCGTATATTAACAATAATTAAAATAAAATTGAGCCTAATTACAGAACAAAATATGACAATTAGTTTGATGAAATACTTACACATTAACAATTACTGGTGCAATGAACTAAAAAGAACTCGTGCTTGCTAGCTTTGGGACACCTTTAGCGGCTGCTTGGAATTTAGGTATCATCTTCATTCACTTTAATGAATTTTATATGTAATGAGGTTTAGCCGAGGCAAAGAAATGATGGATTGTGGTCATTCGGAAGTTCATTTCTTTCATAAAGCTAACAAAAGGATGTGAAACAGTTTACATTATTTTTGTTATGTCATTTCATACTCAATAGCGGTTGTGAATTTTTTGTCAAAAGAAATATATTATTTTGTAAACTATTATAAGCTTTAAGTTTCACATACTAAGTATAATTTTTATCTTTTAAACTTGAGTTTTAATATCATATTAAGAAATTAATTTTTTTTAATATTAAAGAAGAAATATTTTTCCTTCAAAAAATCATTTTCACAAAGACTTAAGTAATATAAGATAATTTATATAGTTATTTCCAATTCTTAAAAAAAAAAAAAAAGAAGGGGGACATAGAGAGGTAGGTATACATAAACCAAAACCACAAGTAACCAATTCATAGAAAGAAAGAACGTAACAATTTGAATAAAAACAAAGAACTTCTAGCTCGCCTTAATAGGAAACCCGACCTCTATCAATTCTTACTTGTAGCCATTCATTTGGACCTCTATGCTAAGGTGATCGTTTCAGGCACAGAAGTTTCCAACTAACGATCGTTCTATTATAATTGAAAGCAGATGTCAACACAAACTACGCATTACAGCATGCTTCTTAACTCTCCCTTCGTTGTATAAAGAAGAAAGCAATGACACTTATCTTGGACACCTACCCTCATGATTATTTTACATTTCAAGAAGCCAGTGGCATCGTCAGTGACTGCGTACGGCCATACTTCTTTTTCTGTTTCTTTTATAATCACTGCATGAAAAATATCTTCTGCTCTAGATACAAGGTTTCCCTTGAAACTTTGACCTTTATATTTAACCACCCTTTGCGGCTACTGACACGAAACCTGTATTTCCTTTCAGCCACAAATTTCACCAACGTCATTCTTCTATTATCTATTGGCTGCTTACGATAGTTGAACCAGAGGTATTTGGCGAGTGTTCGTCCATTCAAGCAAATGTCAATTTTTACTTTGAAGTGGTTATCCAGTGATGTCGAACATCATAAGTTTATTCTGTAATTAATTTGAAGTTATGGTAAAGGTGTTTCGAGAACAGCACAAGTCCACCTCGTGAGATGCATATTACTGACACACCATCCATTACCCGCTAAAGATTTCATGTCAGATTACCTTTTTAGGTCCAGAGAAGGGTGAGAATCAGATCTAAAAAAGAAGGAAGATGACTCTCTTCTGAATTTATTCCCTTTATGTCAACGTACCTGAGATGGTTTGCCCTAACTAAAATTTTGGCCTGCCTTACAAACCATTTGTTACAGGAATAGAAAGACACCTTTCCAGGGAAAATACAAAACGACACAGCTTCATTTCAAGCTTCATTCCCATATGAGTAGTTATCAGCGTGCAGTGTTTAGAGCAAAGTAATGTGTATAAGGTTAGAGGAACCCACGCTGTCCGACACCTCAGCTAGTCAACCGGTCTTCCTCGCAAAGTCTGCTGCCGACATGGATGCCAGACTCTCAAAGAGTCTCAAAAAGTTTGTTTAAACTTCTATATTCGGGTGAACATTTCGATTGAAGTATTCCTACTTGGTCTATAAATAAGAATCATTAAATGAGAAAAATCTTGCAGAAGGGATTAATCTAGGGGCCCTAGAGTTTGCCCCTAGATCTCGCCGCCGGGGCTGGGGAAGTAAACAAAACAGTTTCTTGTTAAACTATATTATCTTCAAGACATGTCCGATCACTTGTTACGACGGTTGTTAATAACGTACACTGAAGTTAGAAAAATCACCGGTCACTTTCCCTAGACGGAGCATCCATGTCATGGAGGTTTTATGCCGCTGATGATCGACTTAATGGCCCTGATTTGAGATGGAAAAACAATTCTATTGCTGACGCAGTGGCTTATCTTGACGTCCTTGCAGCGAATCTGTGCCTATTTGGGCCCAACCTCGGCAGTTGAATTTATGCATGCGACAAAACACGTCACACAGTTGAAAAATACAAAACCCAGGTATACTATAAGAAGAAATCAATGACGCAAAGGATTAGGATAATGAGACACAGGAAATGAGAATAAGAATTAGGGCAGTTGAGTTTTACTCAGCAATGCACGCGTAGCCAAGAAAGATTAGGTGAAATTTTGAAATCAATAAAATCTATATAAAACCTGGCTCCAAAATCTGAAATTTTGTATCGTTATAAGACTTACAAGTGTTGGAGAAATCCAGGTTAGATGAACGTGCCACATGAGTTGATCATCCATGCCTTCAACCACGTCAATGTCACATGTGGATGGCATGTCAGCGACACCATCATTGACTCCAACGCAGCGTTACCCATTCCTTCTCCTTCCCGAATCGGTACCTCAACATGATACAAGGATCCTCCATCAATGCTGATTTGTTTCCTTATTTTATACATCTAATCCCTCTGTAAATGTATAGTGAACTCACATGTAAATCATCATTAAGAGAAGTACAAATATAATTTAGTTTTTCCAATATAATTTTTTGAAACTTCTGGCCATAGTCCGATCATCTTCTTTGCAAGTCTAATTTGTACCAGTCGTCTGATGCAAGCCCTTCAAACTCCGAAATCATCTACTCCTCCCTCACTTCCCTCGAATGCATCTTCAATCAATGTAGAAAGGGTCTCAATCAGTTACGAAATTCCTACAAACTGCAACATCAATTGTAGATCAATTGGCCATAATCAGAGAAACCATGTCCCGCATTGAATGTCAAACCTTTCTCTTCAAGGGCTTGGGGCCCAAATTTTCATTCCTAGCGGCAACCATCTTCATTTAGATCCATCTTACGCAATCTCCTGAGAGGATTTTGTTTGTGCATGTTATAGAAGAGGGTTCCTAGATCAACATGGCCAGCAAGCCTCCATGACGTTACTCAATTGTTAAGGAACAAGATATTTATTTTAATTAAGTCTAAGTTTTAGTTTTAATGGTAGTACCTAAGAGTCTTAACCATTAGTATCAAAGTAGCTCACAAGTTCAATCCCTATTGCCAACAAGTTGCTAAGAAGTTGAAGGGATGGGATTGTTTGTGCAAGTTATAAAGGGGTTGCTTCAATGACATGGCTAGCAAGCTTGTGTATGATACTAAAAGAAATCATGTTTGTTGTAGTTAAGGGATACATTAAAGATGAATATTGTCTCACATCACAAACCATTGATCATAAAAGTGATAATATCTCCCCACTTGTTACTTTAAAGTTTTAGGATGAATCTTCACACTTTAAAATATGATATCAAAGTCAAGGATAGGCCTTCACTTTATAATCTCACATGCTACGAAATTAGGCTTCAATTCACACGCAGTGTTTGTGTCAACATACATGTCAAAGGGAGTGTTAAATATAGGTATTGTCCCACATCAAAAATGAAAGGAAGGGTCATTGGTCTTATAAACGATGAAATTTTTTCATCTAATACTTTAAAATTTTAGGATAGGTCATCAAATGTTAATAGAATAACATATATAATATGAGCTACATCTTGTTATTTCTTCACTTATTAAATAAGAGCTCGATCTTACATTTATAACTAAAGGCAATTGAGTAAACTGAAGGAAATGCATTGAAAAGAAACCTTGACTATTGACAAGGAAATCACATGAAAGTTATGATGAGAATAGGATTAATTGTTTGGTGCCTCCTTATAGATTATGTCAAGTTGTGTAGTCATCCAATGTAGATGAATGGATGGTACCTCTAAGTGAATCATCCTTTGAAAAGAAAATGGTTCTACCTTTTTTAGAGATAAGTTTTCACAAAAGTTTTGAAATTTGTCAAGTGCAATATTTGAGCTTAAATGATGATATTTTGTAATTGATCAATTTTATAAATTTTTTTACTGGTGATATATAATTTGACCTTTCACTAAAAAAAAAAAAAAAAATTCACAATTGGGCAGTGCCTTCATCACACAACAACTTCCTAGGAAGCTTCCTTCATAACTAGGATAGGTTTGTGGCTGGTGGGATGATGCCACCACATCAACATTATTAATCCTCAAGACTTTAGTCACCTCTCTAACACTTGCATCAATTACAAGTAGTTTAAAGCTTGTAATCCAAGAAAGAGCTAGTTTGTAATGGACTTAGAGACAATCTAGTAAGGGTTCTTTTTCTCAAGAGAGGATGATGCAAGACTCTTGACTTAAGTCGGCTTTTGTCCTTTTACCATCTTGATTGCTCTAACAATACTAGGTTGTAAAGTAATAGTATAGGCATTTTGACTAATGCCTTAAACTTTTAGCTTAGTGATAATGCTTAGAAGTCCTAATAGATTTTCATGGATTTCTTCTCACTCATAAGACACAATTGGAAATCTTCCTTTAAGATCAAGTAATTTTGGTCCTCATGATGTTTCTTTCACAAAAATGTGTGTTGTGCTTAACCTTTATTGCAACTCATACAACATTCTACATCTTCTCACCTAGCCTTAGGATAGCCAAAATCCTCTAGCCCAACCAACACTAACACAAAGCAATTATTTCCATTCCTACAACTCCTTAGCCCCATGCAACTCATGGACAAAATCAAGGATGCTCAAAACAAGCCTCAAAATGCCAAATTTGTGTCAAAGTTAGACAACATGCAAATGCTAATTGTGGACAACTTAACTAGCACTATGTCCTATTATTCTTAATAGTGGAATTGGTACAAGCTTGCATTTTGAAGTTGCCTCCATTGCTTAATGTGGTAATAAAAAATGTTTGATTTCTTGATTTCAAGACTACAAACCACATTATCCCATCTAGCATCCAATCCTATTCAAGTTAGATCCGATTCACCCATCACCCACCATAAGTATTTATATTTTTCTTTCAAATTTCTTCTATATGTCAAATGTTTTTGTTGTCCTTCCCACCAATAGAAAATTACTCAAGACAATAATTGTATTTTCATCTTTTACATATTTATTTTCTTCTAAATTATCAATCATTTGTGTAAGATTTTACCTATGAACAACTTGATTATATGTTTTATATCTCAAAGGCTACAATTAGTTTTTAAAGTCAAAATTCACTCTTATGGATCCCTTGAATGATGGAAGGCATGACTTATTGCTAAAATATTTTATCAATAAACTAGCCTTAACTACACTAAGACCTCTAGCCTCATTGTGAAATATTTATAGTCCTAACAACTCTTATTTATTTCCATCAATGATCTTTCCATTAGTTAACTTATCTTTTTGAGAAATTTCTTGTGGAACAACCATTTGGTTTTGTTGATCCTACTTGACCATATCACATAAGTCATCTTTGTCATTCCAACTATAGCTTGAAGAAAGCACATTGAGCATGGTATCAACATCTAAGCTCTTTCTTTACACCATCGGGCTTCATAATGTCTCTAGCTTATGTATCCTTCTTGACCTGCCACACTAGCTTACGTATCCTTCTTGACCTACCACACTAATTACTATAATATATTTCTTTTTGCATATGCCAACATGGGTGACACATGTTCAACACCATACCATGGAACATCATATCTATCCTCTATCACATCACCATAAGAAACCCCTATTTGATTTCTTTTTTATATCAACATTATTAATACATTACATTGATTGACCTTTACCCATTAAAATGCACCTATGTTATTAACATTGCATGTTAATTCATGCATACCCCAACTACCATACATTAGCAATCTATTAAGTGGATGTAAAGAAGATCTTATATTGAGAAATATCTGTAAATGGATCCTTTGTTCCCTTATAGATATTTCTCAACATAGGAATCTCCTTACACAAAGTCATTTTCTATAACTTCATGCCTTTTTTATTGCCAATTAAGCAAGCAACAAGGATAATCATAAATTCTTTGGCGATTTCAACATCTTTCTTAACTAAAATATCATCTTGTAGAACTCATGGAAACAACACACCATATATCACTCTAGTTTCAAGATTGATAAAATACCTAATAGATATTACCATGGAACTTATGTGAATTGATGTTCTTCTCCATGATCTCCAAATCCACCTAATTCTATGTTGTAATGACATCTCGAGCATTTATCTCACTACAAATTTTATTTTTCATGCTCATGTTAAACATAACGAGACTAATTATAACCATTTACAAAGAAATCACACAAAATAAACTCCAAGTTTAGCTTATTTCCTCTACTAACCAACCTATGAATATTTTCACCAAGGTCTAGGTTAGCCAAGTATGCCACATAAGCTAATCAACTCTAGCCTTCAACCATATCAATGTCACTCATGAATGCCATGTTAGCATCACCCACCCTAACTCTATCAATGTTGATTTTTTTTTTCTTTATTTTGGTACATAAAATCCTTCTATGAATATATAGTAAACTTACATGTCAATCACCATTAATAGAAATACAAAGATAGTTCAATTTTTTCATTTTGATTTTTTGCAACTTTTGGCCATAGCTTGATCATTTTCTCCAGCAAGTCTAATATCTAACTCCAATAATGAGCTCAAAAGTTGTCTTTATCTAACTACTTTGTGCTTGAAGTTAAAATGCTAAGAAATTTTTTTTTAAAAAAAAAAGCCTTTGACCAAATTACTCAAAACTCAATTGAAAGTCCATCTATGATAACAAGTTTGTCAAATTATTTTGCTAATTATTTGCTTGTCATTCTCAATTATGCAGGTTTATGCATCTTAGTTTTCTAAGATCTAAAAACAAATAGATAGGTTTTTCTGCCAAATTCTTAGTTACCATCATAAAAAGCAAATATTTTAAAGAAGATATTGAAAGATTGTCCATAAAATGATGGTTAAGGATAGTGTGGAGAATATCCTACATTGTCTACACCTTGTTTAAGAAATTTCTTTAAAATGATAAATATGCCCTTTTTTTTACAAGTTAGTTTGTAAGAAAGAAATGAGTTTTTTTTTTTAATTTACTATCAAAACTCAAGTTTAAGAGATAGTTACCCCATATGAAAGAGGACATTCTACATCCATAACAAAGTCTACAATCCACATTGACTACAAAAGATAATGTTAACAAAGGTAAAAAGATTATGTCTTGTCACTTACATTCTATTTTAAATGAGTATGTACCTCAAGTTTAAGAGGTAGTCACTTACATGTTCCTTTCTTACAAGCCAGTTTGAGATGAAAAATTATATTTTTCTTAAAACGGAATTTGATGAGTTTATGAGATAGCATTCCTTATGTATAAAAGGGGGCATATTGCCCTTGTAATGAAGCCTCCAACTCACATTAACTATGGGAAGAGTTGCTATGAACAGTATAGAACATGTCTTATTTGCCTAAATCCTACTTGGAAATTCCCTTTAAAATGTACATACTCATTCTTTACAAGTTGGTTTGTAGGGGAGAAATAGATTTTCTTAACAATGTTAAGGACAAAAAGGGGAACGTACTGCATTACCTAAATCATGCTAATAAATTATTTTCGAAATAAAATATATGTTTTTTCTTTACAACCCTGTTTGTAAGTAACAAATAGGCTTTCTTACTATGATCCTGGAACCTAAGCACGAATCTCGCCATCTGTTTGTATCATCCCAGGGAACCGTGTCAAGAATGGAAAGTCAATTACCCCAGACTATCTAAATCTTACTTAGAAATTTCTTTAAAACAAAATATATATCATCTTATAAATCGGCATAGATGGAATGAACTTTATCCACGGAGATCATAATTTTCAAACTTGCATCGAGTAGTTGGACTAGTTGAAAGCTTTAGGTATGTCAGCTAAGGTATATGGACGTTGAAAATCACTTTGGTGTTTCGGTATTGAAGCCTAATCAGAAACAAAACCTATCTTAACCCAAGCAAGGAAGGAGAGGGAGATGAACAAATTCTCGTTTTGAATCCACGTAAAATTCCATCCACAATTTACACAGGAAGAAACGATATGAGAAGACCCCTTTTGCAGAGAACCGTTTATTCTATTACTGAACAGAGGCCTCAGGAAGGCAGAAACAGAGTCCATGCCTCGTTCCTCTCGTAGCACTAACACGAAAACCGTCCACAACTCGCAACTTAACTTAGTACATGAATGACTTGATTTTCCAGTAAGAGACTGGTGGTTTTCTTCCTTCTTTCCGCCGTATTTTGAAGGACATGTAGCGCCAGCAGTGGGCTTATTCCCGGGCCAGATTCACCAGAGATTCCATACGGTGATTCGCAGAACGGAAAACCGGAGATGTGTACACATATTACATACCTCTTCCATCTCTCACAAATACCAAAATGAGTTATCAATTGAGTTCATGGCTACCGGAAGATGAAAATGAGAAGAAAATAAGCAATATATTTATGCCTACCCAAAAATATTGGAGCTGAAGCTAACGACTATGTCATTTTATTTTTCAATATTTTGTTTCTCCACAAAGAGAATCAAAAAAGTCACAGATGGACATAACAAGTCGTAGAATTTAAACAAGCAAAAATACAAAGAGAATTATCGTATAAAAGCATTCTTGAGTAGTCCATGCATGTCTCTAAAACAACGACGAGTGCACATAACAAGTCATAGGTTTCAACCGCACGTTGATGCTCGCCAAATCGGAACTCTTTCAGGTGTTAGCACCGCTTCAAAATCTGGTCATCCGATTCCTCAAATAAAGTTCAAGAGCCTATCATCCAGTGAATAAGAGACTATAAACAGATTAATATGCAGAATGGAGTCCATGGCACCAATAACAGAGCAAGGATTGGCAATTTTACAAACTATCTCAGCTGCAGGTAGACTCAGAAATATTCTTGATGCTTTTGGGTGACACTACACAAAATTATCCAACATGCCAGAATACAAAGGGCAGAAGAGAGGGGTAAGGGTGTTTAATTACTTACGAGTATAAGAAAGTCACCAACCTCTACAGCAAAAAGTCCACTACAAGCATCCATTGGCAGCTTAAGCACGCTCCAGGCTGCCTTGTCTCCCTAAGGCAGAATGACTTGGTCCAGATGTAGCATAGCTATGGCATTCAGAGGCCGTAAAACAACAAGAAAACATAAGAAATCAGCTCCTCTAACTCTTGCAAATAATCTAAACTTTTGTTCCAATGTAGTTGTGCAAGAGAGAAAAATTGCTGATGACACTCAGAGCTCCCCAATCAAGGTCAAAGTTGAAAGCTTGAACAGGGCCAAAAAAATAGTGATAGTTTTTCATAAAAGTTCTGGTCACTAAGCTACATGCTCATAGATCAAGGGGCATTTTGTTTTTGTATAAATGACAGCTTAGTATGTTTTTGTATATTTCCTGTATCCTAAAATATCCTATATTCTCCTTTACCGCAGAAGCTGATGTGTTCCAATTGTCATGTATTTAACTACTAGCAACGAAGATTCTCGCCATCCTGATTGATGGAATCACATAAGCAAGCGCCCCCTCCCTTGAACAAGGATAGTGTACTAACATCAGACGCTGCGCATAACAGTGAATCCAAATGAAGCTATTCTAAAACTACATATAGCAAGCATCCTCTTAGTAATAGTCATGACAAGGCTATCTCTCCATTTCATATCTCAACTAATGATAATTTAGTTCCTTGACTGCATTAGGAAATCCACAGTTCACCATCACATTGGCAATACCACGATATCACAAACACAGGGAGCCAAAAGCATCAGCAAAAATCTAAAAAGTTGCAGGCACATTTGGAAAGAAATAAGGACACTAAAATTGCAGAGGCAGCTAAGTCATATGATTCAGACCAAGCAACGATTGGAGAAAGCTGATGTACTTACAATCAAGTATTCTCACCAGCAGAGTGCCAAAATTCCCCTCAACATTTTTCTATTTATACCTTAAATCTCTGTATGGCTGATCACAGCTTGTCTCTCCTCTGTATCAAACTTCAACAGCATCAAAATAGCCTTTAGGATCATAATCCGTTTTACTGGATTGAAAAAAATCTGATGTAGTAACAAGCAAGTATTCTCACCGGCAGAGTTTCAAAATGCCCCTCATAATTCTTCTATTTATACCATAAATCTTTGATTGATTGACCAGAACCAGTTTCTCCTCTATATCAAACTCCAACAGCGTCAAAATAGCCTTTGCGGGTCATAATAGGTTTTACTTTCATTACTTGCCTATACCTCTTCCCTATTCCATCTTTTATTCTCTTATGCAGTTCATCATCAAGCAAGTTAGCCTCTCCCCTAGAGCTCAATGCATCACAGACTAGTTTGTAAGTATATTCTCTAGGTACAGAGCCTCCATCAACCAACTCGACCAGAAGATCCCGTGCCTCCCGAAACCTTCCTGCTTCACACAGAGCGTGTATAATTGGGGTATACGACCCTGAAGTGGGTATTCCATGATTCATTTCTTGCATCTTCCTCAACATTTCAATTGCCTTATCAATCTCATTGACCACACTATAGTATCGAATAAAAGAACCATAAGTGACACGGTTGGGCACACAACCCCTCTTGTTCATATCTTGGAACAACTCCAAAGCTCTCTCAATCCGGTTGGTTTTGCAACAACCATCAATTAAAGAATTATAAGTCACAACATCAGGAACAAATCCCTTAAATAGCATTATCCGAAACAAATGGTTCGCCTCCCACATCCTTCTCCTAATAGCCTTTCTACACCCCGTTTGCAAGCTGTACTTACAATAGGAACTAATGAGTATTGTATACGTATAGATATCTGGTGGGCACCTAAAACCAGGCAATTCCATCTGCTCCAACAAAAATCTCGCCTTCTTGAAATTACCTACTCGACAAAGAACAAAGATAGTCGTATTATAGGCGTACACATCTGGCTTACAATGAAACTGCTTCATCCTATAAAATGCAGCCAATGCCTCATTGACGAATCCCTCCTCTCCTAGAACTTTTATCAAACAGGTAACGGTCGCAGTGGTCACAAGACCACCTCCCCGAATTCTTGACATCTCTCTCAAAAAATCCCAAAGAGCTATCAATCTATTCCCTTTGGCCAAAACACAGGCCATCTCCTTGCAAGTCATCTCGTTGTGAGCAAACCCAAAATGGGCCTCAACCCAGTAGTAGAATTCCAGTGCTTTGTCCAATCCCAGCTGGACCTTCCGGGGATCTCTGTAAGCGGGAGGACCAAGAACAAGAACATTACGCCGTAGCTTATTGGATTCCTCCTTGAGGTTTCGTTGTTTCAAAGGTGAACGGTGTCGGAAGCCCCTTTGGCGGCCAATGGAACGAGGGGATTGGAAGAAGAACCTTGGAATGGACCGCAACACTTCGGAAACAGATTCCTCGGTCCATGGCTGAGAAGAGCTTGGGTTGGCCGCCGCAGCGAGCCGCGCATCAAAGGGTCGGTTTTTTACGATAACAACCAGCACTTGGTTTACAAGGGAAGTGTAATCGCTGCATAGAGGCCTGGACGCGACCATCTTCTGGAAAAAACGAAGCACCTAGTTTTTGGCCTAAACTCGGTGGCGACAATGGCTTAAGCTTAAATTTATAATATTTCTGAAATGGAAATTCATCCAAATACCATTCGTGGGCTTTTTTTAACTTTTGCAGACATCCTGAATCTATAGCTGAACTATAGCTATTTCAAACAGCAAAACGAAACAAGCGCAAGAAGCAAGATTGGACAGCAAACAAGCAAGCAGGTGTCTAAGCCCTTGGGCGTTTCGTCTGCTCACACTAGACAGAGAACAGAGTAAAAGAGCGTGTGAGAGACAAAGGAACCATGGGCTTTTGACGTTTACAGGCAGCCCAGCGTAACACATACAAGTGAAACATAAAACCATCTACAAAGGTTCACAATATTCACATATTTCAATACTTCCCTCTCAAACTCGATATTTATGCAAATCTGAGACTCGAAATTTAGATAATAAATATTAATATTTTAAAGTACACAAGTTTTGATAAATAAATTTACAAGTTATTCACACGTGTTGATGCAATGCATTTGTATTATATATTTTTTTTATTTTTATTTTTATTTTTATTTTTTTTGTAACTTTTCTAGTAAAAAGTGACAATTTATTTCAATGTACTCTATTCACTTACGGAAGGTTGAGGTTGCAGTTATTTATCAAGATATCTTACTATCACAATGCAGCGGTGTTACTGGAAAATGAATAATCATTTTGGGTAATAGTCCGTCCGACCTTGAATGAAACTGGCTTGAGAGAAATGGGTTAAGGGGCCCGAAATCAATGCCCTAAATGATTGCCGAAATATAGTCGGAGATCAATGCTTAGAAACCGAAATATCGCTTTGTTCTTGAAGCCTAGTTTAGTGGATTCACATAACTGTTCATAAAAGCTAGATGAACTGAAATCTATCCGAGATTTCAAGCTTATTTTGTACAAACTATTTGTATAATAGAGATGACAACAGTAAGAGATCCAAAATGAGATCCAAGATGAAATCCTTAGAGGTCAAAAAGACCATATTTATATATAGCTCAACTTTGTAAATCTCCGGTAAATAGATGTTCGGTATGCTTACGACATACAATATTAAAATTCAGGACTGGAGAAACAAAAAGTTGCAGACTTTGGACAGGAATTCTCCACCCAGTGAGCGGTACTCTCGAGGAAATTACATTCCTTGAATCTCTACTTTTTGAATTTACAACCGAGATTCAGAGCTTCGAAAGTCTACAAGAAAAGCAACTTTTAAAAGAGTCCGAACCCGGCCCAATCGGCGTCGCTCACAGGTCGGGGCGAGGACTGATACGACGACGAGGATGACGACGGCGAGTCCTGGAACGGCGATAGCGACTTACGGCTTGACACTGACCACCGAGCCAGAGTCTCAAGGTCTGATGTGTAGTCGGGTTCGGACCTGGGACCCACCTTCTGGAACCTCTTCTTTTCGGGCTTTCTCCTCAGAAAAGATGACAAGAAGCAGCCGGGGGCCACGACCTCGGGCCGAACCAGAGAGGTGGGTTGGTCGAACCGCCATCGCTCGGACCGCGTCCTGGGAGACGCCCGGAAAGAACGGGTGCGAGGCTCCGACGGAGGCAGGAAGTAAGACCCAGAAGGTGGGGGCCGAAGCTTCTGTGCTGGCCCAGGTGGCGCAGGTAGGGCAGTGCGATGACAGTTACTGGGTCGTCGTCGTTGCTCCGGTGATGTGCATTGTTTTTGGTTTTGATGTTGTTGTTGCTGCTGCTGCTGCTGCTGCTTCGGAACACCAGGTTTGATCTCCCACTTGAATGGCACTGCTCCTGGTTTCTTGAAAGAGTCATCCACGGCCATTCTTCCACTACAACAACTCCACGAAATCACACAAGCATATACACTGTCTCTGTTTTGCCATATTCATCTATCTTTGTGCGTATATATAGAGGTCCGTGAGGACCATCAGAGCGGAAGTTGGTCACGGCGGGATTGGTGGCAAGAACTGGGGTTGGTGGGCCAAGGACGTTGACGGGTCCGTTAAGAAAATGCCGAAAAATCCCATCATGCAACAGGAGAAAGCAAGAAGTAAACAATCTCGGTTGAGCGGAAGATCAGTTCAAATTGCCTTTCAGAGGATTGGATGAAAGAGTGACCTTTCCTAAGAAGTTAAAAATGGACTAGCAACGTGCCCTTTTACTTGTCGCCTCGGGATAGCGGCAGCCGCTGAATGCTCCGCTCTGAAATGATGGGGGCCGCCGGATTGCTTGTTTGTATAATACTGTGCATATTTTTTTTTTTATCTGCGTCTACAATGGTGTGAAAGAAATCAATCGTGAACGAATTTTTGGGTCCTAAAGTGAGGGGACTTCGTGCCTTGTTTTCTTTCCCCATTCAAATCAAAGTGCGGAAAGTACCGCAATCTTAGGGTTTGAGTTTTGAGTCCAAGATGTAGGCTCATGATGTTGATGCGAAAAGGTTCGAACATTTCATTTGACTATGAACATATGATATTGGGACTATAATGGCGTCAGCAGAAATGGTAACTCGATCATTTTTACGACTAATTACTTACAAATGTCATTAGTTTCAGCGTGCCCGCCAATGTTTTTTAACTTCTCAAGAGTGAACGCTAGCTTTCAATAGCGCATGCCTAAGAGGCGACACGCATGTTGGGCTGTGTTAATAACAATTAGTCACCCACTGTTTCTACATGGCACCGCCCAGAACGCCATGTCCACGGATTTAAGTAGAGGAATAAATTGGTTCTCTTTGCAGCACCGACGTCTTATCAAGAACTGGATGAGTCATACCTGACGATCATGCTAAATTTGCTCCCCGGTCTAACTGAGGATGTTCCCAACATGGCTGCCAAAGTTTCCGAGAGGATGATCAACAATTCTTCAGTGAATGCAAATTTCCTACCAGCGTTTGGCTGAGGAAAGGTCAAATAAAGTAAAAACAGACCCCTTTGATATATCTCTCCAGACTGAAGTTACTTGTCTCTACATTATCGATATTAAACTGTATCTAAACAAGAGTTCCCAAACATCTAGCTCTCATACGGGAATTCTCGCGGCATGTTGCAAAGAGCTCGCATGGTGCTGCTCGCAACATCAAGCAGCTGCAAGTACTCATCTGCACCGTCAACTAGACACTGCAGATCCACAAATGAAAAGAAGTTAGAATTATAACGTGAAAAAGAATTATATTGAAATGAATATTGCATTGGTAACGGGTAATTTTATACTGTCCCAACAAAAAAACAGATAATCATGAAGTAACCATACCAACCTAAGAACTTCCCAAAATTTGTCCAAAAAAGGAGGTAATAATAGATCAGCAGCCACTTGCAACTACAGTAAGATAATAGGATTCGATTTTACATTGACAATTGACCGTATTAGGGCCTTTTTCTTTTTGGTAAGGTGCAACACCTGGGCTAATGAATTGGAAATGGCACAATAAGTAAACTACAGTCCATTTCTGAGAGAAAGTATAGCTTTTATAGTGATCTAAAGCTATGCTATTCTAGCTTACGTTTTTTAAGTACGCTTTGCCTTCAGGCAATCTCAAATATACAAAAAGATGAAAGCTAAATTTTAAATGACATGTACAACTTCTTGACAGGTAAGCCACTAACATCATACATTCAAATTTCATAATCACGCCAAAGTCAGCAATTTTGAACTCAAGAAAACTTTTGAAATAAATAAAGTAACCTTGTCAGCTTCGGCCAATTTCCTGCAAACTCTTGCTTTCTGTTCATCCGATATGTCATCTGCCTCAACAATCACCTCGAGTAACTGGAAAAAAATATTCTCACTGTTGATTTTATCCAGCAACGAATAACAGTAAAAGAGCTACCAATACAAGAATAGGATTTAAGACCTGGGAAAGCATCTGAGAGACTGGATATCCATCCGCAACTACATTATTGACTTCCTTGTTGGCCAAATCAAAGTTACCACTTTTGCATGCACCAAGAAGTTTTTCAACGACCTCTTGTGGGATGACCTAACAAATTGAGATTTTAGGAGTCAGCACAAGGCAGGATTTCAGGGGAATTTCTTCTTTTCTTAAGTTCCTGCTTAGTTACAGCAGAAGGAATAAAAGAAAATGTTCCGGTGTTGCAACAACTTGCACCAATCTATTAGCACATCAAAAAATCCTGGATCTGGCAGCAAAATTTTGGAATCAAAGGGAGTCCACAAATGAGACAATTCAAGGATCAAAACTAAAACTTCTTGCACTCCATCTTAAACATCCTCTTAATCCATTGCAACCTCACAAATTTGCATGCAAGAGCAGGGTCCTTTAACCTCCAGAACAGAGTTCATAAGATCTAACCACAAGGCTAGAGAATGATTAGGAAGAACAAAAAAACTGATAAAAGCCTAAAGCAGCCATAATTAATAGAGCCTTCCAGGAAATATATACAGATATTCACATTTAGCTGCCTGCATGCTTGTAAAATGTGTGTTTCTAAGTGTCAAGACATACAGGGGCCTTCAAAACTTTGTCATAACTTACCCCAGACACACTAATCAGGTCCTTGGAAGAAATGGACCAAGGCTAGAAAAGGATTTGGAAGAAAAAAACAGATAAAAGCCTAAAGCAGCCATAATTAAATCTAGAATAGAGCCTTCCAGGAAACATACACAGATATTCACATTTAACTGCCAGCATGCTTATAAAATGTGTGTTTCTACGTGTCAAGACATACAGGGGCTTTCAAAACTTTATCATAACTTACCCCAGACACACTAATCAGGTCCTTGGAAGACATGGATGATCCAAATAATCGAGCAGCAGACTGAAACAGGCAAAGACCCAGATTAAAATTTGAAGTCATATGCCACATGCCAAAACTTTATATTGAAGTAGCATAGCAGGAAAGTTCAATTGAAACATAGCCACCCAGCTCTGCCCTACCTGAAGCATATAAATGATCCACAAGCGCATAACTCAAAATTAAACCATTGCACAAGTCATACTCTATAAAGAATCAACAATAACCACAAGAGGGAGAATTGTTTCTCCAAGTTGATGTCAGAGCTACTTTGATATTATTTTTCTCATTTCAAATTCGGTTCAAGGCAACAAAATATTTTAATGGCCCAATTTCTGATAATTACTTAATGGTTCAACATTCACACAAAAACCAATCTGATAGGTGTAAATCTTTTCATCATACTCACATAGGTCTTCAAGAATGATCTTACTACACTCTATCTCATAGATAAAGTCAAAAGGCAATTACTTCAGTTCAAACAACAGAGACAAAAGGAAACCTAAATATCACATGCTTGAACATGTGTAATATATACAAACTGCCTCCCACCTGTAAGTAAGTAATAGCCCGACGAAGATCACCCTGTGAAATAGAACTTAACGTTGAAAGAGCCTGAAATCATATTGATAGAGTTAGATAGCCAAACCCAGTGGAATGAAGAAAATCCGCACTTAAAACAATTTGAAAAGAAAAAATTTCTAAGCCATAATATTTATACCTCTGCATCTAGATTGAGGCCTTCTTCTTTGCAAATATACAATATACGATTACTCAATATTTCTTCAGAAAGTGGCTTGAATCTGAACTTTGCACACCTTGAAGCAAGTGGCTCTATTATCCTATAAAAATACAAGCATGTAGATCATAAAGTTCAAGTTTCACCCATCAATCACCCAGAGATGAATTTGATACAGAAAGGAAAAATGAAATTTCCGTATTGAATCTGTTTCAACTTCAAAACATATGAGAACTTCTTCAAGTCCTTACTACCTACTTTAGCTCCACAAAGTTGGGGTTAAGTTCATACAAAACGATATCCTCTTACAAGATACTTTTAATAATGTTATTCTCTTTCACAGGAGTGAAATAAAAGCAAGAGAGATCACAATACTGTCAAAAAAGAACCTCCAGTATTTGTACAATGAATAGCAAAAGGTAACTTGTGGGTTTACATTTTTCATCTAAATGAAAGTGAAGATGAGGTTTTCCTTTCAGTTCTTACATTAATCTTCAGTTTTACATGCAACAATTTAATTGTTAATATGTTTCTAATGACGTTGCTTAAATCAGTCCCAGACCTTGAAGAAGTAACATATATGAAATGGACCTCCATTAAAACTAAAAGTTGAATTAAGAAATTCCAAGATGCTGAAGTCATTAAATGAGAGGACTGAGTGTTTACACCTTTTCAAGAGCTCATTCATGTCATTTTCAAGTGGATGATTACATTAGCATCAATGCTCTATAAATTGTTTATTCTTCAGGATACTCCAGAGATTCATAATGAACCCACCCAAACAGAGGGGCATTGACAAGACTGCGTGTCAGTTGCGCTTCACTTTGACTAGAAGTAACTCCAAAGAACACAAACAAGAGTTATAATTTAAACACCACATGATAACGAGCCTCACCTGCTGATGTAATTACAGATAAAAAAGAATCTTGTCACTTTGGAGTAGGTTTCCATTGTACGCCTCAGGGCATTCTGCGCAGTAGAATAAATGGTATAGCACCAACGATACCTCTTACTGAACAAAACTGAAAAGAAGTTAAAAAAATGAATAAATAAATACATGCCTGAGCATCTTCAGTCATTGAATCTGCCTCATCTAAAATTATGATCTTGTACGGTGGACATGGATAACCCCTGAAGTATTGTACCAAAAATAAAAATTTGTTAAAAGGTATAGAGGAAAATATAGATGGAAATGGGAATGTCCACAGGCACAAGTACGCACCCTTGATGCTGACCAGACCCAACAGCCACGGCAGCAAAATCTTTGATCTTTGTCCGAACAACGTTGATACCACGGTCATCACTTGCATTCAGCTCGAGTACCCTAGACTTGTAGAGTTCAGGCCTGCGGAAAATAGTGGTTTTATTAACTTTAGGATATCCACTACAACATCTACGATGATATCCTTAGGAGTGTCAGAATGCTTTCAACTGAAACGAAGAGATTTATGCAGCACTTTCAACCAAAAGTGCTACCTATAAAGCAGGTGGGGGAACAACTAAGCTCCCAAAGAGATTCACTGTCCTCCCAATACTCTCAGCCAATATCACGTTTATCCACTCCTTGAGCATGCATCAAATCTGTGACACTGAGTTGTATAGCATGCATCAAATCTGTGACACTGAGTTGTAGCTATGACACTGAATTGGATAGCAAAGATACATCTGATATGTGGGGTGGGATTATTTACTGCAACAGCTCAATTCGAAATCTTAACTTAGAAATGGTATTGATTTACTAAATCGTAGGGATTAATTATTTTTCTTCCAAAAGCATATAGAAGAATACCTTCTTCCATACCATTTCTGTCTAATAAATGTCGACTAATGCAACTTAACTTTCCTACAAACTCTCTGGCTCCACCATAAAAAGATTCCACCAAGCTGTTCAAGTCTATGACAATACCTTCAACTACGTATTTGAACTTTGGCATATTTACTATAATCAATTCCATCTCTAGCTAACCAAAATCTACTCTAAAGCCATAGCTCAAGCTCTTCTACTGTCTCTTGGGAATTTTCTTTTTTAACAAATCCCACTATCTAACACCACATCTTAGAGCATCCAAATACATTTCAACATTACAAAGATGTCCAAATTAACATAATGTCATTTCCGGAAAGCAAAACCAATTCAGGAAAATTTGTAAACGATAGGTGCTGAGGTTTACCCGAAGAGCTGGTGGGCTATGGCAAGCGCGGTGGTGGTCTTTCCGGTGCCAGGCGGACCATAGAAGAGCATATGCGGGCACTAAAAACCACAAAAGCATAAAAAAATTGAAGAATTCGGAAAATAATGCCAAACAAGAACTTGCGGATCATTGAAATTGAACGATTAGGAGCAGAGACGCAAAGAGTTCCTACATTGGTGGTCTCGAGGGTGTTGGTGAGGACCCGAACCACCTCGTCCTGGTGTGCCACATCTTTCACTTGCTTCGGCCGACTGAGATCAATTGCCAGAGTTATACTCGCGATGTAAATGGCGAAAGCAAAAATAATCAAATCCACCAGAATAACAAAACCATGACATCCAATATAGAAAGAGAGAGAGAGAGAGAGAGAGAGAGAGTACTATTTTTCAACCCATGGCTGAGAGCTGTGCAACAATGGCGCCATTTCTTTTTCTGCGTAACAGTTCTCTTACCCCACTGACTTTATAGGGCTTTTTTCCCGCTCCGAGGAGACGAAGTCGACACCTGTTGTGACGAACATTTGAGGCTTTAGGTTTCTGTTACGGCAGCTGAAGAAGTTTATTAGGACGAATTCGGTAGCCACGTTATGGATTGCACTTATGATTAATCCTATTCAAACTATTCTCATTTTTTATGAGAAAGTATTCATATTTTTATGATCCTATCATATCTTAAGGGTGTCGTTAAGAGAATAAATATGAATATAAAGAGACTATTTCTTATATTTTAACCTGTAACAAAAAAAAAAAAAGAGAAAATGCCACTTGCAATTGGTTTCACTTAAAAGCATTTTTTTTTTTACTTAATATTTCAATCCCTTTATGTGGTTTTAATTTATTTTCAAAGAAAAACTTATTCTTTAACAAGCAGCAGATACATTGATAAATGGCGTTCATTTTCGTTATAAGACACTCACTGTCAAAAGAAAAACTACTTCATTTATTATTATTTGGCATACAAAGTTTTAAGAGTAGTTTGAGTAAGAGCCAACATTAGATAAAATGTTTAACAAAAGCAAGCTGAAGTTATTATCCTTTATTTGGACGGTTTTGTGTGCAAGATAAGTCACTCCAAAAGACATACAAATAATACAAAAAATTAAAAAGTATACTTGTTTCTTTAAAATTAACTAGTAAAAAATAGGAACACTTTCCACATATGCAAAAAATACAGTCAACTAGCATGTTATAATGTAGATCCATATCTAGATTTCAATACACTTTATGGTCTCAAATGCGGGAAAATGTGTGCAATGTGAACACAGGATGATGTAATTCATTCAAAACCTAAGATTTAATATTATATTTGGGATATGCGCTTATTTTCTTAAAATTTGCTTATAAAGGAGGAGAACAACTTATCAGCCATGTGGGGATACCTAAGAGAAGTATTGTATTTTGTCGTTGTCTTGTTTTTATCATTAATTTTGCTTCTTCCAACAGAAAACTCTAGTATTTGAGGTTCCACCTACTTAATGAAAAATCACTCATTCAAGTGGATTTACATTGAAACAGCAGTTCTTTCTCGTTATTATTCTGTACAAATTGGCTAACACTAGAACTTTTTCACAGAGAGGGATCTTGGTTTTCAGAATTCATGCCGACAAACTCTCTATCCCCAAGTTGGTTCCGGTTCCGGTTCACCATCTGCCGGACCCCAGGTTCAGTAAAGCCACAGTTAACCTCAAGCTGGTTCAAGACCCTATTCACCAACTGATGACTCCCACGGTTTGCGTCGAACATCTCTGTCGGTTGCTGTGGTTGTCGATGAACCTCAAAGAACTGCCTCAGCGAGTCCCTTTCTTTCTTCAGTTCCTCATATAGAGCTGCATAACTTTCCTTCGTTAATTGCGCATTTTTTCTTCTGTGAAACAGAGTGAGAGGGGTAGAGAGAGATAATACCTTCTTTGAACATAATTTCCCAGAAAAATGCCGAAAGCTTTTGCCTTATGGAATTGTTTTCTTCCTTCAGAAGCAAAATTTGGTGGGCACTGTGTTTAACCCTAGGAGAGCCGGTTGCTACTTGCGCCTGCATATCGAAAGTAATAATCTTACGCTGATGGGCTGACGGACAAATATATATACAAACATGAAGCAGTACGTGAATTACCTGCAAAGCTTTCACTTTTGTCTCTAGTTGCAAGGTATATTGGAGCTGTTTGAGTCGATATTTTTGTGAGTACTGTCTGTTTGCAAGAATCCTTTGGACCAAAAATGAAGAAAAACAAGTAGAACTAAATAAATATTTTTAGACCATATTAAGAAAAATGTAAAAAAGTCTTATAGTATCTAAATCTTAAAATGAAAAGTATTTTTATAAAGAATAAAATTTCTTTGCTCTTGAATAAATTTTTTATTTTTTTAACATAATATCAAAATTTAAGCTCAAAAATCTATAGTTCATGATAACTAAGATGAAAAGCATCTTTGTAATGACGTGAAAAAAGTTTTATATTATCTATATTTTATTTTAAAGACTTCTTATTCTTAAGTTCATTTTTAAGTATGAATTAAGACAATAAGTCTTACAAAACATGCTAGTGAAGTCGAAATTTTGTTTAAAGCAAAGGAAGTTCTTGGCTTGCCGTCTATCTCTTCTTCTAAAAGTCGGAAACGCGGAAAAATAGTGAATTCAATTACCCGTAATTGCTGCGACAATATACAGAAAGATGGTAAAACTAATAAACCTTTTGAGAGTCTTGGGTTCGAAGTTAGAGTCTCGGTCACTACGACCTCGAGGAGCTTGCGCCTCCGTTTTCTCCTCAGTTTCAGCCGCTGCAACGCCTTTGACGGGGCTACTTCTTCCACTGGTGCAAGGCTTATCAGAGCTAAAACTTCCGTCGGATGGTGGCAACAAAATGGAGGAGTTGGAGCCATGACTTGCATGACCTGGTAAGACTGAATTCTGTGGCAACCCCACCTTCCCTCTCCTATTTAGGACAGCCATTGCTGCATCTGATTACACAGAAAGAGCGTAGCCAAGGAGGAAAAGAAAACGAAAGACTTTTTTCCACTCGGTATTCACGAGGTAAAGATCAGCAGGTCCGACATAACATGGTCTACTATCCCTTTTGTAGCCGCTACCCTTCGGGCAAAACCTCGTTACAGCTCAAAAGGCCACGAATCTGAAGCGGATCGGGCACCAAATATGGCATGGATTGCCTCCCATTAAACACCCAAATTACTTTCCGCACAGACGTTTATCGTTTGGATATTTTCCACGTTTGCAGCAAGTTTGATTTGCATAATATGGGTTTATTTTATTATCTAATACAAGTGATCAAGAAAGTCCCACGATAGTAGGAAATGACCAACAATGACTTAATGAGATGAATACAGTCAGCTTGCTGTCGAAATAGTGTGCCATCCTCAAAACATCGAATCCTCATTAAACACAAAAAGAAGGAAATCTATGAACTCCTTCGTCCTAGGAAAATGCCAGCGAGGAATAAGACAACCATTTTGAGAGGATGCTATGTACAGTAATCAACATTCCGTCTACATTCGTATTTACCTTGATTCTAAACTGTCCTCTGCGTTGACCAGATATGACTGATTTTTTTTTAATTTCTTTTTCTATTTTTCATCAAAATAAAGATGGTCATGGTTTATTGGGTCAAGGACTGTGGTGAGCTTTGAATCAGTCTCTGGGACGATTAGATACTTCTTAGGAAAAATGAAGAAGTTTCATAACATTAACAAAGAAAAGATGTCTTTGTGTTTGTCGAAAGTGGGGGCTTTTTATTATAAGTAATGGTGGCTGGAAGTGATGCTGGATAGTGGTTGGGGAAGGTGGAGTACCCTTTTCCACATTCATCGAAAAGAAAAGAAAAAAAAAAAAGGCAAAATTAATGTATTTTATTTTTTTATTTATAGTCAAGTTTAGCTTGAGTAGCTGGATGGCTTCCAATCAGGACAAGGTATATGCTCCTGACATATGGATTCTGTCGATCAAAAAGAAAAGACGAAGAACAGGACTGGGTCTAGGTTGCTTCCATCGCCAGAGAAAGAAAACAAAGGACAAAAGAGAAAAAGGAAAAAATAAAACTACCAACAAAAAGGAGTGGTATTCTCTCAAACTCCAATTGTTATGCCAACATAATGGTGGACAATTGCTTCTGTTGAATTAAATCCACAACAGCCCATGTCTTATATTTCTCATCCTCTTAAAGTTCTGGTATTGGATACAAGTAATTGAAGTACTGATATTAAGATTCTATAAAAATTATGAAACATTTTCGTTTTGAGCTCCAAAGCCACAAAAGTTCTTCGATAAATAATGTTTCAAAATTTAAAACACAAGTAAAATATATGTAACATTTACGGAAATAAAGAGTAATTTATCATCTATAAGAATTAAAAAAAAAAAAACTTGGTTATGAATGCAACGTTGTCACATCAAAGAAATAGAGGCAGACAACGACCGTGCTTCTACTTTTTGGTTTCAATTCTTTCTTATATGATAAGAATTATTTGTTAAATCTTATTCGATTCGGCCTTCAATCCCTTCACTACCACTCATAGTAGAAGAAAAGAAGTTGATAAAGGGTGTAAAAAAATTCATAAAACACTTGTAAAAATCACAAGTTCATAAAATAAATAGTTTTAAGGTAGATGTTGGAGTTTCATTATGTTTATACTTATTTCTGTTTGACTCTTTAAGTCTACATTATCCCATAATTTCATAGGTCCTTAAAGATTGGAAAATAAAATGGTCCAAAAAAAAAAAATTCTTTGACTGACAGAGCACAGTGAGTTGTGAATTCGTGAGTCGCACGTTCGATGTCTCCCCAGGACCACGGAAAGCCCAGGATGACGGTACGAGACCTTCTGGATCCACCGTTGTCAATCGTTGGAATATCTTTATCCCTATCCCCTCCTCGGCGCGTGATCCAATCATCCAACCACGGATTCCATGATCCCTGACGTGAAGTTCACGCTTCTCCCGTGTCCCACGCGCGGCCACTTGGCCTATGTATTTCCGCCGACACCTCCGTAGCCGCTAAAAGTTATACCAAGTGCAGGTATACCAAGTGCCTGCCTGATTCCAGTTCATGAGAGGGAAGGATCAGAATTTTATAGTAAAATCAAGAGCGAAGGTTCGTAGATCACACAGCCTAGCAAGTCGCGTGTGTATGTACGTACAGATGTAATACATACATATAAATATAGATATATTCATGAATGACAGTTCATTGGGCTCGTTCTTTGTAGCTTGCATTTCTTTCTGTCTCTCAGTCATTTTCACAAACACTTTGTAGCCCTTAGATCTCTCCTCGAAAATATGTGAGTCTCTGACTTTGGGTTCACTTCAAAGGCTCACCAGTCTTAGGAGTGGTTCTTTGTCTGGAACTTTGAAGCACAGAGATTGCTTTGGGGAAGAGAATGGACGGTGGCGATGGGACGGTGAGGTTGGGGGCTGTAAACTTGAAACCAGATCGGGTTGGCCTCGATCCGGGTCCTGATGTCTCCGTTTCGTCGCCGGTGACGAGGCAGAAGGCAGCTGCGGCCAAACAGTTCATAGAGAATCACTACAAGAACTATCTTCAGGGATTGCAAGATCGCAAAGAAAGGTACAGATTCGTTGATTTTTGTACTCTTTGAGAGTTTGGGGTCTATGGCGGTACTTTTGTAATTTGATTGACTAGGCTTAGTTGAAATAATTGTCATTCCAGTTTGATGTTTAATGCATGTTTTTCTGACACTGTATATTTCTATGTGTTGCATTTGTTTGGATGTGCGTTTGAAGCACTTCTTTTACTTCTTCTGTATATAGGTTTGCCTCGGAGCTTTGTTATGTTTATGTTGGACGAGTCCTTTATTGCAATAGATTAGGATATGATTTGCCATGCTTGTATTGCCAATTTTTGTTAAAGCTCTGATTGATATTTGAGACACCGGGATCTATTTATAGAGAAAAGAAAGAAGTGATAGTATTTCTTTGATTATCCTTTACTTCCATTGTCCTCATCTGTTCCAGAGACAGAAGGCAGCTTGTTTATTTGTACCTGAGAATCAAGTTCCTTCCTGAGAATCAAGTTCATTCCTGCTTTGTTTTCTTTCTTTCTCTTTCTGCTTATTGGTCACCAAAGGTGGCCCTGGAGACCTCTCTATTTCTTTCTCCATATGAAAATTTAATTAGCGCCAGGGAAATGCAGCTTATTTTTAGATATATGATGATAATTTAGTTCACATTACTGTGTTTCAGACGCCGAACCCTTCAAAGGAGAGCAGAGGAAGCTCAGGTACCAATGGAGGAGCAGGAAGAAATGCTGCGGAATTTGGAGCGAAGAGAAACTGAATACATGAGATTGCAAAGACGTAAAGTCGGAATTGATGACTTTGAGCAGTTAACTGTAATTGGTAAAGGTGCCTTTGGTGAGGTACATGAAAACTTTATAAGACTATAATATCTGGAATTTCTCTGATTTTCCGTCTCTGAGAAATTAATATTGGAATAATATTTTGTGGTTGTATTCTGTTTAAGCTCCCTATATCTGTTTGTCATACAAAATTAACTGGTAGTTGATCATTTTTTTAGTTGAATCTTGACCTTATTGGATCAGTACTACTTGTTGTTTTGTGAAGGCCACTAACATAACTTAGCATGAGAATTTTGCCCATTTTGTTAAATTTGTTAGGTTGTGTGAGTTCCATTGACATTGTATATAAGAATAAACTATAGTTAGCACCAGTCACCCATTACATGTCCAATAAATGCAGGTTAGGCTATGCCGCGCTAAAGATACAGGGGAGATTTTTGCCATGAAGAAATTAAAGAAATCTGAGATGCTTAGCCGTGGACAGGTGAAGTGCTATCTTTATTGACAGTATTATCAAACTTATACTATATATCTATAGATGCTTTTCTTCAGTCATTCTTCTTTTATCTCTTAAGACACTAAAGCATCTATGTTAAGTACTGACCATTGTTTTGAGTCGGTATCTTTCTAGTTTATGAATTAAACAGTGCTGCTGTATCTAATTTGTTCATAATTGTTTACCTTATGCCGAGAGGAAGGAAGGGGGAAGGAGGGGGGGCGGGGGGATGGGGGGAGACAAATAAAAAAAAAGAAAAAGAAAGAAGCTTGAATGTTTGTTCTTAGCATCAAATTTCACATCTTTTCTTGATCTTTATGTGTATTGGTCTGCATGCTTAAATGTTAAGCTTATCATGAATAAAATGTTAACTGAAGTCTCAAAATCAGAAGTTTCCATCAAACTTCAGGCAGTTGAAAAAATGAAAAGCCAAAGTTTGCATTGAGAAATTTGATGAGCCTTCTTGTAAATGGACTGTCTGATGCTTTAGAGTGATTAGAAAGGTATCCAGAAGTAAGCAATGTGTGAACTCTTTGTGCATCAGGTTATGTATTAACTTCTATATTTTATATAATTCAGGTTGAGCATGTTCGATCAGAGAGGAACTTGCTTGCAGAGGTTGATAGTCGGTGCATTGTAAAACTCTTTTATTCTTTCCAAGATTCTGATTGCCTATACCTCATCATGGAGTATCTACCTGGTGGGGACATTATGACATTACTGATGAGAGAAGATATTCTTTCCGAAGATGTTGCACGTTTTTACATAGCAGAGAGCATTCTAGCTATTTACTCGATTCATCAACACAAATATATTCATCGGTATGATCTTTATCACTGGATGCTACTTTAATACTGACTATTAGTTATACATTGAAGTAGACCTGTCCATATATATCTTTCAATGCGAGTGGGAAATGTAGGCCTGCTGTGTGACAGCAGAATTGGGCTTGAGAAGGACAGAAACAATGTGTGAATAATTTACTTATCTGAGCACAAATTGCACGTTTGGAGCCTGAATAGGTCAAGGACAGTCCGAGTAGGCTGCAAGTTTTCATTGGTAGTGCTATGCCTGAATAGGTCAAATCTAGCTTGTGTCCGACTCAGCAATTCATTTTCTCTAGTTGACATTGTAAGCTTTATGTAAGTGTTCACTGATGTAGTTGAAGCCTGGTAGCTCAAGTGGAGTTGCCAGGCTTGAGACACCCCATCCACAAACACCTCCTTGAGCTAACTGAAGAAAAAGAAAAAGTGTTCATTGATGTTCGTTTCTATAATAAGCTACAAGCCTTCATCCTTCCTCCTGCCAACTTTAAGTTTCCATCTCCTTACTAATGGATGAGGTAGATATATTCATCAATTCCGTATAGTGCTATCATCTCATTGACCATGATAATGTGATCTTTTGATATCATCCATGTTAAGCCCCAACAATAAGTGATGGCGTGCTATTTTTTTACATATCTTTTCAGTTGGCTGATAACTGGTGTTGCACAGAAAAAATGCTTTAAATGCAGGGAAGGCTCTTTTGCTGGTTCTCATCTTCTGATGATATAACGTTTTAACCATTATTTCTTACGATCTGGTTGTTTTTAAGTAAGACATCAAAGCTTACGCTTATGTTGGCAGTTTACTGCTTGTAGGGACATAAAGCCAGATAACCTGATACTGGATAGAAATGGCCATTTGAAGCTTTCAGATTTTGGCTTGTGCAAGCCTCTAGATGATAAGTATTCAACATTATTGGAAGATGATGATCTCACTACCCAGGAATCCACATCTGAAACTGAAGGACCTTCTGCTTATGATAGAGCTCCTTGGTTGATGCCAAAGGAACAATTGCTACAATGGAAACGTAATCGTCGTGCATTGGTGATTATCAAATCTCTCTCTCTCTCGCTAATCTTTATCTTGTTGTGTCCTTCTTGGGAAATATTTGGTCGTGTTTCATTTTATCAATGCATGTGTGCATTACAGGCCTATTCAACTGTTGGAACGCTTGATTATATGGCACCTGAAGTTTTGCTCAAGAAAGGGTACGGAATGGAGTGTGATTGGTGGTCATTGGGGGCAATCATGTATGAGATGCTTATTGGCTATCCTCCCTTCTGTTCTGATGATCCAAGGATCACATGTCGTAAGGTATACTGCTTTGTCGTCCTTATCTTGTTCATAAATATCGTTTTATATTTTCTGAATAGACAAAATATTATCTTGTATCAGATAATTAATTGGAAAACATGCCTGAAGTTTCCTGAGGAACCAAAAATATCAGAGGAAGCTAAGGATCTGATATGTCATTTCTTGTGTGATGTTGAAACACGGTTGGGTTCTCGAGGAGTGGAAGAAATAAAGGTAACCTCTATCCAAGGAAGAAACGATGTTCCTAGGAAGTATCTGATTAATTTTTTGAAACAACTCACTTTTTTCATTTTATCCCTATGGGTTACAAGATGGTCTGCTATTGTTTGTGAATCAAAATTAAGTTTGATTTTCCAAATCGTCCAGTTTCCGTATTTGCTCACCACAACACTCATTCATAGTTACCTAATGCAATTTTTAGCACTTATTAGTAGATTATTTCAAAACTTTATCATCACATTTTTATTTTTCATGTTTACGTGGATTACTGTTCTCATAGAAGTCAATGTTTTCTCAGGCACATCCATGGTTCAAATGCATTCAGTGGGACATGCTGTATGAAAAGGAAGCTGCGTATAAACCTACTGTGAATGGAGACTTAGACACTCAGAATTTTGAGAAGTTTCCCGAAGTGAGGACGCCAAATAGATTTGATATTATAGTCCATAGGAGAATATTTGATTGAATATTGAAATCCTTTGAAAATTACTTGTTCTTTTTCCCAATTAAAATTCTGTAGGGGTGGGAGTTCAACCATCTTCTGATTTTCATTTTCTCTTTCTTTGAAATCATAAGCAAGACATTACACCAAATCTTTTAGGGGGTTCAATTTGTTCAACTGAAAATTGATCCTTACTTCTCACTTTTTCTTGCTGGTTCTACATTTTCTTGGAAAGTAATTAAAACTAATTTCTGACGTCCTTCGCTTGTTTCCTGTTATTAACAGGTAGAAGGTCCACCATCCAAAATACCAACTGTGGGACCCTGGCGGAAGGTAATGATTGTGTACTTCTTCTATTTATTTGAAGTGTACATTTAAAGCTGCTCAGAAGACTAAGTGATTAAACCGTATTTGTGCCTAGTCATTTCTATCAGTTTTTAGTAAGAAGTTTTGTTTGGATGTGTTATTAAAAAGCTAGTTGTTATCCAGGTTCTCGTTTGTTGGAATATTTAATTACTATCATAGACCAACCGGAGTGTTTAGAAGGCAAAGTTTTCTATTTATGTTTGTGTTTCTAAATGGTGGCGTCAAGAATGGTGAACACTGAAAGAGCTTTAATAATTTTGGATTCTTTTTGGGTGCTCTTTGGGGGGTTTGGTATTGTCCTGAGAATTGACGTTTAATCATAGCAGTTCAACAATTACAGGTACAGTATCTACTACTATGGTAGCTACTAATTCCTTGTTTTGTTCAGGTTGGGTGATTTATGACTCCAGAGCCCCATGAATTTATTCCTCTTTTCCTGCTTTATCGATGTTGTAAATATGTCATTTGTATTCGTTCTTCTTAAATTATGATACTGATCAACCGCATTCCCTGCCGACTGTTTGCATTTGCACTTTTGCTGAATGTTAGATGTGACACAATATTCCTAAATTTGGTTTGCTTGTTTAATGTTGCAGATGCTGACATCAAAAGATAACAATTTCATAGGATTTACTTTCAAGAAGTCAGATGTCCTTAAATCACTTGAAAGCTCAGGTTTGCTGCTATTTTCGCTTGTTAGATTCCCTTTTATGAGATCTTAAAGGTTTTCTTGTTTCCTTCCTTTTGAAGTTTGCTGTATTATTTGAAATTTCTACTCCATGAGTGAAGGATGCTAAAGCAAATTATTCTGAACATGATAAAGAAGGCACTTCGATGCTTAATGTGAAAGGAGCTGAGTTTCAGAGTCTGTTGATTGAGGAATGCATGCCATCTTAAGGGTCCAGAGAAAGAATGGGTGACTTTATAGTGTCAATAGAGGTAGTGTGACATGATAATTATACTTGTCTTTGGATGGCTCTGGTGATAGGTTTGAGGGGTAGGACTTGTGTAGCCATCTCGAAAAGAGCATTATATAGTATAGTTGATCGTGGACGTTTCCAACATTTTTGATATTTAATGCTAATGTGCACCAAGCATCTTTGCATCATTAAATTTTTGCCCGTTTGGTTCGTTTATCGCTTTAAAGGATTCCTTTGGACAGTTTGCACGTCTACTCACCCAAAACAAGAGCAGGTTCCATGCATGTTAAATTTCTTTTGGACATGCAATTTATTTGATTAAAACCCCTTACTGTCTTTGCTGGATATCATTATTTCCTGGTACCCTATTTCTTCCAATTGGTAAAACTAGGTTATCGAAGTGGATAATTTTCTTTATGTAGAAGCTCGAAATTAAAATTGTTCTAGTCTCTCTGTATGAAATATGAAAAGCGCTGTTGGTCTCCCTGAATTCTGGAGCCTATTATGTGAACATTAACTTTCTTACAGTGTCTTACTACTTATAACAGATACAGAATTAACTTAAGTGTGGATTGTAGGTACGGATATGAGATCAAATGGACCTTCGAAGGCGCCATCACTAATATCCTTGCTAGGTATGGTTTAAGTTTTCATTTTTGATATTTAGCTCCTTTTGATGTTAAGGTAAAGGTACACTACAGTTCTGTGCTTGACAAATCCTCTAATTTTATTGGGCAAATGATTTTTTTGTTTTGCTTTCTTTGTTCGTTATATTCAGCGAGTGGTAAATTGCAGACTATCAAAATGGCGTCAACAAGTTCTGGTTTGAACATATAATTAATTAAAACAAAACTCACATCCTAGAATATCTTTTACTGTGAAGTACTGCTGATTGTCGAAACAATTTCTGTTCCTCTCACTTTTTTCTGTCTCCCAAATTTTTGGACGTGGTTTGTCTGAAGGGCAATCCAAGTGTGTAGCTTGGCCCCGGACAATTTTCCAACATAACACTTCATTGTTACTGCTTTTGTTGTCTTCTAATAACTTTACCCGATATTTCTTTCCCCTTTGTTGACACAGGACGGATTGACTTGCAAGAAACTGTGATACCAGAGGGGGAGCAGAAGCCGGAAACCTGAGTGTAAACCTCGTCTCTGTTCTGCTTCAATTGGATTAGATTACATTTTCTTCAAAGTCAAAGAAGCTATACATGAAGCCAATGAAGGCTGATTTTGACGAGAATGACCATGCATGCGAAAACATGAATAAGTTCCTGTCTCGGGCACACTTCTTTCTTCCTGATAAATTCCTAATGTATAAGTGCCACCACCGTAAGGCCAATATCAGTTCAAGTTTCTCCCGAGACTATTAACTTTGTACATCCACCATTGTCAGACGATGAAGCACACAAAATTTTGTTCGTTCATTGTGGATTTTATATTTTTCCTTTATTCCATCTTTTGTTGCGTGAATGATCTTCACTTCGTTATCCAGCATTGAAGGATAAAATCTCCGAATATGCATCTCTAGCAGACAACGTACTGAAAGGTCGACGCTTTTTTGTGTTTTCCCCGACAACATAATGCATCTCTGGCAGCAAAGCATGGGGTGTTCTACTCCCACAATTTTGTCTGTCCACCAACGTTGCAAGTTCCGATACAGAGCAGGGACCAGAGTGGTCCCATTTCAACTTAATCGGCGTAGATATTTTGTGTTCATTGTTCGGTTTGTCTCCTCCATTACAGTTTAAGCTCACCGGCCCCGAAGCGTTTGCATTTATCGGCCTTCGAATCTTTTCAACGCTCTTTTTGACAACAGCATCAGCCAATCAGGGTTAAAACGCACAACGCCCCCGAAATCCTACGCCCAACCACCACAAAAGGACAAGGAGATATTTTCGATGCCTCCGATATAGAAATATCTAGGCTCGAAGAGCGAATAGGCACTGACTTGGCAGCTTCAGTGGCCGTGACACGTGTAAAAGCGGCGACAACTGTAACGTTCTTTTGTCCGCGTGACACCGCCTCCAGATTCATTCCCCTTTATTTATTTATTTATTTATCTTCTATTCTCTCTCATCCTCTCTCATCCTCTCTTGACAGATTGAGAGATTTTTATGGTGAACACGAAGCGTCTCAGAGCGGAGGAGTCCACCAACTTCTTCAACAGCAACTGAGAATCCGTTGTGCCAGACCATGGAGCCTTCGCTCTCGGTACTTTTTCTCTAGTTTTTGTTCGCGTGTCTTACATAATCTTTCAGCTGTAGAACCGGATTCAATTCTGTGTTCTTAGCTTTCGTCGTAAGCAATTCTTTCAATGTCTCCGCGGCGTTGTATGTCATAAGAGTTTAATATCCTTTCTTATTGCCATTGTCTTAGAGTTTAGTCGTAGGATGGGGAGAGAATAAACTAGATAATGTTGATAGATAAGCGAGTGAAATGAAAATGAGAGATATGAAATCCTGATAGTTGCCGAGCTTTGTTTATTCAGCTGTTTTCTTGTTACTTTTGCAGAAATCAATGTTTAAAGAACTCATTTGGCTTAACTTTTTCAAAAAAATCTTTGATCATATCGCTACTCTGTATATCAGGGCAATCTGGTGACGGAATCTGTGTCTACAGAATGGACAGATGAGAAGCACAGGTTGTACCTCAAGTCCATGGAAACTTCATTTGTGGACCAGTTGTATGAATCCATGGATTTTCTTGGTTTTCGCCCGACACATTCCGGGAAAAAGCATTTAAGCACCCACGCCCCTTCTGAGCAGGTACCACTTTTGTCTTCTCTTTGATTTGGATTCTTCTATCTTGTGTCTGTCGTTGCTGTTGTCATTTTATTCTCCGCACTGCTTTTTTCAGTCTTTTTTTCCTTTCCCAGATTAAGGTTCTTCGAAATGGCCGCTGGCAGAGGATTAATTTTGGGAGAGCGGCGGATCCTCAGGTCAAGAAAGCAGATGGGTCTGGTGATTTTCTTGCAAATCCTTGGATCCAGCACTTTCGACCTCGATGCACACCCCACGTCGTAGCATCATCATATTCTCGACAAAACGCTGCATCCACGAGTCACACATTGGATTTGACTAGCTACAAGGCTGCGTCCTGTGGATCGCCTACCTGTAAAGCGAAGCAGATTTGTGCGGGTCACTCTTATCCGGGCCATGAGAATCTGGTCGTCAATGACGCAGGTGCTACCAGCTTGATTTTTGCTTGATAAGTGTTTTGGCATGCTTGAATGGTTTTAAAAATCATGCCCACTGTTTCATGCGTGACAATTGGAGAAGAGATAAAAGTGTGTTCTCACACAACAGAGATCTAATATGTCCAAATGACTCAGACTAGTTAGCTTTTGCAGAGTTCTCGGATCAGAACTTTGTGGATGAAGAGGTTGAAGGCGAAAAGGAAAGCCAAATCCACAATGCAAAAAGGAATAAATCTGGCGTGACTGATGCTTCTAGCGATGATCGGGTAATGCGTGGTATAATTGAGTTACTTTAATGGCATTCAAGACGAGAAACCATGTGGGCAGAGATATCTGAATTCTGTCCATCTCTCTTATGTCATTGAAGGTTGTTCCACACCACAAGTCTCCCATACCAGAAGACATTACCAAAGATGAAGGACTGTGAATGGTCTGACCACCTCCCTATAACTAGACTGAATGGGATGAGCTAAGTCGGAAGATTTTACATTCTGTGTTTGTACAGATAGAACTACTATTCCATCTCCTTGGCCGTGCCGGAAACCGGAGAAGCATATTGATTGCGTGCTGACAGATGTTCTCCACATCTGTTTTTCGGATGTTCTGTGATGACTTTCTGGTGAAGTTATGATGTATAACTTTGTGTACAGCTTCAGTTTTTCTTGGCTATAATAGGCATCTTCATTCTGCAAATTCCAACGCCATGCACAAACAGTCTCTGAAAAGATCCTCAACAAGTTTAAAACGTGTAAGTTAAGAATTTTGGACAACAAACATGCCTGTTTCCCCACGTTGCCTCCTTTCCCATATTTGAAGCCAATTTAATCACGTCAAGGCTTCTTTTATTTTTTTTTCAGTACTTTTATTAATTAAACAAGTTAAATTGTCCTATTTCAATAACTTCAACTATTAATTAAAATGTAGGATTTTTTTTAATCATTTTCAAATTTAAAGAAATCTTACTGGGCCAAAGATACCTCCACGTTTTCCAGGCTTATAGAAGTAACAAATCCTTGGAAATTACTTTTCATTTTCATTTCCCATTTTTATATAAAAAGAATATATTACGAAAAAAGTGATAAGGCGTTGGTTTAAGGACAATACCGATTTCCCTTCCCGTCAGAATCTCCGAGACGCTATTCCGATTGGAATCCGGTCCAGATATTCCAGGTAGGCTATCGTGTTTAGAAATTTCAAGCTACTTTGAAACATTCATTAACTGAGAGACCCCATGGTTAGATTCAAAGCCCTCTGATTTTTGCAGTTTCTTTGGGGCTTTCCAAGATCTTGTTGTTCAGTCCGAGGTCGATTTTTAAGGTTTGGCCTCGAGCTGAGTTTTCTGCTTATACGGTTCCAATTATTGAATTTGCGATGCCGCCATTCATCTCCACTGCCTCGAAGGCGGTTCGCTCCGTGACATCCCTTGCAAACGGTGCCGGACATTTGATTAGGCCCGTCAAGGGCAGTGCGCAGGTGCACAAGCTTGATCACATTCGCTGCTTCAATGGTATAGTGCCGCCGGTCCGATGTGCGGACGATGATCTTAAATTTTGGTCGCGGAGGTTGCTGGATAGTAACTATACCGTTCAAACGAGGCGGTTTCTTGGCTGCGGAGACGGTGACGAGGGCGGAGTTCTGTCGAAGATTTATGAGGAAAAGCGTGTAATGGGGTAATTTCGTTGAATCCCTTTCTGTTTTGTTGGTTTTGTGCTAATGGAAGTCTGTAACTGATGCAACTTTAAGGATTTGAGCATGGAATTCTTGATGAGTTAAGGAGCATGTCTAATTGCTCTCGTTTGTTTTCTTGGGAATGGTTAAGTATGGTTCCGTTAATGGATTGCTATGATTTTTTGAGATGACATTTGTTGAAGAATACATGAGTGATGGTTGAGTTGTGCGTTGCATTCACTTTGAACCTTATAGAGTTTAAGTTTTTAGATTAAGTACAGTTTGAACATATTCTTTTAAGGCCTTCCAGGAAGACTTCCCATTTATTTATATTTCCAACTAGATGCATAGATATTCATGACTTGAAAAATGCTTGATCCTAAGTCATGTTTAAGTGTCACATTGTGACCGTGAGATTTTTGATGGCTAATAATGCTGATTTTCATCCTCGATTATGGAGAAACATATTAATTATGATGTCTCATGGTTGCATTACATTATTATTTGGACCCTTCTGGTCTCTGGTGATGGAGATTTCTGCTGACTGAAATGTTGTGCATTAGGTATTCGCCAGAGCAGTTGTTTGATGTAGTTGCTGCTGTCGACTTGTATCATGGTTTTGTCCCCTGGTGTCAACGGTCTGAGATAATAAAACAGTATCCAGATGGATCTTTTGATGCGGAGTTGGAGATTGGTTTTAAATTTCTTGTTGAAAGTTACATTTCCCACGTAGAATTGAGCAGGCCAAAGTCTATCAAGGTAACTAACCTCCTGTCAGTTCTTTTGTGGTGGTTACAAAGAAAGTCTATGCACTTTTTCGTTTCACGGTAGATTTATTGTATAGCTAATAGTATGCTAGCATTTTTGTGATATGAGAATCTGTAAGAGAGAATATGAGATTTGTAGACTTTTCGCTGTTTAATAGTCTGTGAGAATTTTATTTTTGGTGTAGTGCAAGTTAAGCCTGTCATTACCAAAATAAAGGCTGAATTTGACCAATAGAGATCCTTGCAACGGGTGCAAATTTTCATTTTTTTTTTTTCAATCAATTGCTTCAATGCATGTAACTCGAGAGATAATAGGAAAAACTTCTTTTGAATTGAAGAGTGTTCCACAAATAAATACCCTCCTACTGGGATGTCAGCAGGTCAGACCTAGGTTGAGTTGGGGCCGCCTTGGATGAAATCTTGGCATTTTGTTGGGAATTGGACTAATTACGGATTAGAAAATGCTTGAAGAGCTCATTTTTTTCTTCATGGATTGTTGGATTTTCGAACCATATAAGTCTTAGGGTGATTAGCTTAAAGAACAATCACTATATACGAAGTTGGCACAAACTACTTCAAGCTGTAACTCAGAATGCAAGATTGTATTTTTGATCATTGTTGCCTTGCGCATTTGGTGCTTTGGGTTTGGACTCCTAGTTGTTATGACCTGCTGACTACCAAACTTATTGGAGCTTTTCTTACTCTTTGTATCAGTTGTAAAAGGAGTAGTTGTTGGCTTCCATGTCTGTGAGACTTTAGGTGCTGTAGCAGAGTATTATATATACATTGGTTAGTTCTATATTTTTGCCTTTTTTCAACTGGATGCTTAACATGATTTGGCTTCTGTGCATCATTTGTCAAATGGTCTTATTTTGAAATGGTGTCTTGCCTGTTGTCTGTTGATCGACTTATTCTCTATCCTATGTCGTGTTCAGACTACTGCAAAAGATAGTACCCTGTTTGACCACCTCATAAACGTATGGGAGTTCAATCCGGGACCAGTTCCAGGAACTTGTGACCTTCATTTTCTGGTGGATTTTAAGTTCCAGTCACCACTTTACCGACAGGTGATTTTCCTCTAGTCCATTCTTGAACATATCATACTTCCAGACTTTGGCAACATTGATATCTCGCTTATTTAGGGCCTTAGTTGTTATTATTTATGTAATCTTGTGAACTTGAAATCTTCCGGGAAGAAAGTGTTTGCGTGATGGTTGCAGCTAATTGCCTCCTCTCTTTCAATTTTATTTTTACTTTATTTGAGTTTTGTGTTTGTGGGGTGGCTTGCGGTAGCAACATAGAAGATTTGGGTTAACCATTCCTATCCATACCCCATATAGAAATGCCGTCTTTCCTGTCCCAACAAGTTAACCAGTAGATACTTTTCCCTTTCCCTCCTATCACATATGATCGTTGAGATGATCTAAAGATCCGCTGCCCACTCAATCTGCTGATCTGACAGACAGATACACATATCTCCAATCACTTCCTTCCCATCAAGTTTGTCTAGATCCACCCTTTCTTCCAGAAAAGGAGAAGAAAAGGATCTCGTCAATGGATCCTCCTGTCAAAACCCACAACCTGAAAACTACAGTATCACCACATGTATTCATTCTCAAATGCCTCTTCTGGCCAGACTGCTAAAATGGCATGCTGCAGCTAGATTATCGGTCTGTCTCACCATACTTGAGAGCAGCAACAGCAAAACTGTTTGATCATAGTTTAGTAATTCTCTAGGTTGAACTACATATGTGGTTGGACTCTCCTACCACATCTCAGCCTCAAAACTTCGAATACTTTTTAGTACTTCGATAAATTGTCTGTATTTTTTGCCCTTTTCTTTGGCATCCTCATTTGATTTAACTCATAAAGATTTAGAGTGTGTCATAAACTTTTATGGTCTGAGGAAGATGAGACATAATATAAATCAAGTTGGAAGGGGAGGATAGTGAGAGATGAAAAACTCCATTAGTAGTTCTCCTTGATCAGGCAGGGAAAATCTCTCCCGTTATGGGGAGGTCAATTGAGGGGCATCAGAGTGGGGAGAAATGCCACTTCCTCTTTCTATGTGTATTTCAGGCCTGGAAAAGCAGGAAAAGAGGGAAAAGGGGGACTAGTCCCACTTTGCACTTTGCAGAACATGTAGAATAGGGCACTTCTTTGAGGCTTTCTTTGTGGGGGAGACCCAAATAAAAATTTAAAAAAACCTGGTTGGTAGGCGGTTATCAGGTGTGTGGAAGAGTCCTGTGTATGTGTTGTGGTACTGGGTGTTGTAATGCTATAAGGTGTGAAACCTTGATGGCTAGAGTGGGCTTAATAGGTGTTTGAATGGGTAGGATATTGAGTTTGTTGCATGTAAAGTGCCACTGAAGCGGTCAGTTTGGAGGTTAGCGGGAAGTCGTTTGTGGTAAGGAAACTAGGTCGGAGGTATGATGATTGTCTATAGAAGTAATGAGAGTTATTCAGCGGGTGGAATGAAAGAAAATCAATTCTCTTGTAATGTGGTTCTCGTCCCGCGCTACAAGTTGTTCCTTTATTTCTTTCTGGGCTCATCAGTGTACACTAAGTTTAATATTTGAAATGCACTTCTCCAATTGATCTAGGGTACTCAAATTCTCTTAGCAGTATTCATTGTAACAAATATGCATATACTTGGAAGTTGTTGCTTTCTTATTTCTTGGTTTACAATTTTAACTGCTCATTTCTTATCTTAGATTTGCATAGGTGAGGAATCTTTTTCATTAGTTTAAGACTCTAAATCTGCTAGTTACCTTTTACCCCTTTTTATTGTGCTCTTTTTGATTAGTCTGCATTTAACCTAATAGTTGGTAGAAGAAGTACATTTGAACCCCAATTGAGGTGCGTCAATATATGGAACCTAGTGACAGTATAGGTGTGCCATTAGCTCCAGATACGCAGCTAAGGGATTCTTTGGAATTGTTGTCACAATGGTCAGAGAAAAGGAGAACTTTTTGGACTAGTTCTCTTATTGGTCCTGTATGCATTTTTTTATTTTATTTTTTTAAAATTAGATTAGCAACTTTGTATTTTAGATTCTGAACCAGGCATAGTTTATGACCTTAATGGTCAAGATAGTGGGGTACTCGCATCTTTTGACGCTAGTTATCTTGGCTGTCATCAACATGGCTTATTTCAGTTCCAAACTTACGGGTGGAATGACCGTATGTCTCGTACTATTTATTAAGTTTTAGCAAACTTTGTTGATAGGATTTCTATATTGTGATGAAGAGCATCGAGAAACCTTCAAATTCTGAGACTGACTTTCTGGTTGTCAGGTTGCATCCATGTTCTTCAAGGAGGTGGTCTCTCGCCTGGTAGGTTCGTTCAGCGATCGCTGCCGATTGATATATGGACCCGGGGTCCCAATGCTTGAGAAGTCATTGGGTTAAAGGGCATAGGAGTTCATTTAGATGACAGTAGAGATTAAATTTACTATTCCACCGACCACCGGGTGCTTTTTTGGTTGCCATCTGCCTGGTGGGACCCATTGATCATTGGTTATCATAATTCAACTCAAGCCTTACCTCTAATCAATCATCATTCAATAACTTAAGTTACATTCTTCTTTGTGTTTTTGTTGTTATGTCGTTATTGTACACGCCCTTAGAACGAGCTCACGATTAGAGTGATGTCTTTAAGACAGGGCAGCACAGAAAATTTCCAACCAGCTGTCGGCTCCATCTTGTCCGCCGATGAAAGCTTAGTTGTGGAAATGACAACCACAAGTTAAGATATTTTGTTTCCTTCTGGGCTCGCTCGCATCCGTTTCTTGTTTCAAGTACTTGCCAGCTACAGGGCCAAGAACTAACTAAAAAGGCCATGTGTGGTTCAAGACACGGATTCATTTATAGTGGGCTTTTACCACTTCGTGTTCAGCATCTAAAGGAGATTCGGCTTCTGGGTCTGCAACTCCATGGGCTTCTTCTCGAAGCTGATCGGTCGGATTTGGGCTCTAAAAGCGATCTTAAATGTGTCAGGCTTCTTTCAGTGCATATCTCATTTAATCGAAGATGAGAGAATCAAAGATCATCTTTGGTGCCCATTAATTAGCCGTGGCATACGAACCATTTCCAGTTACTCCTTTCTGGGGATGTTGGATTATTGAAACAGATTGTGGATCGCTCTTTACCGGCTTCAGATCTGATTACCAAGTGTAGAATTGTGCAGAATGAAGACTCCAAATAATTGTAGCAAAACGACAATATATTGAAAAGAAAGTGGCACGGTTTAGTAGTTGTGCGCAATGACATCTTTACTTTCTGTGCATGAACTTGTGTCAATGCTTTTCCAACGTAATATTCAATCAAAACAAGGAATCTCTAAAGATGGAAACCCTTACCATTCTGTACCAGAAGGAAAAAAAAAAGTGAAGCACGACAAAACTACGAGCCTCCACTTCAATGTGTAGCACATCTTTGAAAAACAAGAGTTGAGGAAATGCGAAGAAAAGTTGGAAAAAGATCATAAGGAACTAACTAGAGTACCACATGTTGAACGGAATCTAACGGTGGATGCCATCAACCATGTCACTATCCTGGTTTTTGTCTTTCTTCAACACTAGCCAATAATTCACACACTTTCGGAGATCCTCCCAGCTGGAACGGTGATGTGGCATGTTCATTTGATATGCATCGGTTCCTTTGAAGATTACTCCATTGGCTGAATGGTGTTGACTGATATGGATTGTCTTCTCTTTCTGCTCACAACCACAACTTCTTGGCTGCTAATGTGTAACAGCTATAGAACATCTTTACCTTTTAATTGATTGGTGGAACCGAAAATGCTTTGGGAGTCACTTTCTGCCGTATGTTACAAAATAAAAAAAGCATCCATTAGTAAGTTCTCTTATCTTATCTAATTTGCCCCCACTTTTTCACCTCCTTTTCACCGTCAAAGATCTTTCTCCTAAACGTGTGTTGTCTGTCAATTCCGAAGTAAAAACCAAAATTGGTTGCCTTTCGAGTTTAGTATGGCTTACAACTCAAAACCCACATTCAGGATCCCTCATTTGCTGCTTATAATAGCCTGTCGACCTTTGTAATGATATTAAGGTCATCATCAGACACGTTATCATAACATATTCGCATGAAAGCAAATGATTGAGTTTGACTGGACTCAAATCTACAAGCTCGAGTTTTTCACATTGAAGAAATTGTCCGACATATGGATTGAAGTAGGTGTTGCATGGACAAGGCTACCAAAGTCACCCAAATGGTTACAGAAAAGGTTATATGAATCTATTCCACAATGGGTTTTTGAGATCTGGCCAATGTGATGATGGACCACGTGTAAAAGAGTGGATTGTTTTTCCATACGCAAGAATAATAATGAGTAAAAGGATACCTAATTACATCAAACAATAGTTAATTAGACTTGTATGATGCGATATCAAACAATTTAATTTCAGATTAGTATCATCGTATGTTATATCAAAATCGTCTAAAGATTCCATGATATTTATAGCTTTAATGCTTTTCCGATACTTTTGAAAAGCTATCCAAAGAAAGTAAACAAGTTGCAACGCTGTGAAGAGATGGACGGTTTTCACATAACCATTTAATGCTGGGATATGCGTAAGTGTAGTTAACGAAGACTTGTGAATCGGACAAGGGTTAAGTCAACAAGCATATGAAAACATAAAGCACCATGTTCATTTAACAAAACATCAAAAAGCAAAGCATGAATACGTATGCAATTATACTTGTTACTTTTAAGCTTTCCCCACCTCCTTTCCACACCTTTAGTTGACTCAAGTTCAGGTTCTCAACGTCGTACGATGTCCTTGAGCTACCCGTGGCCGGCTGACCAAATAAGAGATGATAACTCATAGATTGGTATTCAATATGCGTAACAACTCAAAAGATTTCGTTACAGATTATGGCTTTCTTTTTTATGAACGAGTTTTGTCGTTTAGAGATAAAGAGAATAGGTATAGCTAAGCGAAATTTTTCGTGAAAAAAGGTACTACAACTTAGGCGAAATCATGCTGAAAGTGCCAATATTTAACCTACAGGTTGATCGACTATGAGTTGCATTTGATAGACTCCGCTCACTGTGGCAGCCTGAATTCTCACTTACCCAAGCGGATTGATCTTCCATCTAAGATGTCTTTTAACTCTTTCCGATTTCTTTGACATAATGTGTCATATTATGGAAAAAGCATCCTGCAAAATCCATTTTCATGTGAGTTTCTATTCCACTTTTGCCTTTATGTGCATGCTGTGACCCAACGTTGATAGATCAGATGTTGATCTTTGGGTATAAGATCAGCATATGTGGACACCATGCCCGTGAGTGAGGTTTTTCAGGAGCTTAGGTTAGAGAGGGTTTATCTTAACTCTCTTTAAAACTAATTACTTTTAATTCTTTAGTTAAATCAGTGATATTTTCCAACTTCAAGTTCGATTAAGGATAATCCTGTTTTAGCTGCTGATTACGATTAGTCTTGAGACTGCGTCGCCAAATCCAAAAGGCTTCCACGCAAGCGTATTTCGTCACTCCAATAGAATATATAAGAAAAATTAAATACACAAAAAAAAGGACAGAAGGACTAATTTAATATCTATAGTTCTTAATAACAAACTTGAAATCTGACAAGTTTTACTAACAAAGCAAGCAAGATGCTTATTAGATTATGTAGCCAAACAAAATAAATTCTTCTTGATGCTATTACTGTTAGAAGTCTAAAAATTCAACTTAAAAGCTAACTCAAGAGTTAAAAGAATATCTCTTTTATTTAATTTTCATTATAAAGGGTCACGCTTTGGATGTGAGATTTTTGTCATGTACACACATTCCCACAAACCAAACAATATTAAATTTAAGACTGTACAAGGTAGAACAAATTCAACTTATGTTTTGATACCAAGTTAAAAGTTCTAAAAGTCCAACTTTAAAACTAACTAAAGAACAACATTAGGTTTAAGATTACATAGAGTGAAGTATTTTCAACTGATGTTCTAAAACCAAATTAAAAAATTTAAAAGTCTAACATTAAAGCTAGCTTAATAATTAAATGGCAATTACAAGGGATTACACTTCCAGTGTGGAACTTTTGTCCTTTAGTCAATTCTTGTTCTCTTCATGACAATAGAAGTGATGTATTAACAAGGAGATAGGATATTATCTCATCCGAAGTTAATTCCACAAACATGACTGCTATCTTTGTAAGGAAAAGGTTTATGTTGTTTAAGATATAAAATATGTTCTAACTTTGGTTCAACTTTTATCATTTTCGGTGTATTCAATATATAAGAAAGAATTAAAGATAAAAGCATCAAATCAAAAGAGAAACAGTCTTTAACTAATATTTAAATAAATTTATTCTTTATAATTCATACACTAACTTTTAAATTGAGCTCTAAATCTTTATGTAACAAAGGATCTTGTTCATGAGCTCATCTGCACTTAGAATCTAGGGGATACGACAGAGTTTGTCTCACCATTCTTCCAAGCAAGGAGAAGCGCGAACACAGTTTTGGGTGAAAATAGTCGAAAGGGGAAACCCTCGGAGATTTCACGGTGATTTCACGGTGGCTCCTGAGTACTTGGCATTGATCGTTTTAGTTCATATACTTAAGATTACTCAGATTTATGATAGAGTTTGTCTTATTTGGTTCACTTTTATACAGCTCTAAGTCAACTTTATCCATCAAAGACCATGTGACGATCATAAAAAGCAAGAGGAAGTCCTTATTATCTTCTCCACTGCAGACTGCATGTCGTGGCAAATACGCCATGCATGGCCCTAGGGCTGCGATGACACCACAGCAGCTGCAACCACTTTTCCTCATGCTTTCTTCTCTCTCTTTTCTTTCCTCTTTTTCCCTTATCTCTTTCTGGTGCGTATCATTGCAAATCTATAGCATCAACTTTTGCTAGTATATTGTGCATAATTCCTTTCATGAATTTCAGAAAACAATAATATCTTGTGTGATATATTTTAGGAGTACATGTTGTGACCCACTCTGAAACAACCAAATCTAATCTTCAGGAAATATTGTTCCCTTTTCATCGAAACCTTCCTGAAGACAACCAGGCTCATGAAATCAAACTCAAGATCGTGGAGGTTTAGGTGCGGGTGGCAGAACAGTGCATGAAATGAAGATCGTGGTCTGCATATACGGACGCTCCCACGGATCTTTTATTCCAACGACATGACTCATTTGCAGTATCGTGCGTAATCAGTAGATCCTTCCCCGTACGAGCACTTGTGAAAGAGAAGAATTGAATAAATTAGCCATCAAATAATGACCCTCGTGTTTTTGTGTCAAAATCACGGGGCATTTTCGTTGTGTGTCTTGACGATACGTGTAAAGCTAAAGTGACTTGCAAATGTCTAATCACTAACTGATTGATCTTCTTGAATTTTCATTTTTCATTTTTTATTTTGGGTAAAATGAAAGGAATGATTTAAACTTTCTTTTGGCAGTTCATGCCACGTGAATCAAAGGGATTCAACACCCATCTCCTCCCCATTCTCCATTCACTTAACAAAAGGAACAATATAAACATAGGACATTTAGTTTTTCATTAATAACCTCATCCTTGGACCACTAGTCCTGATTCTGATCTTCTTAGTTGTTAGTGCAAAAAATAATGCTAGGTTCGTGGATCTAGTGTCCACACATCGTCATTACATGTTGAAGATCCAAATAACAAAAAGCAATAAATTATCCAAATGCGGAAGGTTTACGCCCCAACAATTCATGATGTGCTTGATAACAGCACTAAAGGTCCTTTGGTTTGGGGGCAGCATCATTCAAGGAGTTACCAAAATTTGATCTCCACGCGTGGCATCTGAAAGTGCGGTATTTGTTCAAACATATCGAAGTACAAGTCTACATTATGATGATTTTTGTAGAGAAAAAAAGAAGATGCAGAAGATTCTAATGCTGGAGACAGAAATGTTTGACAATTATCAAACTTAATCGCATCTATCACTGACAACCACGCACAACCATCTAGCGGGGGCCATGGTCATCTAGAAATAATAACAATAAACCCTTAATTATTCAAGAATTCATAATACGTTATCATGCATTCAAAAAGATGAATTCCGTATTGAGTATCCACCATACAAAGACTATAAGTTAATACGTTTACAAGATTGGTAAAAGTACTTACCCCAACGAAAAGTTTTCCATAACATCAAGATGGTGCCGCTTCAGCAATCAAAGCACCGGCCATGAACTAGCTATGATAGGAACCTAAGAGCACGGTGTCACAAGAATAACGTCGTGGCAATTCTTGTGTTGGGCATTCTCTAGTGCTCCGAATGAAATATGCTTTCTGCTGCCTTCATGAACACAAGGCCCCATAGGCGGCAGACACCTGCCCCAAATAATTGAAAATGCAACGTCTTCAGAGTATCTTCTTGTGATTGACGGACACCCCAAAACCGCAGGACCCAGGCATGTTCCAACTTTGTGAAAGGACGAATGTTGAGCCGTCGACACGTCTGAGGTATTGTACCGGCAGGACGTACTTGCATTCCTCACGTGCATGATTGTCGACATTGAAAGGATGCCGTATCCAAAAAGCGCCGGAACAAATCTCAGAAACACGCTGAATCCTCGCAGGAGGCTTTCTGGAACGGTAGCATGTGAGGAGTGCGATGAGGAAGGTGAAAAACACGATGCAGACTGCTACCAACAACCCTACGAGATTCTCGCTGCTTATTCAGCTCTTTGTCAATTTGATGTAGACCTCTGTCCCTGCACTGAAGAACCACGGGAGCGAGTTCTGATACTGTTTCCTCCGTGCGGAATTGAGTTTCTGTACTTGTTTTTGAATGTGTAACATGTCCATGGTTTTACTGCATTCAGAATACCAAACCCAGCTCCCGTCGAATTTATTTGCGGAGTTCCACGGTTCACTTTACTCGGGCACATCCGTCGTTCGTCGCCTAACACGTTGCTGGGTCAGGAAACGATGCTATCTTTGGGCACGTCAACCCGTCACTTTAATGCAACCTGTTACTTGTTTTCCAACACTAAATAGAAATTCTAGTGTCAACATGATTAAAGCAACTTCAACCTTTCAAACTTTCAATCTTTCCCGTCAATGAAACTCATCCATATTCTACAGCCTCCAAGAACACAGTTCTGATAGCTACGATGTGAGCTCCGTTATCTTTGGTCAATTATTTGCACCCTCACATGGACTGCCGATTTCTAATATCTCCCTCCTTTATCATGCATCTTTACTTACATCGTCGGAAAGATGTTGGCTCAAGAGAGGAAAAGAAACCAAGATGTTGACAGAAATTATTTGGAGGCTCTGTTACCTCGTTAAAAACTAAGAGAAAATAATACACCAATATATACAAAATATAATTAATAACTTATGTTACGACTGAATTTTAATATATCATTTGAATAAAAGAGTGTTTACTTAAAAATTGAGTTTCAATATCTTTTTTTTCTTCTTCTTTTTCAAGGTAATCGAAAATTGGATGATTTTAACCCAAGACCTTATGATTTTTCACCATACTCCATTAAAAGCTTATACTCTTCTTTTAAATTAGCTTGTAGTAGAAGAAAATAAACTTGAATATAGAAACTATAATCAATAAGTATATTAACAATGTAAAATATATACTAAATTTCAACAAAATAAGCATGCTCTATGAACACTTATTATACTGTCATTAATTCCTAGACGCACAAGATCAAAGGTTTGTTCGCTTACATTTTAAGGATATTGTAGATTTAATATGTTGGTTGTTCTTAAAGTTAATTTTTTCATGTTATTCATCACTCCCTCTCACGTTATACACAAAGCATTTAATAAAGACTATTAAAGATGGGTATTATTCTATATTAAAAGTGAGAGGACTGATCATTGATCTTATAAATGATAAGATTTTTTTATGTAATACCTTAATACTTAATACCCTAATGTTTTGAGATGGACTCTCAAGCTTTAATATAATATCAAAGTAAAAAATGGGCATGTGCTTTATAATTTCTTATGTCTTAAAGTTAGGCTTCTTTCCATATGAAGTGCTTATGTTAGTATACACAAGAGAGAAATATTAAAGTTAGATATTGTTTCACATTAGAAGTGAGAAAATAGACCATTAACTTATAAATGATGATGTTTTTAAACCTAATAACTTAGATAAATGATGAGATTTTTCTACTTAATATCTTAAATTTTTTAGATAGACCCTTATACTTTAATAAAGTCAACAACTTACAAAAATTATTGAAAGCGTGAAAGGCGTCCAAATTATCCTGTACAAATCTGTGGGGTGCAATTGGAAGTGTCCAACATGATAAGCACTTTAACGTAAGAATGACTACTGTTGTCGATTCTTCATCATGGAAGAATCTATAAGAAATAGTCAAAAAATGATCTTGTACAGAGCATTTCTAAAGCAATTATACGAGAAAGACCTATTATACTTACTGATTAAGAAAACAAAAAGCAGAAGAATAAGTAAAAACTAGTATTGGAGAAAAGAACAGAATGTGAACGTGAATATGGCTTGGGAAGAACATGTCGAGTTTCGTGGCCTGAGGTCCGGCAACACGTGATGGGGGACTTGAAGCAGTCGATCAGGGCACTTCGCGGGCCTTCTCGTATCCGAAGGCTCTCGAAATGGACCACCAGGATCGTGACAAGTTTCAAATCTAGCCTCACCCTGAATGGTCACCGTCTGTCGCCGGAGGTGGGGTCCCCAGCATCGGGAGACTTCTTCCTCCTACCCCAGTTCTTCCGTACGTATCGACGCAGATGGGGCCGGCGAGAATGGAGGCCTACTTCGATCCAGGGGCTCCGAACAGTTGAAGAATCTCCACCATTGAGCTGGATGCCACTGCCTGTTCCTGCCCCACTTCCCCCACACCAAGATTCCTCAACCAACATAATGGTCCCATGCAAAATCTTGGTAAATTATAAATGAAACTCAATGTCTACTCTTGAAAAGGTATGGTGAAGTGGAAGAACGTAAGACGCCTACTAACGCATCCCAAGTTCAGTTCAAACTCTCAAGTAAGTTTTCAAATTGTGGGGCACTTTATTTCTTCAAATTGTCAATTAACGAAGAAATTTTTTCACATATAAGAAGCATAATACATTAATATTCTAATAGTATCATATACATATTTTATTTCAATACATTCGTAAAGGACACTTTCATAAAGAAGTTTGAACTTTGATGCCATAGTAAGATATTTGCATCATTCCTCAAAATAACTTGTAAGCGATATGAATATTTTTAAGTATAAAGAATACAATAAACTAATATGTGTGTCTCATATACTTTAAATATATGAGATACACACCAAATTTCAATGTTAATGAAGAGTTAATAATGACTCACATGACATATTAGCCTAGCTTGGAGTTTCATTCAACAAGTTTGTCGCATTAGTGTTTTCTTGGATTACGAAGGAGGGAAGTAAGCGCAATACAATAATGAGAGACTTAGTAAACTCAAGAAAAACGATATTGGCTCAAGGATCGAGTTAAAATCAAAATGGCTCCCACATCGACTACTCGACCAGCAACATGTTGATGATATTTCCTTGTTGTGTATCTATCGCTTATGGTTTTCAATGATGACCATGAGAACCACAACAAATTGATTGTCAGTCATTTAAGAAGGGTATAGAAAGCAATGGTTATGCTCGTTCTTTTATGATACTTCACACATATTCCTTTAATGCAAAATCAATTTACATGCTGTGATACATGTTGGTTTTTAATGTGACATATGTTTGCTAAGCACCAAATGCTTATATACATATAATACTTCATTGTTAAGCATTATCATGCTATTAACAATTGAAGTACTATGGATCAATATATCATGATTTAATCTAAAGCCCAATGGTGACAAAGAGTTTAGGCTCGCAATCAAATAAGAAAGACACAATATCCTTATATATGTGATCTATATGCATATATATATTAGCAAGATAGAACACTTCGGATGATTATAGTTTTATCGTTCTTGCGTTGCAATCAAACTCACTAATGTCATGAATGATCAAGTGTGGCTTTTTCTTATGAATAACTATAAGCGAAATCATAACGTAAACAAAATGCATATCTTCAAATTTAGGTCATTATTTGTGACATTCAATATAAACAAGTACTTTTTTTTAACTATTTCCTAATAAAAATTTCATAAATATTAAATAAACCTCATGAACAGATATGGAATCTAAAAATATCTTTGTTGCTTCCGTAATCCCCTGGCGGAAAATTATATATAACAATACAAACTCTAGTCATTAAGGGAATCAAGGGAAACCAAAACTAAAACAAAACATATGCATTTGCATGACTTGGGCAGTCATCACATCCAACTAAGAGTTGCAAGTTTTGATTTTGGCCAAGTTATCTTCCTTCTAGCTCCTTTTTTTTTTTTTTCTCTCATTTTCTGTTTCATATAAAAACTTGTACTTGGAACCTACGGCAATGGACTGTGACATTAGAATTAAAGGTTCATAGGGCAGAGGCCCTTCGGAAGGAACTGAGTTCCTGTCGAACTCAAGGGCTAACCAGGGCATCAGCCTTCAAAAGCCATCGTCTTTGAAATCTCTTTTCGCTGCCTCAGAGTAGACCTAGGATGTGACTGGCGAAATCCAGCCCACTGTATTTTACTTGATATTTTCTTTACCGCCTTTTCTCATGTTTTATTCTACGTGTGTGGTCGTGCTTGCTCCATCCAGGAATTTCCCCTACCAGACAAATACAGATATTTGCTTTTTGACGAAATTCTTCTACAAGTTTTGGCTCTAAAAACTTCTCTTTTGTCCCACTTCTTTTGCAGATTTGTTGCATCCCTTTTCGCTCAACATAAGGTCGGTGCTTTTGCTTCAGATCTGTGTTTCTGATCATCGCCATCTACAACTACTAAATCTTCGAACATCTTCTGATGTAACGGGAAAAATTGTCAGTCTTCTACGATGACAGCGGCTTCACACTGCTTTTACTATAGATAATGCACACTTCATTCCTCGTTCTCTTACCAGCCTTCTCTTTACTGCGAAGTTCTGCCAATGTTCAAAGTCAAAAGAAATTGCTGGTTGTTTCTTCGCTGTGAGTCAAACTGGCCGATGTTGTCTTTTAGTTTACCTGTCCCAACAATAAAATCGAGGTTGATTTTCACACAACCAACTTTTCGAGCTCCTTAACCATCCACAGACTACACTTTCCTCTGTCGTAAAACCTAGAACACAGAGTACTGGCTATGTAAGGAAATGAACCTCAGATAACCAAACCAACTAAGGACTTTCCTGATGTTCACTACCTAAATCCAACAATAAATACGTTAAACGTGACAAATGCAGATGGGTAGAGCACATAATCAACGTTGAATACTTGGCACAAGTTAAATACAACAAGAAAGGAGCCCTGCTATACACATGCAGAAATGTTAGGCGTGGAGAGGTTTAACCAGGACATATGATTGCGGTAAACTCCAATTTGTTTCGTCGAAAATCACCTCAGGTGGGTTGGCTACTGTATTTGGATGTGACGTATGTTTTTGCATGTGATGCAGACAGAATAAACCCTAATTACTTGGGCAGTCACTGCCGTGTATTTCTCTTTTTCTGTCTAGGTTTTGCCATGTATTGGCTATACATGGCTAAACACGCAAGAAATTGACCGACTGATTCTGAAACGTGGCTTGCATATCTCAATAGCAGAATAATTTTGGATCAAGATTTTCTAGAATTTTGAAGTAGTTTCACCAGAGTTCTTAAGAGTTTTGAACATAAATGTTAAATCAAATTGTATAAATTTATCATTTACTTCTTGCTTAATTATGATTAGGAAAGCAAAGCCTGAAACAATTATTTTTACAAGAAAGAAAAAAGACTATGACTTGTTCAGTTGAAAAGATGATCAATCTTGCTCCAAAATTAATTTCTAAGCATGAAATTTGAAGGCATCGGAATAAATATTTCCGGCGGGAGCTGTTGGCCGACAGGATGGGTGTGAATTTTGGTAGGCATACGTGGGACTAAATCTTGGAAGGAATTTTGTCGTGTCTGTCTTTCCCTTCTATATAAGTGCCTTCATTCTCGCCCTCCGAACGACTCAAGGATTACCGAATCGTCATATCCTGCTCTTAGTTACAAAAAAAGAGGAGACGAGCTAACTCATCAGGCTCATTTAGAGTGAGAGAAAGATGGTTGGAAATTTTCTTCTCGTTTTCATCTTTCTCCTTCCCCTACTTTTATATATTTCTCTGAGAAGGGACAAGAAAGAACCCCGGAAGAAAGGTAAGCTTCCACCGGGTTCAATGGGATGGCCATACGTAGGAGAGACTCTTCAACTCTACTCTCAAGACCCAAATGTTTTCTTTGCAGCCAAACAGAAACGGTAGCTGCTCTTATGGTTCCTTTTCTGCCTTTTTGTTTTTTGTGAAAACTTCCTTTTCGTTGTTCTTAACACAAGTTTTAACGTGGTGGAAATGGCGTTTTCAGGTATGGAGAAATTTTCAAGACCCATATTCTTGGCTGCCCTTGTGTCATGCTGGCTAGCCCTGATGCATCCCGGTTTGTGCTGGTGACAGAGGCTCACTTGTTCAAACCCACCTATCCCCCTAGCAAAGAGCGTTTGATTGGTCCTTCGGCGCTGTTTTTCCACCAAGGGGACTACCATATTCGTCTGAGAAAGCTGGTCCAAGGATCCCTCTCCCCGGAGGCACTTCGGAACTTGGTGAAGAGTATCGAAGCCACAGCAGTCTCTACCTTGGACTCATGGAGAGGCGGCCATGTCGTTAACACTTTCCATGAACTGAAAAAGGTAAGTCTGGTTGCAGGTTTTGTATACAAAAGACTCGATCAAAAAAAAATTGTTGTACGTTCGCAATCTCACGCACTTTTGACTTACCTTTTGCGGCACTCAAAATTGTTAATTATATTTGGCGTACTTTAAGAATTAAGTCCGATATGAATGGGGCCTTCAAAAGGTTCTGTCAATGCTTCATTCTTGACCATCTGCTATGACAAAATACTCATAATCAATCTCTCCGTCCTCGAAACCATTGCAGTTCTCTTTTGAGGTTGGAATACTCGCAATTTTTGGCCATTTGGAGGCCCACCATAGCGAGGAGCTGAAGAAGAATTACAGTTTAGTGGACAAAGGCTACAATTCCTTTCCTACGAACATTCCAGGAACTCCCTACAGAAAGGCGCTGCAGGTAAGCGAACTTGTAAAAACGCCAGCCCCCTATATCGTCCTTTCAATTAGACAACATTTTGCTAAAACTGGGAGTGACATTCGTCTAAGTGACTAATCCAACTGACTGTCTTCTCTCTCTCTGTTTTTGTTCGGAATTTTGAAGGCAAGGAAAAGGCTTACTGAGATTCTGACTGACATCATTTGCGAGAGGAAGGAGAAGAAACTAGTTGAAAAGGATCTTTTGGGTTGTCTGTTGAACTCCAAAAATGAAAAGGGAAAGACCTTAACCGACAATCAAATCGCGGACAACGTTATTGGAGTGCTGTTTGCAGCTCAAGACACCACAGCAAGTGTCATGACTTGGATTGTCAAGTACCTTCATGATAACCCGAAACTTCTAGAGGCTGTTAAGGTACTATCAATGAGCATCTCGACCATCTGCAGTGTCTAGAACATGTCTCTGCCATCCCATATCTTGTCTTTTTGTTTCGAGTATGACATTAATGACTGTGGCTCTACCGATTTATGAAAATTTTCGCTTTGCAGGCAGAACAGATGGCTATTCGTAAAGCAAATGAGGAAGGCAACCAGCCGTTGAACTGGAATCAAACAAGAGACATGCCAATAAGTCATAAGGTATGCAGTACTCCCACTGAAAATTTGTGGTGTTGGAGTCGATTTTCTTTACTTTTTCTGTTTTATGGCCAATTAGGTACATGATCTAGCTCATCAAGTGGCTAACAATAGGTCGGTGTGCTCTTACACAGGTAGTACTGGAAACTTTGAGAATGGCAAGCATTATATCTTTCACCTTCAGAGAAGCAGTGGCTGATGTGGAATATAAAGGTAAGAGAAGTTGCGAAAATGAAAGAACAAGACCCTTTTAGCAGAGGAAAATACAATGAAGCATGAAGTGAATGACTGACACCAGAACATTTCACAGGGTACCTAATTCCAAAAGGCTGGAAAGTGATGCCTCTCTTCAGGAACATTCACCACAACCCAATGTTTTTCCCTGATCCTCACAAATTTGATCCTTCAAGATTTGAGGTATCAGTAATGTCCGGCTTTAAGTTGATCCTTCAAGTGCTTTCTGCATAAACCAAACAGATTAGTCACTTCATGTCTTTTGTTCACTGTTTATCTAGGTTGCCCCGAAACCAAATACATTCACGCCATTTGGCAGCGGAGTGCATGCCTGCCCTGGAAATGAGCTCGCGAAACTGGAGATGCTGATCATGATCCACCACCTGGTCACCGAATTCAGGTAACTGTTGCCCTCCAACACGAATAAAATAAACCTGACGTTACAAGATATGGACAATAAATGATCCGATTGTTATCTAATCCATATCTCTGACGTAAGAACCATGCTGACGTTACTGGTTGAATGGAATTCGGCCACCGGAAAGAGACTGTTGGAAGGCAAATACAATAAAGAACCAAGATAGTGGTAGAAGAAGATATCGTTGGTAAGGTAAAGAATTGTCTGACTGGGTTTTGTGGGTTATTTGTCTGCAGATGGGAGGTGGTGGAATCCCAAACTGGAATAAAGTATTGCCCATTTCCGGTGCCTGCGCATGGACTCCCAGCCAGATTTTGGAGAGAATCTACCAGCTGACAAGCATTATGGATACCAACTTTTATTACGGAGATGCCACGTCCTTTCCAAATTCAACTTTCGTCATTCTTAATTCCTGTCCACTGTTTGCTTTCATTTTTGCTCTCCCTGACCCATTCCCCTCAAACTCATGTAGGAATGCTAGGATATGCTTCCTTTTCCCTAGATTCCATATTGTAATCATCGTAATCAAAGGAATTTTCATTTTGGGAACAAAATGCATTTCTTCGAGCTATGGCAGAGCATAAATTTTCTGAGTGTTGATATTCGGACTGGTAATAAAGAGAATGAACTGTAACGGGAAACTGGAATACGCCTCGCACAATCTGGTGCGATCTGACATATTCTATGAATCATTAAGTGCGTTGTTCACAAACAGAAACCACTAGTGCCCTTCACCCATGCATTAGAGGCTCCCGAAAAGCCACGTTTTGCTAGTGGTTTTCATATTGCAAGTTGGATAGTTGGTCCCCCGCAGCAAGAAGGCCACGTTTTGCTACAGGGATTGGCCTGTCGAAAGGGGGATGATTGGTCCCCGCCGGAGGGCCAGCCTCTGAGTAACCAAAGTTCGTTGCCAAAGAGTGAACGTTATTATATCTTGGGACTAGAACCTGATAGCCCTAAAGCGGCTCTACTTTCTCATTTGCTTGAGAAATTTTGTTCTATGGACCCATTGTCCTACAAGCGAGGGACTACCATGGCCCAGACACCTCCTTCTTCATGTCTTCCTTGCCCTTCTGTGAGCCTTGCGCTATGCGAACAAAAGTTCCACGAGAATAAACAGTACACGCTTAGGGAACATACTATACCATCTGCCCTCTTTATCCTGACCCTGTAGTTTCTGGTCTTTACTTAAAGAAGCCAATAACTCTTCAGAAATGTTTTCAATTTTTTTTAAAAGAAAAGGTTTTTTTCTGAAAATATGAGAGCAAACTTGTTTGTAAACTGAAGGAGAAAACAGTTTCTGGGAATTAGAAACAGAAAATTGCTTTTGTCTGCATAATTATACCAGCTGTTATCATTATAGAAAACTTGGTTATGTATCAAGTTCTGCCGCTATGCAGCTCTCTGACAGATAGCTAAATTTATGGGCTAGTAACATTCTGACAAATGATACAAGCAAACTTCTACCAAGGTTTCCCACTTTTGCACAAGATGACCTTGTTCTCAGAATTGCCCAGATGCATTACTTTGTCTCTTTCTAAATTCAAACAGAAAGCATGCTTCAGTCAGATAATTTTTATGGATAACATTTAGGCAGAAATCTGTAACCTCCACTTTTAGTTTGACATCACATGCATCTGAGAATATAGATATTTGTGTCTTGATTTGAGGTAAAAGCCTTTGAATCACAGCATTTCAATGTCTTCACTTCATGTTAATGCAGACATAAGCTAAGAATATTAGTTATAGGTGTGAGAAACAAATAGTTTACTCATCAAAGAATAAAACATAGGAGCTCCACATAACCAATGCCTTCACAATAATTATAAGCATCAAAATAGTCTACAAGGCACATCTTCGTCAATTTAACCTAAAAATAAATACATTTGGTAAAGATATTATGAAATGAATCAACAATTAAATGGTACTGATTAATTCATGAGCACCAGTTTAACATAGTTCATTTGGTTTACACAAAAACAAAATGTTTTTCAAAATAATATATAGCTTGAATATCACACTGATGGATTTCACAATGTTCTCAAACACTTGGTAAATCTACCTCCAGTCAAAGTTTCCCCTTAGTAATCATTCTATGGGTGCAAAGACTGGAATCACTTCCAGATCAGATTAAGCATCTGAAAATGAAGAGGATGAATACTTACTAATGGCTGCAACTATCCTCTCTTTGTCCCTGGTTGGGAATGCTTCCAACAGGATCCCATCTTTATAGAAGTGGAACAGAGGCACTGTCTGCATCAGTTCATGTCCGTTTTTAATATCAGCGGATGTGGTAGAAGTAAGAAACTCATCACGCCACATTATACAAGACAGAAAAAAATTATATTAAGTTGCATCTGGACTGAGATGCATATAACACATCCTACTTTTAAACCTGAGAGTAGCAAAGGCCAGAGTAGCTTAAGAACTTCAGGAGTTTTGGAGAAAAACTCACTGAAAATGACTCACTCTCTCCCCTTACCCACCAAGCCCTCGCCCCAAACACCAACCCCACCCCCACACCCCAATTTCTGCTAAACTCATCAAAAGATTGAATCAAGGTGATGTATGTTCTAATAAAGAATCTACTAATCCAATTGACCAGCGTGCACATAACAGCCTCTCAAATTACAAAATAAGTCCAAAAAACTTAGCATAGATGATCTTCGATTTTAAATTGGACATGTCTGCATTACACATGCAATTTCACTCAACTTTAACTTCAGATAAGACTGGAAATTTATTATGAAGAAATTACCTTGATTCTAAGTCGTTCAGCAACCTGAGATTGTTCATCATACTCATCAATTACCTGCAATAAGTAGTGTTGCAACTTCTTACCAAGGCTTGATAGAAGATGATTAAGGCGTTAAAATTGCCAACTGAAATTCCCGATCATGCCCAGGTACAGATCAGTTTATTGCCCGATGGGGCTGTTTCTTATAGGTGGTTCAGACAAGTTGTTTAACGTTATAACACCCAGCCTGCTTAGTTTTTAAGTAGCTATTCAACCCGTACAATTTAAACTAGAGTAGTACTCACATTGTGCTTTAAGAAGATTACCGCAGCTTCTTCATCCCCAGATCCCCTGCATAATTTTGCAAACCCTTGCTCTATGTACTTGCAGCTTCCACAAGAAGTGCGATAAAAATCTACCACAACCAAAGATCCTGTTTCTTTTGCCTTCTGAAGAATATTGGAGAATTCCTCATCGGTCTTAAATTCTCTAACACATTCCGCAGGGCAGAGATCATCATCTTCATCAGACAATTCTCCCTCATACTGCTGAGTCACTCTAATTCTTTCAGCTCGTAACTCATCCAAATTTTGAATGGTAGAAGAGGTTTTCGGCCTAATAAGACTTAACCTAACATGACTTCTCTCGTGAGGAAAGCTGGGAACTATACAGGGAACACTAAGACCAAGCTGTCCATTTGGGTCTTTTGGGAAATAAAAATACGCCTTGTGATTAAGAATATTCTGCTTTTGCATTACAAAATAGAGAGACTCCAAATAGCTATCTATGCGCCAACCAAACTGAATATTTTTCCAAGATAAATCTCCAAAATAAATGTCAAAACAGCTATCTATACGCCAACTAAGCTGAATATAGATGCTTCAATCGATCCTCTCTTCAATCCTTACTTTCACTTTAATCAATTGCCCCTGTACAATGTAAAAGATGATGAACAATCAGAATAAGAGACAAATCTCACAAGAAAATTATTTTCCCAGTAAAAAATCAGTGTAAACGATGAATTGCCCCCATGTGTTTCAGAGACCATCATTAAACCTGCCTAATGTTTCAAATAAAATGAGATCGTTATATGTACATTTTAAATGATGAAATTCCATATGATTCATTCATGTCTCTTCAAGTATAATATTCAACCATCAATTGATCTTTGATAGGATGTAAAGCTTTGTAGACAACAGAACAACTTCATAGTTACATTTGCGTGCATAACAGCCCTGTTCTTGTTTAATCTGATATCAGTAGAGGACTTATTTCTGTGTTTCATCTAACATAACGCCAAATTATACTTGCCCCGGAAATTATACTGCTAAACAGAGATAAAGAAGTTCAGACTATTCAAGGGCGTTCACTGAATTGGTTCATATGACCACAGGATCCATCCAAAAAAATTCTAACATCCGACAAAGTTGAATGGTTATAAATATTGGAAAGAAATCTCTATTTGTTTTTCTCTGGTGCGGCATGATGCCAGAATTTTCAAGAAACCGCCGCACCTGCAGCCCTTGAAATAGATTATATGCAGGAAAAGATATAGATTTGGGTTGAAACTTTCTACTTATCTTCACTCCAAATAAAAGAAGGATAAGCAATCTTTCATGAACCGTATACAATTTTGGATCATATCCTACCACTTGAAAGTATATAGTTACACTCCACTGACTCCAGAAGCTTTTGTTGACATATTTTCCTATGCCTTTCAATTCTAAGACCCTTCTTTGGTAGACCAAGACTGGTATAGTGGATGACGACTTCACGTCCCATGAGATTGGATAAGCAGTGACCAACATAAAAACTAAAATTTAAAATAAATAAATAAATAAATCTGAAATAGTTTATGCTTCCTTCCTTCCTTATCAGCGTCAAGCACAAAGAACTGTTTGATACACTGACCAAAGATGAAAAAGCTCAAACCTTTGTGTTTAGGTAAACACAAGCAAGGGATCACTCTCAATTCTCATAATGCCTGACCAAGGACACCGCCATTCACAATCACTTTCAACAAGCATTTCTCAAAACAGCAAGAATAATAACAACACTGGCAATCTGTTAGAAAAAACCCAGATGCTTTTATGCATTCACAATCAGAATCGGAACTGCAAGTTAGCATCTTTGTATTCGCGGAGGCGTTTGCTGAGCTTACCTCCGGCAGCTGGGGAAGCGCGGGCTTTGCGATACCTTGCTGAAGCGTCCAATGAGAAGGGGACACGGTGCCACCATATCCGCATTCCATTTCTTATTCTTCACCCAATTCCATCTGATTTCTTTTAATGTTCCTTTGTAAGTCGTTATCGGTTCACTTACTTGCGCGTTGTTTAACGACTAAAACTTTCAAAACATCTTATAGTATCCTGTTCAAATAAAAATTGATCTCTTAACTGGACTAATTGAAGGCTCCTTCCTTATATAGCATTAAATTCCAACTTAAAAGGTTAATTTATTAGGGAAACTAGTTTTTTTTAACTCGTTCTCAATGTAAAAAAAGTCTAAATCATGACATGTGTACCTGCTAATTGCTCAAAATAAAAATAAAATAAAATAAAATTAGTGTCTTTTCTTAGGTAAAAAGGTTCAAAAGATAAAAGAAGGGGAGGCGGGGGAACGATGGAGGAGCCAAGTTTCATTTGAGCCACGGATTTACACTTCCATTATTTGGACTGGTTCTTCTGTTCTCATGATTCTGGATGACCCAACAAGACAAAACCAGCCCATTTCATAGCCACGTTATGGGCTAGACCTAGATGGAAATCCTACTCACTTAGACGCAATTTAATACACAGAGTGTGCAAGGGCCTGCAAAATGGCAGCGAAATACCTTTGTTCAAATTGTGAAGCACTATATTTATCCAAATCACCAAAATACTAACGGTATTTTTCGTCTCGGTGTGACATAAAACTCTTTCGCTTTGTTGGAGACAGTCCCAAACCGGTATCAAATGTCAAATTCTTCAACTTTATTAGTAGTGATCTCTATACTTCTCACAATACCTTTTAGAGAGATAAACTCGTTTTTTATATAGTATCAAAGCAAGTTTGATCGCAGACAATTCCAATAATGACACTCCCTTGTCTATTTTGTCCATATTGTGATTATCATCCAAGTATTAGTATATCTTCATGTTTGTCCATAGTATACTTCTTATATGTTTAGATTCCAATTATAGATTGATAAAAAAATTTCATATAACCCATTTTACATGATTAGAATCTTAACTTTTCTATAGTTAAAATGATGTTTCAACTGCATTCTACTCACCATTTGTCATGGTTGACTAGATATCTATTTGCAAAACCATGTTCTCTCTTTTTTTTTCATAACAGTGAATGCCTTAGCTATTGAAGATGAAATTTATATGAATACATGGCAAGAAATAAACTCATACGATCTTGCTTGTGCATTAAAATTGAAAAAAAAAAAATTCCTTTACTATCAATTTGGTTGGGACAATTTCTCAGAAGAAGGAACCAGTACGCCAATTTAGCAATCTTCTCGGAAATCCAAAAGAAACAGCATTTGGTAGCCGACGGAGTAGCTCAGACGCGCCATTAATGTACACGTCACCTCATCGCCCTAAATTTCCAGAAAAATCTCGTTGGGATGCGTGCCCACTCTTTCATCAATTCGTCAGCTCAACCACCTTCCTCGTCTATGATTTACGACAATAAAACGCAGTACGCTGCCTCTTTACGTGATCTTCCGCCAAAATTACTCCTCCCGGCGCACTGTTGGAGAGACTGAGGGACCCCAGTCTAAGCGATGGCCGACTCCACCAAGCAGCTCAAGTCAGACGCCTTGATGGACCAGATGAAGCAACATCTAGCTACCGACACGGGCAAGGAGCTCACCAAGAAGATCAACCTCGTCTATCAGATCAATATCGCTCCTAAGGTATGTACCATTTCCCGCTTGCACCCAGTTTTGTTAGTGTACGTTTGCGGATACAATCTGATCCAGGGTGACTTTGTATTCTAGAAAATCGGTTTCGATGAGGTAGTCTACACCGTTGATCTGAAGAAGGGAGAGGTTCACAAAGGTTAGGGCTTCAAGCTTCTGATTTCTGATCTTCTTTTGTTTTAGTTCTTAGCCTCTTCATTCCGTAAAAGAAATATCGGTTTGTTGAATTTGAATCCGTAATCTCGTGATTATGCAATTGGGCGCGGTTATTGCCCCCGTTTCTGTGGTTAACGGACTTCTCGTAAGCAGCGGAAATTCAAATTTGTACGTGTATGAGAAAGAACATAATTGCTGAATTTCCATGAGACATTTGATTGACCAATTGGACGATGTTTGGGAGGGGAATTTTCGATTTCTACGATACATTTGAATGATCAAATAAGGCGTTTGACTTTTTTGTTGTTGTGATACTTTGAAAGATTGCTGGAAGAGATGGGGATAGGAATCGAAAGTATGAGTGTTGCACTCATCAAGTATAAAAGCTTGTTGTTTTTATACTTTTTACAGCTTTCTCCAATTTATTTTGTTATTTTGTTTTAGGATGCTGTGCACAACAGTAATATCAATTGCTAAGATGCATTTTGTTCACTAGTAGGCCAGAAACCTTGTGCAAAATGGTTAGTCATAGATATGCACATAGTCCACTTTGCTAGAATAGTTCAAAAACTTTGTAAATCTGTATTGTTTGGGTTATGCATCATTCTCTCATGAAGGTTTGTTGTCCAATAATAGGGCCATATGATGGAGGAAAGCCCGATGCCACGTTTTCCTTTAAGGATGAGGATTTTGTTAAGGTTGCCTTGGGGAAGATGAATCCTCAAATTGCTTTCATGAGGTTTGCATTTGCCTCCCACATTCTAATCAAATTTGCTATCACTTCCCCATTGAATGTTTTTACATGTTTGCATTGTTTCTGTGATATTTAACGAGTGCAGGGGTGCAATGAAGATTAAGGGCAGTCTGAGTGCAGCACAGAAATTCACTCCTGATATTTTCCCTAAACCATCAAAGATGTGAGCTGATATGTTAGGGAGTTAATTTCGTTAGGGTTCCTTCCATGTCTCTATGAAACAGTAGAGCTGTAGACTGATATTTCGCCCTTGCAAAAGGAAAGATGAAATTGTCTTACAGTATGTTGCATAATCTTTCTTATGTAAGTTGATGTGAATCAGGAAGCTTTTCATTCCCCAAGATGGACATTGAAATATAAGGTTGCACAATCTTCTTTGCGGCCGATTTAGACATGCTTGTTTCTTTGGTTCAATCCATGTCACTAGTCGATTTATCTTCTTTGGTGCATAATCTATAATGTGGTGATACAAGTTCAGTCCTTGCACCCCAGAACAGCATATTGTGTGATTTATCGTTTTGCCAAGTTCACCATCCGATTAGATTGCCATTCCTGCGAGACATGTTCTGGGAAAGCAACTATGATCAAGTTGTTACGGCAAAGTGAGGTAACAGGAAATGCGAAATTAAAAGCCCGGCTTGGCCGCTACGTTTAGTTGTTCACAGCACTCATTTGTCTGCTTGTTCCAGATTACATACGCCAGACTTCTGTTTCATTTTCATTGCCATTCACTACCTTTGTTGTCCCTTCTTTTCAGATAATCCAGCAATATAAAAATTTCATAACATGACCGCTTGTCTTGAATGTCAAAAGTTTCCACGGCTCGTTTAGGACAATGAAACAAGAAAGAAATATAAACTAAATTCATCTTGATAAACAAGAAAGAAATATTCCAAATTTTACGTATGAATCAATTCATCCCTTCAAGACAGAAATGTACTTTTTTACTTTCTTTTTTTAAGATAGAAATGTATAACCAAAAGACAGAGGACTTTTGAATGGGAAAAAAATATAGCTTTTTTCTTTTTCTTTTTTCTTTTAAACTCATATTACCAAAATAAATAAATATTGTCCCCATCAAATTGTAGCTTTTTTTGTTTTTATTTTTATTCAACTTGAATGCATCTAAATGGTATGAGTTAAGATAACACAAATAATAGGAAACTTATGTGTATCCCAATTATAGGATCACCATTGATTGATGATCTAACGTTGTTGTTGTTGTAATAAACTTCACAATTATGTGAAATGACCTATGTTGTAATTGTAAGAACCAATTAAAACTCACACATCTAAATGGTATGAGCTAGGATAACATGAAGAACAAGGAATTTATGTGTATCCAAGTCATAGGATCACTAATTGGTGATTTGACATTGCTGTTGTTGTAATAAACTTCACACTTATGTGGAGTGACTTAGGCTGCAATTGTAAAAACCAATTAAAACTCACGCATCTAGATGGTATGAGCTAGCATAACATGAACAATAGGGAATTTATACGTATTCGAGTCATAGGATCACTAATTGATGATCTGACATTGTTGTTGCTATAATAAACTTTACAATTATGTGAAATGACTTGGGTTGCAATTGTAAGAACTGATTAAATCTCACACATCTAAATGATATGAGCTAAGATAACATGAACAATAGAGAATTTATGTGTATCTAAGTCATAAGATCACTAATTGATGATTTGACGTTGTCATTGTTGTAATAAACTTCATAGTTATGTGACGTGACCTAGGCTACAATTGTAAGAATTGGTTAAAACTCATACATTGAAATGGTATGAGCTGGGATAACACGAATAATAGGAAATTTATGCATATCAAAGTCATAGGATCATTGATTAATGATTTGACATTGTCATTGCTGTAATAAACTTCACACTTATTGGGTTACAGTTGTAAGAATGGATTAAAACTCACATCTAAATGGTATGAGCTAGAATAACATGAACAACAGGAAATTTATGCGTATCATAGTCATAGGATCATTAATTGATGATATGACATTGTTGTTGCTGTAATAAACTTCACAATTATATGAAATGACCTAGGTTGCAATTGTAAGAACCAATTAAAACTCACACATCTAAATGGTATGAGTTAGGATAACATGAAGAACAAGGAATTTATGTGTATCCAAGTAATAGGGTCACTAATTGGTGATTTGACATTGTTGTTGTTGTAATAAACTTCACACTTATGTGGAGTGACTTAGGCTGCAATTGTAAAAACCAATTAAAACTCATACGTCTAGATGGTATGAGCTAGGATAACATGAACAATAGGGAATTTAAGCGTATTCGAGTCATAGGATCACTAATTGATGATCTGATATTGTTGTTGCTATAATAAACTTTACAATTATGTGAAATGACATGGGTTGCAATTGTAAGAACCAATTAAATCTCACACATCTAAATGGTATGAGCTAAGATAACACGAATAATAGAGAATTTATATGTATCTAAGTCATAAGATCACTAATTGATGATTTGATGTTGTCATTGTTGTAATAAACTTCATAGTTATGTGACGTGACCTAGGCTACAATTGTAAGAATTGATTAAAACTCACACATCGAAATGGTATGAGCTAGGATAACACGAATAATAGGAAATTTATGCGTATCAAAGTCATAAGATCATTGATTAATGATTTGACATTGTCATTGTTGTAATAAACTTCACACTTATTGGGTTACAATTGTAAGAATGGATTAAAACTCATATCTAAATGGTATGAGCTAGAATAACATGAACAACAAGAAATTTATGCATATCTTAGTCATAGGATCATTAATTGATGATATGACATTGTTGTTGCTGTAATAAACTTCACAATTATATGAAATGACCTAGGTTGCAATTGTAAGAACCAATTAAAACTCACACATCTAAATGGCATGAGTTAGGATAACATGAAGAACAAGGAATTTATGTGTATCCAAGTCATAGGGTCACTAATTGGTGATTTGACATTGTTGTTGTTGTAATAAACTTCACACTTATGTGGAGTGACTTAGGTTGCAATTGTAAAAACCAATTAAAACTCATGTATCTAAATGGTATGAGCTAGGATAACATGAACAACATGGAATTTATGCATATTCGAGTCATAGGATCACTAATTGATGATATGACATTGTTGTTGCGGTAATAAACTTCACAATTATGTCCGGCACCGTCTAGATGGTATGAGCTAGGATAACATGAACAACATGGAATTTATGCATATTCAAGTCATAGGATCACTAATTGATGATATGACATTGTTGTTGTTGTAATAAACTTCACAATTATGTTAAGTGACTTGGGCTGCAATTGTAAGAACCGATTAAATCTCACACATCTAAATGGTATGAGCTCAGATAACACGAACAATAGAGAATTTATGTGCATCTAAGCCATAAGATCACTAATTGATGATTTGATGTTGTCATTGCTGTAATAAACTTCCTAGTTATGTGACGTGACCTAGGCTACAATTGTAAGAATTGAATAAAACTCACACATCTAAATGGTATGAGCTAGGATAACACAAACAATAGGAAATTTATGTGTATCAAAGTCATAGGATCACTAATTGATGATTTGACATTGTCATTACTGTAATAAACTTCACACTTACTGGGTTACAATTGTAAGAATGGATTAAAACTCACATCTAAATGGTATGAGCTAGGATAACACGAACAACAGGAAATTTATGCATATCTTAGTCATAGGATCATTAATTGATGATATGACATTGTTGTTGCTGTAATAAACTTCACAATTATATGAAATGACCTAGGTTGCAATTGTAAGAACCAATTAAAACTCACACTTCTAAATGGTATGAGCTAGGATAACATGAAGAATAAGGAATTTATGTGTATCCAAGTCATAGGGTCACTAATTGGTGATTTGACATTGTTGTTGTTGTAATAAACTTCACACTTATGTGGAGTGACTTAGGCTGTAATTGTAAAAAAAAATTAAAACTCATACGTCTAGATGGTACGAGCTAGGATAACATGAACAACATAGAATTTATGCATATTCAATCATAGGATCATTAATTGATGATATGACATTGTTGTTGTTGTAATAAACTTCACAATTATGTTAAGTGACTTGGGCTGCAATTGTAAGAACCGATTAAATCTCACACATCTAAATGGTATGAGCTCGGATAACACGAACAATAGAGAATTTATGTGCATCTAAGCCATAAGATCACTAATTGATGATTTGATGTTGTCATTGCTGTAATAAACTTCATAGTTATGTGATGTTACCTGGGCTACAATTGTAAGAATTGATTAAAACTCACACATCTAAATGGTATGAGCTAAGATAACACAAACAATAGGAAATTTATGTGTATCAAAGTCATAGGATCACTGATTGATGATTTGACATTATCATTACTGTAATAAACTTCACACTTACTGGGTTACAATTGTAAGAATGGATTAAAACTCACATCTAAATGGTATGAGCTAGGATAACACGAACAACGGGAAATTTATGCATATCTGAGTCATAGGATCACTGATCTGACGTACTTCACAGCGATAACTACAAGGTGATGGCATGTGCTTTGCTTCGCGAAGAAGGAAATTGCAAATAACGTGGAGTTTTTTAGGCAAAAGTTCCCGTTGACGGGTCAATCTGATAGGGACGCCATGGTGAGATTTTGAAGTTCTTTAACCGATGCGGCTCCTTGATTTCTGAATTATCGACGCTATGGCTTGGGCGGAACTCGCTCGCCTCAGGGGTTTCTTTTATGTTTGTCTGTCTCCTTCGTCGTTTGTCTGAGTTTTGCTGGCGCAAAAATCTCTCCTTATCGGGTTTGATAGTCTGAAAGCTTCGGCTGGTGGTTCTGGAATATTTGTAAGATCAGATGTGAAACTCTTGACTCTCACCTTCTAATTATTATTCGCCTGATAAAAGTCAAGAAAGGATTGGATTGTTCTGAAAAGACCAATAATTTGGTCAAATTTCGAAAGTTCACCGTCCCTACATTTCTTGAATTTTATGCCTGGATTTTGTCAGTCCTCCATGATTGTCTTTGTTCCCTCATTTGACAGTGCTTTATTATGGTTTTTCTTCCTTGCATGCGTCGAAAGTTATCCCTCGGGCTATATCCTTGAAGTCTTGAGCGTCAAAGATGCAACTGCCAACGCCGACGAAGGCCATGAATCTTCTAACCATACGTTGCTTGCTCTGCCTCTTCTTTTCTCTGTCATCCTCCCTAGCAGCCCCGGCTATACTATTTCAGGCATGGCCAGGCACCTACTTAGCCTCTCTCTCTCTCTCGTATATGCATAGCGGACTAACTGTACAAGATGATGTATGGCAGGGTTTCAATTGGGAATCAAGCAACTCAGGTAGATGGTACAACTCCCTGAAGAGCTCTGTTTCTGATCTCAGTAATGCTGGAATCACTCATGTCTGGCTTCCTCCCCCTTCTCAATCCGCGGCTCCCCAGGGTATCTCCAATTTCTTGTTCTGCCGATGCATTCCTCAGTGGCCATAATTAATATCATCCCACTTGTTTGGCATTGTTTTCTCTATTTTCTAGCTAGTATCTGGAGTAGCTCTTAAAAATTTGGCTTGGCAAGCTGTGTTAATTTCCATTAATGTTCCTTTGTTTATTCCATAGTATAAACTGGAGTGAAGTTAATTCCTATTCCAATGTAATGATATCTATTCTAAGGACAAGTTGCTGGGTGGCTTAGATGAAGGATTGCTGATCTGCTCTCTGGCTGTATCATATTCCTAGGGAACACACATAATTGTCTAAATTTAAGTAACAAACACGAACAGTCTGAGTATCAGGTGTTGAGCTACAGAGACACAGCCAGACGGCAAATGATCATTTTGTCTTCTCTGTAATTACCATTTTTATCTTCTTATGTCAAAATTATGTGTGGCGTTATTTTGTTCCAGGATACTTGCCTGGAAGGCTATATGATCTCGATGCCTCAAAATATGGTTCTAAGGATGAACTCAAGTCTTTGATTGCGGCTCTCCATAGGAATGGAATTAAAGCCGTTGCTGACATTGTGATAAACCACAGAACTGCTGAGAAGAAAGATGGGAGAGGTATTTGGTGCATCTTTGAAGGGGGAACTCCGGATGGACGTCTTGACTGGGGGCCATCCTTCATCTGCAGGGATGACACTGCCTACTCTGACGGCACTGGAAATCTTGACAGCGGAGAGGGCTATGATGCTGCACCTGACATTGATCATCTCAATCCACAGGTACAGAAAGAGTTGTCCGAGTGGATGAATTGGCTGAAGACTGAAATTGGATTTGATGGGTGGCGATTTGATTTTGTGAAGGGGTACGCCCCCAGTATCACAAAAATCTACATGGAACAAACTAAGCCCGAATTTGCAGTTGGGGAGAATTGGAATTCTCTTTCTTATGGAGCTGATGGAAAACCTAACCAGAACCAGGATGCGCACCGTGGTGCTCTGGCAGACTGGGTGCAGGCTGCTGGAGGGGCTGTCACTGCATTTGATTTCACAACCAAAGGGATTCTTCAAGCAGCTGTGGAAGGGGAGCTATGGCGGCTAAAAGACTCTCAGGGAAAGCCACCAGGGCTGATTGGAAGAAGGCCAGAAAATGCAGTAACTTTTATTGACAATCACGACACTGGTTCTACTCAAAAGATTTGGCCATTCCCCTCCGATAAAGTCATGCAGGGATATGCTTACATTCTCACACATCCCGGGACTCCAAGCATTGTAATTTCCCTCCTCCATCCCATTTCTTTGTATAAAATCTTTCTTTCTAAACATGCCGGTTTCTCGTGGACTGAAAGTGATGGTTTTTATATCTAATGTGCAGTTCTATGACCACTTCTTTGATTGGGGTCTAAAGGAGGAGATAAGCAAATTGACTGCAATTAGGTCCAGGAATGGGATCAATGGCAAGAGCACAGTAAAGATCTTAGCGTCTGATGCTAACTTATATGTGGCTCAGATTGACAACAAGATCATTATGAAGATTGGTTCGAAGTATGAGGTTGGAAACCTTGTTCCCCCAAACTTCCAGCTTGCTACCTCTGGCAAAGACTATGCTGTGTGGGAGAAGAAGTACAAAAGTAGAAGCAACTTTGTTTGAAAAAAATGCTTCAAGGGTTCATGAAGCTTGCTTGTGAGTCTAAATGTATTTATGTCTATGTTCACTGAAGTAGATTTCTCCAATAATATTTTAACTGAAGCTCTTTATATTATGTCCGTCGGTTCCATTCCTTCCAAGCTATAAAAGAAGTAGATGAGCTTAAACTTGGCTTTTTTAGAAAAAACAAAGTCTATATCCACTAGCTATTCTCCCATGCAACCTTCTTGCCATTTGAACCAAGTTAGAAGGCACATTTAGAATCTTCAATTTAATTATTCCCTTCTCTTCACATATTATTATTTTATTCTTTTGATAAAATTTTTATAATACTTAAAAGAAATTTTATTATATAAATTTGTGATTTATGTTGTAATCATGTAGATATCTTAGTTCTACATCATTAAGGTATGAACTTACATACTTGACTAAACATGGGAAAACATGAAGATATTTTTTTCTTTGTTTTAGTATCCCAACAATCAAAGAAAAAAATTATTTTTATTACCTCACAATCACAATCGGTTGCAGGAAGAAATGCCCATAGGCATGCGCAGGACGTGATAAAGGTTAAATTCCAACGTGCCAACGGTCAAATCTCGCGCCAAAGGGCGGAGTATGAGCTTGTCCCGTATCGTTGGTCTACCTGCAAGTCCTAACCTTTCCTTCTTCCACTCCGTACTTAAATCTTACATTGAAAGAGAAAACTCTGGCCGAGCTCTGCTCGTTTTCCGCCAATTGTTGCAATCCAATGTGAGACCCAACGACCTGACCTTTTCCTTACTCCTTAAGGCCTCTGGACCGTTGTCTTCTTCCTCGTCTGTGAATCCAGCGAGGGAAAGACTAGAAACAAATCAAGTTCAGGCCCATTTGGTGAAATCTGGTGGTGATCAATATGTACATGTAAGTACTGCCCTTCTGGGCCTGTGCATGAAATTAGGATGTGTGAAACATGCGCGGATGGTGTTTGATGATATTCCTAATCGAGACGTTGTGTCTTGGAATGCATTGATCTGCGGGTGCTCGCGAAATGGGTATGCTTTTGAGGCGTTGGAACTCCTTGTTGAAATGCTTAGAGAGGGTTTTTGTCCCAGTCACACGACTTTGGTTAGTTTAGTTCCATCTTGTGGTCAGCATGAGCTAGTGTTTCAAGGGAAATCCATTCATGGATTTGGAATTAAAACTGGCCTTTATTTGGATTCTCAAGTTAAGAATGTGCTTACCTCTATGTATGCTAAGTGTACAGATCTGGAGGCAGCAGAAACTTTGTTTGGGGAAATGATTGAAAGAAGTGTGGTTTCTTGGAATACCATGATCACTGCCTATGGCCAGAATTGTTATTTTGATGAGGCAATGCTTGTCTTCAAACAAATGCTGGAGGAAGATGTCAAAGCCACTCCAGTAACCATTTTGAGCCTCCTTTCAGCAAATGCTAATCCTCAACCTCTCCATTCTTATGCACTGAAAATCGGCATTGTCAATGACACTTCTGTGAACACTGCACTAATTTGTGTTTATGCAAGGCATGAGGAAACAGAAATAGCGAGACTGCTTTACGACTCATTTCCTGAGAAAAACTTGGTTTCCCTCACTGCAATTATTTCAAGCTATGCTGAAAAGGGCAATGTAGGTAAGGTGTTGGATTGTTTTTCTCAAATTCAGCAGTTAAACATGAAGTTGGATGCAGTTGCTATGGTTAGTATCCTCCATGGGATCACACATCCTGCTCATGTTGCCACTGGACTTGCATTCCATTGCTATGGATTAAAGAGTGGGTTGACTGTCGACTGTTTGGTAGCAAATGGCCTGATAAGCATGTACTCCAACTTTGATGAGATAGAAACTGTTTTCTCTTTGTTTTTTGAGATGCCTGAGAAACCATTGATTAGCTGGAATTCTGTTATATCTGGCTGTGTACAGGCTGGAAGGTCAAATGAGGCAATGGAATTGTTCTGTCAAATGATGATGTCTGGTCACAACCCAGATGCCATTACCATCGCCAGTTTACTTTCTGGGTGTTGCCAACTTGGTTGCCTCCAATTTGGGGAGAAACTTCATAACTATGTCTATAGAAACAATCTAGAAGTAGAAGACTTTGTTGGAACTGCTCTTATAGATATGTACACAAAGTGTGGGAGAATAGAGTCTGCTGAAAGGATGTTTAGGAGCATCAAAGTACCATGTTTGGCAACATGGAATGCAATAATCTCAGGCTACAGTTTGTATGGGCAAGAGCACAAAGCTCTTGGTTGTTATTCTGAAATGCGATCGCAAGGGCTAAAACCTGATAAAATCACTTTCTTGGGCGTGTTGGCGGCTTGTACCCATGGGGGTCTTGTTCAAGAAGGACGAAGATACTTCCATATCATGAGAGAAGAGTTTGGTCTGGTGCCAGGATTGCAACACTATGCATGCATAGTTGGTCTTCTTGGTCGTGCAGGCTTGTTTGAGGAAGCAATCAATTTTATCAAGAATATGGAGATAAAGCCAGATTCTGCTGTATGGGGAGCTTTGTTGAGTGCTTGTTGCATCCATCAAGAGGTCAGGCTTGGGGAATGTTTAGCCAAGAAGTTATTTTTCTTGGATTGCAACAATGGCGGGTTTTATGTGTTAATGTCCAATCTTTATGCTGTAAAAGGGAGATGGGATGACGTAGCACGGTTGAGGAAGATGATGAGAGTCACTGGAGGTGATGGCTGTTCAGGAGTCAGCATTATTGAAGTGAAGTCCACTGTAGACTTGAATACAAACTTTGTACTTGAGTAAAGGGATTTTGAATACAAAATTTTGGCACTCCCACTCTTTATAGTGTTCTGCGAATGTTTTTGCCTATTATATTACTTAATTGGTCTAATAAATTGTTTGAATCCACTTTCTAGTGAAAATTAGTCAGTCAAAGAACATATGAGTTAAGTATGTAAGATTACTTGCGCGAGTGGCTAAATTCTATCAATCATTTAATGGAAGTTGCTTTTAGTAACTGCTCTCAAAAATTAATTACCACATTGGGTTGTGATTAGAAAAAACTGGAAGCATAAAAAGTTTTACTTTTTATCCTATATAAATATGTCTAAAAATCACTTTGGTCAATATTCGTACGCTCTTGCCTCCCTTTGCGATAGCACGATCCGAAGCTAAATCCGACAGCCCGTGCTCCAATGGATAACCCAGACCATCCGTTTTGCTTTAATCAATCTAACCCTAACTGGTCCAATTTCAAAATTTGAACTTGGCGCTCTTCGCTTCCCCAATTTCCACTTTTCAGATCCCCAAAACTCTCTTTGCTTTCTGTCCCCTGCCTTTGCCTCCCTCTCTTCGCGCTTCTTTACAAGGCAACAAAACAAAAGCAATGGGTGCGAATCACAGCCGCGAAGATCTGGAACTGTCCGACTCCGACGTCGAAGAGCGTGAAGAACAACCGGAACTAGAAGAAGAAGACGAAGGGGAGGAAAACTACCACGATGCCAATGAACGATCCTCGGAGCGTCGACCCCAAACCCCGTCTTCGTTCGACGAAGTGGAGGCCAAGCTCGCGGCCCTCAAGCTCAAATACCCACCCTCAACAACGACCCAGAACCCCAATGTCAAGAACGCTCTCAAGCTCTACCTCCACATCGGCGGAAGCACGCCGGCGGCCAAATGGGTCGTCTCCGAAAAGCTCACTTCGTACTCTTTCATCAAGTCCTCACGGGTCGACGCAGACGACGAGGAAGACGAAGACGAAGACGAAGACGGAGAAGTGGACGGAGATTCTTGGTGGTTCTTAAAAGTTAGTTCTAAGATTAGAGTTAAAGTTTCCACGGAAATGCAAATGAAGACTTTCGGTGATCAACGTCGCGTTGATTTTGTGTCCAAAGGTGTTTGGGCGATGAAGTTCTTTTGCGACGAGGAGTATAAGCGCTTTGTTTCAAAGTTTCAAGATTGCGTGTTTGAGAACACGTACGGGTTCGAGGCCAACGAGGGGAACAGGGTTAAAGTGTACGGGAAGGACTTTATTGGGTGGCTGAAGCCCGAAGTTGCGGATGATTCGGTGTGGGAAGACGCGGATGATAGCTTCTTGAAGAGCCCAGGATCGGAGACGCCGGTAAGAGCAAGCCAGGACTTGCGTGAGGAGTTCGAGGAGGCGGCTAATGGTGGGATAAAGAGCTTGGCTTTGGGTGCTTTGGATAATAGTTTCTTGGTTGGCGACTCGGGCATTCAAGTTGTGAAGAACTTCACTCATGGGGTTCATGGGAAGGGCGTACATGTCAATTTTGATGGTGGGAATTATAGGAAAGGTTCCAGCGTGGTGCATGCGACACCAAAGAAGGCACTGTTGATGCGGGCCGAGACGAATATGCTCCTTATGAGTCCGATGGGTGGTGAGAAGCCTCACACCACAGGGCTCCACCAACTTGATATTGAGACCGGGAAGATTGTGACGGAATGGAAGTTTGAGAAGGATGGGACTGACATCACAATGAGGGACGTAACGAATGATAGTAAAGGAGCGCAACTGGATCCCTCGGGTTCGACATTCTTGGGATTGGATGATAACAGGCTTTGCCGGTGGGATATGCGTGATCGAAATGGGATTGTTCAGAATCTTGCCAGTGCTAGCACCCCTGTTTTGAATTGGACGCAGGGGCATCAGTTCTCTCGCGGAACTAATTTTCAGTGCTTTGCCACTACCGGTGATGGGTCCATTGTTGTTGGTTCTCTCGATGGGAAGATTAGATTGTATTCTAGCAATTCGATGAGGCAGGCGAAGACGGTTTTTCCGGGCCTTGGGTCACCAATTACTCATGTGGATGTCACCTTTGATGGGAAGTGGATATTGGGTACTACAGATACGTATTTGATCCTTGTCTGCACCCTGTTCACTGACAAGGATGGAAAGACTAAGACTGGTTTCACGGGCCGAATGGGGAATAGGATCTCGGCTCCTAGATTGTTGAAGCTGAATCCTCTGGATTCACATTTAGCTGGAGTGAATAATAAGTTTCGAAATGCCCAATTCTCGTGGGTAAGTATCCTTATTCTATACTGGGAAATTAATGTTAAGAAGTTACCAAGTTTTCTTGAGGCTCTTCATTTGCAATTGGGAGTTTAGTTTGTCTTTTAATTTGCATCCTCATTTTTTAGTTTGACTTGCTTTGCATCGTAGCATAGTTTCATGGCCTTCTTGAAGGAGGGTTTTCTAGTATAAATGACAATAACAGGACTGACAGGGATTTCTGAATCATTTAAAATCATAAGTCTAGTTCTTAAAAATGCTTTGCCCGTTTGGAAATGTACGACTTGGCTCAATGAATTAAGTTACAATTCTGTTACTTCATTCTCTGTTCAGCACCACAATGAATTGACATTAAATTTAGTACTTAGTCTTGGAATCTAAACTTGTTTACATGAATATAATTGAATTAGTATCATGTGAATCGGCTAGCAAATGACCAAAATGCACCAAGTTTTGGTCCATTGTTCTATTTTACCACGTCAACTTGGATCATATCCCACGAGTTACTAGCAATTCTGCTTCTATTTGTATATCCAGAGTCGATGTTTTTAGATTGGAGCTTTGTACCTGTATTGGAATTCAAGGGATGAACCATGGCCAGCTGCTTCGTTGCTTGGTTCCACTTGTATCCCAGCTTTTCTTGCTTGTTCACGGATAAACACATACACCCGCACTATTATAGTTTTGTGGTATGTTTCTCGTCAGATTGAGATTTGTCAGTGTAACTTTTCCTTGTTGCTGTCTATTTTGTTTATTGTATTTTCCATGCATATGACCAGCCATTGGCTATGCAGCTCATGGATACTCTGATGTTTATTGTTCAGAAATCAACTATTTGAGACTTGGCTAGCATATCTTGTGCTTGCTTTAATGTGGTTAGTTATCAGGAGTTTCCATTGAACCTGGCTGATAAGAATCCCATAGGAGATTTTTTTGTGGTTCTTCGAGGCTTTCTCACACTTCCCATACTTCAACTTGGAGGAGAGGAAATTGCCTTCTTGTATGGACTGCTTAATCATAAAAGTTCTCATTATTTTTCTCATATGCCTTAAAATTCTTTTGTGTGCTTCAAATGTAATCGGAGGTATTGCTTAAATTTACTAGTCTAGAAGTTCATAATTTATCCAATAAATATGAAGAAAACGTATTATGCATCTAAAAGGCTTATGGATGTTTGAATTATATGGATGTTGTTCTCCTGTTGCATCTTACCCTACTCAACAACCACAACCCCACCACACCTAAATGTCCTTTAAAAGTATTTTAGTGAACAGTTCCCCAGCCAAAAGTTTGAAGATCGTCCAACAGTTCATTACCCCCAACTTCTCTTGGTTTTGTTTGAATACTGTTATGTGCTGATTGCAAAAGAAAAGAACAAATTGGTCTTAGACATGCTTGCGTTTGTCTTACACTGGAAGGAAAGAACATATGGGCCTTATGATCGTTGGCTTTGATTCCACATTGAACAACTTATAAGGTTTAAGGTCACATTTTCTCCTTTTAATGTGGGACAAATCCGAGCATCCTCAACACTTTTTGAACTTTTGTTATCTGTATTCCATAAGTGATTTCCATCCACTTACGAATTGTGAAAATTTTGTTTATGCTGCCGCTGCTTAGGTCACGGAGAATGGGAAGCAGGAACGCCATTTGGTGGCAACCGTGGGCAAGTTTAGTGTGATATGGAACTTCCAACAAGTGAAGAATGGCTCTCATGAGTGTTACCGCCATCAGGAGGGCTTGAAGAGCTGCTACTGTTACAAGATAGTCCTGAAGGATGACTCCATTGTTGATAGTCGCTTCATGCATGAGAAGTTTGCTGTCACTGATTCCCCTGAGGCCCCGCTGGTCATTGCAACCCCCATGAAAGTCAGCTCCTTCAGCATATCCAGCAGGCGATGACATCCTTGGTCATGGCCGTTTCTCTACATCCCAGCTTCCTTGGCTTCACCAATGAAGTTTCAATGCTATGTTTTCAAACTTATCTTTTGTATTTTAGATTATAGTTCCGTAGAGTATGTTTCAAACTGATATCAATCATCAACGATGTCTAATCTACCACTATGTTCTAAGTAAGAACTTCAGATGTCGGGCAATTTTACAAGCTGTTTAATGACTTTATGTGGCACAAATCGGTTTCTCCGTGGGGAAATTTGAACTGGACTTCAGGTGTCTCGAGTATTCTTACAACTTAGCTCCTCTTCTATAGCCTAACTCTACGTGCGATTACATTGAAGATAACAATCAGGAGATAGCTTTCAATAGACGCACTTTGAAGCTTAGAAGATCGCAGCTGTATTAGGATCAAGCCGAATCTTTTATAATCTGAAGGTCTGCAGTCTCAAATCCAACGTACAAGGATTGGGGATAAGTGGGCCCATGTTATCATGTTATTTCCTTACACGGATGCTAGATATATGTACGTGGTTTATATGCCTCCACTTTGGAGTCCTCGACAGAAGTTAGAAGTAGTAAAAATGGCTCTTGCAGTAGGAAGAGGATTTCTTGTCCAGCCGTGCTGTTCTTCAGTCTTCAGAAGCAAGAATGTTTATAGAACTTCGTTAGGTGTAACCGACAAATTCTGGCCAGCCAGACAAGAAGCACCTCGACGTTTCACCCGAAAGGTGGTTCGGGCTCAGATGCGTCCTACTTGGCTACCTGGGCTTGACCCTCCACCCTACCTCGACGGAAGGTGAGTCCCTTATACAATTATGCACTTTCATTTCTGGTCTTCTCAGCCAGAGGTTTGTTCCAACTCTTTTTTTCTTTTTCCTTCTTCTTCTCTCTCTTTAGTCTGGCTGGAGATTATGGGTTCGACCCACTTGGGCTTGGAGAGGATCCGGAAAGCTTGAAGTGGTATGTGCAAGCAGAGCTGGTTCATGCCCGCTTTGCCATGCTTGGAGTTGCTGGAATTCTTCTAACTGATGTGAGCAGTAACTTGATTTCAATTCGACACATGATGAGTTATGCAGCTGCTGAATAGCAGCAATTCCTCATGTGTAGAATGAGTACCTCACACATCTTATCCCCAAAACTGCTACTTGTGAATATACTTTCCAAATCATCCTAATACTTTATTTCAGCTACTCCGCGTGACAGGAATGATGAGCATACCAGTTTGGTATGAAGCAGGCGCAGTAGAGTACAAGTTTGCCAACAAACAAACTCTACTCATTGTCCAACTGATCTTGATGGGGTAGAAATTTTTGCTATTATTTCCGTGGTAGCAGGCCATTGTTTCGAACATAACCTTGTATTCTTATGTATATTTTCTCCTCTGCGTTATTTGCTTAGGTTTGTTGAAACAAAGAGGTACATGGATTTTGTTAGTCCTGGATCTCAAGCCCAGGGACCATTCCTTGGGATGGAAGCCATGCTGGAAGGCTTAGAACCAGGGTAATTCTCTCAGAAGAAACTCGTAAGTCTATATCTATCACTTCAGTAAGTAAATGTTTTGGTCTTCCAACAAACAGATATCCTGGCGGTCCTTTTCTGAATCCTCTCGGCCTGGCTAAAGATATCCAAAACGCCCGTGACTGGAAACTGAAAGAGATTAAGAATGGTTTGATTTCCTCCTCTGCTCTCATATATCTTCTTTTTTGTTTTCCATTACAATCACCTTCTTTTTCATTTATTGCAGGACGACTGGCAATGGTAGCCATGCTTGGCTTCTTTGTGCAAGCGTATGTGACACATGCAGGACCGATTGAGAACCTTGTGGAGCACCTCTCAAATCCATGGCACAAAACCATTGTTCAAACCCTTGCTAACTCTGGCTCCTAAGCACCTATCATGTCCATTTTATCATACAACGTCAAATTTTTGCATGCGTCTTCCTGAAAATGTAGGTTTCTTTCTTTCTTTCTTGAAAGTCATTCTTGCAGCTTTATTCCAAATCAGTGCTTCAAATGAGCATTTTGCACCAAACCCTAAGGTTTTCCAGTGATTCAATCGATTTCTTTCTCTTCTTGTTCTTGCTCAGGAACCAAAAAGAAACACAGCGCTCCACATGTTCCAGTCACGTCTTTTTCAATTCACACTATATATTTCACTGAACTTAGAAAAGTACTTTTTTTTTTTCTCTACAGAAAGACTTTACCGACAAGAGCAGCTCGAATCTGTTCTCGTATATTTTTACAAGATTGATGTTCAACATTGCAAGCCAATATAATACAATACCTATCTTATTATGTTTTTCCCCGACCAAGCACCAACAAAAATCTTATTACCACCACCACACCGACCACCCATACAATCCTTTTGGCGAACAAGTATATTAATCCAACCTTCTAATTTACTTATCATACAAAAATCAATCACCAACATGTACATTCTTTATCTTTTTTCCTGATGGGCTCAAACATCTGCACTCGATTTACTGTGAAAAAACCTACCGGACGGAAAGAGGCAAGCTGAAAGAGCAAAAAGTTACATACTAGTCTCAGGACGAGTTAATTGACTTGGTTGTATGTGACCTTCTTCTGGCCAAAAACATAAGAACCCGCGGAAATAATGCTCTCTTCTTTTTCTTTCCAACCCTCCCTTCCGTCGACAAGTCCCTGTCAGGGCCAAGCCCGTACAGACTTAACTGTGGGCTTGACACATGAGGAGCAGGAACTGTGGCATCGGGTGCCCAGTTTTTTAATTCTTTAGTTCCCTCAAAACTTGTCCTCGGGCTTTTAATAGGATTTGCTACTCGAGCAGATTCGGCAGCCTTCCGTCGCTGTTCATGTTCGGCCCTCCATTTTCTCAACTCCTGTTCCACACCTAACTTCCCTTCCTTGGCTCTCTCCGCCTTTTCCATTGCCAACCTCAGTGCTTCCTTTCTAGTAGCCATCTCTTTATTCACTTCTTCCAACTTTTCCAAGCTCCTTGACTCGGACTCCTTAGCGACCTCAATTTGGGCATTCGCAGCTGCCACCCTCATGTTGGCCTGCTCCTCTGCCTCATGAGCACATTTACTAAGTTCGTAGTACTCCTCGAGAGAAACCGTAACATTGGTAGGTGAATCCACGTCGCTGGTGCTTCTAGCTGATTCGCTCTCTTGCAAAGCTTTTATTGCCGCAATTGCCAACTTCTCTGAAGCCCTGGCGGCCTCTATCTCTTTTTGAGCTGCAAGTAATCTACTCTCCACAGTGCTTGCTCCAGCCTTGGCTTGCTCTGCTTCTTCCTTTGCCTTTCGCAGTTCTTCATGAGCTGCTTGAGCAAGTGACTTGGCATCTTCAGCCTCTAGTGATGCTTGCTGCAATTGTTTGGGCAGCTCCACCATCTTTTCTCTTGCTTCTTTCTCCTTCAGTTGAATTAGAGCTATTTCTGATCTCATCTTGTCTAAATCTGCATCAAGAGATGCCACTGTTACTGATGCCATTCCTTCCCTTTGCTTGATGGTGGCAAGAGCTGATTTCTCCGTTTCAAGCTCTGACTTTAATGATGTCGCAGCCACCTTCAAGTAATTTACTTCAGCAGTTGCTTTCTCTATGTTGAGCTTCACTTCTTCGAGTTCTTTCTTTGCAGAAGCAACAGCTGCTTGTATATCACTATGAGTTTTATTTCCTGGTTCCTCTAGCTCACCATTCGAGTGCCCTTCTTCAGTTTCCTCCTTTAATTTTGATTCCATATAAGCTGCTAATTCAGTTTTCAGATCAAGTAGCAAGGCAGAGGCAGTGTCAAGTTTAGACTTGAGATCCTTTGCTGATAGAATTTGCTGGTTAAGTCTCTGAAGATCCTCTTCTGCCTGCTTCAATTCCTTCTCCCATTGGAGCGAATCTTGCTCTCGGGCCATGGCTGCTCCGATTCTTTGTTCCTCTGCTTCCAAATGAGCAGCATGTGCAGATTCTAGTGACTCCTTTGTGGCGATTAGTTCAATAGTCAGTTCTTCCACTGTCTTCTCAACTTCCTTGGAAGCAGCAACAGCCTCTTCAGCTTTCTTCACAGCTATATCTTTTTCCGTCACCAAAGAAGCATATTCCTTATGTAGGGTTTCTAAATCCTCCTTAACAGATTTGAGCTGCGAAACTGCAGCTATATACCTGGCTTTAGCCACCTCAAGTTGTGCCTTGGCTGCAACGCTAGCTTCATCAGCAATTCCTTGCTCAATCTCTTCCACCCTGAGCTTGGCAAGTTCTGAGTCTTGTTTTGCCTGATGCTCCTCTGTCTGTGCCCTCTCAAGGTTGAGCTTTAGTTCTTCTACGAGTCTCTTAGTGCTGTCCAGCTCCTTTAGCACTTGCGTTTTCACCTCTTCAGCTATCTCTGACAACCTCTTATACTCAGGAATCTCCTCCATTACTTTCTCAAGTTCTTGCTCGACAAGCTTTTGCCTCTGCAAGCCGAGGGGAGATCTAATGGTTATTTTCAGTGGGACATTGCGAGCTCCAATTTTGAGGTACATTGCAAAATTTGATAAAATGCTCAGAACCAACCCAGGGAAAGATTTTGATTACCACATTATGCATTTTAGAACAGAATTTTATGACCAAAGAAAGCAAAAGTTAACAGAAAGAAATATTTAGAAACAGGAACCTTTACGGGTTCCAGCTAGTTATTCCTAATTAAATAATAAATGTGAGATACAGAGTAAATTAAACATGCAAATTATCATCAGTAAAGCTTAAAAAAACACATGCAATCAGGTTAAAATAAATTTCAGTGCAGAAATTTTTTCATATGAATGCACTACGTTTGTCATAACAAGCACTACCACTCTTGACTATTTATTCCTTCTCACAGTCCATCTGCAAAACAATCACAATTGCTCCTGCCGTGACTCTAGTCATCACCACACAGCACTAAACACCAGAGCCAGATATACCACCCAAGTATAGTACAAAATGACGATAAAATCCTAGAACAATTGTGCATCCTTTTTGTCTCCTTTTTTTGGAAGAAGAAAAGAAAAGAAAATCTTCATTGCGGTAATAAAAGTAAGATGATATGCTCTCTCACAGAAACCCTGGTGAAGAGATTGATTCAGGAACAACCTTCATTACAAGCACAATGCACCTAAGAAATCACTAAATTGAAGGCACTGGGCTAGCAACTAGTCATGATCCCAGAAAACTGAAGTTTGATCTTTCTTTGGTTTGAGCTACCTTACCTGCCCTTTTGACGGGCTAAACATCATATCCACCTAGCAAGATCACCAATTACAGAAGGTATTCGGAATTCTTTTACACTGATATTTGTCAATGGGCTAGAGGAAGTATTTGAAACATACAAGGCAGAAAAAAGACAGAGAGAGGGAGATATTCTACTCAGAAAGTTTTCAACTGGTTTGCTCCAGCGAGATTGATGTGCATCTCCTCCACCATAATCACTATCCCTCAAACTACAGCAAGGGCACCAGCAGTATACCACAACCACCTTCCTTTTGCTATTATCATCCCTCTATCCATGCCACTGCGGTACCTTTGTGGCTGCTATTACCATTTGCACAACTATCCAAGTTGAACCAATAAGATCACATATTTTCTTGGATGTCAAAACATCCACTACGCAGCATGGTAATCTTGCAGAGACAGTATTAAAAATAAAATGGCAGAAGATATATACCTCTACTTTCTGGATTCTATGGGCTTTCCAGTCAACAATCCCTCCAAACTTGGAAACAGCTTCTTTGACAGATTCAAAAGGTGCTGTGGTATCGATGTACCCTCTGTTTGCATCAACCTGCTTAACATTATTAGAAGCATCAATAGTTGCTGGTTTCTCAATGGATGTCTTGGTATCCTTTGCATGAGGCAGACGAAGCTCGTCACATGGCACCCCATGACCTATATTTTCGGTAGAGGAATGATCACTGGATGGCACTACATCGTCCATCTTTTTGGATTCTTTTACCTCAGGAGAGGAAGCAGGAGGCTTAATCATGTTATCCACACAAACATGAGCATTGCTAATAGAAGAACCATCTTGAGCTTGCTGTTCACCAGAAGAATCAACTACCCCGCCAGTTGTAGAATTTGCTAACACTGTATCTTGTTGGTTTGTATCTGTTTCATGAACTTTATCTGCTGAGTTTGAAGCTGAAGTGTCTGCTGGAAGATGCTGATCTTGCACCAGAGTTGGACCATCAGATGCATCTTCTACAGTTTCTGACGACTGAGCATTGGGTTCCACTTTCCCAATAGTAACCGGGGTTATTATACCTTCAATATGAGACTTACAATCATCCTGGGCAGGTAAGGAGGGTTCTGGAGAAGGACTCTCTAGGGCAATTTTCAGATCCTGAGGAGGCTTTGCTTCTGCAATTCCTGTATCCTCCATACCGAGACCGTTGTAAGGAGTGCCTCAAGTGTATCTGAAATCCAAGCAAACAGAAATTAAATTAGCAATAAAGAAGCGGGAAAAAGAAAAGACAAGAAATTCTTTGCCTCTATCATGCAATCCTCGACAATATAGGTAGTCCAAAAGTAATGACTGTAGCTTGACTTGAAGTTAAAGCTTAAACACTTCAGTAACTAGGATTATTAGAGTTCAGAACTGCTTAAGTAGCAGGTTGATGAATAAAAATTTAAGATATACGGCCTGCTGCCAACTGATATGCCATTACATTTATTTTTCCAACTAATTAACTGTTAGGCTGGTCAAGTAGGAAACTGCAAATGATTTCAAGATCCATGATTGCCATTCTACCTCACAAATACTGAATATGACTTGCAAAGCTGAATAAAAAATGGGATGGATGCGATCTTCAGTCCCGCAAATATATAAAGGCTAAGAAAAGAAATTCATAGGAATTTGGCACGCAACTGAGCAACTAAAGCAAAGAATCTTTACTACGTTAAGCAACAACCTTATATTGTCACTAGACAATAGTCCTCAGAACGTATAACCCCTAAATTAATATTACCGATAAACATGAAAAAGGAAAAAGTTAAAAGTTAAAAATCTAAAAATTACATACAACTTAGTAAAGGAATTGTTTCAACTCCACAGAACTGTTTCAACTTCAAGTTTCCTCAATAAAATTCCTAGTTAAAAAATAAATAAAAAAATGATGAAATCTAAAAGCAGCTACTTCAGCCTCAATTTTTCACTAAGCTTCCAAGCTTTGCGAACTCTAGCAATTATTGAAAGCAAACAATTTTCTCAAAAGTAAGCTTCGTACACGATTTACGGATGCGAGCTTCACAAACCAGAAACCAAATAACCTCCAAGAAAAACACAAACACACCGCAAACAAAGCGAAAAACTAATCGGAGACGGAAATTACAAACTCCGATAAAACTTCAGCACGAAATGCTAAACACAATTCAGAAAGAAGGTGATTGCAGAGTTTCTATGCTCAATTGGAAGCCAACGAAGACGAACGAGGAACGAACCTTGATAGACCAAAAACGACGCCGAGAAGTCAACCGGAGCTGATGATCAACGATTACTGGAATTCACGGAAAACAGAAAATATAAACACGGACTAAAATTAGCATGTGCAGTAAAAATTAGGGAGGAGAACTTTGGAGCTAAAAATAGTCGGAGCAAATCGCGGGGAGCGTTCGAGTACATGGAGCCTACCTCTTCGCACGGGTTAGATCCATCTTTACGCTTTTGACTCTCTTTCTCTCCCTTCGAAATAAGTTCTACTTCTTTCTCCCTTCGTTTTCTATTTTCTGTTTTTCCGGTTTCTTCTTATTCACTGCATCTAACCGGTCTTCCAACGGGGGAAGGGAAATTAAAAAGGCTTCTGGTTTTATTAATTTTCGAACTGCGAATCTATGGAAATAAAAAGTCGTTTTGGCCTCTCCCTCTCTCGCCAGGCTGTCACGGGATTAATATACTTGGTCTGGTCCTTTAATCTGGCCAATATAATCTAGTCAGATCTAATTTCATTAACAACCTTCAGATTAAACTTAAATTATCTCAAATGGGAAATAAGATAACTATCTTCTTCAAGCTGTCAACTTCACTTCCCGACCGACAAAAAAATGCCTCGTCTTTGTAAATCGAATATTTATGACTTTAAACACGACTAAAGCCACCGCCCACAGTGAATGACGCTGCTGGATGACTTAAAAGGACTATTGTACCCATGTTGTTAAGGTTCAATTACGCAACAATTTTATGTACAGTGCCCAATTTTGTCAAAAGGAAAAGCATTCTGGCACGCAAAGTATAGCCACGTGGACGTGTTAGAGCTAACAGTCAAAAAAGATGAAGGAGAAACGAGCATCGAATGCCTAAAGTACCCCTTCATTCACTTGCCCGATGGGCTGTGAGGACGAGACGTTAGGAGATTGCAGCCGTTGGATCGCCCGTTCATAATCAAAGAGATTTGGGATCCCAAGGGCCTTGAAAACTCAACCATAAGCTTTCGAAATAGAAGAATCTAAATTGTCAAAAGTAGACTTGGGATTTGTGGAGGGGAACCCCTGAGCTAACCTGCGCTTCGGATAACTTTGGCTCTTTGTAGTCATATATTAATTGTCGGTTTTTGTGGTACGGCTTCTCTTGTTTGTTTGTCAAATTTTGGCAGGATTATAAAAGCACCAAGAATCAAGTATATATATGTTATCCGAAACAAAAAAAGAAATGAAGAATACCACGAGTGATAATGATGGTAATTGGTTAATGCTCAAATTGAATAAAAAGTAGTCAAGAATGAAAATGACAGTCACATTACTGTTAATGGGGGTGGTGGCATGATATTAATGGCGATTATGAGATTTTTGATGAAAAAAAAAAGGGTTACTCATTCTCTAAGGAATGGCTAATAATTGCTTGATACATTTCATATCGTTAATAAAATAATTCATAACATGTCATTTGACTTAAGTCTTTTTATCGAAGTAACTATAGATTGTGTTAAATGATATTGAAGTACGCACCATCTCTCGAGTTCAAATCTAGACGGATGCCAACTTATAGTGTGGAGCTTTATTCATTGAGAGCAAGTCTATAGGACCCCGGAAGTAATTTTTTTTAAAAAAAAAAAAGCAAGTGAGGCAAGGGACTAAAGGCAGTGTGGGCAATTTGGAATGTAAGCTGCGATGGATTGGCCGTTGAGATGTCGGCTAAAGTATGGTAAAATAAGCAATGTGGGCAACTTGGAATGTAGGCTGTTGTGGATTGGCTATTGAAACATTAGCTCGAAAGTATAGTAATATATAATGATCTGAAATAAAGTAACCTATAATCTATCACTAGGCTTAGTTCTTTTGACAAAGTAATTACAGATTGTATCACATTATCATTACATATCATAAGGTGAAACAAGGCTTGTCGGCTAGTTCCTAAGCTTTTGATCTTCGTGATATCACTTTTTTTTTTTTTTCAATTGGTGGAAGGAAGCCCAACAGTGTTGAAGTCCAGATGCAATGTTCAGAGTCCATGACAATCAGCCCAAAAAGATGATGAGCAACTCATCCCAAAAGTAGATCGACAAGAGATCCATTTTCCCTTAATATTTTTATCATGAACTCAAGTGGACTGGATCTCCGACGTAGTCAGCTTTCTTCTGTCTCATTGAATGTCCAGGCCAATGGTTGGCTACCTAGCGTTGAATTGGGCAAGAGATATCTTGGTAAAAGGACACATTCGAAAGGTCAGAAAGGATCAAAGCATCAACATCTTTTAAGGAGAAAAGTAGAGCGTTATAAGCTAGTAGTGGATAAGACCGTTTGCTTGGCACTATTTCACATCGCAGAGATCAGGACTAGAACACTCAGTTCAACGTGATCAATCAGGGGGTCCAGATTTCTGTTGAAGCAGAAATCTAGTCGATATGTCAAAGCTTTTGTGTGTATTTTGTTATCCTCCTCAACTACAATATCATTGCCTCATGCCTAACCCCTTCTTCTTCCATTTGCTACACGAAATGTGGTTTCCCTGTCTTTGTCAATGCCTCTATTTAATCGCGGGGTCACTAATACTTTAAAGCAATTTTGTCCTCGACAACCTTCTACCGGATCCCGGAAGACAATTTTTTCTTGGGATAATCATTTGAATATTGTACAACTAATGGTGGTTGAATTGTTAATCTTCCACGGGTTTTGTATAAGTGTTTCTAGTAGGTGTACCTAAGTAGGGTTGCTCAACCAAACCTTTCATAGTCACCACCACCCTAATCCTTTCTTTCGAACAATTATTTTTTTTTGGTTATATTGCATAGAGATGACTAATCAGATGACAAACTAGTTAACTAGGCCAAATTTGTTAAAGAAAGAGACAACTTCGTCATTTTTTTTTTCTTTCTTGACCGAATCATTCACTTCTTGTGCATCTCATGTTATGATAAGAGTTTCTGGATAGCTTATTAATTTATATGAATAATCCACGAGTTAGGTTAGCGTGATGTACTCTATGAAATTGAGGGCCAGATTCGGAGATGTTTTCTTTCTATCATAATGGTAGAGAGGTCTTCGATGGAGTCATGCTTGAGAATCGACTGCCCTCTCCAATTGAGGGCTAATATCTTATCAATTTCTGACGTCGAGATTTAAATAAGCATGGATTTCCTTGACTTCTTCTTTCTGGATCAATTCAATTCAATGATTCTTGGTTTTTTTTTTTTTTTTGGGTAGACACATAGCTACTTCTTTTGAACTACAAAATTGCACTAGTAGGTTTGGAGAAACAATATTGTCCTAGGAAGCTTGTCTATGAAGTTACAACAATTTTTTTGGGATGCTTCCAATCGGATAAAAAACCCACAAATTGTGAACTTACAAATGCGGGTTCTTACTTTTTTTAATTAAACTGGTTTTTTAAGAAATTGTCGGGCGTTATAATAAAATCAACAGTAGTTTCAAAACCAGTGAGATTCGGTCAGAAAAGTAATGGGTTAAGACTAATAAACTATCTTGACTCAAGACTGATGTATGACAAAAAGTAAATTATGAGCTTTTTTAAGGAATTGTGGGGCCTAATAATAAAATCAGCGTTATGTCATGTATTTCTTTCTTAGATATACCAGGTTTTGAATATCAAACTTGCATATTTATGACCGCAAACTCCAATCTTATGACGTGTTTTGACTTCTACTACATCTTGCTTAGGAGATGAGGTTTAGTGCCTGGATATGGATAAGTCTCCAAAATATTTCATGGCAGAGAAACAAGAACAGAAGAGAACAGAATAATCTGCCATATAGCTGTGCAAAAATAATGAAACCGGTGCAACTCAAAACATCTTATGCAATGCCTTATTTCTACCTATTCACACATAAGTTATGTGGAATTACAGGAGAAAAAGAACCCCATATAGCCTTCTATAGAAGAAAAGAAGCTACAGGTGTTACAAACTCTATCCAATCAAATGATTCCGCCGAGGGTCTGTAATATTAATCTTCCAATGCTCATCGGGAAACCCCTGCTTCATAGCTTTCCTTTTCTCCCAATTTAACTCGGTCCTCCTCCGCTTTGTTAACCCACACAAACGTTGCAACTTTTCATCCATGGCGTCGTGAACCTTCCACCACCTCCGGTGGGCCACATCGCTGGCATAAACGCGCTGGTCCGATATGTCCCAGTTACAATCATAATCCCTGTAACACATCCAGGGCTTCAAACCTAAGTAGTGTATAGCGTAAACTTTGGGGGGATCAGCGCCAAAAAGTTCGTTTTTTACGCTGATTTCCAACGTGGTGTTTGCCCAAAAGTTTTTCAGGAAGTTCACTCTCCTGGGCAGCCTGTGCCACCACACGAAGATCTCGTTGAGAAAACCCTGGTCACCACCGTTGTACGAGATTATATCTTTTCTGTTCTTCATCAGTACTCGGAACGTGCACTTGGAGGGCTCGATGACCATGATGCCAGAATTGAAGATGGACACATCGTTGCCGGTAGCTGTCATCTGAGGAAAGTGAAAGAGGAGGTCGAGATTACGCAAAACGATGATGTCGGCATCGATGAATATGACCTTGTCGTACTCAGTGAGCTGCCAAAGTCGGAACTTGCTGTAGTTGTACTCGTTGTACGTGGCCTTCTGGGCTCTGGGGTTCCGGATACGCTTGATGAGCCGGATGGTCCAGCCGGCGGCGGCAAGGGAGTCACGTTTGTCGGGGGAAATGGAGTCGTCTATGAGCAGAATTAAGTCACGCTTGGTACCGGTTTGGCGGAGGCTCTGGGCGAGGGTTATGGCACCGCAGACGTAGCTTTCGGAGGAGTGAAGAACTGTGGCATAGGCTTCTCGTTTCGTTTTCCTCGTGGAGCTTGTGATCTTGGAGAGATCGTAGACTTCGTCGATACCTGCCAACAAGTTTTGTCTCAAAATGTGTGATTTTGGAACATAAACATCCACGAAATTCAGTAAATGTCGTGTTATAAATCTATCACGAAGCAACAAACTTTTGTCTCACTTTCTAATCACCAACTTCAACACTAGAATTCTACACAAAAGCGTGCAAGAACCCACCTCCAAATTCAATGATGATTTTTAAAAATTGTACAATGATTCGGGTCCCTACTATTCGTCTTGGGGGAATCTTATATGACTTGCACTGTAATTGTATTAAAGATTCATAGACAAGAATTATGGTTAATTTTCAGCATATAGAAAAATTTCCCTGGAAAATTGTGAGAGAAAATGTGCATGACGTGTAGTCATGTAGTTAAATATTCATGAATTAAGTAATCATAAGCAGTGCGAAATACATGTAGATAAGTAATCATGAGCAGCGCGAAATGACTGAAATCGAGGTCTGTTCTTCAAAAAAGTGAGGATGGTGACTCTTGAGTGTACAGAATTTCTTAAAATCAGCCTCAAGGCAATGGTGAGATGTATAGAAGTCTCTGGATTCTGAAAGGGAAGCATGCGCATGAAAGCAACTGATTGGCGCCTGGGAAGGTTTCTTAGAAATGCAGCTAAAGGACACCCCACCTGCCGAAAGGCGTCACTTAAAGCAAGCAAATTCGTCTGTCCTCTGACCCTTTCTGATTCATATTAATAATGCAGTCAACCGAATAATGCTACCGTGCTATGCATCAGCAACAGATGGCCAAAATAACGATAAATTCAAAGGTGCTTTTGTCTTCGTTTTAGTTAACGAACACTGAATTATTTTTTCTTTTGTTTGTTATAAGTTTTTTATGCCCACTGGGGACAAAAGCCCCTGTGGCTCAGTAGGTAGAACGTCTGTTCCTAAGCAGAAGCTCATTGGTTGGGCCTCGTTGTCCGCGTTTTCAAAAAATGCTTTTTAATTTTTGGTATATGCTGTGTAATTTCATGCACAGGACATGCAAGCATACCTTGTCCCCAAAGGGGTAGAGTCAACTTGCAAGATCCAATCGGCAGCGCGACCTTCTGCTCCAACTTCCCCATCTCCGGCTCGAAAAACCACCAGTTACCTTCATGTCTTACCAAATCGTTGCATCTAAACAGCTCTATCATTGGCCTGCACTGGCTGAAAAGCGCAACCTTTGTCCTGCCATGCCTGTCCCTCTTCCCCTTCTTTACAGCCAAATTTGCTACTATGAGGTGAACTTGGAGCCGGAACACGTCTCTCCCCCAACCCTCTTCCGGGAACCTGCATGGCAGTTTAGCCACTATCACGTCCATAGCGCCATAACTTTTGAAGTCTGGCATTGGAAGATCAGGGCACGTTGGGACATCAGTCTCTTCCTCTTCATCTATCCATTCAGGAAATAAGTCTTTCCATTCAAACAACTCTGAGGCCTGTTCAAATTTGACCTGTTCAGTTTGGCCTTCCCAGTCGGTGACATCCAGGTCATCCATATTCACCATCCCAATCTTTTTTCCACTCTCCATTTCCTTCACGAAGGTCGGCGTTTCCATCTTACTCAAGTTTCCCTTAGGCTTCGGTAAATAGGCTCCGGTCTCCTCCAAGACCAACTTCATCTTAAGACCTGTATCCTCCTACAAAAATAAGGTTCAGCCAAACGGGTCATCCAAAGACGCTAAAAGTTTTGAATATAGAAAAGAAAAATCGGCTCACCTTACCTTGTGATGGCACTCACGCAATGAACACCGGACAATGGACGCTGCATTCTCAAAATACAGAGAAGAAGATGGCCTGAGAAGAAGAGCTGCATAAACAAGCAAAAAGAAAGCAAGAAAGACCAGATTGATTCTAATAATCAAAGCCTTTGAAGGAATGGCCTTCATCAGCTTCTGAAGACCATGTCCTTCCATCTCATAAAGCAAAATCTGCACTGCTTCAAAAGGGGGGACCTGTATATATACATAGAGATGAAATAACCCCACCCTCCACATATGAAACTGTGTAGTTAGTAACTATGATTTTGATATTAAATGAAGATGTGGACACAGTGGTTAGAGAGCTCCGACAGTGATATTAGAGAAAAGTTGAAGTTACGAAAGTCAGACCACTTAGGGAGCTCCATCTGTCATTTCCCAGTGACTCTTTCCTTTACCTGGGGACTTTGTCCAAGGAAGCTTCACTTGTTTCTATGCTATTAGGTGATGGCACTCCAACACAATTTTTAGGGTTCCAATTGTAGCCTTCTAGGTTGGCCTTTACCTCCCACCCCACCAACTAGCTAGATCATCTGCTTATGACTCATTAAAGGGTGTTTATTAAAAAAAAAAAAGGAATAAATTTGAGGTGAGATAAAATAGTCGATCGAAAAAATGTGGAGGAGCTTAGGTATGAAAGAGAGGAATATCGAAGGAGGCAAACGCGACATGCTCGCCATCAACTCTGTGGTTGGCCGGTCAATGTCGCTTTTATTCGTTAGGGAATTGCGAGTCACCACCAATTTCCTTTCTATAATCATTTCCTCCTTTTGCCGTTCTGATTTATTGGGGAAATACATGGGTTTTAGGTTAGACATCGGTACCTCAGGCAGCCACCAAACGCGAAGACTCCCAGCCACCCTTTACACGGAGTCGGCCATGTTATCTGGTGAACCATCACCATCTTCTTCTGTTTCACCCCCGTTGATAGAAACGAACTCAGTTGAGTGGGGACTCCCCTGTACTCGATCCCAAGGCTTACCTTAGTTCACAATGCGTACGCATGCAAATCATGTGACTGTCGGCTCCTTTCTGGTGCCAAAAAAAAAAAAATTATTTCCTTTGAATCTCGTGTGAACTGCTTAGGATCAAATTAGTGACAAGGGCAAACCGGTCATTTTCTGCCAATAAAGACGTACTACTTTTTTCGACATTAGATTATCGTGGGAATTTACAAAGAAGAACTGTGAATTCGAGAAAATTACTGTTTCTGGATTATTCTTTGTGATTGATTGTGTGCACGTGTTATTTTCCCATGACTAGGCTAGGCCCCTGACAAGCAGCTAACACACTTAAAGTTTGGGTTTGAAATATTTACTGCATTCGATGGATGGTGGCCGGTCAGATGCCCTCTTACTTTCTGCAACTGCAAAACCTTGTGGGCCCGGTTATTACCTAAGCCTAATCACTCAAGATCTCGAATCATAAATAAAGTCACCAACAACACAGTAGTTACAAATTCAACAGCCATCTATTGCTCCAAAAACATTTTGGGATCAGGGTAGAGAGAACTGTACATTCAGGTACAAGCAGTTCCTTAATTTAAGTATCAAGAATGAGATTTCCCTGACCTCCTTCACTGGATCTCATGCTGGCTGCTCCACTTCCTTATGTTTTTTCAAATGAATATCCACCCATTCCGAAGGTTTGGCTTTCCTAGACACCATTATCAGCATGTCAAAGAATTATGTCTCGTTAACATGCCATACATATGCATTGACACTGAGGTTACTAATAGGCCTGATGGCTGACCTGCTTTATTACGGACCTGAAAACATGCAATTTGCACACGGCTTCCAGATCCATTCAAATGGTCAGTTGAAGTAACAAATCACAAGCATCATGCTTTAAGAACTTCTTGAATGTGTTGAGAGTGGCTTTTGCCAGGAGGAATAAAAATCAGATCTTCCCAACCTGAGTTTTTCTCACTCATCTGCATCAGTTAAGTGGAACCAATTCAGTACAAATTATTTTTTTTCCTCAAAGAATTCAAGGTACAGTGTGTATTGGCAATGTCTAGTTACCTCCATTTTTCTCAGAACAGACTCCAAGCTACCAACCTGCGGACATAATTATGATCAACCAATGAGAATCTGATAAAAGGAGCGGGATTACTGGTCAAAACCTTCCTGTTTAAGAATATGTCTAACAAATCATGAAATACAACTTCTACCCCGTCCTGAAATCTTGGCAGGTGGCCCCTTCCTAATCAAGATGGATCCTTCAGAACCCTTATTGGCTAATTCCCAAAGAAGTCTCGCTTTGATTTTTCATCTGTACAAATTTCTGATCATCCTTCCGGGGAAACAGAGGGAAGGAGTTGATGTCAGGAAAAGACGGAGAAAGGGGGGTGTTTGTGTTTGATCAAATTGCAATTGCAACAACCAAATTAGCTTTACAGGAGGTCAAGGCATGTTATGGCTTTGAGGCAGTGTTGAGTTTGCTGATGGAAAAGAAGTTTTCAATGCCATAAGGGGACCAACTTGTGCAGAAAGGAATGGTATTATCCATGGAGAAAACTAGTTTAAATGTAAGTCTTGTGCCAGCAAACAAAAATGTATTATCTAATGAGGATTGATGCTGTGAAATCTAAGCCATATATTATCAGATAAGTGGTGGAAGTGTTGACACAAACTTTGCCCGTATCATTAAATTGAACAAGATCAAATTCAACCCAACAATTTTTCTCTGACTAAATCAATTTTGAAGAGTGAAACTCTAAGATGGATTCTAGCACATTCCAATCGGCAACAAAAATCATTCCAATCGGCAGAATATTTTTGCATTATAGAACTACTAAAACAAAACAAATTCAAGACACTGAAATTAGACATGACTCTTAATTACCAAAAAACAAAAAAAAAAAAAAAGACTTCGAAAAGAACGTGTCACAGTTTCTGACAATAGACGAAAGATACTGAAATTGAAGCATCTTACAAAGAACTTACAAGGTGAGCTATAACACAGAATTCCTCAATAAAGTTGTGACACTTATTATCACTAGATAAAATTTCAGTGCAATAATTTCATCATTAATGCTATAAACACTTAGAAGAGAAGAATGCTAAAAGGACAGATGCTTGTCATACCATAATATGTTGAGAGAACACCGGTCCTCTTGATGCTCTAGAGACCTTTGACAGTTCTTTTTCTAGATCCTCCTATATAAGAACAAGCAAAGAACAGCTATTAGTTAATCGTATGTCTCTATTTGCATCTCAAATACATCTCAACACTTGCAAAGAACTAGTCCAAACCAACCTTTGTAAAAAATACTGGGCAGTAACGCTTGTTTTTCTTCTTCACAACCAGAAGGTCTGACTGTAGATATGGACAACTCATTAGACAAAAGAGGAAGGATGATTAACTGAGGAAAACTAAAAGCCCATATTTCTCCCCATTAAAACATACACAAGCAGCTTCGGTGGTCTCTAAAGTATAGAAATTCAATGTACAATACATGCATAAGCTACACCATCAATGTGACGGCCACATCAGGTACTGTTCTCCTCCCTCCTCCTTTCTCTCTGAAATGTCTCATATGTGTTATGGACACACATATCTCTCTCTAAAATATCTCCACTTGCAGTGGACAGACACATTTTCTCTCTCCACCCTTCCCTTCTTCCACAGTATTTAATGATCATGGACAAAAATATGTAATGGAATGTCAACAAACACATGTATGTTACCCATTGATATGCTACATTAGAGAGTCAAACTACATGTATTTACCCATTCATATGCTGCATTAGAGAATCAATCTTTAATCCAAGTATTATCTAACCTAAGAGCCCATGCTAACGCACTCAAGTTTTCGGGGATAGAAATAAGAGTCCAAAGTTAATTAACAAACCTGAAAAACAGGAACTCCATCAAAACCATTCCGGGAATCAGCAGCTTTGAGCTGATATGCATGAAAGATAATTGTGAGCTACTCCTAAAGGTGGGAAAATAAAATCACATAATAATAGATATAACTATAAAACATGATCATTAGCAAGAATGGACAAATTCTTCCAAAACTTTTTTACATGTTGCAGCAGACTGTCTAGACTACTATAGTTCCTATCCCGTGCAGTCCACACAAGAAGTCAAAACCCAATGACGCTTGCATTCTGTATGGCACCTCCCCTTAATAAATTAGAAGCTGAGAGTCAAAAGTGAAGCGCAATGTCATGTGGCCCTAATTGAGAGAAGGAAAACAGTAAAATTAACTTAAGCGAGTACAAAGTGATTAGACATTTGAGTGATCACAAATTTCACCACCTAATTAACATGTTACTCTCCATTATAAAATATTTAGCACGGAACTGTGCTCAGAACACTCCAGATAAGGGGGAAAAAGTAGACAGTCCCACTAATCAAGAGAAAGATTTAACCCAAAAAGGGGTTTAAAGGGCATTAAGAATAAAAGGGCACATTATGTAACTCCACTTTTTACAGATATTAATGAACATTTGACATGTAAATGGCATACTGCACATCAAAAGTTCTTGTCATCGCTCTCTAAACATAGTGATTACTTTCAAACTAAAAGAAGGGGCAGGAAAGTGGTTTTGACGTGCAGTGAGAAAAACTAACCTCTAATGCGTTCCTTATTTGAACCGGATCCGGTAAAAACCGGAATGCAATTCCTTCAACCTTCAACATATATACCTAGTAGTTTGTAGAAAGTAGAAAAATGAAGAGCATAAGTTATGAGGAATGCGTTAAAAACTATCAACAAAATCACCATTAACTCCTTAAACCTACAACGATTACGAGTTAAAGATGAATTAAACTATAAATAAATACCTGGTCAAGAGTGATGGGTACAATCTTCGCGTCACTTCGCAGCTCTCTTCTTCGCGATCTAACCTGAAAACTCCACAAGCAGAACCGCCAATGCATCAAAAGAAAATGTCGAACTACAGGAAGAACTAAGGCTTACAATAGTAGATTCTTGACAAGTCAAATTGACTACAAACAAAGCTGATTGAAGAAAGGAAGAAGTAATCTCTCCATCCTAATGCTTTTTACTAAGTGAACCAAACATAAGGATGAAAATGACTGACCTGAGCAAGGAAGGCCTCGGCGTCCTCCTGGCGAAAGCAAAGCAAGCCGATCGACTTGACTCCGTTGGGTTCGGAGATGAGCACAAACTCATTGTTTGAGTTGCTGACTGCGTACACCGCCGTGCCGACCAGGGTTTTAGCCACATGGTCGGTGCTCAAGCCAGCAGCCAGGGCCTGCTTCGGCTGGAAAACTGACGCGAAGGGCGGGAGATGACGCCGGTTTGGCGCGGCCGCCAAGTTTCCAGCTAGCGTTCTGGCAAGCCTCCTCGTGTCCTCGAGCCGGCTCGCGAGCTCAGTACCAAGCCGAAGGCAGTGCTGATGGATGAAGGTGGGGAACGAGAGAAGGGGGTTTGTGGGCCCATAGGGTTTCGGGGACTCCATGGCTGAGAGGTAGAGTCGGAGACACAGAGAGGACGGTAGAGCTGGAGAGCATAGCTGTTTTCCTTGCGTTTCAATTGGGCCCTAGTTAGGCCCAACTTCAAAACCAATCCAAAAGGCCTCCTTCTCTCTCTCTCTCCTTTTTTTTTTTTTTTTTTGTCTAAATAAACATACACTAGTGTATCATTTAATACCGAACTTAAGATTAAGGAGTTTTAAACCAAGTTTGCTAATGCTAGCAACAATCTTATATTATATAACTTTACTTACTATCGAATACAATGTACACGAATCTTTAAATAAAAACAAAACTTCAACATACTATCGAATACGATGTATACGAATCTTTAGCTTTCTATGAGTTTATCTTGCAGAGTTCTACAATGTCGTGCGGGTAATAAATGTCTAGAAGCTGCCAGGCTGCTAACACATCATTTGGAATATAAAAAAATGGTCCTATAGGCGGCCTGGAATTCAGTATAAAAGCAAGGAGAAATGGTCCTATAGACGGCAAAAGTTACAGCTGCCATTCACTTTTAGCACCAGATCAGAACTCAAATTCCTGCCCAAAAATGAGTTTGACAAGGTCTAAGAAAGCTCCTGTTAACTCCAGGAGAGAGAGCAAGCGTGCATCCGCCGTTTATACAGAAGAGCAGATGAAATTCATCTTTGGGCGTTGTGACATCGACAGAGATGGCTACCTCAGCAAAAAGGAGCTTAAAAAGGCTCTCAGCGATCTGGGAGTGGATTTTCCGAGCTTGAGAGCAGTTTCAGTGCTCTGGCATGCGGATGCCGATGAAGATGGATATATCAGCAAAAACGAGTTGGCTGAGCTTGTCAAATACACTTCAACTCTGAGCGCCGACGGATATTATTGATAGGCCCACCTTTTAAGCCTTTTGCGTGGATAATAAATGGGACAGTTCGTGTAACTCATCTTCTTGTTATTGTTGTTGTAAAACAAGCTATAAGTCTGTCGATCATGGAATTGTAAAACAAGCTTTTAGATAATGGTTCCTCTCTTCTCCGTGTGATCACCTTGAGTATTTTTCGGTTTCTCTTGAAGGATTGTAACTAGCTTACGCGCTGTGCTTTTAGTAAGCGGGAATCGTGAAGCATAACATAAAGATAAACGTTGTGCTTTTAGTAAGCGGGAATCGTGAAGCATGACATAAAGATAAACGTTGTTGTATGTTTCCAAGCACTGAATTTGGATATTCTTAAAAATTGAAGGATTCAATTAAAATACAGAACTGTAAAATAGTGGGTTGTCAATGAAGCTTATGAGACTAAACTCTTCTGTTGCCTTACTCAGTGTGAGACTGAATATTTTAACACTTCAACATATATGAAGTTTGATCTCCTGTAATCCACCTTTCTCTTTTCCTGTCCTAAGCAAGATAACACTTCCTTCCTTTTCCGAACAAACTGTTCATTTAGGCAAGAAAACGATGCATTCGCCCACGGATGAACGAAGAAGCACACAAGATTCGAAATGAAATATATATTTGAAGTAATCTATACTGATTACAAAGAGATTGAAATGAAAAGACTGACAAAACTTAAAACGTTAGTTCAAGTCAAACCCTACGCTATGTCCAGGATATATACAGTTTTTTTCTGCTTCTTCAGACGTCGATCACCACCTAGCACCGCCCAAAACATAGCTTTCCCCAGTTACCAACTCTCCAAATCGCACTGGCACAAGACTTAAGAAAATTCATTTGGTGTCTGCAGACGCCGGCGTTTTCTTCCGGCGCAGCTCGCACATCCTTGACTATGCATGCGATCCCCCAAACTGGATAGTTCATTGTACCGTGGTTATCCCACAAAAGAAAAAGTGTAATCAAATGCAAAACACATATCCACACGTTGAAGAAAAGAAAAGAAAGTGTGTCTTGGATTCTGGTCTCCACCAATCCACATTAATCCCCCGAAGCTAGAAGTTAGGCATCCGATAGCACTAGTTGTTTTGTGGAGGTGCAGCATTTGACGGTCCCCATGGTCTCTTGCGGTATAAATGTTCAATATTATATTGCTACGGTGTATAAGTACGTGTTTCATTGAATATGGTACTTTTTTTTTTTTTTTCACTTTATCAATTAGCTTTTGAGGGTCTTCTTAATACATAGTGCTTGAATGGATAAAACCTTGGGTCGTGTAATAGCTTGACAAAAGTCATCATACGGTGCTGTTTTTTGTGTAGACTTTGGACCTACTCATATCTATAACAGTGTTAAGTAAAAAATTTAAATTTCAATATCATATTATAAAGTCAATTTTCACATCAAAAAGTTAAAGCCAAACTTATAAAATAGAGGAACATACTTATATTTAACTAGATATATACACTCACACTTTAGCAATATGAGATCAACATCTATATCATAATTCCTTGGTCCAATTGTCTAGTTAATGGCAGAAATAATCAACAAATTCCCTTTCACCAAGGATTATCTAGGTAATTCTAGAAGCCGACTTTTTTGAACGAGATAAATAAGCATCAGATGCTATTAGGCACGATGCCATTTCTTGGCAGGGGCAGTTCTTACTCCTGCTAATGGTCTTGCATCGTCCAATATTATATCTTTCACGCGGTCGTAGTAAACAAAGTAAAGATTCTATTTGGAAAGGCTCCAACTTCTGCTAATAATGGTGAATAAGGTTGGTAAACAAGCTCTCTATATTATCACTACCGCTCTCTGACCTAATTGCAGCACAAGTGACTTCAGTTGTCCGAAAACCCAACGCAGTCAAGTCCCTGACAAAATGCGCAAGGAAGTGAAGGTGTTTAAGGTTGCTCATGTTCCCTTCACCGGAGAGCAGCTCATGAATATCTTCATGAGTCATGACTCGGATGGAGACGGAAAACTTTCACGGGACGAGCTGAAGACAGCATTCCAATTTCTTGGATCGCGTTGGCCTTCTTACCGAGCTGAGCAAGCTCTCCGCCATGCCGATTCAGACGACGATGGTTACGTTCAAAAGGAGGAGTTGGCGAAGCTAGCTGACTACGGCCTGAAGTGTGGGTACACTATTGGCTAATAATTATTCGTGTTATTGTCCATTTCTATCTTTTTTGAGAGCAGGTTGTGAAGCGAAACAAGAATTGACTTCGTAGGGCTTCGTATTGGAGCACGAACTATGTACTAAATTCATAACGCGACATGCACCAACCTGTTTAGTTTCCAATCTTTCTCCCTCTCACTTTCCCGGAGATGCATTGTGAGGATATGTGTGACGTTAATCTATATATTTGTACGTGCACGACCAAAATCTGATCCTTAAAGTAAAACTTAAATGAAAAAAATAACTTTTCAGTTTTCAAATTAACTTTTGAACCTTAATATGATATTAAAGATTAGGTTAAATTTGTTCTTGAGCCCAATAACACTTAGTGAAAGAAGGAGAGTTTTATATTGGAAGATAAAACTCAAAAGGTAAAGTTTAAATGAAAGAAAGATTCTCCAATTTTTTTTTAATTTTTAGAGCAAAATTTGTCTTGACTATCATTTAAATGATCAAAGAGATTACGAGAATTCTTAAAATAATTGATATATTTGTCGCTCAACTGGAATACTAGACAAACCCCAATTAATATATTAAAAGAATTGATAAACGTAATCAAATACTAGTGTCGTTAAGAAAAACAAAGTTGTTCCGATGTATTCTTGTTCACCAAAGAACGATGTCTTTTCCGTCACTCTGAAGACTCCAACAATGCAATTGCTTCTTGTTATTCTGATTCACACTTGATGGATTTAGAATCCAGGTGTTAAACTAGAGGCTTAACAAGGGTAGGAGTGGTAGCACTGCCCAATCAAAGAAGCAACAAATTAAGAGTATCTAGAAAACATTAGAACAAGAAGAACCTAGTTTCTAGTATTAAGCCATAAAATACAACGTAAAATAGTTGTGAACTCTGAGTATTAATTAACACTTCTGCACTCCAGCTGAGATCATCCTTTTGAAAGTAAATTATTAAGAGAAATATACCCTGATCTTCCCTTCTCTCTCCTGTTTTGTGGTCTGTTATTTGTTTCTCTTTTCTGTTCCTCCCAATTATTTCTCTGTTTCCATTTAGAAAACCTGATGTCATCCTCCTTAACATATTGGTTGACTTAGGCTTCCAGTTTTATAGATTCTCCTATAGAAGTTGTTTAAAAAAAAAAAAAAATTCTAGTTTCAAAATTTGGAGGGGAGAATTGTTGAGAAGATGGTTTGTTTTGGTTCATGGAGAATGGCACAAGGCGTTAGTCTTACGACTTAAATACGTTGTTTTTGATTGTTTTTCTCGTTCTTATGTATTTTCAGCATCCTTCTTGATCAATGAAGTTGTTCATTACAATCATTGCTAATGTTAAAGAAGAATTATATCTATAAAAAAGAACTTCCAATTCAAGGAAAAATTACCTCATAAAACTTATCCTATCTTGACCCAACAAGGGTTTGGTTAGAAACTAGAGCACATGTTATTCTATAATATCGCTCCTTGTCCGACAAAGGCTTATCCTATCTTGACCCAACAAGGGTTTGATTAGAAACTAGAGCACATGTTATTCTATAATATCGTTCCTTGTCCGACACCTTTGAATTTTGGTGGTCGGAGGGGCCATGGCTCAGCCTTTCCAAATTTTAGAATTTATTGAATGCAACAAACCATGTGAAACTTGTAGACATAAAAAAAAAATAAAGGAAATTCTTGTGAGTAGGTAATATAAATGTAGATTAATCTCACAAAGTAGCTCGAAAAACTATTCATTCACTAAAGAAGAAAAGTAGATTAGGATTACTAAATCTCAAATTTTGGATTAAGAGTTTTTTAAGATGTATGCTTTAGAATCTCATAAACATCCTAAAATCTTCATTATGGAATAATTGATTCACAATATAAAATGCAAAAGAACTTCCATGATACAATTTAGTATAAAAGATATCATGACATGAAGTTTGAGAGGCTTTTTCAGGTTAAGGCCCAAGAGATTTATAAAGACCTCCAACAAGTTAATGAAAAAATAGATTAGCATAATTTAATTTGGACTAATAAGATTGAAAAATATAATTTTATTAGATGGTTTGTTTGTAAAAATAGATTTTTTAGAGCAACAGAAATTGATTAATGGATCCCTTTAATCAACATATATTGTAATTTCTGTTAGTCGTACATAAAAAATATGAATTATCTCCTTTTTGAATATATATATGGACAAAGATGATTTGAAAAAGTATCTTTGTTCAGTGTAACATCCAACATAACATTAAATGATAGAATAAAAAACTATAATGAATGATGAAAGCAACTAAAAGAAAATATTTTATTGTTAAACTTCTTAAGATTTTTTTTAGTTTGCATTTATTATATATGAGTAGAATAAAAAAAAATTCCAAAGACAAACAACTAATATACTAATTCTGTTCAAAAAAGTAAAGAAAGTTGTACGAGAAGTTTTCTTACTAAGAAATATAACTTTTTTTAAAAAAATATGATTTTGAATAAGATTTGAAGATTTCTAACTTCCATCTTTTGAAACTATAATAATTTTTATAATGTTTAAATAAGCTTTCTTGTTTTTGTACTCTAATTTTTATTAATTCAATTGATCATTTCTCCAAAAAATAAATAAAGAAAGGATATGTGGGAATTGCTCATTGGAAATTTTTATAAACTTAAGCTCTTCTATGTTGAAGGATAACCAAAAAATATGTAAGAAATTGCCCTAGGTGTAAACGTATTCATGAGGGGCAAAACAGAGGCATAATAATTACAATCAAAGACTCTTAAAGAAGGTAGTTTGCCGTAAAGCAGCTTGAAAGGATATGATTTTCAAGTGTTGCACTTGCTAATTGATTAACAAAATAAGTAGCCATTATAATGCACTTTCAACAAAAGCATGTAGAAATATGTTCTTTAAACAGGAGGGCTTGTGGAATATCCAATAAATGATAACGTTTATGGTTCTCGTGATACCACGTAGAATTTATTGAAACACAACAAACCGTGTGAAACTTAAAGATATAAAATGAAAGGATCTATGGGAATTGCTCATCGGCAATGGTTGTATTTGCAGTTACTAAAGAATCAAAGTTGCTTTTACACTTAAGTAAATGAAAGAATCAATTGGGCTGGACCCACATAATGATCTTTGGCCCTCTAAGATATAAATACAAATACAATGCAAACATAAAACTTTTCTAAGACCCACAACACCACAAATTTCAACACAAACATGGTTGTAACTAAAGATGCCCACGATATTATCCTTTAGTGAGATGACAAACACGGCTATCATTGTTGCCAATATCCATTTCTCAGACTTTGAACAAGCAATTTTAGAGTTTTTCTTTTGCCATGAAGGTCAAAATATATTCACATGAAGTTTCTCTTTTTTCCTCAAGAAGGATATAAGAAAAAATATTTCATCTACCAAAAAAGTAAAGTTTATAAATTATAATACATTCTTACAAGAACTTTGAAATTTGTCAAATGTAGTGTTTGAACTTAAATAATGATGATGTAATTAAATAATTTTTTAATTCTTTCCGGTGATATATAATTCTTGACCTTTTACAAACAAAAAAAAAGTTTCTCTTTCTTCCTTACTAGAGGAGGGGTTATTCTTTCAGGATGATAATAGTCATCCGAGATGTAGGCATTTTCTTTTTCTTTAGCCAATCAATGAGATAGTAAAGACTATGAGACTACTTGAGATTTTATCTAGCATAAAAATCCAAGCTATTCAGTTTATATGTGAGGCGAAAAATTGAGATGATAGTTTGCGGAGGCTAAAGGTTCTATGCTTGATTCATTATTACAAGGTTGTGTTCTTATCAAAATAAATAGCTTACAAACAGGAAATTGGTCCATGATTATAACTTCCAAGTGCATGATAACAGCTGGAGCTTGCCTCGCATGTTCTTTTGGCTAATCCACAAGTATTAGGCTTCCTAATTCAATGCCAAACCGAAGGCAGTGCTGGGATGAAGGTGGGGAATGAGAGAAAAGGGTTTGTGGGGCCATAGGTTTCTTTCTAGGGACTCCACGGCTGAGAGGCAGAGTTGGAGACAGAAAGAGGACGGAGGAGTTGGAAAGCATAGGTGTTTTCCGGGATTGGGCCCTAGTTAGGTCCAACATCAAAGCCATTTCAAAAAATGTTCTTTATATCCTTTTTTTTTTTTTAAATTGGGGGTGGGACGAGGGAATTTAGAAAATTTACTGGGAGAAAATTTTAGCTTCTCGTGTGATGGAGCCCCCGAGTGCAGTAGAGCCTTCTGATGCCATCGAGCTACCGAGACTTGGCATCTCTGTCCTTTTACTTATCTATTCTTCTTCCTTTATTCGCTTCTTTAATAAAAAATGATTTAAACTATGAACAATTTGACAGCAATCTTACATTATATAATTTCACTTATTTTATAAGAAAGAAAGTTCTCCAGTTAATTTTAAATAAAAACGAAATTTTAACATGTTATCAAATGCAATGTATACGAATCTTTAGCTTTCTATGAGCTTATCTTATAAGTCTAATCATCTGGTGAGTATAATAAATATCTAGAAACTGCCAGGCTGCTAACACGTCAATTGGTATTAAAAAATGTTCCTATTGGCGGCCTGGAATTCAGTATAAAGCAAGGAGAAATGGAGAGACGGCTACAGTTGTAGCTGCCATTCACTTTTAGCACCAGATCAGAGCTCAAGTTCCTGCCCAAAAATGAGTTTGACTGGGTCTAAGAAAGCTCCTGTTAACTCCAAGAGAGAGAGCAAGCGTGCATCCGCCATTTATACAGAAGAGCAGATGAAATTCATCTTTGAGCGCTGTGACATCGACAGAGATGGGTACCTCAGCAAAAAGGAGCTTAAAAAGGCTCTCAGCGATCTGGGAGTGGATTTCCCGAGCTTGCGAGCAGTTTCAGCGCTGTGGCATGCGGATGCCGATGAAGATGGATATGTCAGCAAGAACGAGTTGGCTGAGCTTGTCAAATACACTTCAACTCTGAGCGCCGATGGATATTATTAATAGGCCTACCTTTAAAGCCTTTTGTGTGGATAATAAATGGGACAATTCTTGTAACTCTTGTTGTTGTTGTTGTAAAACAAAGCTATAAATCTGTCGATCATGGAATTGTAAAACAAGCTTTTGGATAATGATTCTTCTCTTTTCCGTGTAATCACCTTGAATATTTCTCAGATTCTCTTGAGGGATTGTATCTTGAAATTCCCGAATGACTTGCTAATTATAGAGTTTGTAGCATGACCCGAAACTAGCTTATATGCCGCTTGTAGTAAGCGGTATCGTGAAGCATAACATAACGATGAACGTTGTTGGATGTTTCCAAGCAATGAACTTGGATATGAAGTTCGATCTCGTGAAATACATCTCTCTCTCTCTCTCTCTCTCTCTCTCTCTCTTTTCCTTTCCTGAGCAGCATAACGCTTCCTTTCTTTTCCGAACATACTGTTCACTTGGGCAAGAAAACGATGCATTCGCACTCGGATGAACGAAGAAACCCAAGATTCGAACTGAAATATATCTTTTAGTAATCTATAACTGATTACAAAGAGATTGAAATGAAAAGGCTGACAAAAATCAGAATGTCAGCTCAAAGCAAACCCTAAGCTATGTCTAAGATATATACAGTGTTTCCCCTTTCTTCAGACGTCGGTCACCACCTAGCGTCGCCACAAAACATAGCTTCCCTTAATCACCAACTCTCCAAACCGCACTGGCACAGGACTTAAGAAAATTCATTTGGTGTCTGCAGACGCCGGCTTTTTCTTCCGAAGCAGCTCACACATCCTCGATTATGCATGCGATCCCCCAAACTGGATAGTTAAGTGTACCGGGGTTATCGCACAAAGGAAAAGCATAAACAAATGCCAAACACATACCCACACGTTGAAGAAAAAGAAAAGAAAGGGTGTCGTGGATTTAGATTCCCGCCAATCCACATTAATCCCCCGAAACTAGAAGTTAGGCATTCAATAGCAAGTTGTTTTGTGGAGGTGCAGCTTTTGACGTCCCCCATGGTCTCTTGTTCTCTTTCGTAGATATGCTTTACACGACCCAGGTTTAATCCATTCAACTACTATGCATTGAGTACACCTCAAAAGCTAATTGATAAAGAGAATAAACGTACTCATATTTAATCAAGCACATAGTTATACTTTAGCAATATAATATTGGACATTCATAGCACAACATGATCCCTCATCATAATAGTTTACAAAGGACCATCATGTGGTGCTGCTTTATGCATGGATTTTGAACTTATCTATATTTATAAGTGTTAAGAAAGAATTTAGACCCTTATACCATATTACAAAGTATATTTTCATATCAAAAAGTTAACTCATAAAATAAGGAGAAAACATCTATATTTAAATAGACACACACACTCATGCTTTCGTAATATGAGACTAGACATTTATATCACAATGCCATAGTCCAAGAGTATTGTTAGTGGCAAATATGTTCAGCAAACTGCTCTCGATCAAGGATTATCGATCATTTTTCGGGTCCAGTGTTAATAACTCCCAAACGCTGAAATTCTAGAAGCCGACCTTTTTGGCCGAGGTAAACAAGCATCAGATGCTTTTTGGCAGGCTACTATTTCTTGATAGGTGCAGTTCTTACTCGTGTTAATTGTTTAGCACCTTCCAGTATCATATCTTCTCATGGCTCTAGAAAACTAGGTAAAGATTCTATTTGGTAGACAAGAAAATTGGAATAAAGCTAATAAGGTATATCAGGCAAGATGTATATTTACCAGAAGACATATATTTATCACTATCGCTCTCTGACCTCATTGAGCACAAGTGACTTCAGTCGTCCGAAAACCCAACGCAGTCAAGTCCCTGACAAAATGCGCAAGGAATTGAAGGTGTTTAAGGTTGCTCATGTTCCCTTCACCAGAGAGCAGCTAATGAATATCTTCACGAGTCAGGACTCGGATGGAGACGGATGAGCACAAAGTGACTTCAGTCGTCCGTATGAAACTTATTTTTGTTTTTCTTGGCGTATGAAAATCCACATTTTGTTTGACATGACTTTCTTATCATGTAGTGTTATCTGGCTTATTTTACCAACACAACGTTGCCTATGAAATATGTTATATATTAATACAAAGCAACTTAGCACGAATATTTATTAGCCAAGCAGGTTGTGAAGCGAAACGTAAGAAGTGACTTTGTAGGGCCTCCTATTGGAGCAAGAACTATGTGCTAAACGCATAACGTAGGATGCACGAACCTGTTTAGTTTCCCATCTCTCTGCCTCCCACTTTCCCACAGATACGTTAAAAGATAAAAGTCTTAAAGTAAAACTTAAATGAAAAAATAATTTTTTAATCTTTGAACTAACTTTTCAATTGAACATTTGAACATTGATATGATATTTAAAACCATGTTAAATATACTTCACCTTATACAATTTTAAGTCTAATGACACTTAATGCATGGATAAAATTTCTAAGGTGAAGTTTAAATAAAAAAAGATTTTCATAAATAAAAAGAAAAAAAAAGAAATTTTTTCTAACCCTTAAACTAACTTTTAGAACAAAATTGTTGCTCTTGACATATCATTCAAATAATCAAAGAGATTACAAGAACTCTTAAAATAATTGATTTAATTGTTGCTAAGCTGAAATACATGAACATACCCTAATTTATAAAAAAAAAAAAAAAGAAGGGATGATATATGCAACATTTAGACGCAACTTTTGTTTCTAGCTTTTCCTAACGATATGTGCTTGAAAACTTATGAGAGAAGCTGTATAAATTTCATTTACCCTATAGAGTTTGTTTAGAAGAAAAAAAGGAAACAAACATCTCATATGTCTTGGATTTGGAACAAAGGGTGCAATTAGCAATTTAATTTGTTCACATGCAAATTTTTATTTTTTTTATAAATATGTGACTTTATTCATCAAAGAATAAGAGAATACAAAAGCTTAGGGGCATATCCTAATATTACAATTTATTTTTTAAAAAAATTGAATGTGGAATCCTTCAACTATGACACAATAAAACATTGGTTTGAAAGAGTTTGATATTCCTAAGTAAAGATGCCTTTCCACGTACTATTTTTTTTTTATTCTAACCAATAAAATTGGTATTTCAACAGTCTTATTTTGAAGATATTTTTGATTTCGCTCATACCATATACAATATATGCAAGTTAAGAAAAAAAAATTTAAGAAGTTTTGTAATCAAATCTTTGCCTTTTGTTGCTTTAACTATCCATTGCAATTTAGAATTTCAATCATTAATGTTCCTACGTATACCTTGTCGTGCAAGTATACTCTGCCATATTTGCTCGGTCTTAGGACATTACTTTCCAATTGAGAACCATAGAAATTATAAGATAGGTCAATTGAGAGAAGCCATCGAGATACCACATCTGTTATAGAAAGTCTATGTCTACATAAAAGCCATTCAATAAAATTATAGTTGCTAATTCCACTTAACTATATCAAGTCATGCCATTAACCTCAATATTAACCTGGCGTAAATCATTATATGTCTATTTACAACAATAAGAAGGTTTGGAAGGTGTAAATATGAGAATAGGTTGTAATTTAAGAAGACTTCTCAAACTCCATGTCACAGTTCTTTTGATGTCAAGATGCATAATTGAAACTCTCCTACATTTAGTATTATAAATCCATCTATTCCACAAACATGAGCTTGGATAATTGATGATTCACGTGCAAAGTTATCTGCTAACAAAACTATTAGTTGTTAGGGCTACTGAGAATAGAAAATTGCAAACAAACAACTAAGTGTGAAGCTTTCTATAGGTGGACAAAGTTCAGCTTTAACTCTAGGGATGCGACTCAATTAGCAAAATTGACTAGTTTTGCTGTTGTGGAATGCAACATAACTAGGTCTACAATAAGAACATGAAACATATGGAAGAGTACTTTGATTTCAAAATCCCATTCAATCTAATCTCTAGTGAAATATATTCATAATTATACCTAACTTATTTTCATTTTCTATTAGCCTCAGTATCACTATAAAATGAGGCTCACTGTACATACCAAAGATCATCGGAAATTATTCACATCTATTGCAATCTATATTTCTAGTGTGTTTTATTATTTAACTTGGTATCAAGAGCCACCGGCGAAAGCCACCGTTGCTTGTTTTTTTTTTTCCTTTTTTTCCGATCCAGGTCCATGGCTTCTTCAAATTTGTCTGCCACCAATACTTTCTCCGCTGCTGCTGTTCCCGCACCAGGAAATGCATCCATCCCTGCTGTTGGAGTTCGCTTAGAGGGCCACAACTTCCTTGTTTGGAAGGCACGCATAGTCCCTTACCTTCGGGCAAGTGGACTGCTCTCGATTCTCGATGGCTCCTATCCTAGCCCCGACAAACATATTGCCGTCAATACCGAGAATGGTGATAACATACAAGTTCCAAATCTGACGAAGAAACTAAGACAGGGGAAACAAGCAAGAGGCTAAGTTGCTTTGCTTTTCGAGCCTACATCATTGAAACTGGACAGTAGGACTTTTGGTATTAATATATAACATATTTCATAGGCAACGTTGTGCTGGTAAAACAAGCCAGATAACACTACATGATAAAAAAGTCATGTCAAACAAAATGTGGAGTTTCATACATCAAGAAAAACAGAAGCAGGAAAAGAAAAATACCCATTAAATGGATCAAGTCCCTTCTGGGAGACAATGGACTTTTGGCCTCTCACATCATAGGAAAATAAGGAGGAACTTCCCACCATTACAAACATGTGTCAGCACAAAGGTCTTTTCCTAAATAGCTTTTTCAACAAATTCTTGTTATCATTCATTTTTTTTCTTTTGGAATATAAATTGTATTAATTATCTAACATTTCACTAAAAAAATTATATTAATAAAATTGAAGTACAAAAGTACATGAATGTATTCTAATATTACAAAAGTTATTACATATATGAAAAGATAAAAGTTAAAAGCATTTAAATCTTACTCAAATTCTTATTATGATTCTCGTACCAAATAATTACAATATTATTCTTGGAGTATAAAAGTACATGAATGTATTCTAATATTACAAAAGTTATTACATATATAAAAAGATGAAAGTTAAAAGCATTTAAATCTCACTTAAATTCTTATTATGATTCTCGTACCAAATAATTACAATATTATCCTATAACTGCTTATTATTTAAATGGACTCACCGTTAATTGAAAAAATTGGTTCATAATTTGATCACTGCGCACGTGAACACATGGGAAGTTTTTGTGGAAATACGGTACACACTTTATCCATCGACACCTCACCCACTTAAAGGAACTGGATGGTTTCCAACTCAGCCGCTTTTGTTTGACTCCCTCTTTTCTGTTTTGCACAAATAGAAGATGTGGAGCACGAAATGAGGGGAAGAGGGAAGGCTATCTGTATTGTGACGTAAGAACATATTTAATAGTTGAGATAGGTTTTGAACATTTAATATGTAGGGATGCATCCTTTGGGGGTTTATGTACGATTATGTAGTTTTTGAATTCGTGAAATATGAAAGAAAATTTGTTGCCATGTTTTCCTTCTTGTGTTCCACTCCGTTCTGTTTTATTGCCCATGTGAGGATTGTGTGTTGTGGTTGTCAGTTCTGTAGATGTTGGTCTGCGTGTGTTGAAATAACAACAAATTTAAAATCACTCCTACGGACAAGTAAATAGAATGCTATATTTGTCCTTTTGTAGCATTTGTTCTACGGCCCCAGGCTGGCGAGTTTTCGAGAACTCGATATACCAGCGAGCCGAGTTGTACGACATGCTTTGGAACGAGGACACACTATCGTTTAAGCATTATTCTGGTACTTGGTTCGGGGTGTATTACCACTCCCGGGAATATACATGTACCACCTAAAAACTAGCTTTTGTACCCTTTATTGTATTCGGGTATGGATTTTCCAGGACGGAGAACATAAAGAAAAAGCATGTTTCCAAACACTGAACCTGGATACGAAGTTCCCCCTGATATGTACAACTTCCGCTCTTTCTCTCTCTTTCTTTTCGGCAGCCTAATGCTTCCTTTCTTTTCGAAGTAAACGCTGGATAGTTCAGTGTAACAGGGGTTATCCCAGAAAAGAACTAAAAAAAAATGGATACGCATACCGACATGTGGAAGAAAAAGAACAGGGCAGGTTGTCGGGGATTCTGATTTCCGCCAGTCCACATTAGTCCCACGGAGATCGTAGATCTTAGCGGCCACCAATTCTTCCTATCTTAGCTAGAAGTTAGGCAACGAAAAGCGTAGCAAGCCCGCAGTTATTGATGTTATGTTCCACGTGGTCCCTGCTCTCTTTTCTGTAATCCCAGAAACCCGAGAACTTTTTGGTTGAGTCCAACAGGCATCGGATGCTATTTGGAATGCTTCAACTTCTTGACGGAGGAAGTTTCTGCTCCTGCTAGTTGTTTAGCACAATTCCAAAATTTCTTTCACATGGCACAACTTGACAACCACGTTTTTCCATAATTATTCGGTTTAGAGAATACGATTTATAGATATGGAAGCCAGCCTCTATATAATACAATTGCGGCTTTCTAACCTCATTGTAGCACAAGTGAGTTCAGTTGCTCGAAAACCTTTGCCAGTCAAGTTCCTTGACAGAATGCGTAAGGAAGCTAGAGGGTTTACAATTGCTCATGTTCCCTACACCAAAGCGCAGCTGGAGAATATTTTCAAGAGTCATGACGCGGATGGAGACGGAAAGCTTTCACAGAACGATCTCAAGGCAGCATTCCAATATCTTGGATCGCGTTGCGCTTCTTACCGAGCTAAGCAGGCTCTCCGCCACGCCGATTCCGACGACGATGGAGCCGTTAAAAAAGAGGAGCTGGAAAAGCTAATTACCTACGCCCTACAATGCGGGTATACCATTTGTTAGATAATCATTTTGTTATCTTGTGCGGATGTAATGGTTGTCCTATTTTTCTTCTCGGGTTGTGTGGGCGTCAGTTTGTAAAGAGGTCGCATCTTTTTCATGTGAAACGAAAGAGGCAAAGTTGCAGGCCTTCCTGTTGGAGGAGCATGAACTATGTAATAAATGCATAACGTAGCATGTAAAAACTTATCTAGCCATCCATCTCTCTTCTTCTCTCTTTCCGTTTCCCTTCCAATACTTGTCCAGGAAATGCGTGCCACAAGTTCTTTTGAGCTAAGCCTCGAGTTTTAAGGCTTCTAGAAACCTCCTATGCTAAACAAACTCTGATGAAACAGCCGGCTATGATTACTGTTTTAAGACCGCTTAAAGATTGGGTGCAACTTCTTCTCTAGCTCTGTATATTTTGGTGCATATTGTGTATACTACTACCATGAATATATTGTTCATTTCCCTATGTTTCAAAGCAAAAATACTACAAGCCAGTGTAAGACACTCCATGATGCAACTTCCTGTGCAAATTGGAGGGTCCTAAGTTACATAAGAAGGGAAGGAGATATATTTAAACATGAACCAGCGATAAGATATGAGCACGACACTATTTTTTAAAATTTTTTTTTTATGAAAAGGTAAATTGTAGTAATAAATATTAAAGTACAAAAGTATAGGGGCATACCCTTACATTACAAAAGTTACAATATCTATAAAAAGATAAAAGTTGGAAATCTTTTAATCTCGTTCAAAATAACATTGTCTTGAAATGATTTTATATTTCTAAATAAAGAAGCTCTCCCTCATACTATCTTCTTTACTTTTGCTAAGAGAATAGGGATATTAATTGTTTTCTCTTGAAAATATCATCTATTTTGTTTATTTCATATACAATAAATACAAATTAAAAAAGATATTTTGAGAAGTTTAGTATCTAAATTCTTTCCTTTAATTGCTTTACTCATCCATTATAGTTCTTTATTCCATCCTCTAATGTCATGTTGGGTTCTATTCTAAGCAAGAACTTTTTTAAATCATCATTGTTCATGCACATTCAAAAAGGATATCATTCCTATTTTTTATACAAAGCTGATAAAAATCACAATATATGTTTACCGAAGAAAGCCATTGTACATTTTCTATTGGTATAGAAAATTTGTCCCTACAAATAAGTTATCTAATGAAATTATGTTTGTTAATACCACTAGTCTAAATCAAATAATACCAATCTACCATTTTATCAATTTATTGAAAATCATTATAAATCTTTTGGCAACAATATGTAGAACTCAAGAAAATAGAAGTAAGTGTGAGCCTTAACTTGAAGAAACCTTGTCAACTCCAAGCCATGATATCTTTTATGTCTAACTACATTACCAAAGTTCTTTTACCTTTTGTATTGTGGATCCATTTACTTTATAATGAAATTTTTAGGAGATTTATGAGATTCTAAAGCATACGTCCTAAAAGGATTTTATTCCAAATTTTAAGATTTAGTAAACCTAATTCATCTTCCTTCTTCAATGAGCAAATAGTTAGCCAAAGTATTTTGTGAGAACAATGTGTATCTATATGTATATATATATTTTTTATTTATGAATATGTGAGTTTATTCATCAAAGAATAAAAGAATACAAAAGCTTAAGGATATACTCTAACATTACAATTCATCTAAGAGAAAATAGAATTTGAAATTCTCCAATTATAACACAATAAAACATTTGTCTAAGAGAGTTTAATGTTCCTAAATAAAGATGCTCTTTCATGAACTACTTTTCTGATTCTAGCCAACAAAATTGGTATATCAACAGTCTTATTTTGAAATGTTTACAATTACATTCAAACCATATACAATAAAGACATGCTAAGAAAGATAGTTTAAAAAGCTTTGCAACCAAATCCTTTTCCTTAGTTGTTTTAATCATTCATTGTAATTCTGAATTTCAATCATTGATATTCTTACAAAGGCCTTGTTGTGCTAGAATACTTCTCCAAATCTGATTAGTCCAAATACATTGAAAAAACAAGTGTAACCTACTTTCATATTGAGAGCCACAAAAATTACAATACAGATCAATTAAGGGAAGCCATTAAAAAATTACTTCTACTGTAGGAAGTTTGTTCCTACATATAAGCCAACTGATAAAGTTATATTTGATGATTCCTCTTGACCATATCAAATTATATCATTCAACCTCAGTATTCACTTGGCACAATTCCTTGTATGTTTCTTTACAACAATAAGAAGGTTTGGAAAGTGTAAATGGAAGAATTTGTCGTAACTTTAGAAGAGCTCTCCAATTCCATGTCATATTTCCTTTGATGTTAAGATACATAATTGAAGTTCTCCTGCATTTAATACTATAAATCCATTTACTCCATAAGGATGAACTTAGACAATTGATGAGATTTTAGAGTGATCGCCCTAACAAAAGCTTATTCCACACTTTAAGGTTTAGTAGTCCAAGTCCTCTTTCCTTTTTAAGTGAACAAATAATTTACCAAGCAACCTTATGAGTTTTATGGTCTTCCGAATTTCTTACCCATAAAAGTGCTTAATCTTCTTCTTAATCTCATAAATGGTTTGTTTTAGGAGAATGAACATTTGCATCTAAAAGGTATAAATAGAAATAAGAACTTATTTTGTCAATTGTAATTGTTTGGCATAGCTTAGATGTCTCATTTCCCATCCATCAATTCTTGTTATGATTTTCCCTATTAAAACCTTACAATCAATGTAAGTAAGCTTTTTTGTAATAAAAGGAATACTAAGATACCTAATAGGGAGCTTTCTTCGAAGAATAGAGTGTGGTCCAGTATCAAAAGCTTTTCTTATTCAGTGAGCCCTAAACCTATGAGTGTTGTTCCCTTCCAATACTTTCTAGGATTAAAATGCAAACCTATGAATGTTGCAAAGTCCTCTAAAGCATCAGTGAGACATAACATTGAATTAACATCTTTATATGCAAATACAAATAAGTCATTAGCAATGCAAAGGTGAGTGATTTTCTTTCTTTTGCAATGCCAATGATATTTAAAAGTAGAAGTAGAAGTTTTCTCAATAATAATCCTAATAAGAATTTTTATGACAAGGACAAATAAATAAGATAACAAAGGATCTCCTTGTCTTAATCCATTGGTGCCCTCAAAATAACTAACGTGCTTACCATTAAAGTTCATAGAAAATCTAGTAGTAGTAATGCATTGGCTAATCAGATCAAGCAAAGTTTGAAAAGTATGAATAGTTTGGAGAACACCTAATACTACATCCCATTTAACCATATCATAAGCTTTCATGAAATCAATCTTAATGACAACACGCTTACCATTATCTCCATTATGATAGTTATGAAGCAATTCTTGACAAAATTGTATCTATATTACATGCCCATAAGAATTTGCTTATATTTTTCTCAATCTCATAAATTATTGCTTTGGTAGTAAGAGGACTTGCATCCAAAATTTGCATATAGAAACAAGGACATATTTCGCTAATTTAATATTCCTACATTGCTTAGATGTTTCATTCTCCAACATTCTATTCTTCCAAGTATTTTATCTATCAAACCTTTACAATTAGCTTAAGTTAGTCTTTTCATAATAAGGGGAACTCCAAGATATCTAATGGGAAGTAAATCCTTAGGGAAAGGAGTATGATTAAGTATAAGAAGTTATTCCTACTTAGATAACCTAGAAAAGAAAATTTGAAATTTGCTTAGGTTGTACTTTAAATCTCTAAGATCAACAAATTCCTCCAAAGTCTTTATAAAACATAGGACTAAGTTCATGTCACCATAAAAGAAGAAAAATAAATCATCAACAAAACATAAATGAGTGATTTTTTCAAATTTACAACACCAATGAAATTTAAATGTTGCTGTGAAAGTCTTTGAAATAATGATTATGTTAAATATCTCCATGACCAATACAAATAAATATGAGAATAAATGATCACTTTGCCACAATTCATTAGTACCTTTAAAGTATCATGTATGTTCTTCATTGAAATTGATTGAAAATCTCGTTGTAGTAATACACTCACTTATAAGATCAACTAAGTACTAGGGAGTGTTGATAGATTTCAGAACTCTTAATACTGCATCCCATTTGACCATGTTATATGCTTTTATAAGATTAATTTTTATGACCACACATTTACTTTTGTCTCCCTTGTGATAGTTATGCAAAAGTTCTTAACAAAGCATAATATTCTTTGAAATATATTGTCCTTTGATGAAGGTTGTTTGATTATGGCTGACCAAGCAAGACACTAATAATTTTCACAAATAACTACTAGTTGCAAGAACTATTGAATCAAACCACTATTAAGTTACAATTTGAAAAGAAAGTGAAGGCAAGGAACATTTTTGGGGGGAAAATGGAGCATTTGAGCTTCCTTTCTTTTCTTAGATGGTCTTACAATCATTAGGATGTTTTTCTGCAATGATGACATTCTAATGCTAGGTCATGAACTATTGAGTTGCTGGGATGCAAGCATAAGTTGCTACTTAAGTCCTTAAGATTTGTTACAATGAACCTGCTCATTAATAAAACCATAGTCATTAAATTGATACATCAATATAATCATAAAAGTTACTCAATTTTATGTTTATTACACTATTAATATTATCACAAAAAATGTTATTTTAACAAAACTATTGACTATATAGGGAAACATTTGTTGTTAATTCTATTTGAAATTATTAATGTATATGGAGACATTTGTTGTTAGTTTTGGCTATGTTTGTACACTAATAAAAAAAGCTTATGTTATCATTCTTTGAATTGTGAAATTGTAACTTGTATATGTACAATTTCAACAAGTACAATGGCTATAGAATTATGAAAGATTGTGACCTAGATATGGTTCATTGGTTAATGACGTCATATGACAGCATCTTTTGTGTATACTATGTCTACATCCATTTAGAGAAGTTGCATGATTTTAGGTCTCAATTTGAAACATACATGTATACAAGAAGAGTGCATATTGTCAATCTTAAATTATGCATCCAAAATGTAGACAATACTAAATTGGATAACAAATCAATAAGGAAAAAGACATAGGTTTTAAGAAAACTAAGTACACATGATATTCCACTTCAAAATACTATAAGGTATTTGAGACAACATATTTCTTTATTACAGGATCATTGAGTTTTTCTAAAATAGAAATTTTTTTGTGGTATTTTTTATGCATTTTTTAGTATTCTTTTGTAAAACTTATAAGTGTAATTTTTTATTGTAGAATTTTGACAAGGATGAGAGTAAAAGTAGACCTTCTCCTCCTCTCTTTATTCCATACTTAACAATTAAAATAATCTTGCACCTAGTTTTTCAAAATAATTTTTGTAACAATAGAGATTGTACCTTTATCAATCTTTTAAAAATAAAGTTTCATCTTGAGACATAACTTGTTGTCAAAGACTATAATGCATAAATGCTTTTTAATTTTTTTCACAAGATTATAGGTGTCACCTTTTTCAACACCTTATGTTTGATATTTGTAGTAGTTGTCTTTTAATTGTACTCAAAACTTTCTTCTTCATTTCCATTTACATTTTGAAAAATATTCCTTTTGGTATATTTTTCTCCAAAGCATCGTCAAGACTTTGCTATATTAACGAAAAATTTCTGACTTGATGATATGACAAGTTATGTGGCACTTATGATGTGGCATAACCAAACTCTTGGCTATGCATTGACGTGGCACAATATCCATTCACTTAGGTATTTGTGCGCAGCCTCACTCTAATTCTACCTGTTAAAAATTCATGCAATTTCTCAAAATAGTAGGATCAAGCATAAATATGCAGACCCTCATATACAAATCTTATATGGTTCAACCTCCACAACTTACCCACATTTATTGGATTAATTTCTTTATGGTTTTGCAGTGGTGTGGGCGAAGACGAGCAGGAACTTCCAACCATTACAAAGATGTGCGAAAGAATAAAGGTAAATATGTGTGATAGAATAAAACGTATTTTCATCAATAGATTTTTCAACAAATTCTTGTTATTCTTGTCATCTTAAATAGTTCCAGTATTATCATATGATTGTTTATGATTTATATCAACTCACTGTTAATTGAAAGCACTGGCTCATGCTTTGATATAAAATCTATGGTATAGATCAGTTACCGCGAGGACTATAATGCTATATCTGTCCTTTCCTAGCTTTGGTTCTTCGGCCCCAGGGCGAGCTTCTCGACAATTCTCCCGTGCCGACAGGAAAGCAAATGTGTGGATACAGCAGTGAGCCAATTTGGGACAATCTCGTAAGATAGCTTTGGAACTCAAAAGACAAAAACAAAACAGTAACGTTGGGAAAAGATCCTCGTTTCAAGTCCCAGAAAAAAAGAAAAAAAGAAACAACTAAAATACGAAAACGCATATTGGAAGGCAGAGAAATGACCCAGGTGTCTTGGCTTATGATTCCCGCGACTCCGCATTAATCCAACGAAGATCCTATATTCTAGATGGTAGCTTAGCCTGAAGTTAGGCATCGTGAAGCAGTGAATGTTCTTGCGAGGTGCGTTTCATGTTTCACGTAGTCTCTTGTTCTCTTTTTAAGATGCTTGACGAGGCACAAGATTTAACCATTAAAGCACAAAGTTCAACAATATCGTTCCAGGTGGTGTTTTTCACCGTTCGATCTGCATAACTTTAACTTTATATAATTCTACAAACAGTCGAGAACTTTATGATTGACTAAAACAGGCATCAGATGCTATTTGAAAATCAGAGTTAAGGTTAGCGGACATGGTAGGCAATCTCTATATAATGCCGGTGCCGCTCTCAAATCGTGGGATTAGTGACTTAAGTTGCCTCAAAAGCTACGCCAGTCAAGCTCGTTGGCAAGATGCGTAAGGACGCTACGGTGTTTAAAGTTGCTCGTGTTCCCTACACCAGAGAGCAACTTGTGAATATTTTCAAGGGTCATGACGCTGATGGAGACGGAAAACTTTCAGGGGACGAACTCAAGGCATCTTTCCAATATCTTGGATCGCGTTGGACTTCTTACCGAGCTAAGCAGGCTCTTCATCTTGCCGATTCCGACGACAATGGATACGTTGAAAAAGAGGAGTTCGAAAAGCTAATTGACTACGCCCTACAATGCCGGTATACCATTGGTTAGATATGCACTTTGTTCTCGTGTAGATGAAAAGGTCATCCTTCTTCTTCTATGGGAGCAGGTTATGAAGGCCTTAGTTCTGTTAATTTCTAGCAGCCTTTGACGTGAAATGAAAGAAGCGACGTAGTAGGTCTTGAAAACCAAGAATTGCATAATAATTGGTTAGCAATGATGTGTGTTAACCAGATTTATGAATGTATAACGATAGGAAACATTCTGCACAAGGATTACGCTCTCTACTGCTTGTAAGGAGAACAAATGAAATAATAATAAAGTACAGATGTGTACAATACGGTGTGTCCTATCTTACTATTGACCCGTGAATAAAAGGAAATGTCTTAAGATAGTATCACTTGAAACAGTAAGCATCCCTTGTAACTATGTTCTATTGGGTTAAGCCACGCGTTTTGGGCTTCTAGAAACCCTCCATACTAAGAAACTCTGATGAAATTGAGGCTATGATAATTGTGTTAAGACCATTTGATTAGTGGGTCCTCACTCTTCGAGATCTCACTATATTAGCAAACCATTTGAAAATTTTGAAGCTGTGAAAGTTGATATGTTCTTTGCCTTCCTCCACCTTGGACTAACCAAAGAGTTTGATAAATTTAAAAAGCCAGGCAAAGAAGGCTTTTTTAGGAGTGCATGAAGGCTTGGAGCGTGGAACACGGTCTTTGTACCAATCGCATTTTGAATTCTGAACTCCTCATCTTGTTGTGGAGTTGGGTGTTAGGACCTCTTGGTCCAGACATGATAAATAGCCAAGTAAGCTAAATGTGGGATAGTCCTCTTCACTTGGGCAAAACAACATCCTATATGTCATCTTATTGCTGATGGAGCAACAAGGAGGATCATTGCCCCAACGGATAAATTCCTTTTTTCTTTTGGTATAAGATAAAGGGGAGTTTGGAGGTATGAGTATAAACATAGGACTTAGGTCCTGAACGGCCAATAACTAACCACTGAAAATAGAAGTTACTTCCTTACTACAAGAAAAATGTCAAGTTTTAATTATTATTGTTGTGAAGGCTAACTCTATAAGGTCGTCCCTGCTCCCATTGACGAGGAACATTTCTGTGCTTGGCCAATTGATCCTTTATTAGACATGTTTTACAACTCCTAAAGTAGATTTATTACTACTCCTCTCAGACCACTTAAAAATTGTGTGCAAACTCTTCTCCCTAACTCTTTATATTTCGGGTGTAATCATGAACATTGCTAGTGTTCCAAAGCAAGAACACTACATGCCAGCGTAAGACGTTCCTTGACACAATTCTGTTCAAAATTGCTGATTGTATAAAGAGACATTTGTTATTAGTTGTTGGTTATGTTTGTACACAGAAGGAACAAGCTTATGCTATCACTCTTTAAAACCATAACTCGTATATGTACAACTTCCACAAGTGCAGTGGTTATATCATTGTGAAATACTGTGATCTAATTATAGTCATTGGTTAGTGATATCATTGACTTCATTTTAGTCAAAATATTGTGGATTATGTACAATGTCTAGATTTGTTTTAAAAAGTTGCAAATATTTTAGGACTCGATTTCAGACATCCAGATACACAAAAAGAGTGCATATACTTGTCAATCTTAAATTAAGTAACCAAAGTATAGATACTAAATTGAATAACGAACTGATAAAAAAAGAGCATAGATTTTAAGAAAACTGAATACACATATTATCCCAATTCAAAATACTAGGAGGCGTTTAAGTCAATGTCTTCCTCTTTTGTATGATCATTGGTTTTTAACATAGCAACTTCTCATTTTCAGTGTTCATAAATTTTTTAGAGTTCTCTTATAAAGCTTGTGATTGTACTTTTTTATTGTAGAAGACATCAAAAGCTGGAGCATTTTCTAGTGAAGTAAAGTAAAAAGCTCCCCCTGATATGTGGCGCCACGGAGTATTGGTGGTGTGCAATTAGTTGATGAAGAATAATCACCTCCTCAATGATTAAGTTCAACAGTAGGATTAAGAAAGTGATTAAGTTTAACAAGTGCAGTAGGATCAAACAGTGGTTTCGGGGATTATCCAAGAAGATGTTTAATATGAAAAATAAATAAAAATGAAAAATGCACAAACACAAATTGCAGAAAAAGGAAAAAGCAGGATGCCGTGGATTCTAGTGCCGACCAACCCAATTTGGACACGGAATAGCAACAAGTGTTTGGCGAGGAGAAGTGATTAATATTCCCGACTGTCTTGATGCGGGCCTGAACGTAAAGTGAAACGGGTTAGATAAAATTTAGTAGTTAACAGCGTGTTGAAGAGAACGTAATTCCTTTGTTTTGGAGGCTTTTGTCAAACTCTGTAAACAAACTATGAGGTTTTCGGTTCCCTCCTAAGAGATCATTATCAATCTATCTTGTAAATCTTCCAAAATAGGGCGTAAACAGAAGCAAACGCGGGAGTTTGATTATGATGAAATTGTCCAATTCTTGCGCCCGAACGGCTGTTGAAGGAGGAGGTCCTCAACAGGCCCGGGTTCTCTTTTTAAGATGCTTTGCAGGACCCAAGGTGTAACCCTTTCATGCGCCAAGGGCCACGAATATCGTTAGTGGAAGATATATCAACCTATTGTTTTTGGGTGGGGCAACTTTAGTGCGGTTCACTATTTCGTCCAAGATAAAGTAATGTTCATCCTCCGGTCTTGTGTCTGTGGCGGTTTAATTTAATAACTGAAGAAAACCCTCGAGAACCTTTTGCCGAGTAAAACAAGCATCAGATGCTATTGGGAAGGCTCCACTTTCTTAAACGCGCCAGTTTCAACTCCTGCTAACAGAGTACGCTCCAATATCATATTTCTCATGCGATTCCAGAACAGTAGGGCACGTTTCATTTAAAATTATTTTTTTAAACAATATTTGGACGGCGTCGATACATGGGAAAGCCAATATATATGACCGTTGCTTCTCTCTGACCTCATTGTAGCAGCACCTAACGCGGCCGAGTTCCCTGACAAAATGCGTAAAGAAGTTGGGGTGTTTAGAGTTGCCCATGTTCCCTATACCAGAGAGCAGCTGCTGAATATTTTCAAGAGCCACGACGTTAATGGAGACGGAAAACTTTCATTGAACGAGCTGAAGAAGGCATTCGAATACCTTGGATCACGTTGGGCTTCTTATAGAGCTGAGCAGGCTCTCCGCCATGCCGATTCCGATGACGATGGCTGCGTTGAAAATGTTGATTTGGAAAAGCTAGTTGGCTACGTCCTACAATGCGGGTACACCATTGATTAGATATTTTCCTTCTTCTCTGGCATGGGTATACTGTCTGTACCTTTTGCTTTTCTTGTCCAGGTATTTTGCTAAGGAGTGTGTTGTAGTTAAGTCGCAGCTTTTCGTGGGAAATAATAAGAGACCAATTTCCAGGCCTTCCTTCCCTCCTCTCTCTCTCTCTCTCTCTAATCTTATATATAAGAAGCACAACAAACAAATATATCAACAATATAAATTAAACACGAAATTTCAATATCCAATTCAAAGTTTTGTTTTTTAGTAAAAGGTCAAATTTTATATCACCGTAAAATTTACAAAATTGTTCGATTACAAAACATCATCATTTAAGTTCAAATATTATACTTGACAAATTCCAAAATTCTTGTAAGAATTTACTACAATTTGTAGGCTTGACTCCTCTAGTAGATGAAATCTTTCCTCTCACATCCTTTTTGATTTTAACAATAATGATTGATTTTTCTAGACTTGTATCACTGAATCTTCTTTTGTTTCTTTCTCTCCAAATGTGATATAATACGGCTTTGAAAGATATACTAAGCAAAGTTGTTGCAAAACTTTTCCTTTTGACAACCTTGATCATCCAACATATTTCATCCCTTCAGTATACAATCTTTCGAGTTAATCCATTCATGCCTAACAAAGCCTTCTAGATGTAATTTGTAAAGTTTCAAAGGACATGACCAATTCACGTTATGGGATCTCAATTGTACGGCCTTTTTTGTGATTGCCGCAAGGGATGTCTGCGATATTGACCTTCGTGAAACTCCTCTTGGCATTTTAGGTTATTATATGCAAAGGATTTGATGAATTGTTTCACTGAATGCTGGCTAAAGTCGTAATACTTCCACCTTTTGATAACATGGAAAAGGATGATTATGGTTCATATAAACTTATAATTCTAAAATACAGATATTTCAATTTCAAAAAAAGATTTGCAATTCACGTTCTTTACATCAGGACTAATCTTCGTGTATTTGATGCGAGAAATGCTAGTGGGAGTGAAGTTTCATACTCTATCTACTAATAGGTAATAGAAATACCAACTAAAAGCATAGAAGTTTGTTAAGGATATTTTAGCTAGAAGAGTGAAATGGATTGAAAGTATTCTGTCCTTGAAACATTTTTTTTTTCTTTCTCATATTTGCATTGCCTCAAATGCACCTTAAAAGGTATTCCTCAAGGCCACTGAAGAACTGTGCAATTTCATTGGCTTGTGTGGAGGATAAATGGAGAAGAACTGTCCAATGTCTTCGACGTTAGGGTGGATATGCAATTCAGCAAAAGTACACTTCCATGAAAGGCAGTGGACCAATTCAGTTCACGATCCTCTTTCAATCCAAATTTAGCTTGGCCCCTTAGAATTTAGAATATGAACCTCATCAGTGTTTGGGTTTCACCTTCTTATGTCAAGATTTTTCATGTATTTTGTGAAGCATATTGTCTAGCAAATGGATTATCAAATTTTGGTTGCTTAATTACAAGCCAAAAAATTCTAACAACATTAGGCTCACTACTAGGCAACAGTAAGAAAATAGCTTGGGGAAAACAATTAGACCTTAACTACTATAGGCTCCCTTGAAGATATGATTCTATTTAATTTCTATTCATTTTTTAATTGTGTTATTATTTTCTTTTTAGTAACTCATGTCATAATAATTCTTTATTTTGTAATTATTTATTTTTCATCCACTAATTGGGATATGTTTTAAGGGGTTAAGTTTCAATACTTTGCTCATATATCCTTTGAACAGGTCTAATGATTTAGTCAACTTGTGTTATCAATAACAATGAAAACAGAATTCTGTCCTTAAAAAAAAAAGGTCCAAATTTAGCTAACCAGCTTAATCGTCTGTAGACATCAGATATGGAAGGGGGGACGTAAATAGAGGTCCAAATACTTTCAACTACAGCAAGCTACCACAAATAGAGGTCCAAGATGCTGATTGCAGATTCTTCCTGCACTTCCGACTGGGAAATCTAATAGTGGAAGAGAGAGAGAAAGAAAAGCTTGAGCTCTATGTTTACGCATATGTGGGTTGCAAATCTTAGCATGGCAAGGATCACTTAATTTTTTCTCGTGGCAAGCACCTTTATCCTAAACCCTAATTCATGTCGAGGTCCCTAAAAATATGTAGGCTAGAGAACCTGAAACTAGAAGTTTGAGGCATGGAGACAGTCTCAGATAGAATATCATTAAACCGAGCTGGGTAATAGTCTACCCAAATGTTAATGCAATAGATACGATACTAAAACTATAGGAGGCTTGGCCATAGGAATGAAGATATCATCATCATCCATCCTAGTAGTTTCATCAAAGTCCTTAACGACCAAATGAGATTTGAGGCGAACGGCAGAACTATTTGGGTGTCGCTTGATTCGATTTATCCATTTACATCCAATAATATTAGCATTACACGAATAAGGAATAAGGGTTCAAGTCTGATTATCCCGTGATGGATTGATTTCTATCTACATGGGAGGGAAATAAGTGGTACTAGTATGATAGAGAATATGGTTAAGAAATTACTTAAGAGTGCGTGTATCATCTTTGGAACAGTGATCATGTAGTGGCTGTTGGGAGGTCATGAGGGAGGAGATGATGTTGGAGAAGGTGGGTCGAGTGATGAGAGGGAGCAGGAGGTGCAGAAGCCGAGGGTAATGAGGAGGAGAGAGAGGGTGGAGGAGAAGAGTGAGGTGAAAGTGATGAAGAAGGCAGATGCAACGAGTAGAGGCATCACAAAAGAACGAGAAGGTGTATGCTGTAAAGAGGAAAATCTTTGGAAAAGATGAAAGGAAAATAGGTTTCATTAAAATGAACATGACTAGAGAAATAAAGACGACTCGACATAGATTATAATAGTTGTGAACATGAGAATATCCAAGGAAGACAAAGGAGAGGAAACAATTTATTAACACGATATACGGTAACAAAGATAAAGCATTGGTGGACACAAAGAATATTGTAATCACAAGGAAACCCAAATGAAACTTCAAAGGGAGACTTGTGATGTCGTGTGAGAGTGGGAAGATGATTTATTATAAAAATGGGAGAAGCATTAGGCCAAAAATATTTGGGCATGGAAGGATGACCAAGTAGGGAAAGTTTTCTGTTCCGCTACCTAGTTTCTTTGGGAAATAAACAATTATAGTGATTAGAATCATCAACAAAAATAATAAAACAATAGTAAACGTTAGAAGAGCAAATAGAGACAGGATCCCAAACGTCACAATCAATTAAACTTTAAAAAAAAAATAGTTTGACGGACGCTTCAAAGGAAAATATATAAGGAATTGTTTTTGGATTATGAACACTTTACAGTAGTAACTTATTCCAAGAAAGCTTATTAGTAGCAATTAGAGAGGGAAATATAAAATATATAAACACAGCCTCTTATTTAGCAAACTAACTCATACAAGCGTTGCCTCGGTGTTCTGAAGGTGGGGAGCCGCTTTTAGGTTTTACATCAAAGGAGAAGCTGAAACTAAGCGACTACATGCTATATCAAACACTACATGGTATAAGTACGTTTGCTTCTTTAGTAATGGCATATCCATGCTTCTTAGCGTAATTTATGAGGTTGCTCCGCTCCTCCTTGATGATGAATCTGTCTCTGTTGGCATCAGCATGTTTGAGACTATTACGAGCTTGGCTAAACCAGTGCATAAGTAGATGGCTTACGGTAAAATCGTCCCAAGGAAGGAAGTTCCAGGCCTCCTTCTTAGACCCTCTAATGGTGGCAACGTGAGCTTCCTCCTACCTTCTATAGCCTTCATTTAACCTAGTAAGTTCCTAATACAACATCGTGGCCTTGCTGCTACAAAACGAGCGAGCATCGTGGTCGCACAGCTATAAAACGCCCTACAAGGTGTTGTGGCTGTGCTGCCAAAACAGAGCATAACAGAGCTCAGGACAGGGGAGCCTACGACACACACAACACACCAAACACGCAGGGTATGCACACTATCGCATACAGAACACAGAACCACTAATATATGTATTAAGCCATTCACTTTCACATTCGTAGCCAGATCAGGCCTTGTGTGGATGCGTTGAATTGTTGACCCTAATTCCAAACCAACAACGGCTAGTGCCGCCACCCGCTCGACCTGCTTTTGCGCCTAACGAAGTCCACCGCCAGATTGGAAGGCTTCTGTTAGCTCTTCCATGCTGAGATTGCCATCTCCATTAATGTTGTTTTTTTTTTTTTTTTCAAGTTATCTCGTAAATCATTTTCAGGAGGGGGCATCGCCTTAGGCATTGTCTAAGGCAAAAGTAAACCATGTTATCTAAAAGATGACAAAGCAAGATGTTCATTATCACTGGCACGGTCGGACTCACTCCAGTGTGCCCAAGCAGAACACGCACTTCTTGCTGAAAATGAAGTTAACTGGAGGTTGGCCTATCCTAGTGCAGCACTGACGATCCGAGCAGACCGGCTCTCTTTCAGAAGCCAGAACAGACTTCACATGCAAAGTCGTCGCATTCTGAGGCTGCTAGCATGATGCAACGTGCCAGCCTAAAGATCAACTTAAATCAGAATGCACCTCAACGTGCCAGCGCAGGAAATAAGGCACCAATGAGAGACCACGACACCTCAGTCTAAATCTGCATTGACCACAGTGTGCCACATCTGCCTTTTTTAGAGCTCGAGAAGACAAGCAAAAAGACAAAGGAGTTGCTTACGGTGAAACCAGTCATGGCGTCACCCTTTGCTGGACCATCCCAAGCTGCAGAAGAAACTACCTGTGACTGTTGAGACAGAAGCTAAGCATCACACATAAATTGCACTAAAATCAATCAATTAAGATAAAAGAGGTAGGAAATCAACACAATTTGTTTAGAGTGGTTCAACAAATGATGTCTACGTCCATTCTCACCGCATTTGTATACCTTCTGCTTTTATTAAGATTAGAATAAGATTACATAGATGCTTAAGTCACCGGAACTATAGTGTCACTGGCGGTGGAGAGCTCTTTACACTATATTTGCACCTCACAGCTCTCACACACCCCAAATAGTTTCTTCAATTACTGCATGTTCCAGCACACCCATAACACATGTGGGTCCTATGGGTTGTGAGGACAAAAAAGTCCTCATTAATTATGACAAATCACAACAGTAACAATATGACAAATCACAACAGTAACAATGAAGATACTCATCAGCTTCCAAGAAGATTTGCAACCAACCGACCCACCGACAATTTAGGAAATTACCTTTGTAATGCATGAGTTTTAGCTAATGACTAATGATTGAAGTAGTAAAAACTTTTGTATAAATATGTAACTATCATGAACAATGACTTTATCGATTCCTTTTGTGTGTTTGCCTACCAATATCAAAGCCCTTAGTATTATTACTTGTTCTTGACACCACAAACCCTAGTTTTTTTTTAAAGAGACCTCGGCTACAGGTAGTTTGAGTGGCAAGTCACAAGGGCCTCAAATAGGTTTAGAGGCTTTTACTGAGTATGATTTTGGGTCTTCGAGCTTGGGAGTTATATAGACTTGGTCAAGGATCATTCTTTGCTATCCTCAGATTATTCCAACTTATCTTGGTAAGATATATTGTTGTGTGTTTAGGATCAGAGCAAATACGCTAGCTCGCGACAGTTGCATGTGAGACACAATATCAAAAAAATAGATTTCACTTGTGGCATTGATTTTGCTGGAATTACAAACAAAAAGCCTCAGTCGTTTACCTTGTTCAATTGTTAGACCCAAATGCGAATGTTATAAGATCTCATAGTCACAACACCACATCATGTAAAATTTTTAATAAGAGCAAGTGGTCCAAACATTTGGCTTGGAATTGGGAATCACCTTTTTGGCATGGCCTTCCTCTTATCTTACTTTTTAATGCATCTTGTATTAAAGAATGCAGACGACATCTGCCCGTCTAGCAGATCTTTTCTGGCATTCCCCTTGTCTTTCTTGCTTTGTATCGTTTTTTTTTTTTATTAGGAATGAGAAATTTAGGTTTGAGCTTAATCTAGCTCCAAAGGAATGCAATAGTGCTACTAACCAAAAAATAAAAGAAAGCGGAAATCACTCTATACAGACAATTCTTTCTTTGTATGAGCTCTTTTCTCTCTTATCCTCTTGGATTTGACAATTAAATATAACATACACATATGTTAACTCCAAACTCTTGTTGATATTGTTGTTTGAAGAAATTTAACCCATGATCAAACAGAAGTTTGACAAAATGTCCGTGTCTTGTGTTTGTGTGCAGTATAGGTGTTTGATAAAATATTTGTGTTAGAGCGAAGTGGAAAAAAATAGAACATTCCAGGCAACCTTACTGAAAAGCAGAGGACCCCATTTATTAATGGGTTCCAACTCATCCCAATCTTCAAGGAATTCTACAGGAGTCACTGGCTTTAACGGGAAGGATCGCACATTTACGCCCCACATTGTCAAAGAAACTCTGAGAAACATAAAAGGAGTAGCATTTAAGGTTTCCATTCGTTTATTAATCAGTTCTTCTGAACACATCTGTACTAAATCCTGGACCAATCAACTTTTATAAATTAAACAGAAAATAAATTAAGAAGACATTAAGTCATAGAAGATTTCCCTACGGTTTAATTTCTTTAAAATAGCAATAGCCTCGAAGAACTCAATTTCCATGACGAGGATGATTCTCATCTACGTTAGAAATCGTTTTCTGAGGACCCATTTCTTGCTTCCAGGAAGATTATTTCTACAATTGGCTGTGTGGCTACCCCAATCCACTCTCAATTTTTTTTTTTTGATGCCATATTTTTCACTCAAAGCTGATGATTCCAGTGTTCCTTTCAAGATGTGCATTTGCTTAAATCAAGTTTCGACATAAATCTGGATTTTTTCGGGCGTAAAATCTCCTATCTTTATTCCTACTTGATTATATATATATATATATATAATTTTATCCGTATATGTTAGTTCCTGTCCATATACGTATCAATGTATGTAGATTTGCACATATTTTTAGAAGAAAAAACAAGAAATTACGAATAATTATAGATACCAAGGTGTCCAGTAAACTCACTTCTACTTTACTAATGATTGTTAATTTTGTGTTACAGAGATATTACCTCTATTATTCTAGTGAAGTTCTTGCTTATACTAGTGGTTTCATAATTGTTGACTTAGTTATCTTTGCTTTTTAAGTTCCCCCCCCTTTTTTTTATTTAAAAGGGTGATTAAGCAACTAGTTTAGATCTTCAGATCTTTCCTTTTTAAAAGCAAGTTATCTGTGCTTTTTAAGTTCCCCTGTTATTTTATTTAAAAGGGTGATTAAACAAGTAGGTTAGATCTTTAGATCTTTCATGTGGAGGGGTTTAGCTCTTCAAATTCTTGTACGAATTGGATTCGGATGTAGTGGGATCTTCTGAAAATAAACGTGGCTTCAGAATTAGGAGAATGCGGATCTAGAAGTGGATAAACACGCTTAAATATCTTTGGCATATCTGTTTGAAGATAACCACTCTTTATGGACTGATTAGGTTAGGTTCTATGTCATTTAAGATAAGGAATTTTAGCATCATAAGCTTTTAGAAGACCAGTCTAGGTTTTATAGGAAAATTCTTAAGCTTAGAGTGCTTGTTGAAGATAAAATCGTTTTATGGCATTGCTTCATTTGGCTTACGCATGCTCCTTTGTCATGCTATTATCCTTTAGTTACAGGCCAAGGAATGGCCTCTCACCATTTTTTTCCTTCTACCACCAATTACTTTTTTACGAGTTAGCATTGTGCTTTTCGTAGGCAAGGAGGAGAGTCCTTTGGATCACCCTCTTTCTTTTCCTTCTTTCAACTTTTTTTTGTTTGTTTGCTCCGTCTCCCCTCTCATATATGTCTCGACTTTCCAGCCAAGTCTCTTTCTTTGGATGTCATTCTTCTCTGTATGACCAACAGAAGTAAAACTACTCCTTGCTCGGGATGATTATAGGAATAACGTGCAGTTAATAGTTTATGGTGTTTGGGAGAGAGGAAAGGACATTTGCTTCAAACGTTTCATTAGATTAGACTAGCGTGTTGTATCTTGCTCTCTAACAGGACCTAGGAAGCTGTTTGTTTTGCTTCTTCTGTGACCCTTTAAATTCTTTGATTTTGTTAATTAGAACTTACTTACACCAAGAAAAAAAAAAGATGTACCCATAGCAAGATCACAGCTCAGTAATCACAATAAATATGATCACGTCTCAAGATCATGTCTCAAGAGAAATCACAATAAGATACATATCAATCAATATGTTGATTATGCAATGTAAGATTACCTAGAAATAAAGAATGAAGAAGAAGAAGAAGAAGCACAAAATAGAGCCCTAGCTGTCTCAATAACACTTTTGAGTTAATATATGTATATGTTAAATTTAATTGTCAAATCAAAGGGGATAAGAAAGAAAAGCACTCAAACATAGAAAGTATTATGTGTGTAGAGTGATATCCAAGTTCTTTTCTTTTTTGGTTAGGAACATCCAATTTCTCATTCCAAATTAAAAAAAAAATTGCTACACCGAAAGGATATGCCCGCCCGATGTGTTCCACATTCTTTAGAAGAAAATGCATAAAAAAAAAAAAGTAAGATCAAAGCAAGGCCAATAAAAAAAAAGGTGATACCCAATCCCAACCCTGGACCACTTTCTCTTTAAAAGATTTGACATGATGTGATGTTTTTCAGTAAGATCTTTTAACACTTGCATTTGAATCTAACTCTTGTTTAACAATTTAACCAAGGTAACAACTCAAGCCTAGACATATTTTCTGTCAAAATTCATTGCTTGCTTTTTGTTTCCAAAACCAACAAAATCAATGCCACAAATGAAATCTATGTTTCTGAAATCGCACGGCACATGCATCAGTTGCGAGCTAGCGTAATTGCTCCTATCCTAAATGCACAGGAACGTGCTATCCTGTCGAGATAAGTTGGAATAATCTGACCATAACAAAGAAAGGTGGTTGACCAAGCCTATATAATCCCCATCCCCACTCTCGAACACTCAAAAAATCACACCCAGTAGAGGTCTCAAGCCTGTTTAAGGCCTTTGTCACTTGCCACCCTGCTATCTGTAGCTCAGGTCCCTTTTTGATAACATGGTTCGCTTTTTGCCTAAGACGGTGCCCCCTCCTGAAGATGATTTACGGGAAATCTTCAAAAAATATGACACAAATGGAGATGGTCGTCTCAGCAGGGCAGAGCTAACGGAGGCCTTTCGATCTCTTCACTCTCGTCTTCCCGCCTGGAGAGCCTATCGTGGACTCAAACATGCTGATGCCAACAGGGACGGATTCGTCAGCGAGGAAGAGATGAACGACCTCCTGAAGTACGCTAAGAAGCATGGATATGCCATTAGTAAATAAGCAGACGTTCTAATACTATGTGGTGTCTGATATAGCATGTAGTAGCTAAGTTTCAGTTTCTTCTATGATGTAGATACTAAAAGCGACTGCTCCTTTGTAGAACGTCAAGGAGGCAGTGCTCATGTGTGTTAGTTTTCCATATAAGAGGATGCTGTGTTTATACGACCCACGTTTCCCTCTCTTATTTTCCGTTAAATTATTCTTCTTGCTTAGCCCACACTCCACAATAAAAATTGCACGATTGCATAGGAATATACCTAGCAACACAAAAAAAAAAGAGAGTAACGTTTATATAATCAAGCTTGAAGTGCTGTGGACGCTGTTAGAGAATGCTTTAAGACTATGAGTGTGGCTGCATGTGCCGTTACTTCAACACCCTAGAGATTTTCGTTCCCTGCAAACAGCTGGAGACTTGTTCAACAAGCGGCGTTTCGGTATGCAACGCTGCGTGTTGTCTTATGTGTTGATAGGTAGCCGCTTTGTAACCACTGTGGAGCCGAACCTTTCAACTTCCATGGAACAAGCATGAAGGCAGTATAGTATAGCTGCACCGTTTGTCCTAAGTGTTTACTGGGTTGGTTATGAATGCGTCATTTTGGAATTTATTCGTAGCTTTTCTTATGAAACCGAAGAGCCGACTGTCTAGGCCTTCCTATTTTATGCTATTGCACCAAAACAACTCTCTCAATTCAAAAGTTTCAAGGGGAGAATTATACCCAGAAGAAAAGATTTCTTGGATAAGGAAACAATGGTTCATAAAGCGCATCTTAATCTTGGTCATTCGGAGTTTGCTTTTGACTAAATCATTAGCCTCATAATTATGTTTACTTCTTTGATTCCGCGACTGGTGGAGATCTGAGGATCGATTCCCCACAATCGCGGGATTTTTGGCTGCGTATAGACCACACGGAATATCTGTATGTGGGAGGGAGGATGAGAGAGAGAGAGAGAGTGTAAACTCTTTCAGTGACTATTGAGTAAAAATCTTACCTCTTGATAATGTGAAGCAGGATAACTATTCTTTGTACATATTAATATTTTAAAACATATAAAGTCCATGTTCGTTTCATCAGGCCTATTTTCATGTATGCGCGATGCACAAATGCTGTTTCAGGATTCAGATCAATAGCTGGGTGGCTAGATTAACGGAAAAAGTTTTTAAGATGTTGGGATCAAATCACCTTTTATCTTAATAAAAAAAGAAATGCTGTCGCCAGTGAAATTTCAATCTATTTGCTAATAATCACTAAAAATATTAATTAAAAACATACAAGTATGTTAGGAGGCAACTGCAAAGACCAAGAAAGCACCATGGGGAATTCTGTTCATGTCTTAACGCACAAAAATCACCATCAACAATTACAGCCGCATGATTCAAGCTTCGGCAATCCAAATCGAGATCTTATCTTTTCCTTTTGGGTTAGGATTGGTATCTTTTACCTTCTTTCCCTGCTTCTGATATTCATGGCCCGGCTAAAGACAATCTGAGCCTAAAAGATAAGGGATGAAAAGATGGCACCGCAAGAAGTAGAATTACTAGCCTTATCTCCCACAAAGATGACTTGCGTGTCAGATAACAATAAACTTGCTTATAGGAAAAGTTTGACAGGAATCTGTGCACCCCCGATAGAAACGTCCAGTGCTGACCAAAGTTTGAAGCAGAAGAATGCTAAAAAGCCTGCACCCCACCAATTTTTTAGTTATTTGATGCTGATTGCAGAATCTTCCTGTATGAGCGAGCCTGAGCTCTATATTTTAATTGTAATATTAAATAATGAGAGAGAGCGAGTACTTGCAGAATATTCTTGTGTTGCCTTTGAAACCTCACCATAGCAAGGACCACCCAACTTTTACGTGTGCTTAGCACCTTTACCCCAAAACCCCAATCCACTTCGAGGCACCTAACAAAATGGTTCGTGTACCCTTGAGGATCAGGAGAAACGAAGCAAAGGGTGTTGAGGTTCCCTTCAACAGAGATGAGCTAAAGAACATATTCAAGAAGCACGATGTAAACGCCGATGGACAACTTTCGTGGGATGAGACGAAGGCAGCCTTCGAAGAGGTTAAAGCATTTTGGCCTGCTTTCAACACTGAACGGGGGTTCCGTCTCGCTGATAAAAATCAGGATCATTTTATCAATACTCAAGATCAGGAAGTGGACCACCTCGTTGACTACGCCCTGACTTGCGGGTTTACTCGTAAGTAGATAATATGTGTACGTATGTGAAAGACGTCAGTCGCTACTTTTTGTGTGATGAATAAGGGGTGACTGATTCGGCCCCTTTGTGAGAATGGAACAAGAATCTATATCCGTAGAGATACCGATGGTTTTGTTCAGATATCTCTTTCCCTATGTATATGTCTCTTTCTCAATCTCACCCTAGTTTTGTTGCTTCAAATTGTGAAGAGTTACATAATCAGCAACAAGAAACACATACACACAATTATTAGAACATGAGCATTTTGTGTGTTTAGAAAAAATAATTCTTTTTCTTTTTGTGAAAATATAAATTTATATTAATAAAAATTAGTGTGCAGAAGTATGAGAACATACTCTAGTAATTATAAAAATTATAAAAAATAGAGGTTAGAAGTCTTTAAATTTTATTCAAAATAATATTTATCTGTAAAAATTTTATATTCTAAAATAAAAAAATTCTCCCTCATATAATTTTCTTTTGGCCAACAAGATTGGGAAATCAATTGTTTTATTTTGAGATTGTCTTCTATTGCATTTAGTTCATATATAGCAAATGCAAACTAAAAAAGCTATATTAAGAAGTTTTGTAACCAAATCTCTTCTTTTAGTTGCTCTAGTCATTTATTATAATTTTTTATTCTATCCTCCAATATGTCATTAGATTCCATTATAAGGGAGGATGGTTTTCCAAATCATATTTTCTACCTAAGATTAATATAAATTAGAATATAAGTTAATAGAAAGGAACCATTATATAATTTCTTTTGTTGTAAAAAATTTATCTTGACAACCTAGTCATTCAATAAAATTATATTAGTTGATGTCACTAGTCCAAATTAAATTATGTCAATCCATCTCTTCATTAATTGGTTAGCAAGTCCTTGTGAATTTCTTTGTAGTAATAGGTAGAGACATAGACAACCAATATAAGAGTAAGCCATAGTTTAAGGAGTCCTCTTTAATGCCATGTCATGGAACCCTTTGTATCAAACTACACTATTAGAATTCTTTTACATTTTATACTATGAATACATTTACTCTATAAGAAGAGTCTAAGATGTTAATGAGGTTTCAAAACATACAATCCAAAAAGACTTTATTCAAAAGTTCTAAATTTAGTAAAAATAATAATTCTTTACACCCATAAAATAACAATTTACTCATATTCTAATTTGGGATTTATCGTTTTTCTTTATGACAGCTTGATCTTGTAATTTTATAGAATTTTTTCCTTGTCTTACATCATATTGTCATGCCAGTGGTTTGTTTTACCTCTCTTGTGACCCTTCTAAATTCTTGGATTTTGTTTATTAGAGCTTAGTTATACCAAAGAAAAGAAAAAAGATGTTCACATAGCAAGATCACAACTTAGTAACTAGAATAAATATGATCACGTCTCAAGAGAAATCACAATAAGATAAATATCAACCATATGTTCATTACTTAATATAAGATTACCTAGAGATAATGAACAAACAAGAAGAACTCTTTCTTCTTGAAAAGTTAAAGGCTGAAACTTTATTCACAATCACTCAATTTCAAAAAATGTCTCAAATATGGGCTAGAATACTAAAGCATAGCCTAATATGAAGATATAAGTACCTTCAATAACAAGTAAAAAATAAAGCCCTAGCTGTCCTTATACTTCATTGCTTTTGTTTGATCATACATTAAATTTTTCCAATCAACAGTATCAGGATTTGAATTTGACATTTTGTTCAATAATAATTCTAAATTAATATATGTATATGTCAAATTTAATTCTCAAATCAAAGAGGATAAGAGAGAAAAACACTCATACAAGAAAGAATTATGTGTGTAAAGTGATATATATATATATTTTTTTTTTTGGGTGAGGAACATCCAATTTCTCATTCCAAATTCAAAAAAAAAAAATGCTAGAAAGCAAGAAAAACTAAATAACGGGGATACCAAAAGGATATGAACCGCAGATGTATGTTCCAAATTCTTTAAAAGGAAACACATCAAAAGGGTAAGATAAAACCAAGGCCATGCAAAAAGGTGATACCCGGACAGAAAATAAGGTAATGCTTTGAAAGATACAATAAAGAAAAAGTCTTGACTGCAGAGGAATATGATGTAGCAAAACAAAATAAGTAACGTCTATCAAATCAAGCTTGAAATGGTGTGGATGCTATTAGAGAATGCTTAAGACTATGATTATGGCGGCATGTGCAGTTACTTCAATAGCCTAGAGATTCTCTCAGAGATTTTCGTTCTTTGCAAACCGATGGAGACTTGTTCAACAGGCAGCGTTTCATGTTTCTCTACGAAACGCTGCGTGTTGTCTTATGTGTTGATAGTTAGCCGCTTTGTGACAACTCTGTACTGCAAGTGACCTAATCTGCCCCGAAGCCGAGCCATTCAACTTCTATGGAGCAAGCATGAAGGCAGTATAGGTACCAATTGTTTGGTGGGTTGGTTATGTATGCGTCATTGTGGGCTTAAGTCGTAGTCTACTTCTTTGATTCCGCCACTAGGGGGGATGTGAGAATCGATTCGCTATAATTGAGGGATCTTTGGCCAAAGATCTGTGTTTGTGTGGGTGTGTGTGAGCGAGAGTGAGAGGAAGAAGAGAGAGCGTGTTTTTAAAATATTAGATAGTCACTTTAGGAATTAATCAATGATATTATTAGACCGAAATCAGCAGCCACATAATTTAAAAAGAAAAAAAGGACTCCTGACTTAGCGGTGTTCTCTAAGCCAAATCTTGAACAATAATCCTACTGATTATAGGTTTGATAATTGGCAAAAGAAACACATGCACACAATTATAAGAAGAGGAGCATTTTATGTGTTTTGAAACAATAATTCTTGAGGTCTACATTACCCTGCCGGGCTTACATAAAATTGTCTAATCCAGAGATATAAAAACACTTAGAAACTATTGAGATTGAACTGACAATCATGAAGATCAAAGATTCCAGCCAGTCTTCCTGAGAAAACTAAAGGACCCCATTTATTCGGGAATTCTGTCTCATACCTATCTTCAAGGAGTTCTACTGGAGTCTCACCCTTTTGAAGCGAAGGATATTAGATATCTATGCCCCCGAATGTTGACTCCACCGACTGATATGGGCCCTGGAAGAAAGAATATAAACACATGCCTTTTCGAGTGCTACGAAGAATTTGATCCCAGGAAGGTTTTGCTTTCTAGTAAAGTGAAGGAATCTAAAATCGAAGGCAAGAGTGACTCTCGACGCCTACGTGTTTTGGTATCCAAGAGAGCAGAGATAGAACGAAATATGCTACAAACCAAATGAATCATTGAGGAAGAATTCAAAATTCGATCTTTTTATTTTTTTTTGCCAAGAAAATTAGAAAATACAAAATTGACGAATTTATAGCTACAGCCCCCAGCTTATGCATCTATGCCTTTGTTAGAGTAGGTATAAAGAAACTTGAGCTCCTTTCCTTCATGTGACATTGGAATTAGTATTTCTCTGGCCTTTAATTTGTTCCTAAGTTTGGCCATATCAGCCAAAAAAAAAAATTTTTTCTTAGTAAATTGTCGTTCCAAAAATATGAACTAAATCCTCACCCAATTAGCTTCTATGAATCCAACAAAAAATAAATTAAGAAGACATGAAATAGTAGAGCACATTCCTGTGGTCTAATTAACTCTAGATCATTGGAGGATAAGAACTTTCTATAACCCAACCTTGCTCTAATACCATATTAAGTGGAAGTTAGGTGGCCTTCCCAAAAGACACCTCATGATAAGTGTAGAACCACCACATTAATAAGGCCACAAAATCACAAGTAAATTTCTAATGTCGGACAAAACCCCAATAGTAACTTCTTCTTTTTTTCTTTTTTAATGCAAATCATGTTTGCCCACTTGAAGGAAATGAAAGGAGAAAAAAGAACAAGTTACAAAAATACGCTGTAGTTAGCACTAAGTGTAGACTTAAAGGTAATAGACAAATGAAAGATGAAAATGATGTTGAACTTAATGAAAACTAGTCCAGATAAATTAATTTTCCTACTAAGCCATTAAAAATTACTTAATCTCACAAATTCAAACAAGATTAGAGAGTTAGCAACGTGGAAACCTTCATGTTCAACCATAGGAAAAATTAGTTAATTCTTTGACTTGTATACAGATAAAATGTGACATTGAAAAGGAAGGATGACACGAAGGTGAAATTGTTGTCTTCTATGAGCAAGTTGATGACCCTTGAACATGTTGTTATTATCCAAGCAAAAATTCTCAGATTGTTGGATACATTATAAAACCCTAATGTCTTCATGCATAAGGAATAAAGTTATGTTAAGTTCATCTGCTTGCGAGCATATATAATGTGAAGTCGACCACATCCATAGGAAAAAAAAATGATACAGAGCTGCCAACTAAAATAGAAAGGAAATAAAAAATAAAAACACATTCGAAATGTATCACTTACAACTTAGCTTCCCAAAGAAGAGGAAAAAGAATTCTCTACTTCATCCATTTTTGGAAAAGTTGGCCTCAAGCATATTCCAACATAAATATAATGAAATATCTCCACCCACTACTATAACTTATTCTCTGCCGTTCAAAATGAGTAGACTTAGTAGGAAAGAGTCATAGAAAGTTGATATTTTTACGAAAATTGTAGCTTTCATCCTATATTCCGTCCAATACTACACAATATTCCACATTCAAAGCCATTTGAGAAGACAGTTAAAAGGAAATGCTCCACTAAAGTTTTTTTAAAAAAAAATGACTCTTCTTTATGCTAATCTATTTATTTAAAGTATCCTAACTACTTAAGAGATGCTACATTGATAAAATATATGATGCTTTTTAAGGTTCATTAAATTGCACTTCATATCTAAATAGTATCACGGGAAAGACACTAACCTATGCCATAAACCATAATCTTATTCATCTAAATCATAGGTTTTTTGATATTATGTTTAAAAATTCATTTTCTATTTAAAACCAATCTGTGAAGAAAATAATATGAAGATTCCAACACATACTTCTCGCACGATATAGAAGAATGTGACCAACTTTGCAACTTCAACATGACTTTCCCAACTAACAGTACAATAATTAGTTTTAATGATAAACAGGACTTTTTCCTCCTCTCATCCTTTTTCCTTGCTTGCATATAACGCCCCGACACAGTTGCTTTTAATTGCTTTCGTTTCCTCCCTTGGAAAGGAAAAGAAATCAGTAATAGACAACCGTTAAAAGGTTTTATTGAAAAGGGTAGTGTAGGAGCTTCTTGTATACATATGGAGTTCTTAGTGTGATTGAGGGAAAACGTGATTAACCCAAAGAAAACCCGCGAGATCAGAACAAATCAAGTTGCAACTGATAACATGAGGGATGTCCATTTGATTGTACATCATGCATCACCAGATAGCCTCTGATATTGCAGTGGGCAGCAGTATCTGATCAGACTCTGGGACATGAGGTATCAGTCACCATCAAGACATGTTCTTTTCGGTATTTGGATGGGATCCGGCTGAAGATAAGTTGGAACAAATTGCAGGTGTGGAGGAACACATCCGGGGTCTATATAAATCCCAGGTTTTCAATGCTTGAAAATCAGACCACAGAAAGAGTCTTAAAGCCTATATTTCACTCTTGCCACCCGCTATCGAATCCGCAAGACCCCTTTTGACAACATGGTTCGTTACAACACTAACAACTCTAAGGTCATCCCAGGACAAAAATTCTCTGAGGAAGAGTTAAGAAAAATTTTCAAGCGTCACGACACCAATGGAGATGGTTGCCTCAGCAGGAAAGAGATAGAGAAAGCCTTCAAAGAGCTCGGCTCCTGCCTCCCTGCTGTTCGAGCCTTTCTTGGGCTTCATAGTGCCGACGCCAATGAAGATGGAGTCATAAGTAACGAGGAGATAAACAGTCTGGTAAATTATACTTCCAAATTAGGGTATACCGTTAAGTAGAAAGCTGTACGTGCTTGTAGTAGAAGCCTGTTATGGATGTAAGAATAATCCGTCTGCCGCAAAACGGCGAAGTTTTTGCTGCTTTTAGTTATGACTTAGGACCGAGTAGCGGCTAGTCCTTTGGTTAATGTTCCCGCATCGGTTGTATGTATTATTTCGTGCTTTTCTTTTCCGCCCATGCTTGTGCGCTTCACAGGTTCAAGAGGTGTACTTCCTTGTGTTCTATGTTACATCCAGTTGGTAACTGTCAGGAATGTTAAATGTACTGATTATGAAGTTTTATACATGTGTTTGCGCTTTCCAAACGGGAATAATTTCAAGTTCTGTAATTTAGGCCAACTCAAACATCTTGAAATTTCAAGATTTTCTTTCCAAAATCTCAGATAATAATTAATTTTGATGGAATGGATATGAGACTATCGAGCTATCTAAGTGGTAAAGCTTTTCTTCTTTCTTTTTTTGGAAAAAAGTTAAGTATTATATATTATCAAAGAAAATACAGATTATTTAGTTGCAATATCCTAATTCATGATCAAAATCATATTTGAAAAATTCTAAAGTTCTTACAAAAATTTATTATGATGTATAGGCTTCACTTCCTAATTAATAAAATTATATATCTCATGTCCTTCTTGATGTTAGCAATAACAGTTTAATTGTCCAAACTTTTATGATAAAATTATCTTTTATTTTTTTCCCTTCAAATGTGATGTAACATAATTTTAAAGGATATACTAAATAGGGTTATCACAAAACTTTTACATTTAATAACATTAATCATTCAACTTACTTCTACTTTCTATTATTTATTTTTTTAGATAATTCATTTGTATCTAATAGAGTCCTCCACTCATTCCTAAACTGAGATTGGGTTATTAGAGTTTATAATAATAGAAAAAGCCTCTGATTTTAGGCGCAAAAAAAGAGTCCATGATCCTGCATTTTAAACCCAAGGGCGATAATGATATAAAATGAAGACATACATGTTTCTTATGGAAACAATCTCAAATTCTTCCCATTGATAGATTGATATTAGTAGCCAACATAAGTACCACAACAAGATCTTCAATAAATTTCAAATTGATCATAATATTAAAATAATTAGGTGCTAATACTGAACCAAAAGCAATAATATCCTACAGCATCACCTTTAAGCCCAGCAATCCCATCTACCCTAACAGTCTGTTGTTGGCAAATGTTCAACCTACTACCTGTTTTAATATGAAACGTTAAGGCCCTCAAACACTACAATTATACAAAAAATAATTATTATTAGTGAAATGTATATCATATTCCTTAAACCCTATAGTAAAGATACTTACAGCTTTCTTTTTTGTTCAGCTGTCGGGATTCCTTAATATTTATGTACCCCTACCAAGTCCAACCTTATTGAACGCATTAAAGAGATCATGGGAATGATTGTATTCCTTGTTCTGATGCCAAATCACTGGGCCATACTTTTTTCATTCTTGAACGATGGTTAGAAATCCAACGCGTGGTAGAATAGAAACCATGAGTTAGGGTACCACAGGGACCAAACGACGGTGATGACAACTATTTGGGCTTCGAACTATATACTAAATCAAAGTGACTTTCTGGTCAAGTCATGAACTGCATCAACTCTCAGATACGTGTATTAGCATTGATGCTTTGAAGTTACTTTTGCATGGGATAGACTCCAAATTGGCATTGTTGGCTTCCAACTTTAGAAACCAAAGGTACCTTTGGACCGGACCATGAATTTTATCCTTTAATCACATGGCTTGGAGCCTCGACATACAAAACGGATATGGTGCAGTTTCCCCGACTCAAAAGCTCCTTTTTGTGGGCCTGGTCTGCGATCAGTCAATAGCCATCTCCTGCTTCGGTTGATTCCACAATCAATAATAGAAGAGGACCATGAAAAATGATGGTTAGTAAAGAAAGGAAGCTTATAGTTGAAATCTACCGCCCATCCCACACCCCTCGTTCAAAGGGGAGTTGGTGGCTGTGCTAATCCTAGTGCTGATGCGCTTTTTTGCCATTTTCTTTTCACTCTTTGCAAAAGCTTCCCATTGAACTCTTATTCTTCTTCGTAAGAGTTTGGGTCTTGACCCCGCATATTTGTTTTCTCTTTTGTCATGGCCCTCAAGCTTAGGTTATATGATCTATTGATTCTCCTCCACGTGGATAATATTAGTAGTAGTAATACTTATGACAGTAATAAGTGTTTTTTTTTCTTAGTAACTTAAATCCTAGTTAAGAAATTACTTTTAGAAGCTCTGAGAAAGAGCCGTAATTTTTTTTGGAAAAAGATGGGCAATTACTAGTGGCTTTTTCCTATGTTGTTTTTTCAGTAGACATTGCAATTTATAGCTTTCCATATTCTCCGGGTCTACGATCCATATAGAGTCAAAGGATACAGAACAGAGCATCATGATAGAAGCACATACTCCAAAGTTATGCCTACGTTAACAAGCTGTTAATTACGCTCATCTAGGGACTCGCCGGGACAACAATGGAACTTGGTTGAAAAAGAAAAATAAGAATGATAAACATAGTCTAAATGACTTCAATAGTTAAATGCTTGTAGCAATACGAATTACTTTTGGCTTAAAAAATGAAAAATGCATCATATGAGGAGAATGTTTTTATTTATTTTTTGGTAAAAAGATAAGTTTGCATTAATAAAAATTAGTGTATAAAACCATGAGAGTATACTAGAATATTACAAAAATTGTGAAAACTATGAAAAGATAGAAGTTAAAAATTTTCAAATTTCACCCAAAATAACATGTTCCTATGAAACTTTTATATTTTCAAACAAAAAAAAAATCTTGTACAATTTTCCTTACTTCAAACAACAAGATTAAGATGTCAATTGTTTTATTTGGAAATCGTCTTGTATTGTGCTCAACTCATATAATACAATAAATGGAAGCTAAAAAAGATAGTTTAAAATTGTAGTTAAGTCTCTTCCTTTAGCTACTTTAGTTATCCACTTTAGTCCTTCATTTCATCTTCTAATATGACATTGGATTCCATTATGAAGGATGATAGTCTTCAAAATCATCATTGTCCATGTATATTCAAAAAATAGATGACTCATATTTTTAACTTAGGATTGACAAAAATTATAATATAAATTAATTGAAGGAAGCTCTTATACAATTCCTTCCATTGTAGGAAGTCAATCTTGACAAACTAGTTATCTAGTAAAGTTATGTTTGTTAATGCCATCAGCCCAAATTAAACTATACTATTTCACTTATTCATTAATAATGTTATAAGTATTGTTTTATGCATTTGATTATGTTTGAGGACTCTAGATTTAGTATTAATTCTTGTATTAGTTCCAACCTTCTCATTATGATAGGTGGTTGTAGGTTGAAGAATTTTTATTTCTTTATTTTTTCTTAAGACTTGATGGGGTTGTAAGTTCTTTTATCCTATCAGTACTCTAATTCTATTATTGCTTGCCTAGACCATTCCAAAAGCTTCTCCTCTAAGGCATGTTGCTTTGCTTTTCTATTTTACTTTCTCCTGAAGACTGAATAGTGATTATAAAATGATTTCTCTAAAGCTAGCTCAAGGGAATGGGTATTTTTTAATATATAAATTATTCCACAAGCCCATATTTTCTTCTCCTCTTGATTTTTTCTCTCCTTCTTCTGATTTTCTCCAACGGTGCACTCCACACAAACAACCCCCATTTTTGGCACTTGGCAACCACACTAACCTCCTCTACTTTAGTAAAAGGGCCAAACGTGTTATTCCCCCTAGATTAACTGTTTTCCCCCATCAACCGGCCACTTCTTAACCTATTAAATCCATTCCAAAAGCTTCTTTCTTGCTCGGTAATTTATTTTTTTTTCTATTCACCTTCGGCTATTCTTAGTGCCAAATTATGCAAGGCGAGGGGTGAAGGGCAGGGGGTGGGGCTTGGCGGTTGGTTTCATTTGCAAAACATGTCCAACGAATTGCTAGCTTAGACCATTCCATAAGCACACATATTTTTCAAACATTAAGTTCAAGCCTTAAAGGAAATAGTTGTGTAACTAGGGAGGAACAATTGGAATTTCAACATAAATCCATGCAATAACTCAAGCTAGATACGAGGAACTTCCTAAAAGACATACAATAGTATTCTTAACTACAATTGCTCCTTCCCTGATAGTGTTTGCCATGTGATTAACAAATTCCTTAAAAGGCAAGACATTTCTAGTATACTTCTACAAACATTAGCAAAGCAACCCTACCTTAAGACAATTGATTTTAATAAGAACTATCTCAACGGTATAATACCAAAGGGAATGAACTTCTATGAAGCTAGAATTTATATCCCTTAATGTAAACAACTTCTTAAGACCAATTGACTACTTAATGCTAACAATTTCATAGGAGAATAACCTACAAATTTTACTAAATTGATCAAATTAAAAGAACTCAAGATAAGTTGTAACAACTTCACTAGAAGAGTGTCCAACTTCTCTTAGAGCTGAAAATAGGTCCAACAATTAGAAATGCTTGCTATTGGTTTCTAGGATCCTATTTCCTTTGTCTTGAATAATTTGATAAACCTAAGGATTAGTGAATTGGTAGGAGACAATTCAACTTTTTTGTTATTGAAAAACATGAAAAGCCTAGTAAAATTGATGTTGAGGAATTGTCATATCTCCAAACCAATCCTTGCATACATCTCAAGATGAACAATCTTAGCTATGTCTTCAATGGTTTAAGAGGAAAAAAAAACATATTACAAAGATCTAGCAAAATTGGAAACCATATATCTTATGAGAACTTGCTCAATGGTCTTATTCCAAAATGGATAAAAAAAAAAGTATAGATAATCACTACTCAATAAACCTTTTTATAACAATTTTTCAAAAAGCTACTTGTCCCAACAATACAAATTTGTTTACAAGTTTCCTTAAATCAAACAATTCAATACTCATTGAGTGTTTAAAGAATAGTTCACATTTAAAAGATTAGTACTCATTGCCTATAAACTGTGCTGAAAATGCAACCACCATTGGGGATATTATACATAAAGCAAATTTAGAGCCTAAAGGTTTAGAAAAGTTCATTCACATGAATGAGGATACCCTACGGCTCTATTAGCATTAGTGGATTTTTGTATGTTAACAAAAACTCAAAGCAATCCATAATAGACAATAGTTACATACTTAGTATGGATGATTCCTCATTATACTCGAATGCTCATCACTCTCCTCTCTCTCTCTAACATATTATGCATGTTGCTTGGCAATGGAAATTTTTCTATAAAAATTCACTTTGCTAAGATAATATTTTGAGGTAACAAATCTTTTTATAATCTTAGAAGACATATGTTTGATGTTTAGATACAAAATGTGGTGTGTTGAAGGACCTTAATATTAAAAAGGAAGCCCATGGTGTAAACAAAGCAATCATTAGAAAATTTGCTACACTTGTCAAGAATAAACCTTAGAGATTCACTTTTATTAGGCTGAGAAAGGAACACAAGATATACCAATTAGAGGAACATATGGCTCTCTTATATCAGTTATTACCATAAACTCTAATTTTAGTCCTTTTGATGATAGGAAAAAGAAAATATTTCCTATAGTTGGAATGGAAATTTTGGCTTTGATCCAATTGATAATTTTAGAAATTCTTTGATAGAAATGCTACTTTTAGGGTAAGAAATCAAGGGAACAAAGCTAAAAGGATTCGATCTACAAATTTTTATTTTTACTTCCACTTAAATTAAATCTACTATAAATAATTTTGATACTACAAACAAGCTTAGGAAAGGTGGCTTTGGATCTATATACAATGACAAATTATTTGTTGGAATATATTTTAATGATATTAGAATATATAAACATTTTGATGATAAGAAAAATGGATATTATAATATGATAATATTATAACATTTTGTTGGAATATATTGATAATTAAATAGAATTATAATATGAAAATATTATAATTAATATTTGATTATTTATGGGTTTTATAAGAAAATTAATGCTGAAATTGTATGCAGGAAATTGGGTTAGAATGAGCCCAGTCCAAAGTCTGACCCAATCTAGAGAGGTTTGACCCAGTCCAGAGAATGTGACTCAGGCCCAGAACGTGACCCAGTGCGCGACCCAGTCCAGAATGCGCGACCCGCGACCCAGAATTCGACCCACGATGACGCTGTGACTTTGCCGGTAGATTTGGCCACCCGTTTCACCTCCGATCAAGGTGCATGATAGCTCGTTGGAAAAATAATGAAGATGAGAAGATTTCTGTGAAGAAAAATCAAAGACCCACTGCTCAGAGAGGATCAAATTTGAAGAAATGGTGAAGTTCGTTGAGTTTTTGCCCTAACTGATCAAAAGTGAAATTGGAAGCAGATTAGAAGGTTTCTAAAGACGATTTCAAAGGGCTTTTGTAAGGAAAAGGATGCTCTATCAATCTATGAAGGACCCACGAAGAATTGATTCAAGATTGGAGAGAATTGAAGAAGATTTGAGTGAGACCCAAAACTTGCTCCACAGAACCCGAATTACAGAGTTTTAAGTTGAGACCAAAACTGCACCGTTTTGGATGGGGTTTTGAAATAAACGAAGGCAGAACTTCTTCCACGACATTTTGTCTCTCTTAAGCTCGAAAATGGACAGAGAAGAGGGAAATAAGGAGCTCTAACGGGAAGAAGATTTGATGGTGCTTAGAAGTGTCAGAACGGCTCTTTGAAGTGAGAGGTTAGTTGCTTTGAAGGTATTTAAGCAAGTTTGTCTTCACCATTGCAATAGGTCCGAAAAATATAAGCAAAGAAAGCAACTTGTGAAGCATCTCATACTACTCATCCTAGCTCATCCAAACCTACGATTTTGATCTTCATTGGGTGACTAATTTCTAAGCTCATTACTTGCTTACTAGAGAATCAATTTGTGCTTCATATACTCTATTATTGAAGTTGATTTTCTGCAAGTAGACTCTGCTAGGGTTTGAACGAATTTGGGGCTTTTGTCCATTTACTCTGTATTAAGCCTCTAGCAGTTGTTTGAAGCTTCTGAACTTGTATTGCATATCTTACAGAAGCTTAGCTCAAAATTTGTAATAAGCTTGATAAACTTTGACTTGTTGATGTGTGTTGAGACACACATTGTACTTGTGATCCTTGGTGTAAGGATTGTTTGACTCCTTGAGGAGGAGTTGGAAAGTGTAGGAGAAAGTTTCTCCTAGCTTTGTAATAAAGTAGACTTCAACCGATTATGTTGAAGGAGAAGAGGGTGGAAGTAGGTGAAAAAGGGTCGAACCACCGTGTAAACTTGTGTCTTGTCTCTTTTGTGTCTAATTATCTTTGAATGCTTTATTTGATTGCAAAAAGTGATTAAACAAAAATTAGAAGTGAATTTTTAAAGAGAAACCTAATTCACCCCCCCTCTTAGGTTGCTATAGGATCCAACATTATTAGATGGCACAATCATTGTTGTTAAATGGATTTCTTATAAATTAAAGGAAGGAAATCAGGAGTTTGTGACCGAAATAGGAATGATCTTTAATTACAACATTCAAACCTTGTGAAACTATGCGAATGTTGAATTGAATGAAAGTAGTTATTGTTGGTATAAAAGTACATGGAAAACAATAGCGTCGCACATGTTTTGTTTGGTCCAAAGGAAGGCCTAGTGGTATTATATTAGTGTACAATGCAAAAAATGTGTTACCATAGCAAGAGGTCTAGCTTCTTATATGAGGAATCACCTCTAAAAATTGTTCATACAAACATGAAAACTAGTAACGTACTACCAAATAAGGGACCTTAACCCTAAAAAAGTTTATTTTGGGTTGCCCAAACAAAGAGGAGAACACATATATTAGTACTTAAGTTACAGGAACTATAGGATATATGGCACCAAAATAAGCATTATAAGGATAATGAACCTATTAAAGCATATGTATATAATTTTGGGATTGTAGCTTTTGAAATTGTTGTTGGGATGAACAATATTAAAGTCTAGCCTATCAAAGATTTTATATTCCTTCTAGATTAGGCCCTTGTTCTACAATAAAAAGGAAACTTGACAAGATTGGTGAATCCAAGGTTGAGCTCTAACTTTAATAAGGAAAGGATAGTAAAAACCATTAAAGTGGCTCTCTTGTGTAGTAATTGATAACTCTATTTTTATAGAGTTATTTTACCTATTTTAGGCAATAAATAACTTTAATAATTGTGAGAAAACATTTGAACTCCTCTTTATTTACCTATATTTATCTTGTTTATGTAGCACAAGGAGGCAAGGAGAAAAGGAATGAACATGGAGAACCTGATACTTATTGTGTGGTAAAATCGTAATATCAAGATCAAGAGAGTTAAGATGGGCTTGGGCTTTGGATGATTGTTATTAAATTTTCTATTGTTATTGGGTTTTCTATTTATTTAGAAAACCCAGTCATGTTAGGAATTCAAATCCTAATTAATTTAAGAGTTCAAAACCTAATTAAATTAAGAGTTCAAAACCCAATTATTTTAGATCTTTAAAACCCAATTCTATTAGGATAAGAGTAGGTCTAAACCTAACCCTATTTAAGAGAATAGAAGAGGCAAAAGAAGAGGAGAGGAGGAAATTGAGCACAACTCAAGAAAGAGGCCAAGAATTCAAGGTTTTCTTGAAAAGAAGACAAAAAGGGTGACAGACTTCTTGTTCTTGGATTCAAGATGCCTTCTTTATTTCTTATTATCATTCTTCCTTATTATTTCTTTATGTTTTAGTTTATTTTTGTTAGAGCTATGATGTAACCTAATTATGATGGTATGAATCTTATGATTATTATGTTTTGCAAGATATTTTATTTATGTGAAGTTACATATTACAGAGTTTAATGCTTTTAGGTGATTAGCTACCACTTAGATGAGTTGATTTGTATGTTAAAGACCGACAGGAAATAGCATGCAGTTGCTTCTTGTAATATGTAACCATAGATTAAATATGGATAGACATATACCATATTGTTTATGTGGCTTTCGGTGTAAACTCAGAATATTCATAGATCCTAATGCATTTGGTTTGTTTCAATTCACATATAGAGATATAGTGAATTAATGAACTAAGTAGGTTTGCTATATCTAGACATAGGATAGTAAATAAATTAGAAAATTCCACCATCATATAGATATTATCTCTTTTGCAAGCATAAATAATCAATATTAGTACCTAGTAATTATGGTGAAGTCATATGCTCTAACATATTTCTTTTATTAAGTTTTCTTAGACTTAGTTAGTTAATTTATCATCCATCAATTTGGTTTGCTAGATAAATTTTAGGATTAATTCATCATTAGTACTTAATTAGTTTAGTATTCACCAATCTTCGTGGGACGATACTTTTCTTATCATTATATTACTTGTTCGACATGTTCACTTGCATATAAATTTCACCAAACAGTAATCCATCACTAACACTTCAATCCCCAATGTTTATAGTAGTGAATATGCTTAAAGGCCTATCAATTGTTCATAAGTTGATTATGGATCCAATGTATATGGTGATAATCAATATATATGGTGATAAGTCCAAGTTCAAAGCTTTAAAAGACCAGTTTATTCTAAACCTAAGACTAAGCTCAAAGGATGGTTAAAGACTCATCGAGTCCCCATACATTATAGGGACTGGATCTTCTGCTGCATTATTATAGCCAATCTTAACTCCGGTCAAAATGACTATAGTCCTTTTATTGATAGAAAATTTCTTGTTTAGTGATGGAAATATTTTTGTTTGGTTACCAATCTTGTGCAAAAGATTTCATAACTTAATCAAGCTTAAGGGATGGTCAAAGACTCATTTATTTCAACACATCCCATCACCATAATGGTCCAACCCAAATCATATCACAAGTGCCACTTTTGGTATCGCCTCTAGGCTTCCCAACATCCATAGGGTGCTAAGGCAAAACTTGAGTTTAATACCATCTAAGATTTTAGAGAGAAGATAAATATTATATAGAATTATTCATATTCAACTAAAATAGTAAGGCATTAAGTAGAGAAACACATCTCTTTATAAACTTAAAATGTAACTTAAAAAGATATGTATTTTTTACTTAATGCCTTAAAGTTTTAAGTTCGGTATAAGCTATTCTCTAAAATTGAACATGGTATCATAGCCTAGATTTCCCCCTTGACACCCCTATAAGTCCATTTTCTTGCACCATTAATGGTTGATACTCATCTATCATGGTAAGAAAGCATGCTAACAGTGTATATTATCTCACATTACCAAAACATGCACCTATGGTGTTCTTCAAATTAAAAAAGTTTCCTCCAATTTTCAAAAACTAGTTTTTGGATTGAGTTTTAAGTCTTCTAACATGGTATTAAAGCTCATGTTCTTCATAGCACCCCTATAAATTTAAAATAAGTTAAATCCATGCAAAATGTGGCACCACAATATAGATGTCCAAACCCACATTGGACTAAAGGGGTGTGTTGCAATATAGATGTCTAATCCTAAATTGCTAAGGAGTTCATTAGGAATCTAAGTTCAATCTTCTATACCTTCACTCATGGACAAAGATCTTCATGAGAAATGTTCACCATACTCAAGGCAAGGGGGGACGCTAAGTACCATATAAGAAAAATAGAAATTTAGAATATAACTTAGAAAAAGATGAGTTTCTTTACTTAATATGTTATAATTTTAAGTTGAATATGGCAAATTTTCTATAAAATCTAACATGTCTAATGTGGTGTTTCTAGACTGAATTCTTGGATCCTTGATTCTTAATAATAGTTTATACATAAGACACCCCTCTTCCAAATGCATCCCTCTTCTAGGTATAATGATAATCCTAATTATTTCTTAAACGCTCTTGCAGCTCAAGACAATCAAGTTTTTTCAACTTGTGTCCTTTCAATCATATATTGAAGTTCCAGTTTGTACATAGAGATTCTGACTTGAAACTTGTGGAACGCTCAATGCCTAGGTAGGATGCTTAGCAGAGAAAACCGAGACAAAAGCGGGTGAAGAGGGAAAAACAAATCCGATACAGCCTATTGGTGGCAGATATATTTATTCTCTCGTCATTAGTGCAATCAACGACCCGAAGGTATGTAGGAGCAAAGCAGGAATGTTGCGCATTCCATCACCTGTGAACTAAACCAGAGCGTTGAATTAGGGATAAAATTTGAAGTCCAGTGCTTTGAACAGCAGCATAATGTTACAATTATAGACTATTCTTCTTCCCTTCTTGTTTTTTGTTTTGTTTCCTGGCGTGGTTGGTACAGTTTTGGCCTAACAAACTGGCTCGATTCTAATGCTCTCCAGGTTACAGAAAAGACCAAGATGGAGCTCTCGAGAAAATCTGTATCTCAATGCGAGAAGAATCACCATTAACAGTTACAACCTCTCTGTTTCAAGCCTACCGAATGGAAACCGATACCTTGTGTCTTCCTTTTCTTGTGAGGATAATATGTCTTACCTTTATTCCCTCCTTTCAAAATTGTTGACTCGGTAAAAGAAGATCGCAGTCCAAAAGATAAAGATTGAAAAGAAGGCACTACAAGAAGTGGAATAACGTGTCCTATCTATGATAAAGATGACTTAAGTGTTGATTACTATAAACTTGCTTTATCCCACACTTCGGCAGGATTCTGCATCCAACGATGAAAACTCCCAGTGCTAACCAAAAGATTGAAGCAACAAATATCAAAAATCCTAAACCATCGAAAGTTTTAAAGATATAATTAGTTATTGGATGTTGGTTGCAGAATCCTCCTGTATCATCCAGAGGAAGCTGTGGAGAGAGAGAGAAAGGGAGTGCCTGGCCTTTATATATACAGATGTTGCGTTTTAAACCACCCCACAGCCAGCGATCACTAATTTCTTAGTAGCCACAAAGCACCCTATCCTTAACTACAATCCACTTTGAGGTCCCTTAGAAAATGGTTCGTGTTATCAATCGGTTCCCGCAAGTCAGAAGGAAGGCTGCTGAGGTTCCCTTCAACAGGGAGGAGCTATCGATAATATTCAAGAAGCACGACGAAAACGGGGATTGCAGACTTTCGAAGAGTGAGGTAAAGGCAGCCTTCCAAGAAGTTAAAGCAGTTTGGCCTAGTCTTAATACGGAGCAAGCGATCCGCCTTGCTGATAACAACGGGGATCAGTTCATCAATATTGGAGATCAGGAATTCGACCACCTCATTGACTACGCCTTGAAATGCAGGTTTACTAATAAATAGATACTGATCTTAATTGCTAGGATGTAAGCGTAGCTATCTCCACATGTACTGTGAGAAATAAAAAAATAGAAGAAGAATCTATCTCCTTATCCAATAGTTTCCTTCGCGTATCCCTCTTTCTCTCTAGCTTTAGTTATTAGTATATAAAGTTCGGGTCTACTTTGGCATATTTGACTCGTGTAGCTCAAATCCCTTAGCTTTAGAATTTGGCTTGTACTTATTGACGTAGCATGTAAGGGACGCATCTAAATACAAAGGCTATCACATATCCAAACCTCTGATTGTTAAAGAAAAATTGAGAATCATAACGGGAGGAGAGGCCTTTTCGATTGCTACGAAGAGTTTGAATCGCGAGGAGCTTTTCCTACGTGCATGTGAGTATAATAGTCTAACATCTTAGCAAATGAAGATGAGAGGGAACGTTGTCCAGCCCGGAGAAATAATTAAAGAAAAATTGCAGCAATCGTGTCTCTTGTATTACGGCTAAGGTAATTGGAAACTGCAACGTCGAATATCTTATTGCTACATGGCCTGTCAGCTTATGGATCTACGCTACTTTTCAGAGTAGATATCAAGAAATTTGAGCTCCCTACTTTAATGTTACCATGGAACTAGAACGGCAAGTAAGCAATTTTTTTTTTTTTTTTGGTCCTCCTCTCTGTGACCTAGGTTTGGAAAATACCAACCATGACTTTGGCTTGAGTTTAGCTATATAAGGCTGAAAAAAAGGTTTTATCTTTGTTGTGCTAATAAATTCTTTTAAATCACACTTCTAATAAATTAAGAAGACATTTTATTTTTCTGCACAAGGTAGGGTTATTACACCTTATTTATTTTAATAAAATGTGTTAAGGTTCGAATTGCACTTCAGATAAATTAAGAAGACATTAAACAATAGAATATTTCCCTATGGTTTAATTCTTCGAGATGGGCAACAGTTCCTATGTGGCACCACCCAGAGAAAACACTTCATTTCAATGATGAACAAAAAGAAAAAAAAGATCCCATCCATCCTAATTCGAAATCGCTCTCCAAGAACACTCTTATTACTTCCTCTAAGATTCCTTCTCCAACTGGCTTTTGTGGCTTCACCACATTTCAGTCATCCTCATCTAATGTTTTTCTTGGATGCTATATCTTTCACCTAAAGTTGATTCCAGCGTTCCTTTCAAGACAGGCATCTGCTTTTCCGGGGGTACCCACCCTTTCTTAGATTAAATTTTGACAAGACTATTGAAATTTTTAGTTTAACATTTCATAACCTCTATTTCCTAAGTAATCCTGCATAAAATGGTACAAAGACAAGAACGAAAAATCACAAATAATTAAAAATGCTACTTATTTTTACTTTACTAGCGATTGGTTGATTTTTGGTAAGGATGTCTATTTCAACTCAATTTGTATTGTTACTTTACTCAATAAACTCTATTTTTCTTTCCTAGGATGCTTCAATTTCTCTAAAAGGATGTCAATTCTTCACTCCATCTTAGTTTCTTGGCGATTTCTTTGTGTTATGTGTAAGTTATATTTGATTGTCAAATAAAGAGGGTGAGAAAGAAAAGAACTCACAGAAAGATAGAATCGCCAATAAAAGTGTTATCTACTTTTTTACGTTTTTGGATAGTAAGATCAACGGAAGATGCTTCCACGAAATTAGACTTAAGAATAAAGGCAATTTCTAGCTATTAAATTCTTCCACTTTTTGTTGATGCTTATCTAATCCGTTAAAGGATCTTAACCACTTAGGATATGCTCTATTCGCATGATACGGTGTCTTTTACGGTTGGATTAACTATATTTGTACTTGATATCCAATTTTCTTGGATAAGTTTTACTTCACAGACATAGAAAATGAAAATATTATAGTTACCAATTGATTTTTGGACTGAGGATACACTAACTAGCTTCAATCATCTCGTGTACGTTTGGACTTCTTAGTGTGATTGAAGGAAAAAGAAATTAACAAGAAAACCCACAAGAAAAGGATGCAAATGGTCACGTAAGTGATGCCCGTTCGGTTGCATCAGGCGCCTGAATCTGATCCAACACTTCAGACCCAAGATAGAAGTCCCCAACAAGATATTTTTTCTTCTTCGTCCTTTTGATAAGATGGAATAAATCGCACGTGCGAGGAACACATGAGTTCTATATAAATCCCAGTCTTCCTATGCTTAGAAATCAGACCACAAAAAGAGTCTTGAAACCCATATTTCTCTCTTGCCACCCGCTATCGAATCCGCAAACCCCCTTTTGACAACATGGTTTGTTATAACAATAACAACATTGTTTGTTACAACAAAACTAAGAGCGTCCCTGGACAACTATTCTCTGAGGAAGAGTTAAGGAAATTTTTCACATTTCACGATACAAATAGGGATGGTCTCCTCTCCAAGGAAGAATTAAAGAAGGCCTTCAAAGACCTCGGCGCTTGCTTACCTGGCTTTCGAGCCTACTCTGGGCGTCAAAAGGCCGATGCCAATGGAGATGGATACGTAAGTGCGGAGGAGCTGGATTGCCTCGTCAAATATGCTTTCCAATTAGGGTATACCGTTAAGTAGAAAGCTGTACGTACTTATAGTACAGGCCTATTATGCATGTGGAAATAAATCTGCAAACACCATAACTGCAAGTGCCTGCTGCTTTTAGCCAGGCTTGGAACCGAGAAGCGGCAAGTCCTTTGGTAATTTTACTGCATCTGTTGTGTTTTTTCTTTTCAAAGTTTAAGCACTATAGTGTCATGTCACAAACAACTCTATTCCTAGTAGAATCTGTTCGTCAGAACTGTAATGGCCAATCTGCTCCACAGTCTGGCTTATTACTTTTTTTTCTTTTAGTTATCTTTCTATTACACAGTCCTAATATAATAAATAAGAAATTACATTAGAATGGACACAACACACGTACATTAAAAGGGAAACAGCACCTCTGCATCTTCAAGGGGACACAGCACCGAACACAAACATCAGCTTTTACATAAAACAGTCTAGGATTTTCCCCATCAGAATCCCCCTTTTACAATACAAAATGACTATTACGGTTTTACCCTGAATATTACAAAATATGGACTTGGGGCACATTTGCCCACATGTTACAGCCCATACATGAGCCCAAAACTAGCAACATTTTTACAAACTATTAACTAAGACAAGAGACATGCGACATGTCATGTGTTCTATGTTATATCCAGGTCACATATCCGCGTGTTCTATGTTATATCCTCTTGTCCTTACTGTAAGAATAGCGCCAGCGGGCAAAGACTACAGGGCGAATACTTGGAATGCAAAGCTAATTCAGTATTGCCAATAATCTGACATAGATCAACCTAGTACAAGCCCACTGCTAGACATAACACATGCCTTCAAAACATTTGCAGACAAGCTAAACGTGACACTAAGCCAACCTTCAAAGCATGGAAATAAATTAAAAGACTGAATTATGGTAATGGAGGCATTGAGACAAAATTGATTTCGTGACGGATTAGACAGCGTGAACCAATTATTGTGGATAGAGCAAAGTTTTTTTTTTCTTTCCTTTTATTTCTTCAGATGAAGAATAACCAACCAAAGAACATAATGGAAAATAAAACCTTCAGTTGTCCCTAAGAGGAACGCAAAGAGGCAGCAGAAAATAATTTACACCCGATCAAGACATTCTCAAAATCCGAAAACTAAAACATTCAAAGAGACTCCGAACCATAATAATACTTCTATTAGCCACGCAAAAGGAAAAACCAGAACATGAACAAGCTCAGAACCTAAGATGCAAAACAATATCCTGAAAAAAGTTGAAGACATCCATAAACTAAAGCATTTTCTCAGATTCCCAAGTCTATGACAAGACTTCTATTTGGATACGGGAGGGTTTGAGAAATATCGAAAAGTACTAACCGCATTTGTGGATTTGTTTTTCAAGTGGATCAATAAAGTATGCATGAGATTCAAGTACATCGTTTCTTGAGTCATGTTAAGAACAAATTAATACTTACTTTCTGTTTATTCTCGCGTATACTTTTAAAGTGCTCCAAGAAGACCAAAATTGAAGTTAGATTACTATTTCTTAGACCTAAACCGACATAGATTACTGTGGACAAACACCTAGTTCAATAATCAATGGGTACTACCTAAGAATTTTTTGGTCTCAAGTTTGACACTTAAGAATGTGTAAGTTCAAAAAAAAAAAAGAGATAGATTAGTTAAATTAAGTGCAACTTGCCCTATTGAATATCAGTTTTCAATGGACACATTTTCCACTAACTCCCTTATCGATCCTTCAGTCTGGTTATTCTCGTGCACTCCAATAATTATGTTCCTCATTCAGATGCCAAGCATCTGGCAAACCGCTTTCACGTTTGAGTAATAATTCGCAATCCAGTATAAGTGCGGATGGAATCCAGGAATGACGGTGTTAGGGTGACGATGGCACAAGGTCATTTTTCTTAAGCTAGTCGATCTATTTGGCTTGCAAACTGTATACCGCATAAAACGTAAGGAGAATCATGTCTGTTTCCTTTAAATCGCATCTTGTAAAGTGGCTTCAGATCATGTCGCAGGTTGAATCAACACTCACATGGACGCACTAGCATTGATGCTTTTGAAGTGACTTGACACGAACAGGGATGCAATCGCCACTCTCGGCCTTCTACTTTAGAATCAAAATATTCCTTGGACCGAACCTCCAATGTTATCCTTTGCTCGCCTTGGCTTGAAGCCACACCATAGAAAACGAATTTGGTGCAGTCACCCCTACCCGAAACCTCCACTTTGTGGGCCTGGTCGGTTGATAGTTCATAGCCATCATCACCCCCACTCGAAAGCTGATTCCCAAGGGATGTCTATCAAAGAAGCAAGGAGCCTGTTTAGGCAAAGCTCAAGCAAGGAAGTTAACAGTTTAAACCTAACTCCCGTCCCACAACTTCCCATGCTCAAAGGGGAGTTGAAAGTAGCATGCTGTTCCTCGTTCTTTATTTTTTATTTTTTTTTTATCACCTTGGACTCTACGTTTTCTTTTTCCTTTTGGCGTCTTGATCATTGGATTTCTTTTTCTTTGGTCAATCCCACCACTGAGACTAAATGCTTATATGACTGATTGATTACCCCTCATACTGGTGTCATTAATATGATAAGAATGATAAGACTTTCCTCCATATCAGCTTTAGTCCTGCTAAGAAATTATTTTTGTGCCTTCAATTTTTATAAGTGTTACGAGAAAAAGCCGTAACTTTTTGTTTTTAAACCCATGAGATTTCAAAGGAATGGACTGTTACAAATGGTTCTTTCCTGGGTTGTTTAATTGACACTTAGCCCATGGCAACTCTTCTGTTTCTTTCCTAAAAACAAAAGAAAGGATCGAATCTTTAGGCAATTCTTCCATAAAACTCTTTCTCTCTTTAGGTTATCCATGGCAAACATAAAGTTATCAGATACTCCGGTCTTGTACGGATAGATACCACGGATACAGACCACTCCGTCATGATGAAAAACGTACGCTCCAAAGTTGTCCTGCATGAAGCCTACAACCAAAGTGGTTATTTTGGACTTTCATTTCAAGGTTCATTCTCTAGGATTAAGCTCTAAGTGATCAAGGTGTTTTCTTCCGTTGATTGCATACACTTGAATATCATCCGGCCCATTCCTATTTTTATATCATAAGAGGAATAGATTAGACCTATGATCCTCGGCTACCTGCATTTAGAGCTTCCTTTTTGTCATTAGAATTTTCCGAAATACCCTCTCAAACCTTATTGGTAAAAGAAAAAGATCCACATTACGCAATAGACTTCTAAGTTCATCCTAAGTCTTTTCTTCCACATCTTCTTTCCAATATATACATTCATTCATAATTAGCGTTTAATTGCCTTACACTGAACTAAATTTCCTTAATTGCTTTATAATGAACTCAAATTATAACACAAAAGGGATTAATCTTAACCAGTCTAACCACCATTTAGAGGAGGTTGTAAATAGCAAACTAATGGCCTTTTTTCTTATCAAAATTGTTCATCATTGTGGGGAAGAGTCAGTATGAAAAGGTAACTCACATTTGAAGGATAGCGTTTTTATCAGTTAATGCAGTATCTTTGATTTTGGACACATAATTTGACCCTTTATTCCCATCTCCTTCAGTTCTTTATTTTAGTCATTATTTGTGATATTGGATAGCGAATGTAAAAATAAGTGTGCAATAATATCAAGATTCCGTGATTAGCAAATTTCTTTTACAAATGACTTTCTTCGTTTTTTAAAAGATATTAGAAAGGCTTCATCAAGTTAAATTATTAATGAGAGACCTTATATAAATCTACAATTATCTCTTAAGATGTTTAATATTTCATTATTTTTGGTATGAGAAGGATCTTCATTCAATCTCTCAAGGCTAGGTCCTGGAGAAAAGTAGAAAGTTTGTCAATAAAAATAAAATAAATTCAAAGGAGCAAAAGCATAAGATGCTCAAGAAATGATATTTAAACCTTCTTCATTTAATAATCACGAGAAAAGAAACAATAAAAAAGAGTTGTAGTGGATAAAACGACCCAAATCAGCTTTCCTTTTTTAAGAATCGAAAAACCCCTTGGTTGCATTTTTTGGTAATGACTAAACTCTCTGACACCATCTTTTCAGATTTGGTCCGAAAAATGCATAAAAGACTATAGTTCTAGCTATCAATGCGGAGGAACGGGGAAAGGATTTGGGACACTACAAGTGTGATCAATTGTAGCCTCGCCAATGTGACACTTGTCAATTCTATATTACATTCATCATTGTTGATCATTTGCTAGCTCAATTGGTAGCTATTAAGTTTCCCGACCATTAGGTCAAAAGTTTGATACCTTCCATCTTCCCCTCCCTGACTTGATAAAAAATAATATTAATAATTTCATCTGTTAAATGGAATGGCAAGTAGAAGATGAAAATAAGTAGCCAATGAATGTGATTCAATAGATGGTAGGTGATTTTGTTAACTAACAAAAATGTGATATTTTATTAACAAAATAATTTTTGAATACTTAAAACAACCCCTTATGTAATAGGTTTCTAATAATTTTCTTTTTTGGTAAATTTTCACTTATTTATAGACATCATGAAATGATTTTACAAATAGTTCAAAACAAAATATCCATCACCTAGGCTCAAAAATGGCCTTTGAAAAATTTTAGAACTCTTGTAAATATTTATTACAATTTATAGTTTTTATTCACCTACTTGATGAGATATAGTTGCTTACATCTTTTTTTATCTTAGGAATAATAGTTATACTCTTGAACTTTGATTCATAAATCTTATTTTATTTCTTTCATTCTAGATATGGTAGATTGTAGCTTCAAAAGACACACTTAGTAATGTTGCTGAAAAATTTTTGCTTTTCACAAATTTTGATCATCTAACTTACTTCTTCCCTCCAATCTATTATGAAGGTCTATTCATAGCTAAGGTTGTTCTCTATATATATTTAGAAAACTTGCAATTAAAGAATAAACACTTCATAGATTCTTGTTGTTGTTGACATAAGTTGCATTATTGATCTACTAAATTGTTCATATAGTTATTCTATTTATAGTAATAAGTCTATCTTTCATAATAATTAAGCAAATAAAGTTGTACTTAGGTATCCTTCCTTTCCATATTAGTAAACTACTTGTTTATTTTTTTTCAGGCTCTAAATAACTTCTAACAATGCTATACTCTAAGTTTATGACTAGTTGTGGGAGCTTATTTCTAACTTCTAAGATGCTTCTCTAGCTCCAAACTAATGATCCTTTCATTTCCACTTCTAAGACATTCATTTTCCTACATCTTTCAACAACCATCTATCTAACCCATAAAGACTCTAATTGGTTATTCATTAGGAACTAAAGAAGTTCACTAATTGCAACCTTATTCCATGTGTATGTGTTAATCAAACTCAGTACTTTAGAAGCTTTAAAGTAACTAATTTCTATTCAAACCATTTTTGTTACAAATCTCCAAATTATTGGACCTACCTACAAGAAGAGCCAAAAGCAAAATATATAGCCAATATGTTTGCATAGAGAATAAGACAAATGTGTTTGTTGTAACCTTTCACCATATTTGATATGCTTTGCCTCTCAACTTTCAATTTTCCTTAGCATTTTCTTAATTGATAGTTTTCAATCTAGGTTAGTAAGTCTTTTAGAAATCTAAGTACTTTATAGGGAGATAACCCTTCTAAAAATGGAACATGGTCCAATATCAAAGCCTTCTCTACTTTGGGTATGCTAGAGAGAAAAAAATTGACATTTTAGGGATGCATCTTTAGTCCTATGAGTTCCTTAAATTCTTACACAACCTCTAACAAACACAAGGTCGACTTTATATCTTCGTAAGCAAATAAGAAAATGTCATCAACAAAGCACAAATACATAATCTTCTCTTTAAAGTATCTTTAATGAAATTCAAAACCATCTAATGATAGTTTCCTTTATAGAAACCTATTAAAATTTGCATAACTATGACAAATAGATGGGAGAGAAAAGGTTATTTTGTCCAAGGCCCTTGGCCCCTTTGAAGAACCTTGCATGGGAACCATTTATATTCATAAAGTATCCTACAATAGTATATAGCACATAATCCAAGATTTATATCAATCTAAAAAACTCAAAACTTTTAAAGTACTTAGTATAACAGTTTAGTCTATAGTATCATATGTTTTTATAATGTCAACTTTGAAAGCCACTCTCTTCTCATGTGCATACTTATGATAATTATATATAATTCTTGGCATAATAATATCCTCCCTTTAATGTTTCTTTCTCAGATAAAAGTTGTCTACAAAGGTGTATGGTGTTTGGTAAAACTTTACTAAAATCCTCCGCAACTATTTTTTTTTTATGCACTATCTTAGATATAGTTTTATACAATAAATTGCAACAGAAAGTAGGCCTTAAATATTTCATATTAATAGCATTAGGAGCTTTTGGGATCAGTGAGATTACTTTGGAGTAATTTTTTTATTAATTTATTCTGATTTGGAAAACTCTATAACTGCATCCTCTATTTTACTTTCTATCATACCCGAAGCTTTCTTCAAGCATAGATTATTGCATCCATGAAGACCTAGAGCATTACAGCCATCAACATCTGGAGCCTTGCCTTCCTAACAGTTTTTCTTTTTTTTTCACTACCTTGAACAAGATCGAAAGACAAAAATAGAAATCTTTTTTTTTTCTTTTTTTTTTTTTTGGTGGGGGGGTTGGGGGGGGGGGTTGTTGGCGGGGTCTGGGGTGGCTAATTGTACTGAAAATTTTCTAGGATTAGCATGATTAATATTTAATCGATTTTTGGGGAAAAGAACCAAGTATTTTAAAACAAATTTTGGACATTCAGGGGATGACGCAACATCCCCTGTATGTTAAAAACTTGCAATTAGAATGTGTCACCCTTGACCAATCCATCAACATGGCGAAAGCCAACTACCATTCTCTTTGACAAAACAAGGTACGTTGTTTGGAACAGGTGGTGGATGTGAATGTCATTCTTAGAGTTCTGTAATACGCACGTAGAGTGATTTAATCAGATTCTTATTCCATAAAAAGGAAGCAAATTAACCATGTTCAGAAAAAGATGGCCGTATAAGCAAAGAGGAACCCGAGAACTACTTCAGCTTAACTGGAGTGCAGTTCGGAAAGTTTTCCCAGGGAAGGCCTTGATCTAGTCGTACAGATGCAAATTTCTCAATAAGAAAGCATACAAATTTATATTGTTTATGAGTCCAAATAATCTTATGGATTAAATGGTTTGAGTTTAATTACAAACTAAGCAAGTCCGTTCTCCCACTCGTGCATCCAAATGACATTCATTTGTGTTCTTTTCTATTTACCCAGATAAAAAATAAAATAAAATAAAATAAAATAAAATAAAATAAAAGAACTATCATCTGATAAATCATCAGGCTAGAGCTCAGAGCTTTTCTCCATTGAAAATGGTCTTCTTGTGCTTGAGCCTAATTAAAGCATCAGTGCAGTGTAAACACCAAAGCAAACTTGAGGGTTCCCTCTATCTAATTCAGGGAAAGGGTGTAGTCTGATAGCTTTTCTTCTCTGGCCAACCACAGGCTTGGTGATCGATGATTCTCGTTCGCACCGCAGCTACCCAAGTAGCTCACAACCTTTGACATGTTATTTTTCAGAATTATCTGTCTCGAGATTCTAGTTCTCCGAAGGTGAAATTTGCTATATGTTGGAGATTGATAAGAGATTAATCCATTAAAACCCAAGGAAAGAAAATGACAGAAAACTAAACACTGGGAATATGTTCTGCTTATAATCTGTCAGTGTTCGTAAGTATCAATGATTAAGTTTCCTCCGTATCACAAGAAATAAAAAACACATCGAAGCCATAGACTGATAAATTTTATGTTAAGAAAATAAGATTATCCATCTCCATAAAATGATTAAGATCATTCGACTCTGTTCGTTTCGCTTATGTTCCATTCTATCCGTACATTATGCTTTTATGATAAAAACCCATATATACTTAGAGCAGCCACATAACAAGGCCCTGAATCCTAAGCTCCCAGTGATAGTATCAGTCGTAAGATCTCTTTCGTTGGATTTGTTTGATGTGTTGCACTATGCTAACTTGAACAAGCTGTTCTGTTATATATAGATATAGCAATCACCTACAACCAGGGTATCAACTAGCTATAGACAAGAAAATTATTCTGCATCTAGAAGAGAACTATTTACACCAGAACAACTATGTCAAGCTGGAGGGGATTTCAACAGATGATTAACTCAGCCCGTTAGTAAACGGCAATAGCAGACTACTAAACAGAGAGAGACAGGGCAGGGGGCAAAGAAAAATAGATCTGATTTTGATGTATCAGACCCAATTCTTCTACTGTACATTTTCCACGGCAACTTCAGCTTCAGTCCTTTGGTGGTAACATCCATATAACCTGCATCATTTTCCAGCAAATGATAATCATCAAAGTGCTAAAAGTTCACACATTACAATCTCAGGTTTATAATAGTTTTCGTACGGGACTGTTTCTCATGCTTAATTCTAAAATCGATCTACTAATGACATTTTTTCACTTGCCCAAAAATTATGAACCGGTTTTGGTGCCATTTTTGTTTGTTCAGCGCCAGCTAGAAAAGTGTTCCCAAACTAAGTTACATGAAATCTTTCAGAAAAAACTTCTATAATCTGAGCTTCATGGCTGAGAAATCCATATGAAATAGTTGATCTGCAGTGGAAAAGCCAATATCCTATCCTAGCCTTTTGAGAATTTTTACAGAGCTCAGATTAGAATTTACCATGGATAATTCCAGAGAGGCGATTGCAACACCAAACCATCTCCACACATCGAGATGGTCAATCAATGAATGTGGATAACCCTGTCAAACACTGATAACAGCAGGCGGCAACTTCCAGTAATTCCACGAATTAAAATCCTCCTATAATATTACACCAAATATTAGCAAGATATCAAAATTAAACAAAAACTTTCTTCATTCTGGACCATGTCAACGTTCTTAATTAAGATCCTATTACTAGGGAATAAGGATCAATTAAGCTGAGGTGAGCTGAGTGGAGGATGGTGCATGTGATTTTGCTTAAGCTGTCATGCAACTCAGTTTACAAGCTCCTCATTTAAAGGACAGAGAATTTAGATGGTGTCCAAAACTATTAGAATTATTTTCCCTATGAGGGAAAGATGGAAAGAGCTCCCTATGAAAACAATGTACCCAAGTACAGTGTTCCAGTTGCTGGAAAAAGGAGAAATACTGCGTCCGATGCCTGATATGTTAGCTAGTGCTTTCACAGAACAGGCCATGAATAATCACCGGTTCCCAATAGAAAATGGTTGCAAACCAAACCTGCTCAGACGAGGTCATAGGCGGAAACATTCCATTAACAAGAGCATGAAGTGACCTATATGATCTTGTGTCAACACGGCGGTTTACAGCAACCTGGCCCTGTAAACTTGATATATTACAAGGAGTACTATAACAGGGATTAAATTGCTATTTTTGAATCATGGTGGCTTTAAATTACCTTGGGATTAATTATGAAAATTTTTCCTAGCGGGATCCCAACCTTAAGGTAGCTAAATTCATCAGTATCTCTGTTTCCAAAACCAGCATAGAATGGATTGCGATCAGAAGGAAACAGTGCCTTGATATCCTGGAGAACAGAATGGCAATAGTGCATTAAAGGCCTTCTGTTTCAAGCGCACTAGAAAATTAATCAAGAATTCAGTAGATGATCCCTCCCCCGCTATTTGAAGGGCGAACATGGGTTGCAAATCTCAAGAATATTATAAAAAGAAAAATAAAATCCTATGACACAGATTCTATAAGCATGTTACTAGAATTATAAGTTAAACGATGCCATGAGATGGGTCAGTAAAAGCATAAAAAAATAAAAATGAAAAATAGAAAAGGAGCATCATTCAGAAAGGTACTTGACAAGCTTTTTCTAGTATTGTCATCTGCAAGTACACTCTTCGAAGGTTGGAGGTGTATACAGAAGAAGAAAAGGACAAAATATTAGCGACACAGATTCCATAAGCAAGTTTCAAAAATTTTTAATGGGAGAAAATGAGATTGCATGAGATAAATCAGAAAACAAGAAACATCTAATGGGAGAAAATGCTTAATGAATGTGAAAGTATTTAGGCACAAACTACATTTTCATGACCAGGTTTAATGTGGACGTATGGAAAGAATCTCCAAATCATCTTATGCTCTTCATTTCCACATGACATGATCAGATATTTTTTCGGATTAGCTTTCATGTTTAACCTTAGGTAATGAAAGCGGTCTTTCACTGAGAGTCAAGAATCTTCCTTGATTTTATTGATGCACCAGAAACTCCTTGCTTAAACAAGTAAAATCGACAAAAAAAGATTTAAAAAAAAGGTACATTCTGTACATAGCAGATTGATTTGAAACTTTTCACTACAACATGACGGACTTAATTTACATCTCACGCAAAAACATTTAGAAATAATCTACGAGCAGTAAAAGATCTCAGAAGTGTAAATATCTCAAAATGTGAACGGACTAACAAGAAATTATCAGGACGGAGAAGTTGCAAAGGTCAAAATAAATAAGTAAACGGCAGGGAAGCAAACCTCTAAGCATGAGATCTTGAACTCATGAGGAGCCCTCCTGATAACTGAGAAAACAGAGAGAATGCCCCAGATCACATGTCAAAAATTATGAATAATAATTGATAAATATAATTCTACTCAAAGGGCTTTGACGATATGGTAAATAATTATAAGGAGACATTTCCAAAGTGTAAGCTAATAATTTAAGTTTTGCCCATAGGCATGTTCCACGTCAATGAAGTTATCCCAGCCCACCTTATGTTTAAGTCACTTCATTGTGAAAGTTATATTTAACTAGTGGAGGGTTCACCGACAGAAAGAAAAGATGCTTAATAGTTCAAACAACATAAATTGAAAAATAAAAAATAAAAAATAAAAATAACCCACAAAGTGTCCTCAAAAGAAGAAAATTGCATAGACCACCAGTTACCTTCTCGATATAGAGAAGGAAAAAGCCCATCAGGAGAAATAACAACAGGCCCCTCTGGTAAAGCCTGCCCATCCTGTATACAAGGAATAAGCAAATAGACACGTAGTTAGGGCTATCTTGATTTAAATGTTTCAACCTGAATAGAGATTCTATGTCTCATTTCTATAAACATCACCTGCTTAAGGTTGAATAGAAATCGCCTAGTGTGATAAGCCTGAGAAATTGCACGCGCACTAAGAAAAAGCAACTGATACCCATTTTCCTGCAAAACACAGGAAAGAAGGGGGTAACTGGTTCTCCATACAACTGTGGTTGCCAAACATTGAAAAAATATAACCAACATACAGAAACTCTATGCATTCTGGTTGTCCCTAAACAAGAACAACAAAGAACCAAAGAACCAAAACGAAACTTAAAAAAGCTCTCTATGATTCATGTTCTCTAAAATTGAAACTGAGACAAAAGGTTTTTCTATTCAGTAACTTGAACCGATTCCATAGGATTGTACAATTGTATACCGAATAGCTTTGTCAGCATTTTATAGAAAATAAATTTTGAAGTGCTATTGCAGGATGTTGAAAACATAGACTCAATATTTTGATGGACCAAGGATGAGCCTCCTTATATATGAGTTTGAGCAAATCCCCATGGAGTTTTCCTTATGCGCAGTGAGTTGTGTGTATGTGAGAAATTACCTCAAATCAGGAAGGAAATTATCTGAATATAGTATGCGACAAACCTTAATAGCTGAAAATAAATGTGCAACGCCTGTTTGTGACCAATCAATCCCAACCAAAGGCATGAACTGGCCTAGAACATCTGATCTGAAACAACAATACACAAAACAAGAATCAGATACGTCACTAGCAAACCCAGCCCTCAGTAAAGTGAGCCTTTAAAGCAGAACCAGGTCACAGGAAGTAACCTATCAGAACACCTTTCAACAGCAACACAACACAATGCTACTTTACAAACACAAAGTGAGCATGGGTGAATTAGGAACATTGCTGATAGTTTTTTGAAAGAAACATTAGAAATATACGTTTTAAATAATTGGGAAAGAAGTTTCAGCTTCGCATCTCATAACTTCCAGCTCCTGTTTGTTTTTGTTTCATTCATAGTGAGACTTACTGCCATTAAGCGTTTAATGGAACCAAAAGCTCAAATCTATATACCCCCTTTGTATCAAACCACCAATCCATTGGATATCCAATCGAGAGACAGGAAAAAACTAGCGTAGCAAAATAGAAATAATAAAAACTCTTAACAAACAACACAAGAAGACTTTTCACCGCCTTTGCTTACCTATCTAAAATATCTAACACTTATACATTTACCTACCAACAGGGTTTCCAAGCATCAATAACTTAAATGGCCGCCATTCTCCTCTTTTGACTGCTCAAGAAAGAAATTTCTTAAGGCTAAGTTACAAACCACCCAACAGGTTTTAAACTCATGGCCTAACATTATACCACATTATTATGAGAGAAGCACATGCTGTTTGAGTTAGAGCCCAATAGTGACGGTTCAGTTAGGGTACATATAATAAAATCTCAAAATAGTGACTTGCCACTGCTCGGTAAATGATAAAAATTGACTTTGGGCTAAATTTAAGTACCTTGCAGGTTTCTATTATAACTCTAGAATGAAAGAAATAGAACGGAACAATATAGAACAGAATGTAATCAGCATCCAGAACAATGCACCATAAAAAAAACCACACCAAAGAGAGAGGATATACTTACTTTGTAATTGTCCCATCCACATCTGAGATTACTATACGAGTGTTCCATTTCCACAAATATATTCTCGCATCAACCTGTTGAACAACAAGAATATGTTTAAGATGACAAAAGACAAAACCAAAAAATACAAAAACATTCAAGGAAGACTCAGCAAGAAAAAGAGCATTCCAAGTAAAAGACAGAACAACCTGCTGGTCCCCCAGCATTGCTGTGGAGAATGTGAAGGTTACGGTATTCTTTCCTTCCTTTAGATTCATGGATGCTAGTTGCTCAGATGTTGGGGTCATTTCCCTAACCAACTTCTTCACAACCTTTGGTTTAAGCACATTTTTATCTTCATCCATTCCCGCTGTGCTCTCCGAAGCCTTCTCAGGCTCAGAATTTCTAACATCATTCAGAAGTATCTGCATACCTTTCTTGGAACTTGCTTTCTTGAAAGAGAAAGGCCAAATCCTCCAGGCTACCCCAGAGGATAGGTTGGCTTTTGATGGATCTCCTGTAAGAGATTTTCAACTTTGTCAACTGCTATCATGCCAGTTTGTTCAAATATTTCTTTTATTTCCAAATAAGACCATCCCTAACACTATAGGACCAGCCACATCGCAAGGGAATTAATGGCCATTAATTTTAGCAACAAGCCTATCAGCCTTCACTAACTCAGGACCTAGAGAGGTAAATCTATTTACATCCAATGTTTCAGCATTAAATGCTCCAGAAGCAGCATCACCTCATATAACAACTTTTTACAAAGAGAAACTTCTGCATAAAGCACAACATATGTGACCTTCTCCAATTTTCTGCTTAAAGAGCATTACACTAAAGGAAAAGAACAGAAACCAATTTGTTTTTCATAGCAATTATAGGAATAAGCCAATTTCTTAGTGAAGTATACAGCAAATGGAAATTTATAATGTGAACCACTTTTAATTTGCTTTGGTTTAAATATACATGCTCATTTATTTTAGTGGCCAAGGGCACCAGAAAGGTATATAAAGAAAATGAAAATGCATAAAGGAGCATATCCAAGATTTCTTTACCAACTGCAGAATTGGGAAGAACATTTTTACGATCCCCTGCATTCTGTGTTCTCTCAAGATCAGGTTGCTCCAGTGCCAATTGTGGATCAGTATCGGAATTTATATGGCTTGAATCTTCTTTGCTTTCCAATAATGAACTCAGAAATTTGGAACTTGAATCCAGCGATTGGCTAAGAGGATGATAAGAGTCCTTTGCATCTGGACTTGTGGGGTTAGACCACAAAATGGGCACTGATTCTACCAGCCGACCAACTTCCTCACCAGAAACCTTATGACTTGAAGGTACGGTGATGGGCCCTGATGATATCGTTAATTTTTCTATCGAGCCTTCAGGATCATTAAATGGGCTCTCCTGAACAGACCTTTCAGAAGGCAGAGATGGCTCATATGTTTCATCGGATAACCTATTTGCTTCTTTAATGCCTTCAGGACTATATGAATGACTTTCTTCATCCACATGCAATGGAGATATTGACTCCATGTGCCGCTCCTCACCGATTCCATCAAGGTCACTGAAGAGAAACTGTTCTTCCACTGAACTCCCCGATGACAGCGTACTTAATGCTTTTATTGGGACATAGTTGTCAACAGGCCCCAGAGAAGGTTTGAATTCGACTGTGATTTCTGCATCCTTCTTTTTGTTCTCATTTTGAGCCTGATGATCTGAGTTACCGAAACCAGAAACATTGCAAATGGTCTGTGACTGCACTTTGTCAACTAAACCAAGTGTTGGGTCTATATTGACCATCTGGGAATCAAGCTCTGGAACAGTCGATAGCCCTTCAAGGTCCATCACATTGTTTTCCTGTATGCAAGAATGCAAAGGACTCATTTGTTGGGAATGATTCTTGGGATCCTCAACTTGTTCTGTCTGAAAATCACCATCTTCAGCAGCTTGAGGCGTTGCTGTATCCTGATAAGAAACTTATAAAACCTCAGTATCAACAGTAAAGAGTACATCAATGGAAGCAGCAGGTTGGGTTGTATGTTATTTCCGTTTGAGCTTATAGCAGGTTTTCTCTGTCAATTATAATTGTAACATTCATGACTTGCAACAATGGATCCTTATATGCTAAAAGGCCTAATCTTGTTAGCTTTTGAGTATGGGAAAGCCTATCCTTTAAGTGATGGGAGAGGAACACAAATTCAAGAGGCTAAGAAATCCACGGTGTGGAAAATAAAGGGAAATACAAAAGTGTTAGATGCCTTGGTAACTTCTAGGCATGCAGTTAAACCTTTTGTGATTAAGGATGAGTTGTCTCGTTTGGAAATAAAATGGATGTGCCCTGCATGGAAGAAGAGCAGGACAAAGTAATAACTGACGAATCCTCCCAAGAGGTTCAAGTTGGAGGAACAGACGTTGAAGAAAGGTATGTAGAGAACAATTCTTCCAAGGACATTGAGACAAACAATGCCTTTGCCATCTTGGTGCAATTTGAAGATGCCCAACACGTGCAAAATGATGCAGTCACCACAGATAAGATTATGCTTGATTACCAAGTGGATGATAATGAAGCAATGAGAAAGGCACAATATGAGAAAAGGGAATCACAAGAGGAAAGGGTAAGGAATGATAATAAGCAACGATTGATTGAGAAAACAACTATAGGTGCTTTGGTAGCAACCAATGAAGGTGAAAAGCAGGTGAATAAGGGTCTCGAGGAGGACCCAAAATGCACTAGTGCATAAGCAATACGAGTAGAAAATCAACAAATTCAATTGTTGAGGGTTTTGATGTAGGAACTAAAGCAAGGTTTAACTCTTCACTCTAGGCATATGATATGGTGTTCCCTATACAAGACATTTTGGGTAGCGCCAAATGGATAGGAGAAACTGCAGTTGGAATTTGATGGGTTTCAAGTTATGAATTTTTCTGTTATTCTAACTAAGTTGGAAGAGGATAATCGAGAGCAAACTCATTCAATTGATCGATTAGATTAAGACAAAGGTAAAATGATCAAGGCTCATGAAGAAAATCAGGTAGTAACATCAACTTGAGATTGTTTGCCATTTCCTTTCTTATCTAACTTGCCAAAAGTCATCATGAGACAGTAGGCTAAGTTAAGAAAGCGAAAAAAGCATGAACAATAGTTCACAGGGATCAAAGAGAAACCAATCTTACAGAGACTAAGAAAAATTAGAAAGGGCAAAAGGAAACCAAATAGGGGATGAGGAAAAACCAATCTAGTTGAGGCGGATAAGCAAACCAATAATGGATTGATAGAGCAGTTTTATGATATTCATGATCACTTTGAAATTCAAAGTGGATAGCCCATTTCCAAAGTGAGAAGAAAGGTGATGACTAGATCCGTCAAGGATCAAGATCTAATTGTTGATGTTAGAGTAGAGAGTCCTAGAAAGGAAGTGGTGGTTCATAAGACTAGAGCCAAAAGTTCCACTAATGCTACAACCAACAAGTACTTGATTTCAGATCATGAGTTTGAGGAAGAAGACTTGCACACTAGCTCCTTCCCTCCACAAAGGATTGTTAACTTTAAAGGTAGCATATTGAATTCCAACCGAAATTATTCTCTGGAGTCCCTCCCAAGACGAAAAATTAGTTGTGGATTTACATTTTGAGCACTATGGTTGATTACACCTATTGTAATATGGGCTTGTCCTTTTCTTTCGCCTCTTTGAAGGCATGTAATTGTTGGATTAGGATATACCATGTTCAATTTTTCTTGATTTCAATAAAATAAATGGGTTTCTTAAAAATAAAAAATATAACACACCAGATTCAGGTACAAAGATTTACCTCCAACAGCAGTTCAGTTGTTGAATGCAGCACCTCGGCATGAACATGGACTTCACCTTGACCTCCACTAGCAAGGTACATCATCCCACGAGTTTGTTCACTGGAACCATCCGTTGCCACTACTGATCTCTTGGATGTTTCACAATATATGAATGAGTGAACTCTCTCTGTGTCCCCCTCTTCTGGAAAAATGCTACAGCCAGGTAAAACATCCATTACATGAAAGACCTGTTTTTCATCGATATGCTTTACAGGGTGCTCTTCGTGCTCAGTGAAATTTCGTACTCTGGCGTTTTCATGAATTTCAGTATTCCCCACACCAATCTGTCCTGATAATGTGGACATCATCTCACATTTTCCTTCGAAAACACCTTCACCTGCAACAGAAGATTTGGTTACTTGTTCTGGGGTGCTAAAACATGCAACTTCTATTCTAGTTTCCTCAACAAAACCCTGCAGAGTTTCAAATCCACAAAGAAAACTGCTCCCCCTTTGCTCATTGTGGGAACCAGATTCCTCATGCAACACATTTTGATCCATTTTCACATTGCCAGGCCCAGATGAGCTCCCCTCACCTTGTCCATCAGTAATGTGCTTACCTTTATCAGCATTGTCGGCATTCCCTTTCCGTGCTCTATTGATGGGAAGATTGGTAGACCACTTAACGTCCAAGAGTCTGGCTGCTATCTCAGCACGCTCCAACGAATCAGCCCTAGCGACTTCATCACCGCACTCTCCCACTTGATAACCTTCCTCCTTCATCGACCTCCGCCCAAAAACAAGCCCTAGTATCCTGGACTTCTGAGAATTAGTCTTTCCCAAGGCTTTCCCATTCCTGACATCGGTCTTATCAATTGAACTGGACCTGTTCGTATCAGAATAACTTTTGGTATTCAAAGGCCACCTATCAGGCTGGGAACGCTCAGGCATCTCATCCCCAGAGGACATAGAATATGATGCAGTATCCCCTTCTTCCACATCCACCTCCCTGAGAAAGTAAGCTTCCCCTTTATGATCCAAATACATGTGGAAATCAGCTTCGACTCCATTCACAGCAATGTTGACCACCTTCTCCTTGCTCTTCAAAACCCCTTGAAATTTCCCAAACCGAACATACCAAGGAGATGACTTAAAGCTCCCATCTTGCTGTTCAACTACAATTATATCCACAGCCCCCCCAAATGGATGAAATGGACCGGAAACACTGTATACTCCCCTGGAGATATAGCTACTTAGCCTCTCCACCGCGTACATCTCTGAACCACCCAGGTAACGGATTCTCACAATCCAATCATGAATGTCAAGAGCCTGTCCGATTGTCCCCACAAAGTATGCGAGGCTTTATAAGATTAAAACAACAAGAACCCCTATATCCCACGTACCCAGATCACAGAATCCCACTATTACATCACAAGTGGGATGATGATTACAACTAAAAATTTCGCAAAAGTAGCTCAATATGTAGGTAAGCCAAGACACAAAAGCCGTCCGCTAAAATCCAGTACGATGTACTTAAGGAACAGCAACGACGTCAGGAATCGTTTTAACTTTTGAACAACTCAGAAAAAGAAACAAACAAATGTTTTCAACTAACTAACAAAAACCGGCTTGGATTCTCTGCGTTTCTCTCTCTCCGTTGCGCTCACACTTGCTGAAATACAAACACCATTAAAGAAAGGTTCAGAACCAGTCAGCCAGCCCCAAATAAAGCCGGACCGCCAAGAAGACGTAGAGTAGTTGGTGTAATAAAAGTATATTCGCTTTTTATTATTCGAATGTGCCGAGCTCATCGTCTTTGGGTCCAAACCCAATTCTAGTATAAATCCTAATTGGTAATTATAATCCATAAAGTAAAAAAATAAATAAAATATAATACAATAAAAGAGAATGAACGATGAAACTGACCTGGAGAGAAGAAATCCAGGTGCCAAAGAAAAACCGCGATCTCCCCAGAGACAGAGTTTCTAGTGCCTCCGTGGAAAGTCATAAATGGAGTACGAAGAGAGGCGACACGTCATCCAGGCGATGTTTGAGTAGGTGGAACAGAAACTTCAAATTGCGCCAGTTACCTCCATGATTTAACGTTGTTTCGCCTTCTTCGTGTTCTCCTAGGCTGTTCCTTCTTCTGTTGCATAAACCGAGCGAACCAAACATTGGGAAATGGAGGACTCCTGATCCGTTCAAACTCTTACAGTCGCCATGTGCGTCGAGAACTGACGGTCACGATCCCCTTCGTCTCCAACAGATTACGTTCCTAGTCTTCTACGATAATCCGTACGTTGGAATGTTTGTTACGGGAGCGTTTCCTTGACAAATTTTGGAGAATCCCATACGTTCGTGAGATATAGTCCTACATTATCCAAATATTCCATAGTTTATAAGATAAGCACGACTTTAGTATATGCTAATATTCAAATAATGTTTCGTATATTAATCTTTCAGATTCGCAGTGACAATGGTGATTATATTTTATAACGTGTACGTTTAGTTTTTTAAATTAAATATAGAAGTCGAATGGTAAAACTTGTAATTCATGTGTTTTGAATGTGGTGGAGATATGTGTGTATAGTTATGTTATATTTTTCAATTAGACAAATTATATTTTTCATATAGTGTAGATTAATTTGGAAGTTATTTTTCATGTATAACAAGTTATATTATCCATTTAATTCATTGTATGATTCAACTAAGTTTCCTTATATGATTCAATTAGGTTTCTTTCTACTATTCGAATAGAGTTACTCCTCATTATAAAAGGAAATTTTATATATCATTCTTTTTAAAAAAAGTAATACACAAAGTCTTCCTAATTTTATGTCTTTCTTCCCTTTGGCTTTGTGACATGGTATAGAGCCTACCCTCCCTTTTTCAGTGTTCTAATTTTTTCCAATTTATTAGGGATATCCACCTTAATCTCTAATTTATTCTAAAAAATGTATTTTATGTTTCCGAATTCTAATTTAACCTAATTTCAATTTCCAAAGCTTGTGAGAGCAATGATTGGGGTCATTTTGGATTCAATTTTTATTTCTTTCAAGCCCTTTCAACTAGCAAACTGATGAATTTGGATAGTACTCGACATGAGCTTTATTTTTGGCTTTCACTTCCTGCAAATTTCAATTTCAAATTTTGGAAAATTCCATACATTCGTGAGATATAGTCCTACATTATCCAAATATTCCATAGTTTATAAGATGAACACGACTTTAGCATGTGCTAATATTCAAATAATGATGGTGAGGATGATCGCAAGTGTTTCGTGTATTAATCTTTCGGATTTGCAGTGACAATGGTGATAATACTTTTTAACGTGTACGTTTAGTTTTTTGAATTAAATATAGAAGTCGAATGGTAAAACTTGCAATTCAAGTGTTTCTATTTTGAATGGTCAAAACAAAAAAAGTAGGAGTTGCTATTCGAGATGATCAGAGAGAGAACAAATAAAAGCAAAAGAAATTTGAATCCATGAACTTACTTTCATTTTCGTTTCTTGCAAGTTTTGAACACCAAAAAGAGATTCTATTTCTGTTTTCTTTGATGTCATCCTCTTAAAGTCAAGTTATATAGAAATTATGGGATATCAATCAGCTGGCTGTACAACCCACTGATTTTTATTTTTATTTTTTTGCGTAATGATTTAAGAAGGTCCCAATTTTGATTGTTGAAGGAAGCTTAAACAAAAAAGAAAATTAATGTGAAGAAAAAGAGGCATCTGGCCCAATACCTTACCCAAAAAGGTATAGATTAAGACAACCCGTGAATGGGAATTGTGGTTTGGGCCATACAAGTTGGCACTGAGAAATTATGTCGATCGGAAATGGGCCTTACCTCCGAATACAACAGCAGATTTACATTTGATGTTGGTTGAAGCAGCCCACAAGCCTGAACCTTAAATCTATGAAAATCGTGGAACACGGGAGTCACTTGTTAGCTAATTCAAAAACTTATATTGTTGAAAATTATGGACTTCTTCATATAAGTTGCACCCTAATAAAATAAATAAATAAATAATCTGTTCAGTTCAAAGAAAAGCTTGCATAAAGGGTGCTGATGATGATTTCATGTTCATGCTTATTCATAGTATTTTTATTTATGTAACATTAAAAAGTTTTGTGTTACTAATGTAAATTTTTTTTTTTTTTTAAAAAAAAAAAAACTGGCACACTCATGTACTGTATGTCAAACTTGGAACCAAGAAGTCTTAGCAATGACTACTAATGCAATCTTCATCGTTTGATCATGAATTCCTTTGAAATAAAAAATCTATTATGATATCATACTAGTTTATCATTTTGTAGAAAAGGTGAGTTCTTTATTTTTTTTTTTAACGATCCGAAAGAGGAGGAGACTGCGAGTAGATAGAGAAAGAGGTGCTGCAAATGATGAAAAGGTTCGAGAGTGGGTGGTCGTCTTCTACTTTCTCTCGTCTTTTGGTGCCGACGGCTGTGCAGAAAGAGGATCTGAGGTTCTCTGACTTCCAATCATCGGTAGTGTCTTGTGAGAAGGTTCGTCATTGAGCCCAACAGCCTTCACATTCTTGTGGGGCTTCCTCGGTAGACGAGAAAAGTGCAGTCGTTGTTGATAAGAATCATGAATGTCCACCTCCTCCAGTAAACTTCCAAGCGCGTAGGCACGCCCACACACGTGGTTTTGCTGGATTTATCTTCCCCCCCCCCCGAAGGAAGGGTTTGTTTGTTGGGCCCTTTCGGCTGTTTTGGGATTGAAAATGAAGTCACAAGAGAAGAAGATGATCGTGCATGCAGGTGGGGTTTTGATCTCCTCGCTGCCATGATTAAAGCCAAAGCTCCATGCCATCTGTTTTCTTACGAACGGGACCAACTCCCTTCTGCATTATTTCAATCATCTGTAATCATGGTATTTCGTACTTTTTCTGAACATTCGCAGCCATCATCAACAGACGAGACGCACGTCCTCGGAATCCCGTGATCCTATCTCTTTCCAAACAGTCTACCATTCTGTGTAATGATTGGAAATGGGTGCTGCTCTTTTCGATAACCTTTTTTCTCGAGGGGAGGGCAATAATAAACTCTCAACTTAGGAATTCATCCCGTTAGCTTTCGTGACTGATTCAGGGATTCTCGGAGCATATATATCTTTAAAGTTCTTTGTGATGGTATAAAGTGTAGAGATTCAAGGCAATTCCAGACAGAAGTTGTTAGGGTTATGCGAACAAGTTGGTAGAGATGCTGCTCTCTTGCTTTGGACTCTTGACTGTTCCACTTCAAATGGTATAAATTAAGTTGTTCTTGGGATGTTTAGATGCCCCAGGAGATTGAACTCCCATTGATACTGTAAAACGGATAAATCACTACAATTAGGAGACGAGTTCAAACTTGGGTCATAATGTTAGATGCCAAAATGACATGTACACAAGTGGGCTGCAAATTAATACAGATTAGTCATGCAAATTAATAAAGATTAATCAAATTGCTTTGATGGTTAAGAACAAATTCATTGTATATTGTGCACGAAGAGCAATGGAATAGTTTAATTTCCATGGAGATCTTCGAGGATCGTGAATCATTTGGTAAGGGTTCGATTCCTCAAATAGTTTAAGACAATAATAAAGGGTCATCAAATCCAAGGCCTACCTTGCAAACAATAAAGACAAGAAAGTGATGTGGTAATTCTAAAAAGTAGTCCTCAAACCGGTTCTTCATTTTCAAACTCATCTCTTATATCCGTCTCTTTCTGTACCATTTTTATACAGGGGAACAGAAATTACTGGCAATAACTGAACTGAACATGTAAAAATCAATCTTATGAATCTAATCATAGCTTTTGAGTTTCTCTTCCTTTGCAATTGAATTCTTGCAATGAGCAATTGCAGCTTGAATTGCAGCCTGCAACTCCTCCATTGTGCTGTCGGTGGTAGAAGAAGGCAGAGTAGCAGTTGCAACAAGGAGGCCACTATTTGTTGGGGATGTCCGCATTGACGCTGGCGCTGAAAACTCCCCCATTCTTCCTCTCAGCCATGGCTTATTTTTCTTTCTTAGATTACCTGAAAACGAATAAGGTTGGGGACGCAATTGGATATTCTCTCCTTTCCTTCCGAAGAACAACAGTGGCCGGACCAGTCCCACGTACCTCTTTAACACGTGACTCACATCAAACTTCAGCTTCCTCTTCTTCTCCTTATCTTCCTTCTCCACACCTTCACACCCTTTTCGCCATCTTGGCAACCCAAATAAGGAGAAAGACCTTGACTTTATTCTTTCCTTTGTCTCACCGTCCCTGCTTCGGAAGTGATTGCTTTCGTTGCTGTTGTTGGTGGTGGTGGTGCTGCAATCACTGGAATCTTTGTTGAGATTTTGCTCGTCAATCAAGTCTGTGATTGGGATGGTGAAGCTGTCCAAGGAATTGGTTGACGAGCGAGCAGAGACAGGGAGGTGAGAGAGGAGGTGGAGAGGAAGCAAGTGGCCATGAAAGAAAATGTCATCTGCGGGAGCCAAATCAAGTGCAAAAGAAGGGGAAGGCTTGGTTTTATCAGGAAGGGTTGTGGAGGAAGAGTGGAGAGAAATAGTGAAGGAGAAGTCGTGAGATGGAGAGGAGGGTGAAGGTGGTGAGGCAGGGGATGGCGGTGAGGGTTGTTTAGGCAGTTGGCTGCCTTTTCCCTCCTTGTTTGACTTCCAATCTTCATGCCGGATGTCTTCTACTTTGTCTCTGATCTTCTGGTGCTGACGGCTGTCCATCATTCAGAGTTGTGTTGAAGACAAATTCAATGATCTGCAACGCCTGGAATTCTGTGTGTCTCAGCACTGATCCTGGGTTCCGAGGATATGAAGGAAACCTCAGGGGGAGGGATAAGGGGATCAGGAAGCAGTGGGGAGAGAGAGAGAGAGAGAGAGAGAGAGAGAGAGAGAGAGAGAGAGAGAGAGACTCTTGTCAGTGCAGCAACGCTTCTAGTGTCTTTTATGTACAAAGCATTGGCTATAGAATCACCCATTATTGAGTATTATTGTTGTTCATGTAGCGGAAGAGTTTGGTGGCTTAAGGAAAAAGCAGGAAGGATGTGGTGGTCGTGAGACTTAAGGGAATGAAATGATAAACTCAGCTGTATCTGTTTGTGTAAAAGGACGGCAGGTCCCTGTCCGTTCCGACTCCCACTGGGGGTCCCGAGCTACAAATTGAGATCACAAACATCCAAGTTCGCCACTAAAGTAGATGGGATTGGCAGGAAGGAGGCCGCCAAAGGGTCCCCAGACAGGACAACTTCCTCTCTCTCTCTCTGCCCCCAAAAGATGCACCCCCCTTTCAAGACGCATCTTCGAATTCCACCAAGGGACTTTGTGCTCTTTCCCTCTTTCTCCTCTACTTGCACGAAACTGCCTTTGGCAAGGCACCAGTTTTTGATTGGGTTTTGCTTTGGTAGTTGGTGTGAGAACACTTGTAACCGCTTGATATTTGATCATTGGTCTCTCTCATTATACTCAAAATAAGCAATTCCGTTTCTTGTTCTAATAAAACAACTTCCGAATCAAATAAATATTGGATAAATAGACAAATCAGGGAGTTTAATTAGTTACTTTTTTTTTTTTTTTTTTTTATAACTTCGCTAAATTTTGATGCCTTAATGTTAAGAAAAGAAAAACATAAAGAAACCAAGAAAGGATTCTGCATCTCGAGTCCATGTACGCAGACAACATGGGATAGGGCGAGACATAACATCGACATAAATGCAAATGATTACTGTTCGAATGGGGTAGATGACCCCACCATGATTTTTAACACAATGGGACAAAGAAAGCCAATATTGGGATTCACCTGGCTAAGCCACCAGTCCATATCTGCAGAAGAAGGTCGTGAAAATCAAGGAAAAACAAGTCTACAGCAGTCCACGGATGGCAAAGCGACTGCCCGTTTCAAACCGTCCAATTTTCATATCGGATGGTTATGAACATACGACAGATCACTATCCGTGATAATGGATGGTGGACCCTTACGCACGACTGGAAGGTAATCCATCCATCCATCCATCCATCCATCCATCCATTAACCGGTCCTAGAAGAATTTTGTATGGGTAGTAACGATCAAACTCTTCATCATGGGGCACCATTTTGGTGTACCGACTCACCGTCTCCACTTGACCACTCAAAATCAAATACACTTTGTGAAATTTGGAAGATAAAAGACTGAAATTCACGGGGGGTGGTAGGTGATGACTAAAAACAGAGTTGTCGCACTCGACCCCTGTGTCAGATGTCCGACGAAACTTGCTCCGTTCTCTTTTTTCCTCCACCCACTCACAATCCTTCTCTTTTCTCAGTGACATTCTCACCCATCCACACTACACCAAGTCAAGAGATAAATAACAAACTCTCTTTCTTATCTGTATGTATTTTAGGGGACGGGCCACTTTATACCTTTCCCCCCCCCGGAAAAAGGGGAAGCACTTCAGCCGTTGGTTTCCCTACTTTTCTGTAGATAAGCCTTGCTACGCTGATCCTGGCTGACTTTGCGCCCTACATATGCCATGTCCTTTACACCGCCATTTTCTATTATATGCTCCCAGGATAGGCTGATTGACCTCGACGGAGTCAAAAAAGTTCAAGACGCTCCACTCCTAAGAGGTTTAATTGCTCAATTATTTCAGAGCCTTCCGTCTTCTTCTACCTTTCCGTTTCAGCGTTTACAAACCAGACAGACCGAAGCAATAATTACGAAGTGTCAGGGCTCCACAATATGGCACTCATACTTTCCCCCTTTAAACTACTATGAGCCTTTGTCCATTTCCCTAACCCCCCTCTTCGGGAGGGAGCTAGTGCTATTTGGCCGAGAACATTATTCTCAGAGGAAATTCTAAGTAATTGATTCTCCACTTCTCATGGCTATGTTGGTTTTGCTTCCTCCTCTCGCTGAACTCATCAAATCAAGAAAAACACGACGAGACACGAAATAACTTACAATAAGCAAAATAATTCACGACTTCAGAATTCATGAGAGAACTACTATCTCTAGAACTTAAGAAGAAGAACAAAAAAGAATAAGACATTTCCTTTCAGGGGAAAAAAAAAAATGCATATCTTCTATTCCACAGGTTTACCTTCCTCCCAGTCAAAGGAAGGATAAACTTTATGCTACATGAAAACATTCACTCACGAAGCTAATCAAACATATTTTCCAGATCTGAAATGAACCTATTAAGAGGTCTCATTAATCTCTTTACGATAATATTACACCCAGGGCCGCTTGAATTGAATGTTAGCTCTAAGAAAAGACAGAGCCAGTATAAAGTGTGGGATGGATCCAGAAAGAAATGAATTACCTCCAATGCGTCCTTATGCACTGGTGAATTAATCAGGCCTTCCACATCACTTTAAAGGAAGCAGGGACAGGCAGAGTTGTATATCACGGTGGAAGTCAGAAAATACATCTCTAAAAAAGCAAGCACCTCTAACTCTGATCTTCTGACTTGAAGCAACCAAACACTAAGAAGACATCCAAAAAAGATCCTTAAGTGGACCCAAATGCTGAACGCCCTCCACGAGAAATTGAAGGAAACCAACGTTTTGTGAAGAACCTCCTACTTCCCATTTATGATCGAATTTGAAACAATGGTTAGTGGTCTTAAGATACGAGTATAGTTGAGGAGAGTTGCCTAGTCACTTCCGCTACTATGTCTATCTGAAAAAGAATGCACAAAGATTAGTGTTAAGAAGCACAAGCGCTGTAAATATCTAAAGAGGAGCGGGGAAGAGGGGTGATGCTACTGCTACCTCCTGATGGTCTTTTCCCTTCCATAGCTTCTTTCTTCTCTTGGCAGCTTAGGCAAAGGAAAGGGCCATCCCATGGCCGCAACTTTGCTGATCTTGATGAACCATAATGTATTGAAATGCCCTCCCCAGGTTTCACCTCTGCTTGACATACTGCACACGTAAACAACCTAAACATGTTGCAGAGTGGGTACTTCGTATCCAACCTGCAATCCACATAAGCATTTCACTCGTCAGGAAGTTATAAGGTTACTTGATCACTCGGGTACGGATAACTTGTGCCACCATAATATACCGGATGCAAAGGTGAAAACCAAGGCAGGCAAAATATATATGCATGACTTAGATATCAAAGCAAAAACTTCAGAACAAAATAACTGTTTTCACAGCACCAACCTCTCAGAAAGCCTAGCAGATCCTTCCTCAAAAATTTCCTCCACCATATCGGGCTCCATATATTCCTTCTCAGCATTAGAAGATGATTCTGGGGACTTTCTACGGAACATGGATTTAAACACACCTTTCCCCGGCTTCTTTGATGGTGGCAAAGGAGCAGCTGGCTTCTCCTGTGGTAATATATCTATTACAATGCATGTTGTATCATCACGAAGTCCCTTTGCTTGTAAGGCTTCCTGAAATGGGATAGAAAAAGAGTGGGACAATCAATAAAAGTGGGACAAACAAGCCATTGAATATGAAGGTGCAGAAGTCAGGGGTGCAGCCATTGTAATTAACCAGAAGAATATTCAGGAAAACAACAACACATTTTTTGTTCTTGTAGTAGCATACTTTAACAATTTGAGCAGCTGCTGCATCTGCTGGCATCCCACGACAACAGTCAAGAGCTGTTTCAGCACTTAAAGCATCCCAAACCCCATCGCTTGAGATAATAAGCCTACCACCAGCGGTAGAGAGCTGCAGAGTAACAATAACATTAAGAAAAGGTCCTCTTAAAACTGAGCATAACAGAATTTACCAAGAGGTCACAAGAAAATTAGATTCAAAAAGCAACAAGCAAAACAAAATCATTTCATTGAGGAAAGCAGCAAAAACACAAGGTTGTGATGGACCTCCACATAGTAATCAATGGATCCAAAAAGGATGCCTCAACTAAGATGGATAGATCACAACACCGCCCCACCCCCCAAAAAAAAATTCACGGAAATTTCCAATGGTCAATACTACTGAATTTCAACAGGAGTGTACGATGAATTCAACAAGAAAAAAGTGAGCTATCCTATCACAAACTTAAGTGACCGCTTAGACAGATAAAACATACATCTCACACAACAAGGTGAGTATCTAGTTTCATTGCTCTTATTATGCTGAAGTGAGTGGGATGCTGGTGGGAATACCATCTAATGCCAAAACCAGATTACAAGGCTTTCAAATACAATTGCATAACAGGTAAAGCATAAGCTGCATCAGTAATTAAAAAGCTGAAAAAGTAGCAAGCAGGAATCAGGATAATGAACCTCTATCAGCATAGGAGATAGCAGTACAAATTTCACCTTCGATCAAATTTCAAAACGTGATTGATGCAATACACGCAGACCAAAACAAAGTCAGCAACAATAGCAACTTTTCACCAATTCTGAGAAAAAATAACGTGCATTATCTAAAGGTATAGATGAGAAAAACTCAGCTTTCCGCAGCTACTCTAGGTGGAGCGAACAGTATCTAAAACAGTATATTTAAATCCTCAAGCAGTTTAAAAGCTACTCACTGGCGAGGGTTCAGAGTCGTTATGGGAAGGATCTACAAATAAATAGGTCCATAAAGAATCATATCACACAAGTTTCAACAACAGAATTTAGCTAGGAAGTCCACATTATTAAAACCAACAAACAAAGCTAACAATATATGAAACTAAGAAAGAACCCAAGAAAACAAAACCACAGCCCATGCAAGATCTGAAAATTATAGTAGGTCTCCTGACACCTAAAATTAATTTTTATTGAGTAGAAACGAGACCAGGTAGGTGCATCCTGCATCAACGGTCCAATGTTTATAGTGTTGCTTTTGGAATTGATGCTTAAAGAATTGGAATGAACCAATCAAGTGGATTGGTTCTTCTTCTTATAGTTTCTTTTTATTTCCGAATAAACATTTTGCAATTGGAAATGACCAGAATTGAGGATAGAAAATATAATAGTTATACTTAAATGGGACGCAAGGAAATCATGATGACAAGCAAATGTATAATGTGAATTTGTGACAAAACCACTTAAGAAAAGTAGAAAAGCAAAGAGAGAGAGAGAGAGAGGCAGAAGAAAACAACACAAACCTTCACTTGCTTTACATAAGGTACAGGAACAATGAACTCGCCAACATCCATATCACCAATTGACCGTGAAAGACACAAACCACCAGGCCAACACCTCAAAGGACCAATCTGCAGGAAGAAGTTAGACTAGTCAAATAAGCACTACCGTGTCATGGAGTTAATAATGTACATAACTTTTCCAGCGTAATAGTTTGAATATTCTACAGAATTCAACAGGGGGAGAACCAATCTTTTATTCTATATGGCCAAATTGACATCATTGGCTAAACATCAATATCTAATACAAAATTCAATAGAGATTCTCTGATCTACTTTTCTGATATCTAAAAATAATGATCCTAAAACTTAAATCAACTTGTCCCAAATGATCTGAGGTCTTTTGTAGCAGAATTACGGTTGTTTTTGTCAGAGATTAGAGTTGACCTGGATTGCATCCAAAGTTTCCATTCTCGTGTTCATATCAAGACGTACCAAGCTTTATTTTTTAAAAAACTTATATTAATACCAAATTTAATTTCAAGGATTAATGAAAACGTAATTTGACAAGAAGATACCTCAGCACCACCACCAGTATTAAGCCGACCCACCTCACCCCCACTTGCAGTGATACGCTCCCTCCTAATAAAATGCCGAGATGTTAGATCTAAAACGGGGGATTGTTAAGAGTCACTAAATGCTTGTACAAATAACGTACTCCTCTTCGTTGCACTCAAGTCTGTGATCTGCCGACAAGTAATAAACACCACCTTCAGCAGGTTCAAGTATGCAACGGGAATCACCAACAGATGCAACAGTTATAACCCATCCTTCTATTACAACAAAGGTGACCGTTGTTCCTGACGTTTGTGCTGAAGCAATGGAACAAACATATCAATGTCATGCTTCAAAATTGATTTAGGAACATATGAAACAGAGACATTGTCACTAGAAGACATAAACCTACATACATACAACAGAAAATTACATTTGAATGAGCACGTACCTTTCTCTTGAAATTCTTTATCTGTTTTAACAAATCCAGCGACCAAAGCCCTTGGAAGTGCTGCAACCCATTCATCTCTGTTAAGATCTGAAGGAAGAGCACCTAGAACATTATTAAGGAGATTCTCCTTCGCGTATATAGCAGCAGCAGATCCGTTGTGCCCATCAAATAGCTGCAAACATGGTTTAGTAAAGAGCAACTCGTAAAAGATGAAGTAGCAACTATGAAGGATATTAATATTACAGTAACATAAAGGGATATACAGCTACGGATATTAATATTACAGTAGCAACTATGAGGATATTAATATTACACTAACATAAAGGAATATACAGCTACGGATGCGTTGACTGCTTTCAAACTTGTAACTAAACTTATTACTAATAAAAGGGAAAAATCCACCATTAATAAGCAAGCCATGTCAAACTTACTGGTGACTGCTTTCAATATCCAAAAGCAAATGTATAAAACCTAAACTGGATTAAGACATTGATGATGAAGTCAGTCTTTTGTGAAAAAGTCAACACCCTATATGAAGGAGATTTTCCACTGACAGTTAAAGACAGTACCGAGGACGGAACTAAACCCATAGGTTTACCACACAGAATCTCACATCAGTGAACAACCACATATTCCGATTTCTCTGGGCCATCAACCAGCTTTCATAGAACAGATTCAAACAAACACATAGACCAAAAAGCCAAAAGCATTCATCTAAAGTAGCACGTAAACATAACGAACCACACTGTTTACAAATCTCTCACTCCTGCCAGTGTATCAACCTACCACCCAACAAACTGCTAGCAGAAGCATGGATTGACATCCTATATAATTTACCCACATCTCGAAGGTAGTCAACCGCATCGATAAATAGCCTAACTGGCAGAACTCACTGAACACAAGCACCAATCAATCAACTTATCAAACGAAAGAATTACAAAACTAGATGCAATTCATCATATTGTAATATGTAAAACCGACATCTTGGAAAAAGCATACCCCGAAAACGGAGTACGTAGAGACCCCATCTCCAACCATCCTTTGGCGTTCCGCCTTTATTAATGTATAATCCTCCCCCTTCTTACTCTGACTGGCCTGGCCATGCACGATTTCCGGCCTCTCGATCCTCTCGTTCGCCAATTCACGCTTAAGCAGCACTGAAAGCGGGACCGTTTGATGCTCACTCCTCGTCGACATTGTTCTCTCCGTCAAAGGTTCCCAAATTCAGATTCTCCCCAAAGAATGCACGCACCTGAACGCACCGACCTCTAATCTTCCATGAGTTATTCACCAAATCCCTGAAACAACCAACCAAAAATCACGAAAATCAATCAATAATATACACATTCCCCAACTTCTCCACTCTGATCGGCAAATCATCTATTGTGATTCATCATTAACTTCCAAAGAAGCGGAGCAACAGAAAATGGACCAAATCGAATGCAGTACTTAGGTGAGATATTTCACTAATAATCGCAATACAGAACAAAATAAACAAAGCCTCGTGAACTGGTCAGAGGACGGAAGTACACGCCAATGTGGATAATAAGAAATCCAAAAATAGACTCATAAACATGGTCATCCTTAAACCCTAAGCCAAACGATCACAAAATCGAAAAGAAGAGAAGGAGAATCCGAGCAAACAAACCGAAACGAAACGAGAAATGGATGGGAAATTTACGGGTAAAGAGAAAGAAAGAGAGAAATCGAAGCGGCAGTGAAGGCTACGCCCAACGACGACGAGGAGACTCAACGGCGAATTGCAATGGTCGCGGCGATCGAGAAACTCGGATCCCGGCGAGCTCTGAAAATTCCATTGTCGAAGAGAAAGAAGCAGACAGTGAAAAAAAAAACAAAAAAACACAAGGACAGCAAATGGGGCTGTTTTCCTCTTTCTTATTCGTTCCGGTTTTTTAATATTTTTCGGGGACGGGGCTGAGATGGCACGAAACGCACCGTTCGGGTTCCCAAGCCGTCTTGTTTGGGGCCAACGTGTATTGTTACTTTCTGGAGCTTACGGCGCTTTGTGCACCGTTGGATAACGAAATGGCGGGCCCCTGGCGACTTGGACTACCCGCTTGGACGGTTTCGATATGTCCTTTCTATTGGTATTGACCGGGCGTCGCCGCTTCAGATAAGCAACCGTGGCTTTGATTTTGCTTATTTAGCCTCGAGACTAAACGCGGAGAGCACAATTGCAAATCTGGAACGGCCAGATTTGACTCGGTCTCATACAACCCTTCCGTGAAGGTAAGACAATGAATTAACATTAACATTAACATTTAAACTGCCACAAGCAATAGCGCATTTTCTAGAATTGACTACTTCTTCTCGAGTTCTAGAGACTCTTACCATATATAAGCCCAGACTTCGAATCTCTTCCTCTTTTAGTAAATTCTTTAAAACAAAAATAAAAAAGAAAAAAAGGAAAATTGGATCGTTTCACTTGAACATTACATGTCATTAAGGACAACTCCAACGGCGGCGTTTAGGAGGAGGACGTCTCGAACACACCCCGTAAATGTAACGGGGAGCGTCTGCACAGGCTCAATCATTTGCGAGGAGGAAAAGGGATAAATAAAGAAGCGGGGCCAGTGGAAGTTTGGCGCGTGGGCCTACCACACTTATTCTCGAGTCTTTCCAACCACAGGTTGACCTCCAGTTGGAGGCCCCGCAATTATCGGCGCCAGTTATACCCGAGAGAATCACCAGCAGGCCCACATGCTGCAGATGTGCGTGAAGTAGTTTAAGTTAATCAAATCACGGATCGACGGCTGGGCTGTCTGTGGAACGATCTCCTGGGGTCAAAATTGGAGCGTGGCGCGTTCTCACCTCATTGGTGGGTTTTCAGAGACAACACCGCGCGAAAGAAGTTCGTTAGCAATAATTGAGTTGGGCAACTACGGGATAAGGACGCAGCTTAGATCAAGGGACGCATTAAGATTAGGACCCCCGTGAAACAAGAAAGGGATAAATCTGAGTGTTTTGTGGGCGATCAACTTCTTGTTGTCCATCCCAGCTGGTTCTTTCTTGTTTTCTACGATGCTTTTGCGCCGCGGGTCAACATCTGAGTCTAGTTATTTGCTACCCATCCGGTCCTCAAGAGGTTGAGGATTTTGCCTGCACTCCACCCTTTTTACATACTTTCTTAATTGTTAGTGAAATGCTCCAGATGTTCCACTGAATCTGACGCTGGTTAGTTTCGATTATGACTTCCTAGCACAGATGGGCAGTGGGGCTTCGCTCATGCTCTCTGCAACACGTAGAGCCACACCCCCAACTGGACACCTTTATTCTCAAACAAAGTGGAGTCAGCTGTCTCCACCGCGGAGGAGTTTAAACTAACATATACAAGTCCAGAGAAATCCATATAAACAGCAATACAAACCATATGCAAGATCGCAGTTGACATAAGGGGCCTCAAAAGCTAAAACTAAATAATTTATGCCCGCACGTCTGTTAAGCCACTACATAGTTGTACTTAAAGAACATGGGGGGAGGAGATTGCGGCAATTGCATGGATATACATGGAAATGCGATATCGTGTCCTTTGAAATCATTTTACGGCCCGGTAGTGTTTGATTATGACTGCCCCATTCATAACTGTAGCCATCTTTTCGGCCTTTCACTTGAGACAAAAAGAAAGCTATGAGAAGAGAAAAGTAAAAGAACGAAACCCCATTCCGCATTTCATTCATCAGTAGACTCAAAGCTGATCCCCACTACCAAAAGCAACGCATTGCGACGTATGAATTTGTTACGAAAAGGTAAAGTGGCTCCCATATTTCCTAGACTCTTTTTGGCGGCCACTTGAGAGTAACCTCGACAAGGCTATTAAGTACACAGCCTTTACAGTCAAAGCTGCCAAAAACATAAATCCCAGTGGAACTGATAATTGAACAGTTTGGGAGTGGATAGAACGAGGTTGTGTCTGCTTCGTGAATAAGTGTTATAGGATCGACTTGAAAGTCCGCTGTTACGTAGAATCGTCAAAAAGGAGCAATGCATTCTTTCCAGTTAGCAGTCCCATGTGCCAAACACACCATGTGCGGGAGTTTTGAGAATAGTCGGAGGCCAAACACTCCACGTGCAGTTTATATAACACCAAAACGAATGTCTTAGTAACGTGTGATCTGATAGTAAGCCAAAGTTGATAAAACAGCTGTATAGAAAATTCTAACACGGATATGGAATATACAGAAACTAAGCGGAGTGACATGGACAAAATCCATTACCTAACGCTGTAGTTTTGTGGTTACCTGGAATCTTCCCAGTCGATCCAAAATCCAAGCATTTCCTCAGAGCTTGTTCTTCTCAGAAGGATCGTTCACTCCAATACAATGGAACAAGTACAAAGAACATAGAAGCATATTTGACTTACAACATACTTAAGAAGTTTCGAGAAAATATGGTTGTCCACAATGACTGGAATAACGATATGTAAAGCCCCTAAGATGTAGGTGACAGGAAATAGAGATTGATGAGGGATAATTTGAGATGATAATGTTACACATCTCGATCTACAAAATGAACAAACACGACTGGAAGCAATTCAGCGTGTTCCATTAGAATTTTATCGAGCCCAACTTCTTCAGCCACTGCAGCATTTCCTCTAGTCCTTCTCTCAAGCTTCTGGGATTGTAATCCAACTCTACTCTAGCCTTCTCACAGGAGTATGCCCACTGATGTCTTAAAACATGCACGGTCTGCACCAAGATTGGACAAAAGAGAACTAGTCAGACAGCATAGTAAACTAAGTCAACAAATGTAATATCGCGCGACCTTTAGGCCAAGTGATATTCGGGTGAAACCATGGGTTCAGCTCCCATTGGATTCGTTAATTTCTCAACGACCCAAAGAGATACAGAAAGACTGATAGAAAGGAGATTTTCACAAGGTGACCACTAAATTTTCACCACCAAGTACCGACTCTTGATGGGTTGACATAGCAACAGTGGAGTGGCAGAAACATAGTGGTTACTGGGCAACACATACATCCTTAATTTAAGCAGGTTTCATAACAGAGGAGTCAGAGTAATTCCTAAAATCATTTTACTTCAGGAGTTAAGATCTTAAACCCGCATGTGTTAAGTCAAAAACACTAGCAATTTTGTATCCTTAGTCAACTTAAAATATTTACAATAACTCTCACAAGTCTTATATATAACCGAAAACTTAAAGTTTGACCTTGGACTTGTTGCAGGGCAGATTATTATTCCAAACACGAACAAGCGGGTTTGAATATCATAAAGAATTCTTTACTGAGAACTGAAACACAATGATAGTAAAAGGCAACTTCAAGAACCACAGAGCATACCGGGGGGCTAATCAGAGGAAGCTTTCCAGTAATTCGGGAGAAAAGAACCGAGACCCAACCATATCCCTCGATCACCAAAAGGGGGATGTTAAACTTTGGCTTTTGCGTGTCGGTGTTGATAGCAGCTACATCGAAAACATGCTTGAATGACGCATTCTCTCCCGTCAGTAGATATCTTTCACCAGGCAGTCCCTTGTTCATCGCAGCAATATGCCCGTCTACCACATCATCAACATGGCAAAAAGAATATCTATCATATCCAGATCCTATATAGCCAGGCAACCGCCCATTAAAGCGCTCCACAATCTGAATGAAGAAATACAACAATAGCAAATGAGCAATTAGTAAGAAATATGCATCTTGTAGGTGAAGAGCAGGCAGCAAATAACTTGCTCAACAGAAAGTCCATCCTAGAAGATGCTCCCAAGAAACCGCAAGTAATGTTCTCCAAGACTCGTGCCTAAGGATAGGAAACAAGCCAAGTAGACACATGACGACCGAACCAGTTAACATGTCTTACAGGGTCAATTCACCAGCCATTTCTAGCTGGCTAGGGTATTCCCACCAAGCAAGGATCTTGGGAGTATGGCTTGTATGGAGACCTAATTTATAGCAACTCAGAATGACGAGTTTTCTCCGAAGGCTCACACTCATGCATTGGCACTTGAGCGGTTGACAGTGAGAAGGTTTTGTGATTGTACTCGCCCATAACTTTCAATGCAAGAAAAGACCATTCCTTTTTACTGCAAGTCTAATAGCACAAGACCTCTTGACAGGTTTTCTTACGATTTTCAGCTTCAGCACAAATCAAAATCATCAACAGCCTTCTCCAAACTCAAATCCTTCAAGTCATCTATAAATACCAGGGGTTGGGGTTAATGAAAATGGAAATCATATCAGAAACACAGTAAAAGATAATCACCTTGCTAATACGGACAAAGAGAATTTCGATAAATAACTGGTGGATTGACTAATCATCTAATTGATAACATTTCATTTTGAGACCCAAATCATGCAACCAACACCAATCATCTCCCATGAGTTATCGCAAGAGACCAATAACTTGCATTGAATTGCACACTCATTGTCTTGCAAGTAAGAAAACCTAAAAACTAACTCCTAAATTGGTGACAAATCCACATTGACACATCACCCACGTGATCTCTCTGGTGTAGGACTATTTCTCAACCCTCACTGCATACCAAGAGAACGTTAAGTTGAAGCAAATCATCTAGGATTCTAATTCTATATATGAACCTCTAAGTTCAAGTCAAAGGTTAATTTGTGAGTTGAGAAAATAAATCTGCATTTAAATATTATTCAAGTCTTATATTTGATCGATGTGGAACTATATTCCTCAACACCATCCATACACCTAGAGCGCTCCAAGTTGGATGAGGTCTGAAGCAAATCATCCCAAACTCTGATACCATGCAAACAAGCATAAAATCCAACTTAAAGGCTAGCTTATGAATTAAAAAGACATTCACATTTAAACATTTCACAGGTCCCATGTCACTCTAGTGGAGAACCATATTCTTTAACAACCCCACATACCAAGAAGGCTTTAGGTTATGATCAGATTTTTGGAACAGATTAATATGAATGTTGACACTATGTAAGAAAATTCAAAGTTTAACCTAAAATTTAACTCACGAATTGAGAGAATAAAGTTATATTTAAACATTAACCTAATCTTGTATCTCCCTCTCATGGAGGTTCCTAAACACCTACTGATGTACTGCCAATAAGTTCAGCATGTACTGCTGACTGAAAAACTAAAAGAGAAAAAGAGATAATTATACCATTCGAGCAACAACATTTCCAGCAGTGATCTTGCCCGGCCCGTAAATAACTCCAGGATAAACAGGGACAATCGGGATCCCCTCAGATGCAGCCTGCATCGCAATCTTATCGGCCATGGCCTTTGATTTCTCATATTCAGTACAGAAAAACTTCTCGGGATGAACCTGCCATTGTAATCGTCTTGTTTTAAGAAATGCATCCTTGATTGAGGTTAGAAAATAAATGAAAGGAAAAGAAAAAAAGTCAAAATCAAATCTTCGTACTTGACTCTCATCGGCAACATGACCATCGGTTGGTCCAAGCGCAAAGAACGACGATGTATATATAAGCTTTTCGATCATCCTCGTCTCTCTCGCCACTTGTAACACGTTCTTGAGTCCTCCAACGTTCACCTAGTAACAAATAACTACTTGTCAAAAATTCAGTTAAAAAACAAGTTTCAGTATTTTCTAGACTTAAATTTCTGGAAGAAGAAGTAATTATCATAGTAGCGAGCATTGTTTCAACTCCTATTCTACAATTAGTCCTAAATTGAAAGGCCTGTCTGCGAGAAAAACTGAAGCTAAATGTGGCACAAAAGATATTGAAATGATATTTTTAGAGAATCTTATTGGAGTAGAGAGTTTACGGTGTAGAATCTAGAAGGATCAGGGAGCCAGGGCTCGACCACGGCCGCGGCGTGGAAGATGACGTGGCAGCCGGAGGAGGCGGCCACGAGAGAACGGTAGTCGGTAACATCGCCGTAGACGATTTCCACCTCGCCGCCTTCAGCGTTGGTAGGAGGGAGGCAGGAGAGATCGCTGGTGCGACGAACCAAGGCCCGAACGGAGTGCCCTCGGCGCAGTAGTTCGTGACAAAGTCTCCCCCCGAGAAACCCGGACGCCCCGGTCACCAACACCTTCATAGCCCGCGTATGAAGCTAGTCAATGGCCTTCCCTGCCGAATCGATCACGGGAAAAATGCGGGCAGTTGCTATAGCTTAGAGAAAGGATACAGTGTATTTATTACATTCTGTATTTTATCTTTTCCAAATCAGTTTTAAGAGACTAAGCCATGTGATAAATCCCTCTGCTCATTAAATTATTAAGTCTTCATAAAAATGGTTTAAAATTTGATATTTGTCTTATGTTATTTCTAAGTAGAAGTATTTCATTTTTTACAAAACATAGTGCTTTTTATATATATTAATTTTTAAATATTACAACACAGAGTATGGAACTCCAATTCTTACTATTAAAATTCCTATTAACTCACGGTTGAATTAGCTGTTACGCGACTACAAAACTTTTGCTTGGAAAGCATATCAGATCCTATATTATTTGGATTTTCTACAGTCAAGGTACAGACCCTTTAGGCTCAACAATATTATGCCTTTTTTTATTGCCTACAAAACAGCCCAAGATACATGCCACTCATCTTTCGGCTCAAACTTCCTCCCTGGGGCTCTTCGCGGTTTGGATCAAATGCAAGTTCGATTGACAGGTTATAGCCGGGAGCGACGTATGCATTTGATGGGATTAAACGGAGCGTGCCTCTGCCTCCGCGCGGAAGGAAACGGGGGAACAATGGAGGAACTTGATCTGATATCCCAATCTTCCACGTCCCTGGGAACACACGCATCGAAGAGGATTTGACCTAGAACACCGTGAGCGTTGATGCTCGGTGGACTACGCAGGTGGATTAAGTCTTCCTTACGTTCATCTTGCACCGACCCAACATCTTTACCGTCGTAGCACTCCATGGAACCAGGAGCCAAGTAAACTTCACTCGCTCCTGGATTAATTCCATGGAAGCTGTTAGATTTCTTCACTGCTTTCCTCAGGTCCTCCACTCTCTCAGGGTTCCCGTTCTGGGATCCCTCTATGCCCATCCCCTCTCCTTCAAGTCGACGAATTCTTTGAGAATACACTGTAGCTGCCTTACCAAGGAACTCAGTCACAGCAGCTTTATAGTCAACTGGATAGTGCCGGTAATGGCCTGTGACAAGATTGAATCTCATTATCATTTGGAATTATCAAAACAAAGTGAAGAGAATAATTATCTTAATGGAGAAAAGGAAAAGAAACAGAACTTAAAATCATATAATATTTGGACTCACACGATTTTATACTCAAATGGTGTCTTGCTTTTGAATAAATGACATCAATTTACCTCATTCTAATTTTCAAATATAGACACGAGTAATGGATTATTGATCAGAGAAATGTTTCAGTGTGGCTTGCATCTACTGTATTCATAATTTATTTTCCACTAATGGAAAAAGATTTGAGTGTCCCTTTAGAGCGCAATCATAACGCAACTAAGATAATTTCTGTAGTACTTCACACATAAGATGCTAAATATCATAATAAATTAATCAAGTTTTGAAGCTCACCTACGTGAGGAGAGTCAACCCATTTCACTAGCTTAATGTCACCTCCAAGATCTTGCACTCTTTTTGCGAAGTGGCAGATAACTTCATAAGGAGCAAGATCATCTTTTTCAGAGCACAAAATGAGATATGGAGCCTTCATGCTCTGGGAAAAAAAAAAAAAAAAAAAACAATGCTCAATAAAGGCAGAGGAAAAGAAAATAAAACACTTCAAATAATAGCAAGACCTCATATACTTACAACAGAGGAGTATAGAGTCTGCCAATACTCAGCACGCTGTGATTCAAACCGGCTAAGAAAGAGGGTATCAAGACCAGAAGCAACGCCGTGAGCAATCCATGATGCTAATCTTGGTGGCCGGGACATTTTGAGAACAGTTGGGTGAAGAAGAAGCTTTGTACCCAAATCACTGATAAAATCCACTGGGCTGGAATCATAGATATGCCCAGATATACAGTCCCTAACTAGTCGAAAGTCCTCCTTTACAAGCACAAAAGAAATACTGTCAAACATATATTTTGGTACTGAAATTCTTAGATCATATGAGATTTGACTACCCTAAGACAAAATCATTTTCCCCCTGCCACACAATGACTGCCAACAAGTAAAATAGGTGAGAGGGGATAAGAACAGAAAAGCATACCAGATTTTGTTGTCCATCGCACTTTCCCTCAATTATCTGCCAAAGGAGTAAATCTATTTACAGGTCTATCACCAGAATAGAAAAGCAACAATAACAGCTCGCAGATACAGGACCCTTTAAAAGTAACCCATTCAAATTACCTAAACTGCAGAATAAGTTACCTGAAGGACCTTGTACATGCAAGCTTTAGGACCACCAGAAAAAGAAGCAAGCACTACCGGGCATGGCCTAACCTTTAGCTCCTACAAGACAAAATATCAAGGAAGCCAATTATAAGCTGACTCTATCAATGAAATGAAATTTCCAACATGAATGCTAGCTTAAAAAGGACTCTGAAAGATCCATCTTAGTGCAAAGGAACTCATTTGACACTACCACCGAAGAATGGTATAAAAGACAAACAAATGCTACAACTCCTTACTTCCCTTTCATATTTATTTTTTTTGGAGACACCAACCAAATCAATGGCATTACAACTCAAGTAGGAACTCCAAAAGATCATAGTTCAATAAGCATTCTTTAGGAACAGGCAAAAAGGGCAACCATCCAAAAGCTCTTTAACTGTTGTGACTGGATAAATATAATAAGCACTAACCTCAACAAGCTCACAGAGAACTTCAACAGCTAGATCAGTTGCCTTCTCGGGGAAGAACCTGCACAATTTACAGATTAAGTTAAAGACAAATGTGTCCATTGCAGAGGAACTTATGAAGTGCATCTTTAATTTTGATAGCAGTTACTGAAGCAAGGGGAGAACCTGTAGTCATTCTACATGCAAGCTTATTATAGTGGAAAAAAGGCTAATCCTACAGTTCTACACGCACAATTAGCAATGCAACCCATTTCTGCAGGATTAATAATCAACTTAGCGTGTTTGAAACTGCCCTTGGAGAAGAGAGGAGAAAGCTAAAGATCTATTAACACGAGGCCCTTCCTAATGGATCTTACACAACAATCAGGGAAACATAATAAACACCTTCTCTCTTTTTCTTTTTCTTTTTCCTTTTCTTTTTCTTTTCTAAGGAAAAGGTAAGTGGTGTCAGTAATGTACCGTAATGAAGAACTATGGACCAGCAAGTAAATTTATCCCAGAATGGAGAGAGATTTATTTAAGAGACATATATAGAAGGAACGGAAAAAGAGTCATTCCTAAGTCAAAAATTCGGAGCCAATAATGTGCTCCATGAGCATCAGCCTAGCAAAGGGAACAATTTTGACCAGTGCTTAAATTTTTTTGCATGGTGATAGTCTGTTGGTGAACGTAATTAACAAACTCTGAATCCAAGCCAAGCCAAACCAAACCAACCCAATTAGACTCTTGTCCTTAAAGCTTTTTGAGTTACTAAAGCATAAATGAACAGCCTCTAGACCCATCTCCTCTCCAATTAAAAAGACCATTATTAGCTAAGTTTTTCATTTTCCAAACCCGAAATAAAATTCAGCACCAAGGTGAAAAATTTCCACCAAACCCATATTTCTTAATAGTCCAATATCCAAAACCAAACAACCAATCTGCAGACCCATTCAAAACAAAAATCAAATAAACCAAAAACTAATAGAATTGAAGAAGATGCGAAGAATTGAGCACTCACGAATTAAGGAACTCCGGGTAGCAGACGAGTGAAATCCAGCCCAGAGACGAGTAGAGCTTGACGTAGCTACTCAAGTGCCTCTCCTGACTGAACATCCATGCGAACACCACCACTATGCCCTCGACTTTCTCACCCTGCTCCCTTCTTCCCCAATGATATCGACCCCCGAATCCCCACATTCTCCTCCTCCTTTGCCTTTCGCTTTCCTAGAATTCAATCACTGGAATCTAATCTGCAATTCTAAGTCTCTGAAAAAGTCAACTTCAGGAAAAAGAACTCGATTTCGATCGACGGAGGAAAGGCAGATGACATGCATTCCGTTTTAGTTTTTTCTCTTGTTTTTCTTTCTTTGTCTACCGGAGTTGGCGTCTATAGCTGTTCTGAAGCATTTTATATACGTGGGTGACCATCTCGGATTTCGGATTTGGTGCGGTCAGAAAGCCTGGACTTTCCGCACACCCCTAACAGCACCAATTCCAAACCGCCACGTTGGCATGTTGTTGCTGCGCCATTTGGTGTCGGCTAGTACTTGGAGTAAGCCTTATCCACCGCAGCGAACCGATGCCGTCAACAGCATAGAAACCAGACCTTTGCTCCTAATAAACGACACATGAATCGGCCGGCGGAGGCGTCATCAACACTCCGTGTAATCCTAGAGAATCTCTTCATCTCCCAAGGTTGTCTCCGACTTAAAAAAATTAGCTCTCCTGTCTACTGATTTTTTTTGTATATTTTCCTTCGTACAACTGAATCTCAAAAATCTTTGCTTTTGGACCCAAACTAAATAAAATTGGGCAAGATTGAAAATGTTGTTGTAATCTGAGTTTAACGTGTACAAGTCAAAATTGATATTTGTTGTTAAAAATATAACCAAAAAAATGAGTGGTTGCATTCTAAAGTATAATTAAGATGATAAGAGGGCTTACCTGAAAGATCTTATAACAAATCCTCTAAGTTATATTAGGACAGTTGCTTCTTAATTTAAGTCATCAAATAAAGTGTGATGGGGTTATAATTAGATAAGTGTCGTATTTTCCTTTATTAATAATTACTCAAAATTATTAGATGAACCTCCTCTGGCGCAATGAAACAAATCTGTCCCGCTGTTTCACCATTCGATGAACCTCTCCTGGGGCAAGGGAGCGACAGCACTCTGATAGAGCCTCTATTAATATTGTAACGCCACAAAAAGAAATGCAAATTTAGTTTTTTTTTTATCTGCCTTAAAGTAAACCAAATGAAGTTAATAAACTTCCAAAAATTAGAAAAACAGGTTTAATTTTATTAGAAATGATCATTTTTAGAAACTGACATCGAATATAAAACAGATTATCTATTTTAGGCGAGAAAGAATATTTATTTACTCGTTCTTGCGTCATCTCTTCATTGTATTCTTCTCCATTCCTTTTTACTATTTTTTTGAATAAAGGTGTATTCACAAAAAGCCTTAAAGGACCATAAATTCCATCTTAGACCCGACTGGATGAGTATATAGCATAGGCTGGATTTTAATCTCCGGCACAATAAAATCTTCAGGGCGGTAAACTTCCTCTGCCAATTAGCTTGAATGCAAAACGGGTTGGCTTTTTCATTTTTTCCTTTTTTATTGGGTCGATGGGCGAGAGGTTAAATCTTTCTTTGTAACATGATTATATAAGTAAGAAAATAAACTTTAGAGACTAATCTCCATTAATAGTTTTTCAAGTGCGTCAGTCACGAGAGGAATGGACAAGCAATCCTGCCCATCCGAATGCCTTTTGGTCTTCACCAGTTCATGATCTTTGAATTCTGTCAAATGGGAGTTCAAAGTAACCTGGCTGCTGACCAGGAATCGCTCTCGACAGATTGAATACAAATTGTTGATCGGCATCCCTGAAAAGATAAAACAGTGACGATTTAGAAAACTAGGAATTCACAACGTACTTCCTTGGTAATACAGCAAGCTACTTGCCTTCTTCATCAGGATGAGCCAGTTGGTACTCTGCAAGAACTCTGAACACGCTCTGGGCATTGGGTGTCAAACTCTGTAAAACTATCGCAGCTGTCTTGGCACTTTGAGTGCTATTGCCATGAGCAAGAATCATAGGAAAGAACATTCCTTCAACCCTGTATGGTGCAAAGGTGGGAACATGATACCAGCACCAGTTGAATTGTGTGTGAACCATCTTCTTATCCCACACTGTCAACCAAATCAGGATTGGGTGGTTAGGCTCAAAAACATAATAGTTTTGGGATGTCCTACCTCTACAATGCTGCAATTGGCCTTCCTTTCTGCAAACAATTTGCTGTGACACACATTATAATATACAATTCTATTCGCAGGGACGATGACAAAACTGTAAGTAACCCTTACATGGCTTGACCGAAGATACACGAAGGCATGAATAAAGTGACCACCATTACCACTCTATTCAAAATTAGACTGAATGAACAAAATTAGATCGAAATTCTTTCAGGCCCCAACATGAAAAGTTGCATGGAAGCAAACATTTTAAGTTTAATACTAACAAAACAATTAGATTGAAACTGCAACAATGGAATTAATAACAAAATTTGATTAGGGTAGTCTGGAAATGCAAAAAGCACAACGGATAAGGAAGAAAAGACCCAGTACCAGCCAGTCTATCCTTTATGAGATATTAGACAGAATTAACATGCTAGCTGCTGGCTAACTTATTCTCTATCAAAAAAGCTACTTCAATAAGAAAAAAATACTTACAAAGAGGCGCATTCACATGGTCGATTGAAGCAACAACACGTATACAGGAACAAGCAGCTATCTGTGCAAGGTACTGTTGAGTTTCAGAGTCTCTTAAGCCAGGCCCATCTATATTGTGAATGACAACGCATATGAAACAATCTTTGTCCTGTGTTTGTGATCCATTCAGAAATCCAAGAAGATCATCCATGGACCGTGAACTAAATGGCTGTTGATCTTTAGGCAAGTTCCCAGAACTAGTTGCTCGTTTTGTTTTCAACTGATCCCATAGAACTTCAGCTAAGGATATCACAACCTACATTTTAGATAGCAGGAACTGGCATCACAGAATCGAATGAATAAAAGATCAATTTACAGTTGCTGGCCTACTTATTTTCCATGATCAGATTCCATTCCCTTTGCAATACAGTAGAGGAAACAACTTTTTTCAATTTTACCTCTGCATATAGATACGGCCGTACAAACAGCAATTGGTAAGCATGCATCAATTTGGATTTAAGCCAAGTAGATCATACCTGTTTTATATTAATTGATTGAAGATAGCCATTGATCACAGCAACAGAATACTCTGTTAACGCTGTTGAAGCAAAATCTTCAATCAAAGCCTTCTTAGATCCAAATCCATACATTAGAAGGCCAAAACCACACCTGACATATTAAAAAAGCAAATAAAAACTGGTGTTTTTGATACCTATATTGTATGAGTTAGTCATCTATTTACCCACAAAACTATAAGAAAAATAACAGAAGCAAAACGCTAACCGAGGAATAAATACTTGGATCATTGAGGTATGCATGAGTGACAATTATCAAAATCATATTACCTGCATTAGAAACTATAGGACACTAATCATGCTCACAGACAAAAGGACAGCTCAACTTGTCCAACAAAAGAGAAAAGTCATATAACCAATGCGAAGTCCCCACTAGGTCCCGAAGTTTAGAAGAGCACTAATGAACCACCTAGAGTGATCAATAGTTCCAAGGTTAAAGGGTAGTGTAAAGGAAAGGGAAAAAGGTGCTTATTAACTCTGAACGTTAGAGAAGACCCACAAAACTCAAAAGATGCCATGTCCCAGATTGAGACTAATCCTCAAGCTATACATTTTGGAAACATCCGCGTGTCATGTTCAGTTGCATAAGTGATGTTCCTTCACATGTGACCTATAGATGCTTTGGGGAAGCCTCTCAACTATCATCCTACTCATCCTCCAGAAACTGTCCATTCCCTTGGTGCTTTATAGCATAAGTCTCTCTACTTCCCCAGTTGCTTCAATTGATTTTTCCAGAAAACCTTCAATTTCTCTATCCTTCTGTTAACTCGAAATTTTCCATTGGCCGTTTTGTCTCCAAGCTCGTCATATTTAATCAATTTCCTTTGTAATTGATACCGGTAATGCTCCATCCGATCACATGCCATGCTATATTAACTATTAACTATATTCTACTGAAGTTGTGTTCAGTTTAACTATTTAGCTCATATGGTAATCTATCAGTGCACGCAAGCCAAATGAGGAGGCTCGCAGCAAAACTGAAGGTGCTCATATCAGCCTAGAGCTTAGAGGGACAATCAAGATGTGGCATAAAAATGATGATTCTCAGTAAACTAAAAACCAGTAAAAACCCTCTGTATAAGCTGTATATGCTCTCATGATTGGGAAAAAAAAAAAACAATCAAAAGTACAAAATTGGAATATGACCCATTGTTAAATATCTTTGAACGAACATAATGAACATCATATCCACAACTTCTAACTTGATTTGCACCATTATGGCAACCAGTTTGCATCTCTAAGCCTATGGTTTTCATCAGATAAGAATCTTTCTTTAAGTTCTTTTACGTCATACTTTTAACACTGCCCTAACCACCATAATACTTACTCTATAATCAGGTAACTAGATTTGTGCTGAGCACTAGGGATAAATCAAATACATCATCCCCGCCATACAAACCAAAAATGAAAACTTTTTACAAGATTACAGAGGAGCGAACATGCGTATTCTTTTAAATTTAAATGAGAGTTAGAATGAACTCAATGTTCGAACTCAAAGCAACCAGCTATGACATTTCGATAGAATGCTATATATTCCAAGAGTTTAAACGAATCTAATCAACTACGTAATAAAAGCAAGTCCACTATCGATTGAATACAACAAAGCCAAGCACAAACCTGAGCTCGAACACCCATTTAGGGTACAAAGCCTTGTAGCTGTTCATCAAAGCCAGGACCTCTTTCTCATGCTTTGGTTCAATATTCGATGCCGCTGCCCTCAGGTCCTACACATCAAATTTCAAAAACCGTACATTTACTTTGAACAGTTAGAAGCCTAGACTAGGCAAGTACCTGTTCGTCAACGACATTAATATCGGAGAGCTTGCGAGCCGATTTCTTTCCAGAACCGCCCAATTCTTTCGCGAGAAAATAGTTTCTCGAGAATCCAAACACCTCCTCCTCCTCTTCCAAGTGATCGATCTCCATTGTTCAATTTGAAACTGGACCTCGAGATTGAAATGCGGAGCATGCACTGAGAGTAGCTGTTTTTGTGCCCTAGCGAATTTTCCCGCGTTTTCCCATTCGGGTGGAGCAAGTGAATCGGGTTGGATTGGATCCACTCTTGTTTGGCCCATTAGGCCTAGAATTCTCTCCGTTGGGCTAACCAGAAATAGTTAAATACATGATTAAATTTAATTCTGATATTGCATATATATTTTCTGTAGGTTTCTCCCGTCCAGGTTTACTTTTATATTCTAATAAAAACATAGAATCATCACTATTTTCTTATCGTTTCATTCATAATAGAATGTGCAAATTGTCCAGCCCACAAATTAATTAAAAAATTGGAGGAAACTTGAGCTTTTGTTCCTTCCATCAATTCAAAAGAAAAAAAAAAGTAAATAAATGAAAAGAAAAAAGGACAAACCAGAATAATTAATTAACATTTTCATCGCAAGAGTGGAAAAGAAAATAAATTTATTTATCTATTTCTATTAATCTACCATTATTTTTAGAAAGCCTAATTCAGGTTATTCCTCTATTGATTGGAAAAAAATCTAATTCTACCGCAATTAAAATGACATAAACAATGTCGTTATCAAAAAAAAAAAAGAAAAAGACAAGTTTTGTAACCCAACTTTTCTTCCTTTAATGTAACTTGTTAAAATATTATATTTTGCCACCGTGGTGACGTTAAGTTATGCAACATTTATTGAGAAGTATGTGACCAATGTATCTTTCCCTTGCACGCGTGAGGAAAAAATCTACTAATTTTGTTTCTGTCAAATTTAGAAAGTAAAATGATTGTCATTCATACATTGTCTCCCCAAATTAGACCCAGATTTTTCATAGATTTCGTTTTTAAAAGTGTCCAGAAAGCCAACTGATCCCACCCGATCGCGATCCAAACCCATTTGAACAACGAAGAAAACAGTAAAAAAGAACATTCTTTCGTGTAGATGTCGTATGATCGGCTGGCACAACAATATCCACCATCAATTACTCGGGCAGCAGATGATTGACAGAGCCTTCTCGAGTAAACATTACGTAAAATGGAAGCATTAAATATTTGCAGATGTCCCATCCTCTATAAAGGGTCTTTCCATCCACAGCATGCAGAATAATGTTGATTACTGTGGACATCAGGGCACTGTAGCCTCGTGATAGCAGCTCATTATGCACTTGATTTGTCTGGGTGATTACTGTTGGCAGCTTTAATCGGAGAATCTCCATAGCAATTTTGCAAGTTTCGTCTTAGTCGGCAGAACAAACACGTCAAGATAGAATCAAGCTTAAAAGAAAAGAAAAAAGGGGGCCCAAAAAGTGAAAACTAGGCGGAGAAATCATTATCATGGACCTCCGGGATGCTTTTGTGCAAAAATCACGGAGTCATCGAAGAAGAAGATTAGGCCGGTAAACAGAATCCCAACCTTCGTAATCAGGAACTGCATGCAGTTAAAGTGTGGGAGGGGCGCTGGATTAGCAAACATAAGAAACAACGCTGCGGAAGATAGAGATTGGAAGGGGAAACAAGCACCTTTGCTGCTGGTTCGATATCTGACGAGTTCGGCGTGGGGGTTGTCAATCAAAGAAAGTGAAAGCAAAGTGTTGTCTCCGATCTAGGTGTTCGATCTGCTATACTCGTTCGAGAGAAACAAACAATCTCTTTTCGTGGAGTAAATCAGATAAGAGAGTGAGAGATGGTGGGATGAAGGTGAACAGGAAGAGCAAGGGGGAGAGAGAGGGGCATGGCGCAAGGAAGAGTGAGGTTGGGATGTTCATACAAAAAGACCACTCTAGTCGTTTGCTCGATCAACATTTTCATCGCTCTCTACGTTCTTCGCTCTCTGTATTCCTCTCTCTATATCGACTCCGGTAAAGTCTCAAGAAACAGTAAGTCCCGTTTTCGCTTCCGTCGCTCTGGGCTAGAAGCTATTCTCGTTATATGGGAAATAACCCATTAATTTTTCAGATTTCGAGTTGACCCACTTCCTAAATTTAGGATTTTGTTGATTTTGCAGGTGTTAACTATACTCCGGATCAGATTAGGAAAATGGATGAATCAATTCGGATTCGGAGAGCTTCCAAACCATTGGAGCTTCTTAAAGTGGTAAGATCCATTTGGTATATATTTTTTCTGTTTGATAGAGTACTGGGTATGGCTTCCTTTGTAGATTCCCTGATACTCATTGTCATGGCCAAAAGGTAAAGGAGCTAAAGGGGGAGCTTTCTAGAGGGGAGCCTGTGATTGAACTGTCACGGCCTTTGAAAGAGAAGATAACCGACGATATTTTGGAGAGGTTAAAAAGCTTGAATGGTAGTACCAACATTACCGAGCATAGAGGTTGGTGCATTTCAATCTTCTTCTAATGTTGATTTTATGGTTAGGAAGAGACTTCTTATTTTAGAACATTTTGCCAGTGATGTTATAGGACATGGCATTACCAGTATTTTAATGATATTTTAACTGTAATCCTAATAATAGTCTAGGTCGTTTATACATTTCCAGTACATTAATCCCTTCTATTGTGGACTTTCATGTTCCTTTTTTCGGTGCCATATCGTGTTCTTGAATATGTAATTATGTTGCTGTCCTCTTTGAAGCTCTTATTTTCATCCTTGCTCTCTCTTTCTCTCTCTCCGCACCACCCTCACCCTGCCCTACCCCGCCCTTTTTTAAGTTGAATCATACTGCATATTGATCAGAAAAATGTTTTTTTTTTTTTATTTATTGGAAACCGAAGAGGCTGTATTTGCTCATACAAACTATGATGACTCTGGACACGAATGAAATTGTGTTGAAATTCCCTGCCAATCTGTACACTGTCTTCTGTACTCCCTGGAGCATTCGCAATGACTTCTTGTTGTGCCTTTGAAAACTTCAAATCTAGCCAACCACAATGCGATTGTTTTGGTGCTCCAAATCTGGACACCATCATCTCCATGAGTGCTTCCATTGGAATGATTGGGTACTGCATAAGGTTCTTTTGACCACAATGTTACTACCACTACTAAATGACGGTCACAATTCACCCAGGCCCTTGTGCGTAAGACATATAACACTCTTTCCTCCTTCACAAGATTGGTATTGCTTTTACCACCTGTATTATTACGGCCAATGCTATCAGCCTAGAAACTATACGATCACCAAAATATCTGTATCATAATGTTACCTCCTATGCTGTTACATTATTTTATGTACGTGGTAATGACTTATATTACTGCCCCTCCATGACCTGAAGCCATTTCCTTCTTGGTTAGTAAGTTATCTTCAAATAGGTGGATTTACTTACCAGTCTTAGATATCTCTCTTCTCTGTCCTTACCAACACAAACAAAGCAGAAAATTTTCGGTCTTGTATTGAAATGAGTCCCCTCTGCTTGCTCTTGTCCAAAAGAGGCAAGAAATTATGGTTAGGGCACTTGAAGACAACCAGGGATTAGCATTTAGCACCAAATTGTAGTACAATTGAAGGATTTTTGGAAATGGATGGACATCAAACATGCCATTGCTTTTTGGAAATGAATGGTACCTCGGATTCCATCGCCTAGATTGTTATATGTATGCGGTAAGGTGTCTAGTTAAATACATTGATTGTAATTGACTTGACAGAGCAAGTGTACTTAGCTGTGGCAATGAAATTTCAACTGAAGTGCAGTTCGTTTTTTATGTTTGTTGAATGTTTCTTATATTGCTTAAGTTTGAATCCCTGTGACTTAGTTTACTGAGTGCTTGAGTGCCTCTAACCATGGCACTTGTTAGAATTTTGATTGAAAGTTTCTCTTTTGAATCATAATTTATCAATCGAAGATACAATTTGATGTGGACCTTTAAAATTTGTTGCTTTTTGGTTTACTGGTTGCTGGCTCTAACATGTTATATATTTATATGTGGGCTAGGTGTTCAATATCTTGTTTTTGTTGACATATAATGCATAATCTCTGAATTTGCACTGAATTTAGGATTGGGTTCCAGTGTATAATTGTTTTATACATTGTGGCCTGGAACTTATGATGACAATGGAAGTTTGTGGAAAAATGCTGCTAGATCATCTTATTACCATTGATTTCTCTTTGTACAGGTGTAACCTAGATGCATGGATAAGGAAAATCAATGTTAAAAAAATGTGATAGTTAAATCAAAAAGTCGATATTTTTTGAGGGGATATCTTGTGGCATGCTGTTTGGTTTCCTCTTTGAAGTTGTGTAGCATGAAATATGTTTCATTGATTGTTTCCACATTTCTGTCACTATTGCTGTTGATGTATTTCACTTCCTCGTGGGAGTACTGGCTTGCAGAACGTTTCAGTGTCTAGTAGTGGTGCACAATGATGCCAAAAATTTTTTTTTCTTACAAAAAGGGTGTTTTTAAATGTCTCTGGGACTAGTTCTTTCTGTTTTGACCTGGTGTGCCACTGGACTCAAAAAAACTAGTTCTTACTCAAATTCCTTGTTAGAACATTCTGTTGATAAATCAAATTATATTAAAGAAATGTCCAAGTCTATCAGATTGTGCTTTTAGTGGAGTTAGAATGATTAATTGTCACTGACTTTCTGTTCCAGGCTAAATTCCACCTCCTTTGTAGGATAATCATGATTTAGCTAATTTGATGATGATAATTAAATATAAAGTGTTGGTTGTTGCATGATCTTTTTGAAAATAGATCAAATTTTATGCTCATTTTCCGCTTTTTCAAAGCATTTGAGAGCATAAAATTATTGTAGTTTCTCCTCAAATCTTTCTTGGGCATGTAGTTCTATTGAATAGTACAGGCATTGTAAAACTTGATTTTATTTTTTGAACAAGGCATACAGTGTGTTCCACCAAAATGATTCTAGCAATCACTTGACTGTTTCAGCAAGTAAACTTTTCAGTGTACAGATAACATCAAAGCTAAATACATTCAAAAGGGGTGGAAAGCTTCCCCTTTTATGTGCGGAGGCTGCGGAGGCATGAAAATTACACGCCTATCTTACACATCTATGTATTAGTAAGTGCAATTTACCAGTGAGGTTCACATCTGCGATAGCAAACCCTTCTAACCCACTTCTGCCAAATCATGAATACATTGCTTTTTTCTCTATGCCCACATAGTTTTGCCCACTTCTGAAATAATAATAATAACCTTCGGAAACTACTGATTTCACGTGTACTAGCACTTTTTCTTGGAAGCAATTATTAACTATTGTAATATAGATAACCAAATTTTGTCATGCGATGAGCTTAATTACTGTGATAATTAGTAATTGTATTCGGTCTGCTATTGGTTCATGCCCGCCACTTATCCTGTCATTTTTGTTCGTAAACAGAAGCAGTTGAAAGCTGGCGCAGGAAAAAGCTAGAAGAAGTTAAGCAAGTAGCTTCTAAGAGAGGGACTTTGAATTCAACTATTCTACAGGAGGAAGCTGGTACGGCCTTTGCTTTGTTACTTGGTATAGGAGCATATTCGTATATAGAAATTCAGATCCACCTCCTTAAGTGAATAAGGGACAGTAGTAAAATCATTCCTTGATAAATTCCTAATATTCTGAACTGCTTTTGTTGTAGGGATGCTGGCAAGAGCCTTGGAGTCCGATTGGGCAGTGTTATCAGAAGAAATTGGCCTTTGGATACCTACTGAAGTCACTAACAACGAACATGATGATAAACCTGGGGATGCAGAAGAGATAGGTAATTAGTCGCTCTTTCTCTCAACACCCTGCTTCTCTTATAACCTTAGAACAGTTCTAATTTTCCTTTTCAGGAAGCTACAATTCTCATGGCACCTAGTCTTCTAGGTTTCTGAAGTGTGTACCGTATATAGTTTTTTGTGGTGTGGGAAATGTGTACTATGGTTCACTGAGCAATATTATCTTTTCTCCAGAGGATGAAATTTTACCTGGCAGGCAAGTTCCACCTGAATGCCATGCTGAACTTCACACAGATTATGATGGTTTAGCTGTTAGATGGGGCCTTACCCACCATAAAGAAAGTGCAGCTGACTGCTGTCAAGCTTGCTTGGATCAGGCTAAACGTGCCAGGCCAGGTGAAAGGAAATGTAATGTATGGGTTTATTGCCCAACTGAAGAAGGCTGCCATTCCCCAGATATCTATGAACACAAGCATCAAGAATGCTGGCTGAAATATGTAAGTGTCAGCTAACCTCTTCACTATGTTTGCACCACATCTTATCCTATCTTCCACGAGTTGCTGGGATTGGTCATTTACTCTTGGTTTACCTATCTAAATGCAGGCGGAAAAGCCCAAAATAAACTTCAAGGACAAGTATCCTGACTCATATAGGAATTCACACCCAACTGCACCTTTTGTTGTACCGTGGGTTTCTGGCGTTGTGAGTGCATGATTGGATCTGCCAAAACTGGGAGACACTTGGGCATGTGCTTTGGAGCTGTAGCTTGTGTTGCCACCGGGATCAAAGATGAAGGTTGTCCCACAGAATTATTTGCAATCCGCTGCTTATTCTTTGTAGCTGGAGGGAGAAAGTAGAAAATGTAGAGAAGGGACGAGTAGAGTTCCACATTTTTTGTAACAATGCATTTTGCTGGCTTCCTTGGTGCCATGATTCGTTGTTGTGGGATTTGTATGCTTCTCTCTCTCTCTCTCTCTCTCTCTCTCCCTCCCTATCCTGCCAGGCATATTAACAAATAGTAAAGCATGCTTATTCACAAGGTGCATATGACGGGCAATTGGGCCATCAGATAAATATAATAACTAAATGAATACATATATATAATTTGTTGACAAGTGCTTGATTCTATTTAAGACATCTTAGTTCTTCATCAGGTATGTTTATTAAAATAAATTTTAAAATAAAATCTATAAAAATTCCTTTTATACGGGGGTTTATTTCTTCTCTGGGCCCACAATTTAATTAATCCATGTAGAATCTGGCCTGCCGTATAAATGAGAACCACAGGGGCCTAAAGATGCTTGGGGCGTATTAAAACGACGGCGTCTGACAAATAGGCAAACCCCGGCCCTCCCTCTCGGCTGCAGCCAGAAATATTCTTGATTGGAGAACCGCCCGTTGCTCTTCTTTCTCCGGCCAGATCAAATTGGTACGATTTCTAAAGCATTATCTTTTCCTGATTGTTCTCTCGTTATTCGAGCAATGCGAACATCGTAATAGCTGTCGGCTTGGCTGACAGTTGAAATTAGCACTTAGAATGCTGAGAGGTTAATTTTTCGGTGTTTTTTATTTTGTTTTTCGCAATTCGTTGGAGTATTGTCTTGCATGCTTCATGTATAATTAGGTCTTCTTTTCTGTCAATAGAATTCTCATATTAAGATTCAAGAGAAATGGATCTTTGGAATATGGTTGCGGAGGAGTTTTTCTCTTTGAAAAGGATTATTGCTTTTTGACAAATTAACGATAAGTTTATGGATTTTTGCTTTATTTTCTTTTTCGATTACACTTTGGAATATTTCCTCCGCGCCGGACGGGGACGAGAGGGTTTATGTGTACGTTTTCTTTCAAGTGTGCTAATTTTCCAGGGAGACTTCGAAATGTCCCTCTTTTTTTTTTTGTGTGTGTGTTTAAGACCACTTTTGAAACTCTTCTGGTTATTGTAACTATGTTGACTTTTGGTTGCACATTTCTGTAATGTTGTCTTCTAGATTCCCTTTACTTGTTGTGGACCTTGCCGTTTTGTAATTACAGGAATCTGGTGTGTTATATCTCGGGATTAGGTTACTAAGAAATCAGCCTTTTTATTTGAGGGTGACGGCCGGGCTATATGATTTGAGGCTTTATTCTGGCTCATTCTTTTCTAAAGGTCTTGAGAAAGCTGCAATCAGTTCGATTTTCCTAACTCTTCCTTTTCAAATTTAAGAAGTTTGAATGCTTTTTTCTTTCTTCAGACGCAACATTTAGGATCCCTGGATCTTTCTTGATTAGCTACAGAGACTGGTATGTTTAAGGACCAGCATTTGCATGTGAAAGACTAGCTTAAATGGATTTTATTTGTGTTAAGATCAAGTTAAGATGGCATGCGAACAACCTCTTTGAAAGTCATGTCTTCCCTTCTTGGGCAGTGAACTCTTTCTGATGTGTGTCAATCAGAATGAGAATATTTCAGATGCTGCTACGTTAAAATGTATCCTATGGTTGCCGTTTTACATCTCCTTTTCATTTTTTTCTTTGGGTTGTTGGGGTGGGGGCCGCCTTAAGGTTGGAGGATACAATGCGGTTCCCCATCCTTTATGAATCCTTCCCGTGAATCAATTCGGGCATTCAAATGTAGAAGATACAAGTTGTTGGTACTAAATAGAAGTGGTTGGAACACACTGGTGATTAGAAATATTTTATGGAAATATTCCTTTCAGTGAGTAGGTGCAGAACTTTGTAAATTCAGCCTCTTCTCTTAATGCTTGAATTATAAATCATAAGCTATTGCTTTGGTCATTAATAAGAAGATTAATTAATACTCCTTTTTTATGCTCTCTTCATTCGTTGCAGTAGAAGTTCTGATAACAAGCAATCTTCTATCATGCTTCTTGGTGAGAACTCCATTCTGGAAACCCACTATGCTGTTTTATCTGTGAAAGAAGACGCCAGTTATGAAGAAATTCGTACAAGCTATCGATCTGCCATTTTAAATTCCCATCCTGATAAGTTACAGAAGACACCTGAGACATCCAACCCTGACCATGAGTCAAGGGAGAGATTTTTAAAGGTACAGAGAGCTTGGGAAGTCCTCAGCAATCTGAACTCAAGGGCAATTTATGATAGTGAGTTGCGGTCACTGAGACAGAATACAGTAACAGCAGATGATGTCAGTTTGGATGATATGATGGTTGAAGATGCTGGAGAAGCTTTGGAGCTCTTTCACCAGTGCCGATGTGGTGACTACTTCTTTGTTGATTCGCTGGACTTGGAAAAATTGGGGTGTATATTGTTGAGGGACGGGGATAAGATTTCTGTGCAGACATCAGATGCTTCACCTGCTTCAGTGGTTCTTCCTTGTGGGTCTTGTTCTTTGAAAGTTCGTCTATTGATTAATTCAGACATTTGTATTACAATTGGTGATCATATTTGATTATTGTCTTCACTGCTTTTTGGTGCCTGGTTTGACCACAGCCGTGTAAACCTGCGCTAGAATTCCATGACATAATTTCTGTTCCAAGTCTCTCACGCAGTCGGCTGAAGCTAGTTCATTTGTGCTGAGGAACATATTCCATTAACGTCTCCGACAGACAAACTAGTTCATTTATGCTTATCTCAGGAATTACATTAAATTGAGATGTTCTCACATGTCCATTTCTGAGCTTCGGCTTGTGTTGCTGTTGACCTGATGGATCTCAATGACTCTGAATTGGGTTTGTATACAAGGCCCCAAATGCAGCCTGAGTAGTAGACTTCTAAGCTCGATTACTTAGACTTCCTAGTGTGGCTAATCAAGAATCGCATTTTGGCGGGCTGTAAATATAGTATTAATGGATAGTTATATTAAGTAATGGAGATTATTTGTTGGAGATGGAGTGGTAAAAGCATTGTATCACTTAAATCTTAATTAGGAATCTATAAAAGAGACATTTTTAAATCAACTCTTGGTTTCCTTTTAAGGGTGTGTTAGTGCTTTTATTCTTCTTTCTGAGTTAAAGGGCAACCATAAATTCGCTGGCCCCTGCAGCCTAATCATCAACCATAGATAAAGAGAACAGAAGAAAAATCTCGTGTTCATATTTATTTATCTTAAGTTTGAAATTTTATGATATATTAGTATTTTTAATTAAGTGATTCAAATTTATTTCTCCTAGATTTTTCATCTTTAGAACATTTGATGTTCCCTATATTAATGGAAGAAGTTGTGAATTTGTTAATTAAAATTAATAATTAGGATTTTCAGTTTCCCGGTAAAATTATCTGGATTAATAAAAGCTTGAGATGTTAATCAGCCTACGATAATTTGCTAGACTTTGGACTTTCCAACAAGAGTCTCTATAGCCGATTTCGCTTTTCTCTGGCAGCACCAAGGAGATCCCGATTACTAGTACCTTTCGAACCGGGATAGGAACTCCTCCCATTTTAGACTAATCATTACTCGAGAACGCAGAATAGTTAGGACGTTGCAGAAGCTTCGGCCGCAAATTCGAGAAACCAACACGCGTACTGGTGACTGCTGAGGTAAAGCTCTCTCCTTTTCATGGTGCTGAAAATATTGGGACTTAATCCGATCTTTGGTTTTTGAAACAATTGATTCACCCTTTGTTGAAAAGTAATTGATTTGCCATGGGGGGTCAAATATCATCAAATCCCAATCACTCAAAATTGAAGCTTTAGGGTGAATCAGTGATTGAGCCTGCAGTTTTTCGAATGATTGTATGGTAACATGAATCGAGAGGGGTTGTCAAATTGTCAAGTTTCTAATGTGCTTATGAGGGGGCCTGTTGCACTTTAATTCTGTCGGATCATAGTCTACAAAAACAGAGATGGGTTCAGAACAGAAGCCCCGATGGAGTGTTTTTGATGGGGTTAAGGATATTCCAGCGATGCCTGGGACTCTCATGTCAGAGATTGATACTGCAATTTCCAATCTTGAGTATGCCCGGGCTACGGCCTACCTTGATCCTCCGTCTTCACCCGTTTCGAAGAACAAGAACTCAGCTTCGACCCCGAGGCCGCAGTATGATGCCCGAATGGCGGACGAAGCTTATAAGGCGGGATGTGCAGCCTTGGCTGTAGGCAAGCTCGACGAGGCTCTTCAGTCTTTGAACATTTCTCTGTCTAAGTGCCCACCTGAGAAGACTAGTGCTGTTGCTAAGCTTCAGTCTCTCATCTCTCTCACGTCTCAGCAGCTCCACAAGTCTCCCAAGTGAAGTACTTGGTAAGTTTCTATTCGTTGTTCTCTTTTTCTTTTTCCCGAGTTAATTTAATTGAAAGATTTTGTTTGTGTTAATAATGTGACCTTTTGAACTGATAATGAACGATGAACACCATGGTTCAATTTTTCCCTAGATTGTTTTTATTCTTTGCATGCCTCACGGCGATGCAACAATCTCTTCTGATTTCAAAAGAGTAAAGAAGGAAGAATGAAGAATTACAGAAATGCATAATAAATGAGCTAATTTCTAACCAAATCAACGGTTGAACCCTTTTTTTTCTTTTTATCTTTACCCTTCGGAAGAACTGATCAAGTCTAGATGTTTTTATACCGCCCATTGCCTCTGCATCTCTTGCTGTAGCAATGAAATTACAAGAATAGCCACCGGTAGAAATCTTGGTTTCTTATGTGCGTCCCTAATCAAGAAAATTGATATATACTTTTGTATGGTTTAGATCCATGTCTTTTGTTTGCTTCCATAATTCTAAAATGGTAATGTTTTTTCTATTTTTAAAGTGCCAGAGTATTTCAGTAAATCAACCTACATGAAAGGGAAATATAAAGAAAATCTTGTGATCTAATAATAGCAACAAAATTTAACCTCTACTTCAGCCATTGCTAAGCTGAAGTCCTCATTGCTTTAACATCTTAGGAGTTCAAGAGATCTCCCGATTGAATTGATCGAAATCTTTATACTTTAACAATTTGGTTTGAGGTTTCTACTTCTCAATGCTTGCTTACTGCACGATGTTGTATGAGGTGTTTCTTCATAACAGCTCCTAACATTCTCTGTAATTCTACTTGTTTCTTGAATTTGTGTGTTTGTCTACCTTTGCCCTTTCTTGATTTTCTCTACTTGGAATAACATTTTTAGGTGAACTTGATACATATCCTACATTGGTCATCGGATCCTTTTATGAGGACATTTGCTATTGATTCGAGGCCTCATGTTGAGGCACTACTGGGAGGGAAGTAAGGGAGCGTCTTTAAACAACGCTGCTGGATCCAACTGCTTGTAGATCCTTTCTGTGTTCACTTGCCATGCAGTCACCAGTGGGAAGTTTGGTTTTGCTGCTTTTATGATCAACAAATGAGACAGTAAGCAGCTTCACAAACTGTCTATATTTGGGTATCTATTGTCAGCTAGGTGTGCAAATCTGGAATATGACTACATTGTATATGAATAACTTTTTGATACTTGGTTATTTGTTGTATTTGCTTTTACCAAGGGTTCTCCAAGTCCACACAAAAGTGCCGTATAGCCAATCTATATGCAAATAATATTATTATTTTTTTAGGATGTTCTATCTGTTAATTGATACTAGGCTTAGTTTTGATGACAAAGAGCCCTTACATGGATATCTGAATTTTGAAGCTCACGTTTTTCTTCTGAGCCGTTGTGTCATTTTTTGGTAGTGGAACCAAAGAATGCCCTGGAAAAAGTAAATACCTTGTATTCTTGAGGAAGTCCAGGCAAACGTCAGATACGCTAAAAATTGAAGGAGATGGACATAGTTGATGATCCGTCCAAAACTATGAGCCTGACTAGTGGCTACTACTCTGGTGTCCTCTGCTACGAGTTTTGAGTTCTACTGTTCTCAGTGACCCAACAGAACCCTACTCCACCCAAAAACCTAGGGTGGTTATGTATTCCCGTAGATTGAAAATAAGAAACCAAGAATTCAGTTGGCTATGGGGATGAATGATTGTGGATAATTTAGCTGGGTTTTATGAAAATAAAACCTTGCCTACATCTGGTTAGCTGTTTACTGATCTGCACTCTTTGTAAGTCTTGGTTGCCTTTCAGGTAGTGCTTTAATGCCTTCCAATCTGCATTGAGGTCCAGGGTCTGTGTTTCCTTAGTAGGCTTCTTCCAGGTGCAAAATTTCAAATGGAAAAAGAAAAAGTCACAAATGGACCATTGAGTAGATTTTCTGCATGATGCAGTTCAATAATCAATTACTTCCTGTGATTTTTAATTGGAGATTAATATGCTTAGCATGTTTTGTTTTTTGAGTCTACCTTGATTTAAAACGTTTTATCTTATCTTTATGTAATCATCGTGCGAGACTCATGATTATAAATGGACAAACTATGCCGGGAAATCCAATTTGCTGCAAGCTATGTTACCGGGAAACCAGTTATCAATAAAGGGATAACCCAGTATTGACAAACGGATTATATATCAACATTTTAAGATTTCTTTTCTGGTTGTTCTCTCTCTTTCTCTTTCCATTTCTTTCTCTAACGGTGTGTAATTAGATTTCTTCTCATGGTTGAATTTATTTAGTGTAAAACAGTAGACAGCACTTCATTTTCAAAAAGTTGTCGTGAACAAAAGAATAGTGGTCAACGAAAAATGATCTTAGGCGAATGGCAATTTGCTGTCTTGGTGAGTGGAAGTGGATTTTCCCTTCTCTCCCACCATACTGTCTTTGAACAGCAGCATTAACCCAGTTGTTCCTCTGCCTCTCAGCTGTTATCTTTTCGTCTTAACTCTCCTCAATCATCACTTTTAAAGAAAAACCGAAGTATCCAAGTGTGCAGCAGTATCATCTTCTTCAACTCGTTGCATGTGTCCTCGTTCCCCATGTTCGATTTGTGGGGTTTTTCCTTTTCATCAATTATGGCAACGTTATTTTTTAGATTGCATTTTGACTAATATTTACATTGCTTTAGGATCTGAACTAAAAAATAAAAAATTAAAAATAAAAAATAAAAAATAAAAAATAAAAAATAAAAAATAAAAAATAAAAAATAAAAAATAAAAAATAAAAAATAAAAATGAATGATTGTCTTTGGATGGGTTTGGTATAAAAATATGTTTTCTTCACAGCCATGTTAAATTGTAAGAATGGAATGCGGAAGTGGGGACCCGACGTCCATAGCCGCTGTTTGTTTCCGTGTTGTTTTCCTTGAAATAAGTTAAACTGGTGGGACGCTATTCTTTGGCTAACTTATCCAACAGCCTTCATATTCAGGTGTCATGTCTTTAGCTTAAAGTGAAACTTGGAAAACAACAGTGTAAACCCTGTTTGGACGATTGAAAAGTAATGTCGAGATCTTTAGTTAGAGAGAATATCAGTCAAATCAGCACTAGATCTCAAATCGCATTCTTCAGTGTGTCTTGTTGAAGTGTCTTGTGCCTGTTTTACCTTTGCCTTCACCCCAACGAATGCAAAACAGTGTTTTCAGTAAGCTGCGAGGCCACTATCAATAAAGCAGGTCAATTTCAATATCAACGCATCTTAGAATGAGATGGAGGCGTAGTTGTGTATATATTTTTTCCTCCTCCAACTAAAACCACGAGTTCCACCCAACTTGTCCCCCGCCATGGGCGTCTTTTACCACGAAGAGCCACCACCAAACTCTTCCAAGAGATGCAAATTTCTGTCTGCAACTTTAAAAGACGCCTTTTCCAATTGCCGTAGTTTTGGCGGACGGTCTTCGACCTCAGACCTGGAAGGGGACTCTCAAGCAAGCGACTTTGAAGATGATCAGGAAGTACATACGATTAACTTACACATACTTTGCGTTAACTTTTTTTTGCTTTTCTGTCTCAGACCGATTTACATGTTCTTGGGTTTCTGCTCTTACGTTGATCCTTTCCGCAGGGAGTTGTTTCAGCCATTAGAAGACAAGCTAGGGAAAAGTTGAGACGCAGGCCGAGCCTCTTGACAGATAGCTTTTCCTTGGTTTACTCTCCTGTGACGAGGGAACTGTACCTGACTCCGACGACCGTCGGAGGAAAGGATGATTTTGATGGTGAAGGTGAAGATGAAGATGATGATGATGAAAGAGAAGATTTTGTAACTGTTGGGAGCTGTTTCTCCTGCTGTTCGAGTGCTTTGAGCAGGGAAGCATTTCATTCTGTAAAGACGAACTTTTCCCGTAGTTCGAGCTTGAATGGCCTCGATTTTCAAGAGTATTGGAGGCGCTCGATCATTCAGGAGTTGTGTCATTGCACGGGGTGGCCGTTTGGTCTCTGCCGGAAGGCTGTGTTGCTTCCACCACTGCCGAAATCCCCCTCCGAATCCTGGTCATGGCGTAAAGGCAAAGGAACAGCTAAGGGTTAATCTTCAAAGCCAGCCTCCTTTTCTTTTCTTTTCTTTTATTTAAGCAGGGGATGCCAATGGGTTATGGAATAAAGGAGTGATTTACACTTCAATTTTCTGATTCTCTTCGGAGCAATTCTTAGAACATCTTCTTAGCGTAACCGTGTCATCAAAGATTATATTCCCAGGAATATATATTGGAACTGGTTGGTAGCAAACTATGCAATGGCAATGGAAGACTCAACGATTTCAATTGTGCTTCGAACTCCGAATAAGGGAGCAAATCAGTTTCCCTCTTTTAGAAGGGATCATACAAATTCCGGTTAACCAGAAACGAGAACACCAAGCATTCATATTTACAACTGAAGAGACGACCGTGCCATAATATCAACATGATTGGGAATCGGACACTGCCCAAATCCATAAATGAGCAAGAACAACATCCCGATGAACACTGCTTTACAAAGGAACGGTATCAATCAACTTTCATTGCCATTGAACTGCATCAATATAGGATCATCTTTAATTTAAGGTGAAGAAAAAGGATTATTGCTTTCTCAAAGCATCAGTTCATAATGCAATGCTGCAAATTCTTAATATAGATAAATACCAGCGACCAAATACAACTATTGGGCAGTTTCACATTAGGAGATAGTACCACTTGAATCTAAACTGGGAGATTAGCCTTGTTGCTCATTTCCTTCAACAGAAATCTTGCGTTAGATCGACAAGAATCCTAGCATACCAGAGGTTGTACCATGTAAACAATAAGCATGAATTGAATATTTCCAGCAAACATAACCAAATTTTCTATGCAAACGTAATGCACAAAATAGATAAACAGTGGCGCCAGAGTATAGCCAGTTAGAGATCAGAAGCGTAATGAAACAGATCAACTTGACATTCTATAGGAAGAAATAGAACTGACGGCATCATGGGATTAACTGAAAATCAAAACATTAACAGACCATGCCACATCGTTCCTTTCAACCTAGTCAACATACAACTCTTATTTAACTCTCTTGAGCCCTGAACATGAAGGTTTTTAAGCAGAGAATACACCAGCCTGTCTCCATAAGCTGAAAAACATTATTCTAACCACAATGCTCACAGTTACATTAAAGTTCTCAAAAACCATGGGTCTAAGCTCTTTGCTCAACATATGACCCAGATAGTCCTGAAGTTCCAAGAACTGTAATCTGCAATAAAAAAACAAATCATATTAGTATTTATGAGTTAAAATTTGTTAAGGAGTGCCTACACTAATTGTTTATGATATACATGACAATCCCATATTCTACAGATGCAGAAATAGAAAGCTTTTGAGGCTGATGGATCTTGTATATTTTCCGCAAAAATTTACCGAGAAGAGGAAAGGGGAAGAGGGTGTCTACAAGTTAAATCAATAGTTATTCTAGAAACAGGTCAAACCTATAGCCAGCGGTTCTTTGAGTTGATCCAGAAAGTAAAGAGAAAAGTAGTAAAAGTTTGACTCATCAGCAAGGAACTAAACTTCAATATACACAAGTGGACATGAGCTTTCTTGTTTCTTTTTGTATCGAACTTTGTCAAAACTGACAAAGATACGATTCATCTATGTCACAAATTTCCAACGAAGGCAAATATCACCAAAATAAAGCTTCTTGTACATACCAAACTGCGAAATAAGTTCCAGGGAGTACGCAAGTCAATAGAATATATCTTAATCAGCTAACTAAATAGTTAAAGTAAACTTCAAAAGGTAAAGGGGGAAAGTTTTTATTACCTTTCCCCATTCAGAATCAAGGCCACTACATCTCATCTTCAAGTGTATCATCTTTGTCCCCAGTTCTGTCTCTACTTTCTTCCGCAAATAGGTCTCATCAGGCCCAAATGCATCCAAATAACTAGTGTAGCGATTGTAAACTGTACGAAGTGCATTCACATGCTCATCTGACATGGGCTTGACATCCTACAGAAAATTTCAACACCTTCAAATTACAATAACTGGACAGGCAGAAGAACAAAAGGTCCCAATTCCCTATACGTATAACAATACCTCACCGTCCAGCCCAGTGCAGTCATCAATTTCCATCCTCAAACTATTAAGAATACCACCAAATTCCTCAACTGCTTCAGCTGCACGGAAAACATTTTTCACAATCTCCTTGCCAGTTGTGTCATCAGTGCTTTTAGACAAAGCGGTCTTTACATCGTAGATGAGAGATTCGGGTAGCGTATCCCAACTGAAAGCCATCAAATCCTTGAAAACGTTCTGAAGATCAGGGTCATTTATTTGTGGCATGTCGGTTACACCTTCACTGTAGAATCGTTTGCTTCCTATGCCCATCATAAGACGAGACAAGCGATCTGCAGGTTCGCAACGTGCGAAATAAGTTCAGAGCATAAAGGACCTCCCAACTATAAAGAACAATCAAATAACAATCTGACTCAGACCAAATAATCGCTAAACCCCACATGCGAACCGTGAAGAAATGCCGCTGCTTAAATGTCCACATGTTTAGGGCACACAAGAATCGCCAAGGCAAAATTACTCACATCTCTTTAGGCTACATAAATATCCCACTGAGCAAGCAACATCACCATCCGATTAAGTGTGCATTCAAGTTAACACAGATTCTTGAACGAGATTGTTCCGAGAACAAAATTATGCAAATAAAGTTAAAAGTAAACGGAACCGAAAAGGAATTAGATCCAGTCATATTCCACTAGGGCAAAGATTTGGGAGCCATAAAGATCGATTTCGGTAAAAAAAAAATGTCATACGTAATACTGATGGGAGTCATCGGATCTATAAGAAATGACGAGAGAACAAAGTACCAGGGAGAAGGCGATCGGAAGGAGCTGGTAGTGATGGGGACGGGAGACTGAAGAGGCTCCGAGAAGCGCAGTGGCGGCGGCGAAGGAGGCTGTGGCCAACGGCAGCGACCTGATAAGATCTGGAGGAAAGCAAGCGGCTTAGTGATCTCACAGCCATCGTCTTTTCCATTTTGGTTTCGGTCTCTGACGAAGGAAGGAATTGGCTTCAGTGAAGATTCAGGGGTTTTGGTTGTGGATGGATCATTTGGAAACGAAAACGTAACAGAGACTTAACGGAACTGGATTATTTTCCTTTTATAATTATCGTTATCGTTCTATTCGACATTTACTTATTTTTAGAGAAAAGAAACCAATTTTCTTTCTAAAATTAAATTCTTAAGTTTTGTACAGCTTTCGTATTATTTTCCTATTTTCATGTGTCTAATGGGTCATGCAGATACATATCCGAATAAATATTTGAAAAGAAATATAATAAAGATTCTCATTCCAAAGAGTATACAGTAATACTACACATATTATTTAAAGAAGAAAATATTTGTTGGGTTGGCTTAACGAGTCAAAATAACTTTGGTGAGGGTGGATATCGGTCCGAGGTGCCTTGATATTGACAAATACTTCATTAAGTAAGTGATACTTATTATTATTATTATTATTATTTATCTTATATCTAATACAGAAGTGTGCAAGTTGGGATATACCTTTAAAAAATTTTTAAAATTAAAAAAATCTGTCTTGATCACTTTTTCTCTTATTGGGACTGTGCTTTTTTGTCTTTAGGAAAATAAAAAGCAAAAGGGCCTCTATTTTCTCTTCGAACAAGGTCAAATTGGTGGCTTTATTTTGCATATCCCGACTCTGAATTGTCCAAGGGTAATGCACCAGGTAGGGATCATGGGTCCAGTACCTACTCCGAATTGTCCATACTCCAATACAGTTCTTGAGGACAAATCAACCTGGAACTCATCTACAAGCACAAACAAGAGGAGGAGAGGCATCTCAGAGCCTATCGTTTCCTAACTCTTAGCCATCCATGGAGCCAAGCAAACCAGAGATAGCCATCGAGTTCCCCCAGATGATCCGAGTCTACAAAAACAACCATGTAGAGAGGCTCCAGGGCACTGATGTCGTGCCCGCATCAACGGATGAGAGAACCGGTGTCACATCCAAAGACGTAATAATAAGCTCGGAACCTAATATCTCAGCGCGCCTTTTCCTCCCTAAGCTCACCAACCCAAGCCAAAAGCTCCCTCTGCTTGTCTACTTCCATGGAGGCGGCTTCTGCGTCTCGTCCCCATTCACTTCCAAGTACCACAATTACCTGAACGCTCTTGTGGCCGAAGCCAACGTGGTTGCAGTCTCTGTGAACTACAGGAAAGCCCCTGAACATCCTCTTCCAGCGGCGTACGAGGACGCCTGGACTGCCCTAAAATGGGTTGTCAGTCATTGTAGCAACGATGGGCCTGATGCTTGGTTGAATGGGCATGCAGATTTTGAGAGGGTGTTCTTGGCTGGGGAGAGTGCTGGCGCCAATATTGCTCATAACTTGGCCATGTTAGCTGGAGAGCACGAACTTGGGCTGAACCCTGGCCTTCTTGGAGTTGCTCTGGTCCACCCGTTTTTCTGGGGATCGGATCCTATTGGGTCTGAGGCTCTGGTGCCGGGTATGAAGGAAATTGTGGATATGCTCTGGCCTTTTGTGTGCCCCTCTGCACCGAACAACGACGACCCAAGGGTCAACCCGGTAGCGGAGGATGCGCCTAGCTTGGTGGGGCTGAACTGCAGGAGGGTTTTGGTGTGTGTGGCAGAGAACGATGTGTTGAAGGATAGAGGATGGCTTTATTTCGAGGCGTTGGGCAAGAGCGGGTGGATGGGCGTGGTGGAGATGGAAGAGACGGAAGGGGAGGGGCATGGGTTTCATTTGACCGACTTGGAGAATCAGAAAGCGAAGGACTTGATCAAAACACTGGCCGATTTCTTCAACAGGGGCATGCCTCCACTGATCTGATTGTGGGTTCTTGCTGTAATTTCCTGAGATTCCTTTTCGTGTGTTTTAATCAACTATGCCTCTTTGACACTAAGCTTTTTCTTTAGCTTTATCCCCTTTCTTTAGCAAATGACATGTAAAAGTCTCATCAAGCATAATCTGGGGATGGCTTTTCAATAACGAATAAGCTCTAGGTGCGTGGCTTGAAGAGTTATAGCGGTGCAAGCTGATGCCATGAGAGCTTTAGGCTTGGGCCAAATATTGGAACATTTATGCCCTGAATTGTCTCGTACTTGTACAGGGGTTTTTTCTTTTTGGTTTCACGCGTGTCCAGAATATAGAGGATGCTGGCGTTTCCAGTGGAGATGTGCTGCTTACGGCTCTCTTCTCATTTTATTGTTTGAATCATTCGGCTTTTGCCTTACAAAGTTATTGTTTAATCTTTTAAAGCTTTTGGAATTCTTGCACGCATGTATCAAGGATTCGGGTTATATAATACAACCTTGGCCGGCAATTGAAGCAAGATGCCTGCTCAAAGCAGGATTCATGGGTTCATTATTGCCATGCAAGGCACGATACTCGCAACTTATTCTTTATTTTTGTGGACAGCATTGGGTAATGTGTCGACCGTACAACCTTATGTTTCCTATAGAGCCTTTTCTGTTATTTCCTTCTGGGTTCTTCCGAGCTGCAAGCACTGTAACTGTTACATCTCCGTTGGCTTTGGTGGTTGAGGCGCCGCTATCACGTCAAATTTGAAGTTTTGGATGACTTACATGTTGGAAGACCCCTTCTATTTATATTTTTATGGTTATTGGAATTCCCCGTTACCTAATATTTCCTTCAAAGGAATTGAGATTGGTCCTTGACGGTTGAGAGAATTTTCATATAAAGAGGAAGATGGTAGTGTTTAAGGGCCCCACCTACTGGGAAGTGAGAAAAAAAAAAAGACTTTCCTCTCGTTTTCCCACTTGCAAACCTTTGAATAAAATGCCACCCATTGTCGGTCTTAAAGAAGGGTGCTGACTTTTTCCTGTTACTCCTTATTATAAAGTGTCGCAAGAGCTGCCTCGCCTTGCCCATCCCATCTTTTTCTCGATCTCTGTCTCTGTTTTTCTCTCCGTAAGCAAAGTGTGTACACACACAACCCCAATGGATCCAAGTAAGCCAGAGGTAGCCATTGAGGTTTTTCCCTACCTCAGAGAATACAAAGATGGAACCGTGGAAAGGCTTGGAGGGACCCTAGTCGCCCCGGCAGGCCTGGATCCTCAAACGGGTGTTGAATCCAAGGATAGGGTCATCATACCAGAAACCGGTGTCTCGGCCAGGATTTACCGTCCCAATTTACCCAACAACAGTGGTCAAAAGCTTCCACTCGTTCTTTACCTTCATGGTGGAGCTTTTTGCATATCATCCGTTGCTGATCCTCTCTACCACAACAGTCTCATCATGCTAGTCGCTGCTGCTAACACCATCGTTGTCTCGGTAGACTACCGGAGAGCCCCCGAGTATCCTCTCCCGGTGGCCTATGAGGACGCCTGGGCTGCACTTCAGTGGGTGGCTTCCCAATCTCTGGGGGATAATCGCCGTGACCAGGAGCCTTGGCTCAAGGACCACGTCGATTTCGGGAAGGTGTTCTTGGTAGGAGACAGTTGCGGTGCTAATATGGCACATCACATGGCCCTGAAGGCTACGAACTCGGATCTGACTGGAAATCTAAAGCTTCTTGGCATTGGTCAAATCAATCCCTACTTCTGGGGAGAAGAGCCAATTGGTCTGGAGATTACAGACCCAGTGAGAAAAGCGATGGTGGACAACTGGTGGCGCTATGTCTGTCCATCCGGCAAAGGTGGTGATGATCCACTTATTAACCCCTTTGTAGATGGATCCCCTAGCCTTGACAACTTGGCCTGCCGTAAGGTCTTTGTTGCCGTCTCCGAGAAAGACATCTTGAGGGATAGAGGAAGGCTTTACTACGAAAAGTTAGTGAACAGCGGATGGACGGGAAAAGCAGAGATGTTGGAGACGGCAGGTGAAGATCATGTCTTCCACATCTTCGATCCCACTTGCGAAAAAGCGAAGAGTTTGATTAAACGCTTGGCTTCCTTCATCAACGAAGGTGATCTTTAGCTTCATATGTAATTCATGAAAAATCAGGATTGGAAAGTGTGCTGAAGTAAGTTTGGAAAACGTCGCCGTCGGTGATTTGCGTAGTTAATAACTGAGAGAAATAAAAGGCTACACCTTTCCTGGTGGGTCTCAAATCTTGCTTGCACGGGTTCTCATTTTCATGTCGTGATTCGCCATTGATGTCCTTCTCTTTCACCTGTGATAAGATTATTATCTAATCTATTTCTTCCTGAGCATGTTCCAGTATTACCCTTCAAACGTTGACTAAATGGACTGGATCACGAGGTGGCTGAATAAATATCTCTGTCCACTGCTTTCTCCAAGTCCATGTTCATGTCCACCTCCCGCAAACCGAGAAAATTATGCCGAAGATAATTGTGTTTGTAAATAATATAAGTTTATGTCGATGGCTCTATGTTTTCTTCCCTCTGTCCAATTGCAAAGGTGCTGTTGATTTTGTCAAAGCTGTAGTTTGTCAAACTAATCGATATATTAAAAAGAACACCGACCAAGATCCACCAATCACTGCGTTAGCGGATCTGTAGGTGCGCGGCTTCCACGAAAACTTCAACTCTTTGCGATGTTTATGGCTACTGTATTCCCGTTCTTCCACGTGCTGGAACCAGAGCTGTGAACAGGCTCCTTTTTGGTCGTTTCCGTATTAGAGAGTTGCTTTCACTATAAATAAGCTACAACTTACATTGACCAAGCTACAACTCTATTTATCTTATTGCAATTTCTGCATGGATCAAACAAGATTCCCCCCCACTTCAATTTCATCCACTGCCTTCTGATCATGCCCCTTCAGTTTTATTGCAAGGGTCGAGTCTAGGCTTTTATCTTAGAAGAAAAAGTGTAGCTGCCTGAGGTCTTTGTGATTAATAGTCATAACTTTAGTCAATTTCCAACTCGAAAGTCTAATATCATGAATCACGTCTTACCAGAACGTGGACAAAAGAAACTCAGAAAGCAACATTGTTATCTTCACGCGAAGGAAAAAACAAAAGAAAACGATTTAAAGATTAACAAATTTTCATGAAAGACTCGGTCTCCTTGTTTTGGTTCTGAATATCAACAGAATAATTAGGTAGAAGACAAAGCACTCTGGTCTGGAGTTTTCGGGTTATAAAAAAAACAGAGTATTCAGGTTAAATACTGGGTTTGGTGGAACAGTAGACCAGAAAATGGACCAAAAATCAGACCAAGTTGACAATGCGTAATAATTAATCCCCTTGACAACTAGTCATTCCAATTATTTGTAGAGTTCTGACCAAATATGTTAGCGTCACAATCTTTAGTTTCATAGTCTATCAGAACAAAATACACTTGAGTGATGTGTTTTCCTAATCAGCCTATTCGGGTTTTAAAATTATTGAGGCCGTTTCAGAAATCAATCCCGATTAATTGCCTGTGGGTGATGGAGGAGTCCATTATGATACTTGTTTTGTATGATCTTTTACATGAGCTTTTCTTAGAGGCGCCTCTTAACTTTAAGTTACAAGCTTTCTCCAATGGATTCCGTCGGTGAGTTATGGGAGGCAAATCGTCGCTCACGTTTGGTGTGTCTGTTCCCGTGGGGAATGGCCATCCAATTTAATGGGGGTCGCTCGGAAGCACCATTGGCCTCGTCACTGACATGCTAGCTGCTTCAAATGAAGAAAAATGGCCTTTCCTTTGCTGCAACAGATCTCAAGGCCTTCCAGCTCTGTCGCTGGCCAAAATTCTTCCGACGGGACAAGTAAATAATGATGATGACTATCAACAGTTTGTATGTCGCTAATTTTATGATGTTTGTTATTAGCACCATCTCCATCATAACATTAACATGGTCTACTATATAATATTTATTTGTTTCTTGAGCTGCAGGTTTCAATTTGCTGAGATGATAAATAAAAGCAATCCAGTTCATTTTCCTCTATAATTGTACGGATTCATTTTTAAACAGAATCACTTAACAAATCCATTAACTAATTTGGAAATAATTTCTCGAACAAACTAATCTAAACACTATCACTTTTACTCCACCCCAGGGTAATAACAACAAAAAAATGACTAACCTTAAAACCCATAAATAATCAAGACAATTATAAAACCATTACATTATAAAAATCGAAAAACAACTTGGCAGTAAAAAAGAAAAGCTTAATCTCGATAAAGGGAGACTTAAACCTTAAAAGAAAAACCAGTTTGTATATTCATCAAACTGTCCTTGTACACGTTCGTTCTCCTTCTTAAATAACACACCAAACAATGATGAAAGCCCAGGGAAAACGCCAAATCAAACTGACAATGAAAATCTAAGGAACACACCTAAACATTAAGGAAAACACGGGGAACTTAAATACTCTTTGAGCCCCAGGCTCTTCCAAAAGATCCGGCTAGTTATTGGGTGCATACGGCCTAACATCGTCTAGGTGGGTGAGTAAACGCACAAAAGTCCCAAACAGTGAAGGGTTCTATCACCCACGTTTTGAAAAAGAAGCTTCTCAATCATCTCCGAACTTAGAAATGCTTGCTGGACAGAGAACAAGTGCCTAGGCCTTACATGCAGCAGTTCATCGTGCCAAAGGCCAGCTGACAGAACAGACCACTTACCCAGGCTTTGGACACGTCAGGCGTGGAGATCATTGCCTTTACAATGGTGTCCCACCTAACATAGTAGGTGTTGCTTCTCGAACTACTGTGCTGTCCGCTCTTGATGCACCTGCTGAATCGTGGTCTGCTCAAGCATCTACACAAGTGACACATGGATGCTCTCCACCTCAGCTACAATCACAGGCAGTTCACATGCAAACACACGGAGCACACAATTCACAGCATAACATTGGAAAGCAACCATCAAGTGACATGAAGTGTTGTTATACTATTGGCACCGTCAAGACAGCGTTTGCAAACTACAAGAGGAAAGGAAGTGACAAGGATGACACATCATATGAAAGCCAAGACAAAGCAGACAATCCTTCCAGCCCCAATCAGCAAGTCATGTGCCATGGAAGTCCTAGCGTAAAGTATTGGGAAGCCAGCAAGAAAGCAAAAGGAAGTCAGGACAGAGACACGTTATTTATTTTCCTTTAGAGTCAAGAAGTAAACTTCCATGCAAATACGTGGGAATAATAAGTGGGTTGAAACACCTATAAATAGGTGTGGCTTGCCTATGAGAAAAAAAAAGCCTTTATGTTCTGTAATCGTGCAGTCTTGCAATACAATATCTTCCGTATTTTGCTAAAACTCTAATTTTCTTCTTGACATTAGAGAGGTTTCGATCCACCACACTATTCACTTTCCACTTCTCTCTCATTATCTCCATGGCTTCGTCTTCCGCCACACCCGTCCTTTTTCCTTTCCCAAACACTGTCAATATCAGCAACTTTGTCACCATCAAACTCACGGAAGGAAATTACCTTCCATGGATAACTCAAATCAAGTCACTCACCCAAACCTAAAAACTCACTGGTTTCCTCACCGGTGACACTCCTTGTCCTCCTTCCACTCACTCTGTTGATGACAAGGAAGTACCAAACCCTACTTATGATGCATGGACACAAAGCAATGCGCTGGTAAAGTCATAAATTATCAGCATGCTTTTCGAGGAAGCTCTTGGCCATATTTTTGAGCTTAAATCATCAGCTTAAGTATGGAATGCTTTTGCGAACCATTTCGCCTAGCGAACTGAAGCTCGCGAATTTGATCTCCTTTCACAGTTGCATAATCTTCACAAAGAGAGGAAGAACCTCTCCACCTTTTTGGCTGACTTCAAACGTCTTCTGAATCAACTAAGCTCAATTAGAAAGCCCCTGTCCGAGCTCTCCAAAACCTTCTGCCTCCTTGAAAGCCTTGGTCAAGAATATGAGGCCTTCAAAATGGCAATGTTTCGACCACCCATTCCTTAGTTCAGCGAAGTAGTGTCATAGCTACAAGCCTTTGAGTCCCGACTAAGCAGATACTCAGCTAGATCTGCCATCACCCCTAATGAGAATATGGCCTTCTCGGCCCAACGTAACAATCGTGGGGGCCGTAGCACCACACGAGGAAGGGCCTCTTCAACCTTTAGCTCTTAGGGACGAGGTTTTAGTCCTCAGCTCAGAATCCTCGTACCTCCAACAAACCTAACTCCCCTAACACCATGGAAAAATCAGGTAATCCTTTCACTCTTGACAATTGCCCTCTAACTTCATGCCAGATTTGTGGAAAAAAGGGACATGTAGCACTCAAATGTTGGAGAAGGTTTGACCACTCGTTTCAAACCCTTGAGATCCCTAAAGCTTTGACAGCTTTTCAAGTTACTGAGACTCCAAACACTAAATGGGTTATTGATTCAGGAGCCTCCTTTCACATCACTGAATCTGCAAGTAACCTACAAAAATCTCATCCTTATTTTGGTTTGGATAGTATCATAGTTGGCAACAGAAAATCATTGCCAATCTCTCACACTAGTTCAACTACCATTGTAAATGGTAAGATTGAACTAAAATTAGTATTGGTCTCACCTTACATAACATGAAACCTTATGTTGATTTCCAAATTGACTGATGATATTCCTTGTTTGGTTGTGTTTGACCGTCATTCTTTTGTTGTTAAGGACCTGATCACTCAGGAAACCTGCTTAAGGGACATAGGCAAGGGGATCTATACATGTTGCCCATGGAAAACACTCAAGCCCTCTTCTCTATACACTAGCGGAGAACGGATGGTGGCACGTGGCACCAAAGACTGGGTCATTCAAGTTTTCAGCTTCTAAAATCCCTCCAAAACCATAAACTCATAGAAGTTCATGGTGACATACCTTCTGTTTGCACCGTTTGCTTACTTAGCAAAAGTCATGCTCTACCCTTTTCATCTTTAACTCATTGGTCACAAACACCACTGGAGAAAATTCACAGCGATCTTTGGGGACCATCCTCTACACCTTCTTGCCAAGGTTTCTCTTATTATGTTGTTTTGGTCAATGATTGTACCCGTTTTACATGGTTTTATCTAATAAAGAAGAAATATGACTTTTGTGGAATCTTTAAAACTTTTCATATAATGGTGGAAAAAAAATTCGGTTCTAATATAAAAATCCTATAGTCAGATACCGGAGGTGAATATACCAGTAATGAACTTGAATTTTATCTGAGAAGTTATGGAATACTTTAACAATTTCATGCCTTTATATGCCATAGCAAAATGGAACTGCTGAGCGTAAGCACCGACACATAACTGAATTAGGAAGATCCATGCTTCTTCAAGCTTCAATGCCTAAGAAATTATGGGTTGATTCATTCTCCACGGTAGTCTACTTGATTAATAGACTACCGTCCACTACTTTTGACAAACAAAAAAGCCCTTATGAAGCTCTGTATCATCGGACACCTGATTATGGTATGCTAAGGGTCTTTGGAACCCAATGCTTCCCTTGTTTGCGTACCACTATCACGGATAAGCTGTCTACCAAATCACTTGCCTATATTTTCTTAAGCTATAGTGCAAAGCATAAAGGCTACAGATGCTATCATCATGACACAGGTAAACTTTTTATCTCACGTCACGTAATCTTTAATGAAGGTATCTTCCCCTTCTCAGGTAATGATACCCAAAGTTCATCGTCATCTCAGAAAGAATGGGAATGTCCCTATCAAAATCCCATGTCACCAAGGGAGCATCCTCTTGTTACAACACCATGCTCCCAACCTGTGCCGAACCAACATATACCTCACCAACCTCACTCCTCGGTTGTTACTGAACCCGTAAACTCTTCAGATCAACTGTTTGATAAATTTTAAATGCAAGTGAACATGTCAAACAAGTAATATAATGATAAGAAAAGTATCGTCCCACAGAGATTGGTGATTACTATGCCAACTAATTACTAACGGTGAACAACTCCTAGAATTTATCTAACAAATCCAAATTGATAGAGAATAAACTAATCAACTAAATTTAATAAAACTAAATACACAAAATATGTTAGAGTGTCCGATTTCACCATAATTATGAGGTACTAATGTAGATTATGTATGCTTGCAAAAGGGATAATATCTATGTGATGGCGAAACTTCCTAATTTATTTACTATCCTATGTCTAGGTATAGCAAACCTACTTAGTTCATTAATTTACTATATTTCTATATGTGAATTGAAACAAACCAAATGCATTAGGATCTATGAACATTCCCAGTTTACAATAAATCTTTCGATTATCTTATCACCAAAAGCCACACAAACAACATGGTATATGTCTATCCACATTTAATTCATGGTTATATATTATAAGAAGCAATTGCATATTATTACCTCTCAGTCTCAAACATGCACATCAAATCATTTAAGTGGTGGCCAATCACTTAAAAGCATTAAGTATAATAATATATAACTCACATAAATAAAATATCTTGCAAAACATAATAATCATAAGATTCATACCATCATAATTAGGTTACATCGTAGCTCTAACAAAAATAAACTAAAGCATAAAGAAATAATGAGGAAGAATAATAATAGGGAATAAAGAAGGCATCTTGAATCCAAGAACAAGAAGTCTGTCACCCTTTTTGTCTTCTCTTCAAGAAAATCTTGAATTCTTGGCCTCTTTCTTGAGTTGTGCTCAATTTCCTCCTCTCCCTTTCTTTTGCCTCTTCTCTTCTCTTAAATAGGGTTTAGGTTTAGACCTACTCTTATCCTAATAGAATTGGGTCTCAGAGATCTAAAACAATTGAGTTTTGAACTCTTAATTTAATTAGGCTTTGAACTCCTAATATGATTAGGTTTTCTAATTATTTAGAAAACTCAATAACAATAAAATCTAATAACAATCATTCAAAACCCAAGCCCATCTTGACTCTCTTGATCCTGATATTACGATTTTACCATACAATAAGCATCAGGCTCTCCATGTTCATCTCTTTTCTCCTTACCTTTTTGTGCTACATAAATAAGATAAATTTAAGTAAATAAAGAAGAGTTCAAATGTTTTCTCACAATTATTAAAGTTATTTATTGCCTAAAATAGTTAAAATAACTCTATAAAAATAAAGTTATCATCAACTACCAGTCCCTAGTACAAATTTAACAGTGAATACTCTCCCACTCACTAATATGATTCCTACGTCAACATCTTCAATCATGGATATGCCTCGTTTTTCAACTTCCACAGACCATGATAGAGATACTCCCTGTACCGAAACAGATCCTTGCACTCCTCATCCTGACGTGCATCTGCCATTTTCTTAGTCTGTGCATGTACCCACTAACTCAAGTCCTTCTCACACACACATGGAATCATCCCAACCAAGTTTTTCTCCCACATCAACCATTCCAAACCACATCAACCCAACACCTGCATCCCTTCCAAAACCAGTTGTTATGCACTTCCCTTGTGGCAATGAACGTGCATCACTTGACCATGTGGAAATCATGTTTAATGACTTTCCTGCAGGTCCTTTATTTGATGATCCCACCAACCTGTCAAGCCCACCTTCCCTTCCCCGAAGCCTTCACTCAGAACCTACCACTCTCTCACCCAATACACCATCCAAAAGATCACATGCTGTAAGGACCCATTCCATGACGACAAGAAGCATGTCGGGAGTTAATCGTCCAAATCCCAAGTATGTGCTCTTTCACCCACCTTCCATTCCTTCGGTATTTACCAATATCCATAGTTTTCTCGACCATCTAGGTTGGAGAAAAGCCATGTTGGCCGAAATGAATGCCCTCACCCAAAACAGCACATGGGAGCTCATCCCTCGTGAACCTACTATGAATATAGTAGGATGTAAGTGAGTTTTTAAACCCAAGCTGAATCCAGACAGAACCCACAACGCCTCAAGGCTAGGCTTGTTGCCAAAGGCTATCACCAAGAGTCTGGAGTCAATTATTTGGAAACTTACAGTTTAGTAATTTGACCCACAACCGTGCGTATTATCCTCACACTAGCTACTGTTCAAGGGTGGCATCTTCGCCAGTTTGACGTGGACAATGCGTTTTTGCATGGTGAGCTACTGGAACCCGTGTTTATGGAATAGCCACCTGGTTTTCATAGCTTTCATTTTCACAACACGTCTGCTCACTTAGAAAGGCTCTCTATGGCCTTAGGCAAGGACCATGAGCGTGGTTTGATAAACTCTCTTCCTTCCTACTGGATCGCGGTTTTAGCTGCTCACCATATGACCCTTCACTGTTTGTCTACAGTTAAGGAAACAATCACGTGTGGGTTCTTATATATGTGGACGATTTAATCATCATAGGCAGTAACCCTCTCTTGCTTGATCATTTTACTGCATGCCTTCGTGCAAAATTCCCAATAAAAGATTTGGGTAAATTGCACTTCTTCCCTGGTGTTCGTGTGCACTACGGTGATGAAGGACTATTTATCTTACAGGAGCAATATGCTCTAGACATCTTCCACAGAGCTGAAATGAGTTTTTGCAAACCACTTTTGACTCCAGTAGCTCTCAAGCCTTCCAGAATGATGAATGGAGATGAACCTCTTTCCAATCCAACTTAGTTCCGATCAATCTTAGGGGCTTTGCAATACATCACACTCACAAGACCGGATCTCTCTTTTGTTGTAAATCGTTTGTGCCAAAAAATGACCAAGCCAACAGCTTTGGATTTCTTTGAACTGAAACGTGTTTTACGTTATCTACATGGAACCTGCTCTCTGGGACTTTGCATCCACTCAAACAGTTTGGTGAATCTCTATGGATTCACTGACTCATACTATGCTGGTTGCTCAGAGAGCAGACCCTCAACCACGAGGATATCTCCTTTTCCTAGGAGCAAATCTCGTATCTTGGAGTTCTAAGAAGCAACACTCTGTCTCTAAGTCCTCAACAGAGGCAGAATATAGATCACTAGCCTCGGGTACAACAGAAAGTATATAGATTCTACACCTACTAAGACACCTCAGTGTTGCCATGTTCAATCCAATCAAACTGTACTGTGATAACATATCGTCCCTGCACTTGACAACAAAGCCTGTTTTTCACAACCGCTCAAAACATTTTGAAATAGATTACCATTTTGTGCGTGAGAAGGTTGCACAAGGGACTTTGATCACTGAATATGTGCCTTCCAGCCAGCAACTAGCAGATGCTTTGACAAAACCATTGTCAAGAGAAGCTTTCGAAGCTTTGAGGACCAAATTCTGCATTACCACGCCAAATTTGAGGGAGCATGAAAAAGAAGCTTCTCAATCATCTCCGAACTCAGAAAGGCTTGCTGGACAGAGAACAAGTGCCCAGGCCTTACATGCAGCAGTTCAACGTGCCAAAGGCCAGCTGACAGAATAGACCACTCACCCAGGCTTTGGACACGTCAAGCGTGGAGATCATTGGCTTTACAATGATGTCCCACCTAACATAGTAGGTGTTGTTTCTCCAACTACTGTGCTGTCCGCTCTTGATGCACCTGCTGAACCATGGTCTGCTTAAGCATCTACACAAGTGACACATGGATGCTCTCCACCTCAACTACAATCACATGCAGTTCACATGCAAATACACAGAGCACACAATTCACAGCATAACATTGGAAAGCAACCATCAAGTGACATGAAGTGTTGTTATACTATTGGCACCGTCAACACAGCGTTTGCAAACTACAAGAGGAAAGGAAGTGACAAGGATGACACATTGTATGAAAGCCAAGACAAAGCAGACAATCCTTCCATCCCCAATCAGCAAGTCATGTGCCATGGAAGTTCTAGTGTAAAGTATTGGGAAGCCAGGAAGAAAGCAAAAGGAAGTCAGGACAGAGACACGTTATTTACTTTCCTTTAGAGTCAAGATGTAAACTTCCATGCAAATACGTGGGAGTAATAAGTGGGTTGAAACACCTATAAATAGGTGTGGCTTGCCAATGAGAAAAAAAAAGCCTCTATGTTCTGTAATCGTGCAGTCTTGCAATACAATATCTTCTGCATTTTGCCAAAACTCTTATTTTCTTCTAGTTTACAAGGCAGGCAACTCTCTCCCATCCTGTGCCACCAATCACCACCATATCTTCTTAAAGTCTATGTGAAAATTACATCGGACTCTTGATACAATTCCGCGTCAACGTTGCCAACACATTTCTGTATCACACACGCACCTTTCAAAGAAATCAGAAGTCACATGCTTCTCAGCTCTACATATAACAACTACTCAGTTTTTCATTAGTTCATCTTCTTCTATGTTCCTATAAAAGGCAGAACAACTCTGTTTCTCGCTTATTTCTTCTATGTTACACTTTCGTCACTCTGTTCCACTTTCGTTCTGTTTCATTTATAGGATATGGTCAAAGCCATAGAAGGATCGAAACATGATGGGGAAAATATTTGCATAACCAACTCGAAGAAGACTTAGGAAATACGCCACTGCCCCAGACGCTGGCGAACATTGGCAGTCCAAGTTTTGATATCAAGCGGCTGCAGTCAATCATCTTCTCTGGCTAGAAGGTTTTGTCTATACTTTTGAAACCAGATCTATTTCAGCGATACACTTTTCAAAGTTGGTTGAGACGGGCTATTTAATACATTAGGGAATTCAGTGGCACTCTAATGTGTGTTTTTGACAATTTGTTTTAATGGTTTCGTTGAAGAAGAATCCTAGCATGGATGCCTTAGTCTCATATTTATGTATAGGAAATTCAGCTGCCCTCATATGTTTTCCGGCCCACCACTTTGAAGCCCAAGATTATACAGAGGAAGTGACTTATTTTCAAGTTTTGAACATTCAAAACATCCGAGTCAGGCTGTTTTTTCTTTGTATTCACCTTCTGCAGACTTTTGTTGCGATCAACGAAGTGTCAAAACAAATCAAGAAGGAAAAAAAAAAACTAATTTCTTCCCTGTAAACCAAGGAACTTTGGTATTATCCTGGTAGTCCTTAAGAAAAAGGTAAAAGAAAACTTTGATAATCTTGTAAAAATTGGAGATAAACTATTGAAGAAACCAGTTTCAAGAGTGAATTCGGAAACCGGTTTCTGTGAGCCTACTACTCGAGGTATACATGAAGAGCGGCTCAAAGGTAATGCCTTTATTCTCACCGTATTTGATTCTTCAGCGACTCAATATTGAATCGTTAATGTGTCCATTTCTTTGACCTATGCAAGTTACCTTATATTCAATCAAGCGAGGAAAATTCTACTAAAAGTAAGATCATAACATGTGAAGTTAAATATGCAATCCCAAAGTGATGTCGTTTAATGAATGTGATTAGAATTCAAGTTAATTATTAAATGTTATTTTGTTATAAATTCACACATTTTTTTTTTATATCAAATTAGTCACTATAAACTGGAAAAGTTACTGCATAAGATTATCCCTTCGTGGTGCCAGTTAAGGGTAAAAGTTGGAATGAAGAAGAAGCGGTAAAAAAAGGAGATTACTCGGAGAGGAAACTCATCTCTTTCTATCTGCAGATTTTCTGTTATGCAAGTAAAGTACAATATGGAAAAACATGTATGGTACCCCTGTACAAAGCACTCAGGTGCTGCTCAGATTTTTGACACTAGGACTGGTGCGCAGATTTGTTTATGGTACTCAAGAGTTTCTGACACTAGGACTGGTGCTGTTGTGCTGTACCGATGAGGACGATGAGTCAGCTAACAGTAAACAAGTAATTATATGGCAGTCGGCTTCTTCCACGTCTTTCCGGTTTAGTTGGGAACGAGACTCGTGACTTTTCAAGTCGCCAACAAATGCAGATGAGTCAACATAAGTTGGTCTCCACTCGGACGGAGATAAGTCACCGCCCGTGGGTCTCGAGGCTGCGTGACAGCGGTTCAACTTATCCGTTGCCACGTGAATTGACCCGGAAATTACGGATGCTAACAAGTCAACTTACCTCAACGATTCTCTCCCAGCAATCCAGGGACCACGTACTTTGTTTTACTTCCCAGTTCAATAATGTGTACATTTTAGTGGTCTGAAAAGCCCTGATTCAATGTTCCTGTCAGTTAAAACGAAAAGAATGCAAGTTCCAAAACAAGTTCTTAACTAAAACAACGAAAACATTTTTAAATTCTCAAGTTGTGAATTATTGATCACATGGCACAAAACTATAAAACGATATTTTAATATGACAGATTGCATAAATTGTTTTAAAAAGGCATGCTTCTAATTGTTTAGGTGAAATTTTGGGAAAAATCAATTATGTCATAAAAAATAATATATTTTGTCCTCTTTAGTACTAACCAGACAACGGTACAAATTATAAATTATCTAAATAAATTGAAACTTGATTCCAATTGTCGGACAAAATAAAAAAAAAATGAGTTGATTAATCAGGAAACGTTTTGAAATAGAAGTGATAAAGTTAATAGAAGGAGATTGAGAAAGCGCTGAAGGTTTAATGTAGATGCAGAAGCTAAATCGTTTCGTCTAACATAATGTTGCCAAAAGCACGTAGAGGTGGGAATTTGCTTGATAATGATCAACTTCAAAGCAACATCATCAACAAGCACAGAGACGCATAAATATTTGCTACTTGCTGTTGCTCGTTGTTTCTGCAACTATTTCTTAATGTTATAAATTTGTTATTTCTTACCCTTAATTTAATCATCAAAAAGCACACAGATCTTTCCAGCTGACGATGTCGAACTTGATAGCCTCACATTTAATTCAACGCCCTTTCGTTGTCCAAACTCATGTGTCTTAAATTCAAGTTGCAGCAACAAAACAAAGGTCTTTCGTGGGAAGCATCCTTTTAAAGATGACAGCTTGCTTGTTCTTAGTTCCAATGAAATTTTGGATGCGTGCTTCCCACGGAGAAAGCGTTGGAAAGCGCCAAAAGATCTTTCTAAACAAGTGGGTCGACAGTTCTGGTTGGGAGTGATGTCGAGGAATCGGGTCAACACCAGGCCTGGGTTTTCTTAGTCACGTTGTGGAAATTTCACCTTAACGATTCTGCAATTGTTGCAAACTTCTTCACCTCATTGTTACGCTATGTCTTCACGCAATTTTATTATCTCATGCAAGAACAGCAGACAAGAAAGCCAACATGACTTGTAGAAAAAGAAGTTTTACATAGATGAACATTTTTCCATTACGCAAGCGGGAAAAGAAAAAAATGACTGCATCTGTGGAAGTGTTGTCATACTCGGGAATTTACTCAAACAAATGGAAATGAGTAATGAGTCAACAAACTTTTCTACGTCCTACCCCACACTACAACGCTTTCACGTGCAGAGTCATTACTGCGACTTCATTTGTGGTTGGAAGCGCGTCCAGCCGGGGACTTGGCATGCCGGAGGCTCCTCTCTTGGGAAAGCAATTTTGCGAACCTGTAAGAACATACGATATTCATTATGTTAACGTGATAATGAAAAGCAAATTTTGCTAAAACGAAGCGTAGAATTTAGTCTTTCCATACCTTTTGAGGGCCTCTTCGTTGGTTTCATGGTTTGAAGGCTCATAGACTCCAGTGTCCAGATTTACCCTGGCGACTGGTTTCTTCAGCAGTGCTTCGCCAGTTTTCACAAGATCATCTAAATTCTTCGTCGTGGCTACGTCCACCGAAGAGACCGTGCCGGTTAATGCATCGTCCTGCGTTATTTGGATTCAGAGATGCATTTAAGTCTTAAGACGATAATTAAGTCAACAAAACATCGAGTGTTCTTTATTTTCATCGTTCAACGTGTCATACCTGAATCCGCAGATAGCTTCTCTCACTCTGAAGGGCTTGAAAAACTACAGAGAGGTGGACATCCACCATATCTGCGCTTGCATGAGTAAATACATCCACAATTGGGGTGGAACCACCCTGGGTTAACCAATCCAGTATGCCCCACTTTGCAGCCTCCGGCGCCTTGTACTTCTCTTCAGTTTTGGGGTTGCCAGTTCCCAACGATATGACCAGAAATCGTCCGTAGTCCATTGGTTTTATAGGAAAGAAGTCAGGGTTTCCTCTAATCATCTCCTTGGACACCTCACCCATGGCAACTAAGGCCTGGAAAAAAAAAGTTTTAGTAAGAAAATATGCTAAGAGAAGTTAATCGTTGTTCTCGTTACTACCACTACTCTATTTTGCAATTAACGTTTTTGTTATTGTTCGGTATTTTGTGAGGTTTGAAAGGTATACCGGATTATTAGCAGCAACGCCACCATCTGTCAGGTTAAATTCCCTAACTCTACCTTCGGCATCTTCGGTTTCAAAGTAATAAGTGGGAAGATAAGTTGGAGCAGCTGAGGTTGCAATGCATATATCTGAGAGTAAGGCATCTAAACTCTGGTTTTTCTTTACCTGGTGCATGAAAAGCAAATCAGAGATTGTTAGTGACCCCCAGTCGATCAATAAATCCCATTCAAAGTGGAAAGGAGAATTGAACTAGATGACTGGTTTTAGAAAATTTATTCAAAAAGCGGAAAGGATTCAACCTCGTAGCTAGAAAAGATGGTTGGTTGGAGTCGCTTAACGTCGAAGGTTGGGATGACAACATTAGTCAAAGTCTGGTGCAATCTTGTGCTTCCTAGTTTTTCCCTCACAAGGTTATGTAAGTACTTGCCGTCGTACTTTGGCCCGGAAAGAGCTTTGATAATCTTTGAAACATGAGGAAATAATGGAAAGCTGCAGTTCGACAACAAAAATTTCAAGTTAACAACTGAAAGACAAAAACATAATTTGGGTAGTAATCACTAGGAAAGCTTTATCTCATACTAATGGAGTTCTGATCTAGTAGAGACTCGAATTTACTTGTTTTGCGGGAAGATTCTAGGGCAGTGTTTTAGGTAGAAGTCGTTGATATCCTTGGCGGCAAAGAGGGGTCGGTTCTTCTCATTTGGGGCAGCTAGCATGGCGGTTACAAGACCTCCTGTACTTGTTCCTGAGATCACATCAAAATAATCTGCGATTCTTGCATCTTCACCATCCAGCTTCTGTACCATGCATAAGCGTCGAGAGTAAGTAATTGAAAGATAACATGCTGAAGCATTAGAACGGTGCATGTGAAAGTGCATAACTTCAGTAATTAAAAACAGATGTTGAATTCTTTTTACGGCGTGTACAGAAAAGTGTGTAATAGCCATTCGGCTTATACATAGCGCATATGCCTAAGAACTGATACCTGAAGCTCAGATTCTAAGAAACAAAGGATAGTTCCAGGGATAATCCCTCTTATTCCTCCGCCATCAATGCTGAGAACGGTAATGAAGTTTCCATAGGTTGGAGGCTGAAGGCGGGGGCTAGTTGCTTCCATGGGGATTGGTGGTTTGGTGATAGGTGAATGGGAGGGGAAAGCTTTTAGGTACGTTATAGGGAACTCTAAACTTCTTAAGAGCTTCAAAAGGAAGTTGTGATCTTGGTAGTCGCTTGGAGAGAAGAAAGGTTTTAGGTGCCTTAGAGAGAAACTTTGAACTTTCTAAGAGGCTCAAATGAAGTTATGATCTTGATATTTCCTTAGAGAGGAGTAAGTGTACATATAGGCTCCTCTGATCAACTCTTGAACCGCGTTCTTGGACTGAATCACACCAGAAAGAGAGTCATTACATGAATGTGTTTCAATTTTGACCAAACTCGTACTTCCTTGTATTGTTTGTGGCGTTGGACTACTTTAAGTTATCGATAAAGGGAACAATTGAAACGTTCACGAGGTTGCCATAGTAACTAAGAATTGTAGATGAGACTTCAGAAGAATTGTAGGTGAGCAAAAGCAATTAAAGCCATGGAGGCCAATGGTGGCACTAGGCCTAACCCACGCTGCTCATGATTAGCTAACCTCTATAAATCCCCATTGCAAGCGGATAATTTTTAATTTAATATCATCCTCACATCTTTTTCCTCTGGCTGCCTACAGTGGATGCCAAACTCAAGAGCACCAAGAGAATCAAACTTTCATTCAACACGTTGATTTTATGCAACCGAAAGAGAGTGATAACATTGAAAAGTCAGCAGAAGCAAGATAACTTGCAGACGCCATTATATATGCAAAGTAACAAAGACTTGTAAGAAATGGAGAACTCAACAAAGGTGGACCATTCAATTTCACCCGCATATGCTTTAATGGGGATATATGTTTCAATTGCAGCATGAAGTCGAAAACCTTATCATTCGGTTGGCGTTATGCGTTTTATCATTGTGCCATGATGGAATTTTAAAGAACTGATAAGAACATTTTGGAAATACATCGTGGTGACTCATCCTTAAAACAGTTTTGATTGAAACGGAACCAAGTGGAGAATGATGACAGAGCTGTAGCGTGAACAATGGTCCATCTTGTATGTTTAACAGTTGCTACTTTTCTTGATGGAAATACTTTGGCAGCACATGTCTACAACTATCATGATAATGATTTGAAAACTGCCTTTATGTGTCTATTAAGTACTAATTTTACCACTTTAGTTTCAGTCTGCTATCCCCTGACCTTTGTATTGCTGAGGTTATAATTCTGCAAAGAGGAAAAGTCAATAGTGGAAGATGATTCTTTTCCTCGTGGATCTTAATTTTAATGTTAGGAAGAAGTATGACGATGGCATTTGAATGAAAGGCAGCCAACACGAAGGAGCAAAGCTAATGGGTGGTGATTAGATGATTATACCGATAGCCAAGATTGCGTTTTCTTCATGTCAGCAAACTAATGGAAGTAGCAACCAATAAAGTGAAAACTTTCAAAGAAACGTGATCAATTGCAAGCTTCCGACAGCTCGAAGTAAATAATCACCATCTTCTGGATTGTAAGTGCATCAAAGCCGCGGCTAGACGTCATCATGCGTGTAAGATAGCACAAGGAATTTAAGGTTTACATTGGTGGCTATAGATCTTAATTCAGAAGCAAAGAGCACAACTAGTTTATTATACACATTAGAAAATAATATTTATTTTTGCACTCTAACTTTATTAATAACTTATTATTCCAAAAAAAATTGATACTAAAAATAATAATAGGATTCTTGCCGATTCATTGGATAGGCACCATCTCAACACTCTGGAAACGTGATTAAAGTTTGTTTGGAAATCGAGCTGATGTGGTGGCCAAGTGGCTGCCATGTCAGTTACTTGACCAGTTCCTAGAAGCACGTTTTTCTGCCAGTAAGCACATTCCCAGGCTTCTTTTGAGATAAGAACATGGCCTCAACATTTTACATTTGGTCTTATTCAAGTTCATGTTCACATGACCAAGACTATAGTTCAAACAATGCCACTCTTGTTTCACTCCATTACAAATAGAGGATCCTAACCTATGTTCTCTACTCACTGACAAGTGGCTGCCATGTCTGTGACTTGACCAGTTCCTATAAGCACTTTTTTGTGCCAGTAAGCACATTCCCAAGCCTCTTTTGAGATAAGAACATGACCTTAACATTTTACATTTAGTCTCATTCAAGTTCATGTTCAAATGACCAAGACTGTGGTTCAAACAAAGCCACTCTTGTTTCACACTATTACAAATTGAGCATCCTAACCTATGTTCTTTACTCATGGACAAAACAATAATAACCACGTCACAAAATAACCAAACCCCATTTCGCAACTGTTCAACCAAAACTTGATATGTTCCACCCCGTAGCAAACAAGGAGATCGACTTAGTACCTTCTTGACTTAGTCTAAAAGTTTGTGAGAACAACAATTATTGAATTATTCTGAATTTTGACATTTGTTTCTTTTAGGTCCTTTTGACTAGCTAATTAATGGACCTAGGTAGTACTCATTAAGGGTTTATTTTTGGACTTTTTTTTTAAAGCATTTTGATTTAGCATTATGTAATCCATTAAATAAGGCACTCTTTGTAATGCCAAAGTCAATAATAATGATTGTTGGAATATATAGGATCCAACAATGTTTTTGTTTCCCATCAACATTTGGGTTACAATGTTTCTTGCTTGATCCAAGATGTCTTATTTGTCTTTGGCTAAACAATCTTATGGTCCTTTTTCATCCAATAGATCCTATGCTACTACCCTTTTTTTCCTTATCTACATTGACATTTGGGATTCTTATCACATATCACAACATGATAGATCTCTTTTTTCTTTTTTACTCTCATTGACAATTATTTACATGACATTTAAATTTTTTCCATATAGTTGAAATCCCAAGTTTATTTCATTTCACATGTTTTTCACATTGATTAAAAATTAGTTTCACACATCTATTCAATGTGTTTGTACTAATGACACTTGGTGATTTCTTTTACCATAATTGTTTATCATTTTTTCCATTCATGTCATCATTTATGAGAACTTATGCACTTACACTCTACAACAAAAAAACGTTGTTGAGTGTAAGCATTATTACCTCTTAGATGGTGCTCAAGCTTTTAAATATCAAATCTCAATTCCACAAACCTTTTACAAGTCATTGTGTGGTTATTGCATTTTACTTAATCAATAGGATGTTGACTTGAGTTCTTGCCAAACATACCCTTTGTAAGCTTTTCTCTAGGCCATCTTTATGTCTTAAACTGTTTGTACTAAGCTAGAATTGTGGGCCTTAGGGATAAATTAGGTCTTCATGCCTTATGGTACATTTTCATGAGCTATCTTTTACTTTAGAAAGGATACTATGTTTTTATCCTTCTAAAGGCAAATTCTTCATTTGTTGAGATTATTTTTTTTATGAAGACATTTTTCATTTTCAGACTCAACTATCTCTAACCATGCAATTCAAAATAGCTATTGCTTATGATTATTCTTGCAGGATAAGGATGTTTCATCTTTGCCACCTATGGTCATCATTAAGACTTTGTTACTTTCTAGCTACTAAACACTTATGTTGCTCCTCCTTTAAGCTCTCAAACTCTAAATCCTCTGACTCCTTCATTGATTGAGCCCAATGTTTACTTTTCATGTTTGCCAAATCTTGACCTTTAGGTACTCATTATCTTGTTTCATTTTATGTTAGTTTTGTCAAGTTCTTTGTAGACCACCTTTACTACATTAGTTGCATCTCTAGTGAACATGAATTTTCTTCTTATTGTGAGGTTACTAAGGATCTAAAATGACAATAGGACATGAAAGCTAAAGTTCATACACTTGTTGAGAATTACACTTAGCACATCCCTTATCTTGTCGTAAATTCATTAGGATATAAATGGGTCTACAAGATCAAGTGCTAAGCAAATGAATATGTTGAATGTTATAAAACTCTCTTGTGGCCAAATGTTTTACATAAAAGGCATGATTTGTCTATTAGGAGAATTTCTTTCCCGTGGCTAAAGAAATCATCGTCCTTTCGTTCATTGCTATTGTTATATTTTGGGATTGATCCTTTTACCAGATGAATGTCTATAATATAGCCCTTTATAGTGATTTGAAGAAAGATATTTATATGAATCTTGTATAGGGATTCCATAAATAAAGGGCGTCTTAGGTATACTATCTTTGTAAATCCATTTATGGGCTTAAATAGGCAAGTTGATAATGGTATGCAAAGTTTGCCATTGCTTTTACTTTTGCTCACTTCAAATAATCTAGATATAATTATGCATTATTTATTACGAAATAAGGTACATTATCTATTTATTTATTGATATATATGGATGATATTTTGATTATGAGATATAACAAATCTATTATTGAGAGCCTTAAGAAACATCTTCACTTTACTTTTTGTATCAAAGACTCGATACCTCCCAAATATTTTCAAGGCATAAAGATTGTACAATTATAGAAGGAAATTTGTCTCAGTCAATGCAAGTATGTTTGAAGATTATACCAAAAGTTGATTTATTAAGATGCAAGCCAGTAATTATTCATTTTGAGTAGAATTTGAACATGACAATAATTTGAATACGAAGTAAGGATATCACCATTGGATAAAGATCTTGTACTTAAGGATCCTTCAAGTTGCTAGAGATTTGTTAGCAAACTTATCTACCTTATAATGATAACACCTTTAAACATATGCTACACCATTTAATCTTTAGTTAATTCATACATGATTGAGAACAATCTCATATGAATGTAAAGTTGAAAGTTATAAAGCGTTTGAAAGCATGTTCAAGATTAAGAATTCCTCTATTTAAGACTTGTAATATCAAGATGACAACTTACTGCAAAATTAATTATGCCATATGCCTCATGAGTGAAGATTGGCAATAGGTTTTTGTGCAAAATTAGGAGATTTTTTGTTATTATGAAAGATAAGGAAACAATCGATTATCTCATAATTATTTGTTGAATTTGAGTATCAAGACATGACTAAAACTACTTGTGAAATTATTTGAATGAGAGGTTTGCTTCAAGATCTTCAAATATGAGTAAAAGGATTGACTTTTTTTATTTTTTTGACAATGATGCTATGCTACAACTTGCAACAAATCCAATAGTTCATGAGAGAATACATTGAAGTATATTGTCATTATAAGAAAGACAAGATTTAGGAAGTCATTATCAAGATAAGAGAAATAAGAATTATATAGCAACTTACAAACATTTTCACCATAACCTTGTATCATATACAACGCATATATCTACTAAACAAGTTTGACATTGTCAACATTTCAAGTTAAGGTGGAATGTTGGAAATATATGTATATTTCTTGAATATTCTTTGATTGTTTTCCTAAATTAGGTATAAGATACTTTTCATATGGTGTGATCATTAGTTGCTAGAGTTAGGTTATTTTAGAAAATTAAATTTATATATGATAGAATAATGTTTCTTATTTATTTCTAAATATATTTTTGTTTTACATTATTTCAATTCTTGTATTATAAACATGCAAATGTATATACAAACAATTTGTTATAAAGCAACATACAAAAACCAATTCTCAATTCCTAGCTTTCCATTGTTTGAAGTTGTATGCATTATTTGGCTCATAGTTATTAAGTCATCCAAATGATAAAGACCATGCCAACATAAGTTGGTCTCTACTCACATGTAAATAAGTCACTAATGATGCATAATAATAGTTAAACTTGTCAGTTGCCACATTTGCCATGTGACTTGACTTGGAAATAACTAATGCCTATGAGTTAACTTACATCGTGACTACTGCCAAGGATTCTAGGGGACTAATTCATAATTTGATTCTACATCTATTTTCATTTTTTCTTTTCCCTTTTTCCTTTTATTTTTCTCCTAGCAATCCAAGAACCACATACTTTGTTTTTCCTTCCCAGGTTCCATTTTGTTAGGGTTTATTGTGTATGATAAGAAAGTCATCTATAACAAAATGGTCAAATAATATATATATGTAAATGGCTTGAAAGGCCATGATCTAATGGTTAAACATTTTTTATGGGTAGGTTACTTGGAAGACCATAAAATTTATAAGTTTGCTTAACAGGTTGTTTATTCACCTAAAAAGGAATGAGTATTTAGACTACTAGACCTTAAAGTGTAGAATAAAGTTTTGTTAGGATGGTTGTTCTAGAATCTCATCAATTATCTAAGTTACCATTATGAAGTAGATGAATTCATAATACTAAATCCAAAAGAACTTCAGCTATATATCTTAACATAAAAGAAAATATAGCTTGGAGTTGGAAAGGTCTTATGAAATTATGACAAATTCTCACTTTTGTGCTCTCTAAACCTTCTTATTATTATAAAGAAACATACAAGGAATTGTACCAAGTAAATATTGAGGTTGAATGGTATGATTTGATATGAATAGGTAAAATCAGCAAACCCATAATTTCATTAGATAACTTATAAGTAAAGACAAACTTCCTATAATAGAAGTGATTTTTTAGTGGCTCCTCTTGATTAATCTGTATTGTAATCTTTATGGTTCTCAATTTGAAAGCATGTTCCACTTATTTTTTCAGTGTGCTTAGACTAAGCAAATTTGAAGAAATATTCTTGCATAACAAGGTCTTCATAAAAATATCAATCATTAAAACTCTTAATTGTAGTGGATGATTAAAACAACTAAGAGATAAGATTTGACTACTAAGTTTTTTAAATTTTCTTTCTTTACATGTATCTATTGTATATGATCTAAACAAAATTGTAGACATTTTCAAAATAAAACTAGTGAAATACCAATGTTATTAGCTAGAACCAAGAAAATAGTATATGGGAGAGCATTTCTATTTATAAACATTAAACCCTCTTAGGTGAATGTTTTGTTATTTTATAGCTGAAGGATTTCAAACTCAATTTTCTCTAAGATAAATTATAATGCTAGAATATGTTTCTAAACTTTTGTATTATCTTATTTTTTGATTAATTAACTTACATATTAATTCTTATCAATTAAAGAGAAAAGAATGCAAATGGGCAAGAAGTTCTTAACGAAAAATAATGAAAACATTTTTATAGTTCTCAAATTTTGGATTATTGATCACATGGCACAAAACTATAATATGATATGTTAAGATGACATATTGCACAAATTTTTAAGTAAAGCCATGCTTCTAATTGTTTACGTCAAATATTTGTCAAGATCAATTATGTCATAAAAAACAACATTTTGCGTCGTTGTTAGTGCTAATCAGACAATAGCGTACACTATAATTTATCTGAATAAAGTGTGACTTGATTCCATTTGTCCGACAAATATAAAAGTGTAATATAGTCTTAAAAGGGTAAAGTATTCCCCCGTGATCCCCTTGCCCACCATTATTGTAATTTTTAAATAAACAGAAGAAGATAGAAATATTAGCTACTTTCACGGGTTATATACCCTTTATTTGATCAATGAGGAAACGTTTTGAAATAGAAATAAGAAAAGCAATAGATGGAGATTCAAAAACTGAAGGTTTAGTATTGATGCATGCCCAACAACAGTAAGCTAAGTCGTTTTGTGTAACATAATGTTGCCAAAAGCACGTAGAGGTGAATTTGCTTGATAATGATCAACTTTAAATCACTATCATCAAAAACCACCGAGATGCTACTTGTTGTGCTTCGTTGCTTATGCAACTGTTTCTTTATGTCACAAAATTGTTATTTCTTACCCTTAATGTCATCATCAAAAAGCACAGAACTTTTCAGCTCACGATGTCGTAAAACCCATTAAAGTGCTTAACAACTTGATAGCCTCTCGTTTAATTCAACATCCTTTCGTAGTCCATACTCCGTTTGTCTAAAGTTCAAGTTGCAGCGATATAAGAAAAGTCTTTCTTCGGAAGCATCTTTTTCAAGATGACAGCCAGCTTGTTCTCAATTTCAATGAAATAACGGAAAACCGTGCTTCTCACGGAGAAACTGTTCGAAAGCTCCAGAAGATATTTCTTGTGCATTGTCAAACAAATGGGTTGACAGTTCTGGCTAGATTTTTCTCTGAGAGTGATATCGAGGGACCGGGTCAGCACCAGGCTTCGGTTTTCTTAGTTCAGTTGTGGAAATTTGACCTTAACGATTGGGGAATTGTTGCAAACGTCCACACCTTCTTGTTACAGTATGTCTTCACTAAATTTTATTACCTCATGCAAGAACAGGAGACGAGAGAGCCAACGTGACTTGTAGAAAATGAAGTTTTACATGGATTAACATTTCTCTATTTCACAGCCGGGAAAAGAAAAAAATTGCATCCGTGTAAGTGTTGTCTTACTCAGGAATTTATTCAAACAAATCGAAACGAATAATGAATCAATCAACAGGTGGACTTTTGTACGTGCAGAATAATAACTGCAACTTCATTTGGGGTTGGTAGCGCGTCCAGCCGGGGACTTGGCATGCCGGAGGCTCCTCTCTTGGGAAAGCAATTCTGCGAACCTGTAAGAACAAACGAGTTCCATCTTGTTAACGTGGTAATCAAAAGCAAACTTCGCTAAAAAGAAGCGTAGAATTTAGTAGTTTGATACCTTTTGAGAGCCTCTTCGTTGGTTTCGTGGTTTGAAGGCTCATAGACGCCAGTATTCAGATTCACCCTGGCGACTGGTTTCTTCAGCAATGCTTCGCCAGTTTTCACAAGATCATCTAAATTCTTCGTCGTGGCTACGTCCACCGAAGAGACTGTGCCGGTTAATGTATCGTCCTGCATCATTTGGATTCAGAGATGTGTTTAAGTCTTAAGATGATAGTTAAGTCAACAAAACATCGAATTTTCTTTATTTTCAACATTCAACTTCTCATACCTGAATCCGTAGATAGCTTCTCTCGCTCTGAAGGGCTTGAAAAACTACAGAGAGGTGGACATCCACCATATCTGCGCTTGCTTGAGAAAATACATCCACAATTGGGGTGGAACCACCCTTGGTTAACCAATCTAATATGCCCCACTTAGCTGCCTCAGGCGCCTTGTACTTCCCTTCAGTTTTGGGGTTGCCAGTTCCTAACGATATGACCAGAAATCGTGCGTAGTCCATTGGTTTAATAGGAAGGAAGTCAGTGTTTCCTCTAATGATCTCCTTGGACACTTCACCCATGGCAACTAAGGTCTGGAAAAGAAGTTTTAGTAAGATAATATGTTACAGAGAAGCTAATCATTGTTCTCGTTATTACCACTACTCTCTTTTGTAATTAACGTTTTTGTTATTGTTCGGTATTTTGTGAAGTTTGAAAGGTATATACCGAATTATTAGCAGCAACGCCACCATCTGTCAGGTTAAATTCCCTAACTTTCCCTTCAGCATCTTTGGTTTCGAAGTAATGGGTGGGAAGATAAGTTGGAGCAGCTGAGGTTGCAATGCATATATCTGAGAGTAAGGCATCTAAACTCTGGTTTTTCTTTACCTGGTGCATGAAAAGCAAATCAGAGATTGTTAGTGACCCCCAGTTGAACAATAAACCTGATTCAAAGTGGGAAGGTGAATTAATTTTAGAAAATCTATTCAAAAAGTGGAAGGATCCAACCTCATAGCTGGAAAAGATGGTTGGTTGGAGTCGCTTAATGTCAAAGGTTGGAATGACAACATTAGTCAATGTCTGGTGCAATCTTGTGCTTCCTAGTTTTTCCCTCACAAGGGTATGTAAGTACTTGCCATCGTACTTTGGCCCGGAAAGAGCTTTGATAATCTTTGTGACATGAGGAAATACTGGACAACTGGAATTCGACACCAAAAATTTCAAGTTAACGACTGAAAGAAAAAATATAATCTGGGTGATAATCACTAGGGAAGCTTTATCTCATATTAATGAAGTTCTGGTCTCGTAGAGCTGCGACTTTACTTGTTTTGCGGGAAAATTCTAGGGCAGTGGTTTAGGTAGAAGTCGTTGATATCCTTGGCGGCAAAGAGGGGTCGGTTCTTCTCATTTGGGGCGGCCAGCATGGCAGTTACAAGACCTCCTGTGCTCGTTCCTGAGATCACATCAAAATAATCTGCGATTCTTGCATCTTCACCATCCAGCTTCTGCACCATGCATAAGCATCTAGAGTGAGTACTTGAAAGATTACATGCTGAAGCATTAGAATGACGCATGTGAAAGAGCATAACTTCAGTAATGAAAAACATATGTTGAATTCTTTTTACTGCGACTACAGCAAAGTATGTAGTGGTCATTCTTCTTATACATAAAGCATATGCATGAGAACTGATACCTGAAGCTCAGATTCTAAGAAACTAAGGATAGTTCCAGGGATAATCCCTCTTATTCCTCCGCCATCAATGCTGAGAACGGTAATGAAGTTTCCATAAGTTGAAGGCTGAAGACGGGGGGTTGCTGCTTCCATGGGGATTGGTTTGCAGATAGGTGAGTGTGAGGGGAAAGGTTTTAAGTGCCTTGGAGGGAAACTTTGAACTTCTTAAAAGCTTCAAAAGGAAGTTGTGTTCTTGATGCTCTCGGAGAAGAAAGGTTTTAGGTGCCCTATAGAGAAACTTTGAACTTTCTAAGAGGCTCAAATGAAGTTATGATTTTGATATTTCCTTTGAGAGGAGTAAGGATATATATAGGCTCCTTATTCTTCTCAATTTTAAAGATTCAACTCATGAACCGCGTTCCTGGACTGAATCATGCCAGAAAAAGAGTCATTTCATGAATGTGTTTCAAATTTGACCAAACTTGTACTTCCATGGATTTTTGCTGGAGTTGGACTACTTGAGGTTCTCAATGAAGGGAACAATTGAAACGTTCATGCGGTGGGCCCTAGTTTCTTTCCTTGGCATCAAAATGGTCCCTCTCACAGTAACTAAGAATCGTAGGTGAGACTTGAGAAGAATTGTAGGTGAGCAAAGGCAATTAACGTGGAGGCCAATGGTGGCATTAGGCCTAATCCAAGCCGCTCACTGATTGGCTACCTCCAATAACTTCTTATCTCTTCATTTAATATCATTCTCAAATCTTTCTCCTCAGGCTGCATACAATGGATGTCAAATTCAAGAACAACAAGAGAATCAAATTTTCATTCAACACGTTGATTTCGATTCGTAAAAGGCGGCACTTCATGCATCTGAAAGCCGGTGATAACATTGAAAAGTCAGTTGAAGGAAGATAACTTGCAGAGGCCATTCTATATGTAAAGCAACTATAACTCGTTGGATGAAGAATTCAAAAAAGGTGTACCATTCAATCTCACCTGCATACGCTTCAACGTGATAGACGTTTCACTTGCAGCATGAAAGTGTCAAAAACTGTACCATTCTGTTGGTATTATGGATTTTGTCATTGTGTCATGTCTGAATTTTAAAGAAATGATAAAAACTTCTGGAAATACATCATCGTGACTCATCCTTACGTAATTTAGATTGAAAACGGAACCAAGTAGAGTATAATGACAGAGCTGTAGCGTGAACAGTAGTCCATCCTGTGTGTTTAACAGCTGCTATTTTTCTTAACTGAAACATTTTGGCAGCACCTGTCTACAATTGTTATGATAACGATTAGAAAACTGCCTTTATGTGTCTATTACATATTAATCTTACCACTTTAGTTTTCAGTCTGTTTCCAGACCTTTGCATTGCTGAAGTTATAAATCAACTTTCTGTCACTTTACCAGCAAGGTAGAAGAAGATTTAGTTCTGAAAAGAGGAAAAGTCAATCGTAAAGATGATTCTTTTCCCAGTGGATCTTAATTTTAACATTAGGAAGAAGTATGATGATGGTATTTGAATAAAGGCCAGCCAATGCGAATGAACAAAGTTCATGGGTGGCGATTAAATGATTATACTAATAGGCAAGTCTGCATTTGCTTCATGTAAGGCAAACGAATGGAAGTAGCAGCCAATAATGTGAAAAATTTCAAGGAAAAGTGGTCAATTTTCAAGGGCTTGAAGTGAATAATTATTACCATCTTCTTGATTGTAAGTGCATCCATAGCCGCAGCTAGACATTATCGTGCACGTAAGATGGAGCAAGGAACTTGAGGGTTACATCCATAGCTACAGATATTAATTCAGAAGCAAAAAGTGTGAATAGATGGTTATAATATAGCCTCTTCCCATGGTTAAGAAAGCATTTTCCATTGTTAGCAAATTTGAATGCCACAGGAGTTTGTCGTGAAAGATGATGGAATTAGTTGTTTTTACAACAAAGTCATTTGGTGATGCAACAATTCTTACAAGCAGAAATAGAGCTATTAAGATAACCCAAAAGCACCAATGTAAGATTTGATAGTGTTGATAAAAAGGATGTGTCATTTTCACTAAAAATTGGGCAGAATAATCCATTGTCCTAGAATAGGCCAAAAATGCAAAATGTAATTTTTATTGACAAAAGGCACATAAGAAAATTGCCTTAAGTAACTAGCCTTCATTGTTATCACTACAAGGTTTGTGGTCACAAGCATAAGGACCATTATAAATTAAAAGAATTTCCACTAGGGCACAAGAGTCATAAAAGGGAGCCAAGTGCAAATATGCATGCATTATTAGCTTAGACTTCTGGTTATCACAAAGACTAATTATTAGCTCTAATGAATTTCTTTGAGAATTCTTTTAAGAAAATGTCATTTTAAGTGAGATTTAGAAGTTTCCAACTTTCATTTTTTTTTTTATAACTTTAGTAACTTTGTAATATTACAATATGTGCTTTTATTTTTATACACTAAATTTCATTAATACAAACTTACATTTTCATAAAAAAAAAACAAGATAATAAAATGCATGAGGCTATATATAGCATAATCCCATAGATATTTTCATGAGCTTATAAAAAATATATTCTTATGAGGCCATAAAGAAATAATCTAATGAATATATACATGAGACCCTTAAATAAATACCAAAAAAAATTCTTATGAGACCTTAAAAATATTAATCCAATAAATTAAATTAGGATTCCATAAGAATTTGAATCCAATAAATATAATTAAGCCATATATTAATCACATTAACAAAAATATTTAATTAGTGTAACTAATAAATGAATTTTTAAGTCAAATTTAAGCAATATGAAATAATTTACACTATTTTAACACATCATAACGTGGGTTATGATTTGTTTATGGTGATATGCATCTTTTTATAAGTTGATAAAAGAAATTATTTTCTTCATAAAACTAACTTAGAAAAATGTACATGTATTTTATTTCTTCTAAAAAAGGTTTTAAATAAAATTTAAATAAATGTTGCACTCTTTGTGCCATTCTCAACAAAAACCATTTTAAATTGCAGGATTTCATGCTCAGATGGGAGTGTCCTCTTAATCTTAATTTTGATATTATATTAAAATATTATTATTTTTATATAATAGATCCTTAATAGCTTTGATGCAAGTCAAATTCTTAATTCAGACAATACTATATAATGTACACTTTTTAATAGATTTTTTAAAATTATTATCTTGATTTCTTTCATTTTATCTTGACAAATGAATTAGATTAATTATCCAATCATCTGAAATTTCAATTATTGTTAAGAAAGTTTTGCATTAGAAAGTAAAATATTTTATATAAAACCTCTAAGTAAACTAACATTTTTTAGTTGGATGATGTTGAAGATATGTATGTATATTTCTTAGATTTTCCTTAATTGTTTCTTTCAATTAAGGAAACTAGCTACCTGTTGTTGACATGGTTTAGCTTATGCTGAATCAAAGTCATGCTGGACAGTGGGGGGGGGGGGGGGGGGGTGTGAGATACTTTTCATTTGGTGTGATCATTGATTGTTAGAATCATTTTATTTTTTGAAAATAGAATTGTAGATAATAGAAAAATGTTTTTTATTTCTCTATATATTTTTGTGTTATAAATTACGTACAAATAAATAATACAGTATATGTACAAATAAAATAGGAGAAATTAATATACAAAAACTAGTTCCCAATTCCTAGTTTTTCATCCTCTTCACTTCGCACTAGAAGGTGCTTGCCTTCCCCGGCTGGGAGTGGCTGACAAGGTAAATACCAAAGCTAGTCATCCGTACGATATAGACCATGTCAACATAAGTCGGTCTCTACTCGCATGCAGATAAGCCACCGAAGTTGCGGAACAGTAGTTAAAGTTGTCGGTTGCCACGTTCGCCACGTGACTTGACTTGAAAATGACTGATACCTACGAGTCAACTTGCATCGTAACCACTACCGAGGATTCTCGGTGACTAATTCGTAATTTGACTCTACGTCTGTTTTCTTTTTTTCTTTTCCCTCTTTCTTTTTACTTTTCTCCCAGCAATCCTGGAACCACGTACTTTGTTTCACCTTCCCAGATTCCATTTTGTCGGGGTTTACTGTGTATGATAAGAAAATCATCTATAATAAAATGGTTAAATAATATATATATTTAAGTGGCTTGAAAAGACGTGATCCAATATTCCTATCAGTTAAAAAGAAAAGAATGCAAATGCACAAGACAAGAGGTTCTTGACCAAAACAATTAAAACATCTTTAAATTCTTAAATGTTGAATTATTGATTACTTGGCACAAAACTACAAAATGATATTTTAAGATGACAGATTGCATAAATGTTTTAAATAATGATATGCTTCTAATTGTTTGCGTGAAATTTTTGTCAAGATAAATAATGTCATAAAAAAGCAACATTTTGTTTCGTTGTTAGTGCTAATCAGATAATAGTATAATCTATAATTCATCTAAATAAAATAGAACTCGATTCCATTTGTCCGACAAATATAAAAGTGTAATGTGTTCTTAAAAGGGTAAAGTATTCCCCCCCCCCCCCCCCCCCCCCCCCCCCCCGATCTCCTTTGCCTGCCGTTATTGTAATTTTTAAATAAACAGAAGAAGATAGAAGTGTTAGCCACTCTCACGGGTTATATACCCTTTATTTGATTAAGGAGGAAATGTTTTGAAATAGAAATGAGAAAAACAATGGGAAGAGATTCATAAAGGTGTGAAGGTTTGGTGTTGATGCAAGCCCAACAACAGTAGGCGAGGTCGTTTTGTCTAACATAATGTTGCCAAAAACACGTAGAGGAGAAATTTGCTTGATAATGATCAACTTCAAATTACTATGATCAGAAAGCACAGAGACGCTTAAATATGTGCTGCTTGCTGTGGGTTATTTTTTCAGCTGACGATGTCAAAAAACCCATTGAAGTGCTTAGCAACTTGATAGCCTCCCATTAAATTCAACATCCTTTCGTACTCCATACTCCATTTGTCTAAATTCAAGTTGCAACGATAAAAGAAAGGTCTTTCTTCAGAAGCATCCTTTACAAGATGACAGCCAGCTTGTTCTCAATTTCCATGAAATAATGAAAAACCGTGCTTCCCAAGGAGAAAGTATTGGAAATCTCCAGAGGATCTTGCTGTGCATTTCAAACAAATGGGTTGACAGTTCTGGCTAGATTTTTCTCTGAGAGTGACATCGAGGGACCGGGTCAGCACCAGGCTTCGGTTTTCTTAGTCACGTTGTGGAAATTTGATCTTAACGATTGTGGAATTGTTGCAAACATTCACACCTTCTTGTTACGCTGTCTTCGCGCAATTTTTATTATCTCATGCAAGAACAGGAGACGACAAAGCCAACTTGACTTGTAGAAAAAGAAGTTTTACTGGATTAACATTTCTCTATTACAGCCGGTAAAAGAAAACAATTGCATCCGTGTAAGTGTTGTCTTACTCGGGAATTTATTCAAACAAATGGAAATGAATAATGAATCAATCAACAGGTGGACTTTTCTACGTCCCACTCGACACTACAACAGTTTCACGTGAAGAATATTAACTGCAACTTCATTTGTGGTTGGCAGCGGTTCCAGCCGGGGACTTGGCATGCCGGAGACTCCTCTCTTGGGAAAGCAATTTTGCGAACCTGTAAGAACAAACGAGTTCCATCGTGTTAACGTGATAATCAACAGCAAACTTTGCTAAAACGAAGCGTAGAATTTAGTAGTTTGATACCTTTTGAGAGCCTCTTCGTTGGTTTCATGGTTTGAAGGCTCATAGACGCCAGTATTCAGATTCACCCTGGCGACTGGTTTCTTCAGCAATGCTTCGCCAGTTTTCACAAGATCATCTAAATTCTTGGTCGTGGCTACGTCCACCGTAGAGACTGTGCCGGTTAATGTATCGTCCTGCATCATTTGGATTCAGAGATGCGTTTAAGTCTTAAGACAGTAATTAAGTCAACAAAACATCGAGTTTTCTTTATTTTCAACATTCAACTTCTCTTACCTGAATCCTCAGATAGCTTCTCTCACTCTGAAGGGCTTGAAAAACTACAGAGAGATGGACATCCACCATATCTGCGCTTGCTTGAGAAAATACATCCACAATTGGGGTGGAACCACCCTTGGTTAACCAATCTAATATGCCCCACTTAGCTGCATCAGGCGCCTTGTACTTCCCTTCAGTTTTGGGGTTGCCAGTTCCTAACGATATGACCAGAAATCGTGCGTAGTCCATTGGTTTTGTAGGAAAAAAGTCAGTGTTTCCTCTAATGATCTCCTTGGACACTTCACCCATGGCAACTAAGGCCTGGAAAAGAAGTTTCAGTAAGATATTATGTTAAAGAAAACTTAATCATTGTTCTCGTTGTTATCACTACTCTCTTTTGTAATTAACATTTTTTGTATTGTTCGGTATTTTGTGAAGTTTGAAAGGTATATACCGGGTTATTAGCAGCAACGCCACCATCTGTCAGGTTAAATTCCCTAACTCTCCCTTCGGCATCTTCGGTTTCAAAGTAATAAGTGGGAAGATAAGTTGGAGCAGCTGAGGTTGCAATGCATATATCTGAGAGTAAGGCATCTAAACTCTGGTTTTTCTTTACCTGGTGCATGAAAAGCAAACCAGAAATTGTTAGTATTCCCCAGTTCATCAATAAATCCCATTCAAAGTGGGAAGGAGGATTAAACTAGATAATTGATTTTAGAAAATCTGTTCTAAAAGCGGAAAGGATTCAACCTCATAGCTGGAAAAGATGGTTGGTTGGAGTCGCTTAATGTCAAAGGTTGGAATGACAACATTAGTCAAAGTCTGGTGCAATCTTGTGCTTCCTAGTTTTTCCCTCACAAGGTTATGTAGGTACTTGCCGTCGTACTTTGGCCCCGAAAGAGCTTTGATAATCTTTGTAACATGAGGAAATACTGGACAGCTGTAATTCGACAACAAAATTTTCAAGTTAACGATTGAAAGAAAAAACATAATCTGGGTGATAATCACTAGGGAAGCTTTATCTTATATTAATGAAGTTCTGATCTAGTAGAGCTTCGAATTTACTTGTTTTGCGGGAAGATTCTAGGGCAGTGGTTTAGGTAGAAGTCGTTGATATCCTTGGCGGCAAAGAGGGGTCGGTTCTTCTCATTTGGGGCAGCCAGCATGGCAGTTACAAGACCTCCTGTGCTCGTTCCTGAGATCACATCAAAATAGTCTGCAATTCTTGCATCTTCACCATCCAGCTTCTGCATCATGCATAAGCATGTAGAGTAAGTACTTGAAAGATCAAATGCTGAAGCATTAGAATGATGCATGTAAAAGTGCACAACTTCAGTAATGAAAACCAGATGTTCAAATCTTTTTTACGGCGTATACAGCTAAGTGTGTTATAGCCATTCAGCTTATACATAGTGCATATGCCTGAGAACTGAGACCTGATACCTGAAGCTCAGATTCTAAGAAACTAAGGATAGTTCCGGGGATAATCCCTCTTATTCCTCCGCCATCAATGCTGAGAACGGTAATGAAGTTTCCATAAGTTGGAGGCTGAAGGCGGGGGGTTGCTGCTTCCATGGGGATTGGTTTGCAGATAGGTGAGTGGGAGGGGAGAGGTTTTAAGTGCCTTAGAGGGAAACTTTGAACTTCTTAAAAGCTTCAAAATGAAGTTGTGATCTTGATGCTTTGAGAGAAGAATGGTTTCAGGTGCCCTAAAGGGATACTTTGAACTTTGTAAGAGGCTCAAATGAAGTTATGATTTCGATATTTTCTTTGAGAGGAGTAAGGGTATATATAGGCTCCTCATTCTTCTCAATTTTAAAGATTCAACTCATAAACCGCGTTCCTGGACTAAATCATGCCAGAAAGAGAGTCATTACATGAATGTGTTTCAAATTTGACCAAACTTGTACTTCCATGGATTTTTGCTGGAGTTGGACTACTTGAGGTTCTCAATGAAGGGAACAATTGAAACGTTCATGCGGTGGCCCCTAGTTTCTTTCCTTGGCATAAAAATGGTCCCTCTCACAGTAACTAAGAATCGTAGGTGAGACTTGAGAAGAATTGTAGGTGAGCAAAAGCAATTAACGTGGAGGCCAATGGTGGCATTAGGCCTAATCCAAGCCGCTCACTGATTGGCTACCTCCAATAACTTCCTATCTCTTCATTTAATATCATTCTCAAATCTTTCTCCTCAGGCTGCATACAATGGATGTCAAATTCAAGAACAACAAGAGAATCAAATTTTCATTCAACACGTTGATTTCGATTCGTAAAAGGCGGCACTTCATGCATCTGAAAGCCGGTGATAACATTGAAAAGTCAGTTGAAGGAAGATAACTTGCAGAGGCCATTCTATATGTAAAGCAACTATAACTCGTTGGATGAAGAATTCAAAAAAGGTGTACCATTCAATCTCACCTGCATACGCTTCAACGTGATAGACGTTTCACTTGCAGCATGAAAGTGTCAAAAACTGTATCATTCTGTTGGTATTATGGATTTTGTCATTGTGTCATGTCTGAATTTTAAGGAAATGATAAAAACTTTCTGGAAATACATCATCGTGACTCATCCTTACGTAATTTAGATTGAAAACGGAACCAAGTAGAGTATAATGACAGAGCTGTAGCGTGAACAGTAGTCCACCCTGTGTGTTTAACAGTTGCTACTTTTCTTGACGTAAACATTTTGGCAGCAAATGTCTACGATTATTATGATAACGATTAGAAAACTGCCTTTATGCGTCTATTACATATTAATCTTACCACTTGAGTTTTGAGTCTGCTATTCCCTGACCTTTTGTATTGCTGAAGTTATAAATCAACTTTCTATCACTTTACCAGCAAGGTAGAAGAAGATTTAGTTCTGAAAATAGGAGAAGTCAATCGTGAAAGATGATTCTTTTCCCTGTAGATCTTAATTTTAACATTAGGAAGAAGTATGAATATGGTATTTGAATAAAGGCCAGCCAATGCGAATGAACAAAGTTAATGGGTGGCGATTAGATGATTATACTAATAGCCAAGTCTGCATTTGCTTCATGCAAGGCAAACGAATGGAAGTAGCAGCCAATAAAGTAAAAACTTTCAAGGAAAGGTGGTCAATTTCAAGTTTTCGAGAGCTCAAAGTGAATAGTTACCATCTTCTTGATTGTAAGTGCATCCACAGCAGCGGCTAGACTTGATCATGTATGTAAGATAGAGCAAGGAACTTGAGGTTTACATCCATGGATACGGATCTTAATTCAGAAGCAAAGAGCGTGACTAGCTTTTAGGCACATTAGAAAAGAATAGTAATAATAATAATAGGACTCTTGGAGATTCGCTAACTAGGCACCATCTCACCACAGTTGAAAACCTGTTTAAAGTTCCATGGCGATACGTTAGGCAAACTTTGTAAAAGTATTGAGAAAGCTGATCTGGTTGTTGTCTTTGGACTTCAATGCTTAGATTAGTATCTGTTGGATTTCACAACTAATTTCTGCAGTAATGAGGTTTCGCGACAGTGCTTCTCTTGCAAGTGTAGCTTGGTAAGCGTTCGCTATTTTGAGACGATTATAGAGATAGATTTCTCCTTCTATTTACAACGATAGAGAGCATTGGCTGCCAGGAAAATTCGAACTGAAAATTGTCAGAATTGTTTGACACCTTACAAGTGCAGCTTCATTACTGTCACATTTCTGAGTCTCAATATCATGTCTGTCTAAATTCACCTTCGAAAGGAGTTTCTTGAATAAGCATTCTGCCAATTTTGCAAGATTGTCAACAGAAGACACTTCCCCCTTCAGTGTATCACCTTGCGGCTTAATGTATGACATCTTTCCTGAGTATGAAATTAGTAGTCCTGGTTTAGGGTTTAGTAGTCGATCTTAATCTTTAGATTCTAGGGAATGAAAATCAGGACTTCCCCGGTTAATATTTGTCACTTCGCCAGTCGCAGCTCAAGCCTGAAGTATCATAGGATTACCAGATAGGGATTATTGTCAATCAGAGACCTTTAAAGGGGATTTGGAGCTTATATCGGTGTCTACTGAACCCATTTCCCCGATTATAGCAGCTAATATACCACCCACAGTATTGAATTTTCTCACTTCCGCACTGAATTTGGTTACCAAAATAATGGGCAGGGAGGTGATGTTAGGGCAGATGAAGTTTTAAAGCCTCTATTTGAAAGGCATCGAGATGCGGGTGGTCCTTCGGTTTTGGTTATGTAAAGTATTATTACTAACCCTTCTCATTAGACTGGACTAATTTCAGGTGATGAAGAACTAGGTTTAGTTTCAAAACCTGGTAGCTGGAGTAAATTGTTGGCTGCAGTTGATAGATATCGAAAGGTGGGATTAAAATGTTGGTAAGTTTCTGGTGCAATCGCCTACACCGCAGTTTTTTGTTCAGAAGGCTATTAAAGATCAGTTTCATCATATTTTGCTTATGGTTTTATCGTTTTTGCAGCACCACCACCTGGAAAACTGTTGGCTCAGGCAGATTGGGTTTAAGTTAATTGTTGTCTAATAAGTGGTACTGCCTCAAATGATACATTTTGCTGGAACACCTTTGTCTGAGGGAAGATTAAAGCCATTTTCAAAAAGGAAGGCCTCGGTGTCTTTTTGCAGCATACACGGGGGCTGGAAGGCAATCTATCTATATGACACAAATTTCGGGATGAAAATAGACCTTGTTTACGTTAAAACGAAGATATAATGCATGCCATCATTGACAACCACGTTACATTTTGTTAACGGGAAGCCAATCTGCCTGTGGATATTCCTCCAAGCTTTCAAGCCCGTGTTTCTTTGGTACACTCAAACCGGGATGTTCATCATTCAAGGGAACAGCTAAAGGGTTTGATCTCTTGTATGCTTTTGCTTTAGAAAAGAAAAGGAAATAAACAAAAGGAAGAGGCGACGGGGAGACCCATATACAAGAATAGTAGTTGAGACTCCAAGAGAATTTCAGGTCAGCGGATTAGGTGAAAGCATGAACGGCAATGTGAATACGTTGCTTTTAGCCAATGGAGTTAACAGCAACGTGGGTTCGTCGCTTTTAGCCAATGAGTTACGGCAATTTGGATTCAATGCTTGTAGCCAATGGAGTTTAGGTATGTGTCATCTTCTGCAACCTTATCCAACAAGTCACGAGAGCCTATTCATAGGCTGAGGGTAATCGCATTGACAAATCACCAAACCTTCAATCAATCGGATTTGCGCAATCGTTGAAAGTCGGGGGTCTTTTTTTTATGCCCCAACGAGGACTGGCACACAATTGTTAGCATAATAGGCTTTATAAGTTTGTTCTTTTTTTTATTTTTCGTGGTTATTTAATTAGTTTTTACTTGTGGCAGTTACCATGTCAAATCAATGATAAATCAGTAACCAAACTATCGATAATCCTATAGGGTTGATTTTTTAAAAAAATAACTCATACCCACTCACGCACCAACCTCCCATAGGGTTTACTGAATGTCACTCAATAATGAGCATAAATGGATTCCATAAGTTTGTTATTTTTTCCTTTTTGTTTTCGTGTAGATTTTGAATTGTGATTTCCTGTGATTATCTAATTAGGTTTTTGATTTTGGTAGTTACCATATCAAATCAATGGTAAAACAGTAATTAAACTAGCAATGATCCCAAAGGGTTGGACGGCACACAATTATAAGAGTAAATGAGTTTTATAATTTTTTTTTGTTTTCATAAAAAAATTTTAACTCACACACTTATGTATTCATTTATTGTCTAAGTCCCAACTTGGTAGTTCATAGCTCTTACTAACTTATCACTAAACCAACTAGCAAGCTTGTCATACAGATCTAGAATTATGATTTCTTGTAATTATCTAATTGGGTTTTTCAGTTACCATCTCAAATCAATGGTAAAATAGCAATCAACTATCGATGACCCTATGGGGTTGATTGGATGGCACACAATAATTAGCATAAATGGTTTTTATAAGTTTGATCTTTTTTGTTTTTTGTTTTTGTACAGATTTGGAGTTATGATTTCTCGTGGTTATTTAATTAGGTTTTTGTTTTGGCAGCTACCATGTCAAATCAATGCCAAAGTAGAAAACAAACTATGATTTAGAACTATGATTTCTTGTAATTATTTAATTAGGTTTTTCATTTTGGCAGTTACCATCTCAAATTAATGGTAAAATAGCAACAACTAACGATGACCTTATAGGTTTGATTGTATGGCACATAATAATTAGCATAAATGGTTTTTATAAGTTCGTTCTTTTTTGTTTTTTGTTTTTGTACAGATTTGGAGCTATGATTTCTCTGATTATTGAATTAGGTTTTTTTTTTTGGGGGCAGCTACCACGTCAAATCAATGGTAAAACAGTAATCAAGCTATCAAATATTAAGGTGGGGGTCAACTCATTCTGATTGGTTTTACCAAATCAATCTGTAACACAGTCTTATTTAGTAGACCGAGTATCTTTAAACGCGTATAATAAATGATACCTAATTAAATCGCAACAATCTGTCATTCTCAAACCACTTGTGGTTTAGCAGAGTTATGTCCATGACCAAGATTTGTTTTAAAGACACTAGGCACCACAAAGCTTATGCCATTGCCATGCACGTGCTTTACGTCAGTCACAGTTGGCTTGTGACTTCTGTGTTGGTGTAACATCTTTCAAAAACTTTAAAGAATCAGAAAATATTACTAATACAAGAGGTACAAGTCTTTGACCAACAGAGACATAGATAAGGAAATGATTTACTAACGTTGGTTAGTAATCTTCTTTACAAGAACAGCTTTTTCGTGTGTGGGGATCTTGAGTCTCGAAGCAGCTTCTCTCGTGAAAGAATTTTGGCGAACCTGTAAGAAAAGTTTCATACAAGATTAAGTCTAATATATTTTCCAAACCATGCGGGTATGTTGAATGTACGTGCTCGTTTTCCATACCTTCTCAGAGCTTCCTCATTTGTGCCTCCATTCTCGACGGGTTCTGACATACCCGTCTGCAGGTTCACCCTTGAAACTGGTTTCTTCAGTAGAGTATTCCCTATGTCCACAAGTTTGTTCAAATTCTTCTTGGTAGAGACATCAACCGAAGCATCTGTCCCGGACAAGTTGTCATCCTAATCTCAGATTTCAAAATGGGGGGGAAAAAGGGTCAATAACGTTTAAAATCATGAACACCTTATACCGATTCAGAAAACAAATCGAGCTCATGGTTTCTTACATCAATTCGGAGGTAATTCTCCTCGCAGTGAAGGGCTTGGAACAGTACAGCTATATGAAAATCGACCATATCTGCGCTTGCTTGAGTGAAGACATCCACTATTGGAACCGAACCACCATGAGTTAACCAGTCCAGGATACCCCATTTGGCTGCTGTTTTAGCGTCGTATTGTTTAATCTTCCCTGAACCCGTGCCAACTGAGATGACCAAGAAGCGGCCATATTCCATGGGCTTAATCGGGTAGAAATCAGGATTTAAGTCGAAGACCTGTTTGGTGATCACATTTATGGCTACCAATGTCTATTTGGTCGTACGGTGCCAAATAGAACAGAAAAAAGAACTAGTTAATAAAGACCCGTGAATGTTTTGAAACTTTTAACATAAACCTTTATCACTCTGTATGGCTACATACCGGGTTGTTTGCAGCAACGCCACCATCTATAAGATTGAATTCTCGTTCTTTGTTCGTGAACTGGTGAGCAGGAAGGAAAGTCGGAGCTGCGGAGGTGCTGATGCAAATGTCGGACAGCCGGGCATCCAAGCAGGGAGATTTTTTCGCCTGCAAGAAGTTAAAACTCGGTCTTATTTTCTTTTCTAGAGGTAATAAATCCTTTTAATTTCTTGTTCCTGTTGTAATTTTCGAACTGGAATTTTAGGCCTTACGATCTCACGAAGAGAAGCCGAGTCAATGGCTATGTTCGATATTTCTAGCCCTAGAAAGCGAAAGATTTCATTTCCTTTAACGTTTTCCTATCGTTGAAGGTGTCTAACTCGTAACTAGTTCTTCCCTCTTTCCTTTTCTTTCTGGAAACGCACGATTTTCTAGTCTATGGAATGAAAAGAGAGAGAGAGAGAGAGAGAGAGAGAGAGAGAGAGAGAGAGACCTCATAGGTTGAGAAAACGGTTGGTTGAAGATTCTTGATATCAAAAGTCGGTATAGCAATATGTGTCAGCGTGTTACGCAGCCGGGTCTCCCCTAATTTTTCCTTTACGATCTTGTGAAGGTATTTCCCATTATACTTGGGTCCTGCAAGAGATCTGTATATGTTTTCAATTGCTCCACGCACGCCTCTGTGATCAAAACCATCATGTACTCAATAGTCAGTATTATAATACCCAGAAGAAGCAAAAGCCTTCTTGGGTCACCGACCTATAAACAAGGTAAGTGTATCAAGATTACCGTTTTTGAGGGAAGATTTTAGGACAGTGCTCAAGATAGAAGGGCTTGATATCCTTCGCGGCAAAGAGAGGACGACCATTTTCATCTGGAGCAGTCAACATGGCGGTCACAAGACCACCTGTGCTTGTCCCGGCAATTACATCAAAGTAGTCTGCGAGTCTAGCACCCTCGCCATCCAGCTCCTAAACCATGGTTATGTAAACTCATAAACACATCTATACCTGAAGATATTTGAAACTTAAATTAGCGACGGACAGAAGTATACCTGAAGTTGTGATTCAAGGAAAGCAAGAATAGTTGCAGGGATGATCCCCCTGACACCACCACCATCAATGCTGAGAATGGTGATCAAGTTCCCGTAGGTCGGGGGCTGGAGTGGAAGCGATGCTGACTTGCCCATCAGAAGTTGGGGCCGAAATTGAAACGGCACTGTATTATCCATTAGGAAGATGAAACTGGCACACGAGTAGGATGTGAAAGAAAAGAATGCCTTAGGTTCTGTAAGGAAGACTAGAGATAGCTGAAGTTGTACTCTCTGACCTGCCAACAAACCTATTTATATATGGCCTGAGGTGGTTCCCTGGCCACTTGCCAAGTTGAAAGAGTAATTTTCTGGGAACGTGCAAGACTCGGGGCGGCTCCTTTTTCAAGCAACGACCCGCACGAAACCTCGAGCTTCAAATACCCGTGGACTGCGGATCTCTGTATCGGCTGGAATATTCAAAGGCGTAACTGACCTGTCAAGGCCCGAAGACTGGAAATGCCCGGGTAATTTCAGCCCGCGATAGACTTTTGCTTTTCAGTAAACCTTGGCGAATGCAGACTAAACTTGGGCTTGGATTTGCTTGCCGTTGTATAGGAGAAGGAGACGCAGACGAATGAGCAAACAGTTGCGTTGGAAAGTAAAAATGAGTAACTTTTAGATTAATGTATAATAATCTAAAATGTTTTCAGATAAATCGTGAGAAGTATTAATGCTATTAGTTTCGCCCTTTTTTTTATGGTTTAAAATTGTTTTTTTCGATTCTCCAATTTCCATATCGTTCAAGGTCCGCATCTTCTGAGAGAAAATTCCCTTTTGTAGTCCCGAGTTGCCGTCTATGAGCGTCCTTGCTTTCGCGGACGAATCGCGAGTTTTCCTCCCGCCATCCCCAAACATTACATAACACGAAGACCAAGTAGCACCAAGACATTTCGTTTTTCTTGGTGTTTTTTCTTTTCCTTTTCAAATCTTCTCCCGAGAAAACGAAACTATGCTTCGGCTGTGCTGCAGGACGCGACGCTCTCTTCGCTTCGTTCTCTCGCGCCGCTTTGCCTCGTCTCAGAAGTCTACGGAAGCCTCGAACAATGTCGAAATTTCCCAACCGGTGTCACCACCGCCGATTCTCCACCAGCGCCAGGCGAACCCTCCATCTCGGCGGTCTATCGCTTCGTTCTCTCGTGGCTCCATAGCTGTGCTTTCGGCTACCCTCGTCTCTGCTCTTATTGCCTCCTACGCCATCCTCCACTCGGACGACCACGACGGTCAATCCGATCGCAGTTCCACCAATCCGTTGTACAATGGCATTGAGGAAGCGGTCCAGAAATCCGGTGACTCGTTGAGGAAAATTTTTCACCACGCGAAGCAGACGGGCGTGGCCGCCTCGGTGCTCTGGCAGTCGCTGAGGTCGGTACTGTCGTCTGCCAACCACGAGATGCGCTCTGGCTTCGAGCTCAGGGTCGCGGCGCTGCTCGCAGACATTGCTGCCGCGAACGCTGGTCGCAGGAAGGCGATAGTCGGTGCTGGCAGAGGTGCCGTCGTGGATTGGCTGCTGGAGTCGGTGGCGGTTCCCAGGGACGGGTGCGGGACCCAGGCGGAGTCGGCAAGGGCACTGTCGTACTTGATCGCTGATCCTAACGTGTCTGGAGAAGTGTTCGGAAGGCCTGGCGCTGTTCCCCATTTGCTTAGGTTCATTTTCTCTTGTCACCCTCAGCGCTCGAAGAAGGTGAGTTTTGCAATTTAGCTTTGACGTACGTAATTCTCGCGAAGTATATTTGGGTAGCATTGTTCAATTGGAGAATTCAATTTGTTTCATCTTTTGGCGCGTGCTAGTTGAATTTCGTTATTGCATTGTTGGAGTTATGTGTGTTGTTAGAATGCATTGTGATTCTTCTTTTTTTTAGGGTCTATTAGAGTAAATATTATAATCGCTTGATTGAAAGTGCGACAATATTGTAGCTGAACCCAAAATGAAAGAGTAATTCCAATACCAGCATTGTCCGACTGTCCGACTAGAGAATGCTTCCATGTTAGATAAATAGCCATGCTACACGAACTTGTTGCTAAGTTGGACCCGCCAAAAATTATCATCTCAGAATCCTAGGTTGACTTAGAGGATGAAAATGGGGCTTTTGTTGGTTGCTTATTGAACTTGGGGCGAGTCTTTAGTTTTGGATTTATAATCCAGCACATCAATGTTCGCTACTGCTTGAATGCGACATCACTTAATCTCTATCTGAATTATCAATTCTTTTTTGTTTGATTTTGCATAAGTGATTATTTCATTGATAGTTGTCTTATTGTTTTTAGTTCCCCTTTTCCGATTGATATATTGCATTTTTTTGGGAGCAGCAATCAAGACGTAGTTCATTCGATGTTTCTGATTCTTTGAAAGGTAGGAGCATGCTTGTGGCTGCCATTATGGATATTGTCACCTCCAGTTGTGATAGTTTAGACAAGGTATCCTTGCAGCCCTCCCTACCAGGGAATGCTGAAACTGGAGATATAGCTGCAGCCATTCAAGTTATTGAGGAAGGTGGAATGCATTTGGATGAGCTAAATAATGAAGATGATGAAGATGGTGGGAGGGGAATGAAAGGAATTGGAATTAAAATCCTTGGAGGCACTACTGTTTTGGGGCTTTCAAGGGAAAATGGACTTATGAAATTGGGGCACCCTGATGCTAGTCAGGTAGACTCAGCTAGGTTCACTCCTAAAGCTTTTCTCTTACAAAATAAGCACGATGAGCAAGCAAATCTGTCCTCTGCTGTTGTTCCTGGTCTCTGGGATGATCTGCATTATGAACATGTTGCTGTCCCATTTGCTGCATGGGCGTTGGCAAATTGGGCTATGGCATCCGAGGTGAATAGGTTTCGTATTCAAGAACTGGATCAAGATGGCCATGCTGTTATGACTGCTTTAGTGGCACCAGAGAGATCTGTCAAATGGCATGGTTGTTTGGTGGCTCGGTTACTGTTGGAGGATCGTAATCTTCCATTAAATGTTTCTGTTTCTGATTGGAGTTATAGTCTTCTTTCTACTATGTCTGAGGCAAGTAAAAGCGAGGACATTCCCCTAGCCCAGGTGGCTTTATCTGCTTTTTCGATTTCTGTTGAGAGAAGCTGGGAGGCCAAAATGGTGGTGATGGAGAAGGGTCTTCATCTCATGAGGGAGGCTGCTAAACGAATGACAAAGCATAAGCAAGTGCAACATGCATTGGCAAAAACACTGGAATTGCTTTGTGCTGGCGACATGCATTTATCTCTTGAAGAGAGTCAAAAGTGGTCTGGTATATTGATTCCCTGGGTTTTTGGAAAAAATTCTTCTGATTCTGTACGATCATCTGCAATAAAGATCCTTTCCTGCATTCTTGGAGATTATGGACCATCTACAATACCAATATCTCAAGCATGGTTAGCTATTATGCTTACTGAAATTCTTGGTTCCATCAAGGCATCATCAGTTAAAGGAAGCACTCAGCCAAAAAGTGACAAAGTGAAGGTTTGGAGATTTCCTTTCTCTTTACAATTTAACACAAACTGATATTGTATGGAGAAAATTTGTTGGAAAATACTGCTGTGGCTCTTATTTTTTGGCCTTTATTGGAAATTTTTTTAATGAATAAATATTTCTCAGTCCTCTCTCTATTACTATTTACGAAGATGATTATTTTGCAGACTAAAATTGATCAGTCAAATATTCATTCTGCTGCACAAATTGCTAATAAATTAGCTGCTGCCGTAGTTAATCTAGCAGGAAACCAGCTGGGAACAGTCACTGGCTCTGTGGATACATTCCCTCTGGCGGATCTTCTTTCTGTCGAACCTTTTACAGGACCACTTAAAAATCTTAAACCAGATAGCCTGGGTAAGTTTGATGCGGCTGATTCTGCGTTGGCAGCCCTTAAAGGGATCAAAGGACTGACTGGAATTTGTTTGGGAGATTCTATATTTTTAGACAGAATAACTGATTTTGGGATTCTATGCTTGCTGAGGCGTTTTCTGTTGTGTGATGATTATGAAAAACTTGCTGCAACTGAAGCCTATGATGCATCTAGAACATTTGAGGCACAGGAGAGAGTTGCAAGTGATACTGAGGAAGCAGCTACCTCTGAAACAAATGATTCATCTAGTGTTCGTGTTCCACCTACAGCTCATATTCGCAGGCATGCTGCTCGCCTATTAAATATTCTTTCAGTTCTTCCAAAAGTCCAGAAGGTTATTGTGGGAGATGCAGCTTGGTGCAACTGGCTTGAGAATTGTGCCAATGGAAAGATTGCCGGCTGCAGTGATCCTAAGATACAAAGTTATGCTAGAGCAACACTTGTAAATATATTTTGCAATCACCAAATTCATGAAGACTCTTTGAATGGAACTCCCCTTAACGGTGGACTTGTAAACAGAAATAACATGTGTCCCCGATATGATGACATGATATTTCTAATTAATCCTGAACTGCCGCACTGGAAGTGTCCTGCAGAAGTAGATGATAACGCTTCTCAAAGGGACAAATCTTTATTGTCTGAAGCTAATAATGTTGCCTGTGAGGGTAAACCTGTAAATATACCTGGAAATGATGATGCCTCTTCCACTTCTGTTGATGTGTCTTCAGTGGGCTCAAAACTGGAATCGCCTCTGTTAGATGTTGTTTTTGTCCATGGTCTCCGTGGTGGGCCTTATAGGTCTTGGCGCATAGCTGAGGACAAAACCTCAACTAAGTCTGGCCTGGTAGAGAAGATTGATCAGGAAGCAGGGAAGCTAGGAACATTTTGGCCAGGTGAATGGCTTTCATCTGAATTCCCACAAGCTCGCATGTTTACTCTCAAGTACAAGGTCTGTTTCAAACTTGGAATTTATTCAAGAAATTATTTCTGGAAAATATTTTGTTACCTGTAACCTTTTCCAAATTTGTGTCCTTAATCCGTTGGTGACTATAGTATGTTTATGGAAGTGATCTCCAGGTTTTCCTTTTCAGCATCTAATCCACAACTGACTATTTTATGCAGACAAATGTTACACAATGGTCTGGAACTAGCCTGCCTCTTCAGGTTTGTAATTTTGGAGATCACATTTAGAAGTACTTTCATTTAATCAACCATTTAGGCATATTATGTTGTTTTACTAGGTTCACATCATCAATAAACTGAAAATTTATTTATCTGCAAGAATTTTGGGGCCCGGGAATGTTACATAGAAAGTTTTTATGTTGTCATATTATTGTGCTTTTTGAGGGCTGACTTGCCCTAGCATGGTAGTATCTTACCTTGTTATTAACTAAAACTCTTTGGGGTTTATCCCTGTATAATTAAAATGTACGTCACTAAGAATGATATCATAGACATCTGGATCTATTCTAGGTAATACTAGTTTTCAGCAAAACGATGTTTGGATTCTTCATATGGATACGGATGGATACTTCAGTTCCTGCAGTTTCTTTGCTCTTGTTTTTCAATGATAGTCTTTTAACCAGCTTCTGCTGGAAATGTGCAGGAAGTGAGCTCCATGCTTTTAGAAAAGCTTGTTGCTGCGGGCATCGGGAATCGACCAGTGGTCTTTGTAACTCACAGGTTTTATAGTTTTATCAGGAAAGAGTTGTCTTTTCATGCCAAATGTGTGCATGCATGTTTTTGCTTGGCATTATGGTTTGGTCTTGGTAACTGCTTGATCTTAATATGTGGTATTTGAAATAATCGTTCAGAGTGTCAGCCTTTTTTTTATTTTTCTTTTTTCTTTTTTTCCCTGCGATTTGTTGCATCCTTGACTTACTAACAAGCCTATCAGTTGTATGAGGATGTCTATGAGATCTTGTGTCCGTTATGCGAGGACATATGAGATCATGTTTCTGGGATAAAGCTTTTGGTACCCCCTTTTCACTCTTTCCTTCTTTCCAACTAAAGAAGATGGTACCTCGGAAACTAAGATTGCTAACTTGCCTACATTTGTATGCATATATTAGAAGTTGCTCTCACATAGGAACAAAAGATGGGCTTCTTGGAAAGCTTGTGTGTGTTCCTTTTTTTCTTTAATGTAGTTTGTAAGATGACATATTTTTTGGATTCACATCTGAAATTATTTGTGATTTCTATCTCAAACAAAGGAACTTTACTGTTAGTCAGTATGGTTTTGTTAATAAATGTAAAAATCATCCTAAATGTTAGTCCTTCTGAACTGCCTTATTATTATTATTATTATTAAATGAGTCTCATTTAATTGAAATAAATTGAAGCAATTCCACAATTAGCAAAAGTTAAACTTCTTTAGTGAATATGATTTTTAGATTTTGCTTCTGTTGGTTCACTGCTGAGTCCACATAAAATATTTGGTGTGGTGTACATATTATTTATTTTGGGCTTTCTCCTTTTGGCAGCATGGGAGGTTTGGTGGTCAAGCAGATGCTTTATAAAGCCAAGGCAGAAAATGTTGATAGCCTTGTGAACAACACAATTGGAATTGTATGAGTAAATCAATAATTTTCTTGCATTGCAGATCCTTCTGTTACCCTTCAATGAATATTTGTTTATGGTGCTTGTGTTTTCCCGTGTTTTAGGTGTTCTATAGCTGCCCACATTTTGGTAGCAAACTAGCAGATATGCCTTTGCGGATGGGCTTCGTGTTTCGCCCTGCCCCAACTGTTAGTCTATGGTCTTTATAAAGAAAGCTGTTTTTTTCTTCTAACACTTGATATTTGGTTCTTAGATTTACATAATTTTTTTTCCTTTTCTTTTTACTTCTATGTTTTTCTCATGCAAAAATAGATGTTAATAGCACTGCTTCTCAGATAGGGGAGCTAAGAATTGGGTCTCCAAGACTAGTAGAGCTGAATGATTTTGTTCGGCAACTTCATAAGAAAGGGGCGCTTGATGTTCTCAGTTTCTGTGAGGTTTGTCCATAGTGTGGCTAAAATAGTGTCTCCGTTCTTCTGTCTCTTTCTGCGTTTAAGAGATAGTTAGCAACTGTTTTGCAGACCAAGGTAACTCCAGTTGTTGAAGGTTATGGAGGGTGGGCTGTCCGGATGGAAATAGTGCCAATTGAATCAGCATATCCTGGGTTTGGGGAACTTGTTGTAAGTATTACTTTGACAAACATGACTCTTAAAACAAAGCAGAAAAAGAAGGGTCTTCCCCTAGCGTTATTATAAGTTTTCAAATTTGGTGAATATGAGTTTTGGTTAGTTGTCTAATGTCACCATATGCATCATATCTTGTGGTTGTGTTTGTGTTTGTTGGATACAAGTCCTCTGTTAGTCTTCGTTACATACTTTACATGCTTGTCATTTCATTGCCGCTCATTGTTTTTGCTCTGGAATTCATCCTGTCCAAGAGCTTTGAATCATAATATACTGTTTGATGAAGAAAAAGAGTGGTATAAAAATTTCTGTTTTTGGATCAGGTATCCTTCCTTCGGTAGACTTTATTTCCCTAAGCTTAAGAATCCTACCATTTTGCATTTTTCTCCTCAAGCATTCTATATCGTTGGTCTGGTGTTTTGTTGGTGTCTATTAAGGGTGTGCAAGAGACTGTTGTATATCTAGCAATAGATAGACATCAAGTTTGTGTGTAAATTCCAAGTTTCTAGCATATGGAGAATGAGATCAAATTTGTATGATAGAATGCACTCACAGATGGAAAAAACGGAACTCCGTAATTACCCATATAAGTTCCTACCCCTTTCTCCAACAAACTGAGCCCCTCAATTATCACTATCTGTTCCTACCCTATTCTCCAGTCTTCTGGCTTTCTTTGTGTCATAGCCTTGGCTTGTCGATGGCTTGTTCTGAGATGTTTTCCTTAGGATCCATTTGGCGGATGCTAGGTCCATTTATTTCTCCTAATTGATGAACTTCGAGCGTGTGTTATCTTGAGTTTAACGCTTGCAATTATCCCTCTTCTTCATCCCTCATATATTTGGAACCAGGTTCTGGAGTCAACGGATCACATAAATTCATGCAAACCGATCAGCCGCAGTGATCCATCATATGCAGAAACACTTCAATTTTTGCAGAAGCTGAAAGCCCGTTATAAATGAACAGATTTCTAGAATCCCGTACATGAAATTAGTGTAAGCAGTCAACAGGAACTTCTGGAGCTGGCTGCCTGACCTATGGGGATGACGCCAATGGACGTGGTAGACCCGATCTGTATTAAATATGCCCAGCACTCCAGAATTTTTTTTTATTTTTTTGGAAAAATAATTTTTATTTATTTTTGTATGTCCTCCATGTTGGTTCCTTCCTCTTTCTCCTGTCTTGTTACTACAAATGGAAGAGAGAAAGAAAGAAAGAAAAAAAGAAAAAAAGAAAGTAAAGATAAATCAACATTTTGATTTATGCCTCTTGCTTCTTTCATGACATGAAAGTCCATTTGGGGATCGCCTGAGGATTCAAGACTTGTATCATTCGACGGTGCCTTATTATTTGTGGTGAATTGTGATATCCATAAAAGCTTTGAGACATGATGAAGAAAAAAAAAATGTAAATTCCTAATCGACTCCACGAATGCGAAGGGATTACTCTTACTTAATTTATATGGTTGAGATTGTATTACATTAGTGCTTGTCATTTTTAGAAATTTATGATAAAATGTAATGAATATAAAATGAGAAACCCGGGTAATTGAATAGTGAGAGTTGTAAAGGATCCTTATCTCATAAGCAGAGTAAGTCCACTTTAGAGTCCGTCAACACCCAGCCCAAGTAGGCTTCAGCATCCCGCAGGGTGGGCTGTGAACTGCAGGCAAATTCAGAGCACAGAGCACCATCGTCCTCTATCCTCGGAAGCAATTTCCGTGATGGGGACAGCTACCATGCAACAGGCTTCTCATCATCTTCTTGCACGACTTTCAGTTCGAATTCTACCGTCATTTAATGGGTCAAGAATCCCGGCAAACTTGATGAACCAGTATAAGAAGAAGGAGATCCAGAATGGAAGAGCCCTAATCTTGTGTTGCTCTGACTCCACCACGTCGACCACATCGTCGCATTCTTCACCGGTTTCGATCACTGTTCCTCCCATGGTAAAGAAGAAGAGAAGGTACAGGAAGCAGTGCCCGGGGGAGAGCAAAGGCATCACTGAGGAGATGAGGTTCGTTGCCATGAGACTCCGAAAGGCCACGGAGAGCGGCAATGTCAATGAGGACCGAGACTTGTCCAGTGAAGACAAGAAGGAAGAGGGCAACGATGACGATGGAGGAGAGACCTGGCGGCCCAGCATGGATGGGTTCCTCAAGTATTTAGTTGATAGCAAGCTCGTCTTCGACACCGTGGAGCGCATTGTCGATGAATCCGACCACGTTGCCTGTGAGTACTATTAGCCACATCCTAACTATCGTTGTCCAGTTAAACTAAATATTTCATAATTGTATTTACTACACGCGATCCCCGATGAATCATAGAAAATACGAACAATTTAATTTCAACATAGTGGTTAAGAATTGGTAGAAGATGAACGATTGGGATGAGGAAGAACACAGAACGAAGAGATCAATGCTTTATCCTCAGTTTTTAACTGGGTTTCCACATTGAATAGGTAGGGATTAAAGATGCAGGACATAAGGAATTTGTCTTTGATGTATCTTATAATGAGTCTGATATCTGACTTCGTTACAGACGCCTATTTCAGAAAAACCGGATTGGAACGGTTCGAAGGTCTTCGGAAAGATATAGAGTGGCTTTTTGAACAGGGTTGTGTGATTCCCAAGCCAAGCAATCCGGGAGTTTCTTATTCCAAGTACTTGGAGAAGCTAGCGGAGAAGAGCGCCCCATTATTTCTGTGCCATTTGTATAATATATATTATGCACATATAGCAGGAGGCCAAGTGATAGCAAGACAGGTATGTGTCAATTTGTGTTGTTGCCCCATGTTGGACATATCCTTATGCAGTCTCTGTATTCGACCTCATTGGAAGTTTATAATTGCTTTGCTGAGTAATTCTTTGTACAATGTGTTTCATAAAACCGTATCTTACTATCAATTTCAAGGAGTTGTGATGAAAGTAGCATCTATTTCTTTTGCTGGGTAGGAATCCTTTTTTTTTTCCCGCCCCCTTCTCTGTATGATGCTCACGACTGGACCAGAGTTTAATCAGGAGTTTAGAAATGCGCTGTCTTTTAATTTTTATAATTGAAAATAGGAATTGGTTATAGTGAAGATTCCCTCTTTTGGTCGAAATAAGATGAAAGAATTTCGGAAACTGTATCGCATATCGAACAAAGTACTGTAAAATGCTGCCTTTGGTGGGATAGAGCTACAAGCATTATATCATATCTAAATATGTCATTATGTGTTTTTTTCTTCTTTTTATTTTTTTATTGGGTATCAATTAGGTTTCTGAAAAGCTTCTGGATGGAAGGGAGCTGGAGTTCTGTAGATGGGAGGGGGATGAGCAGGACTTGATGAAACATGTCCGCGAGAACCTCAACATTCTTGGAGAGGTCAGTACATGAACTCTCTTGTCCAGTTGGTTTGCCTTAGCTTTAACTTGGAAGACTTTTTTGATACTTATTGGTTGGATTTTTGAAATACATGCAGCACTGGTCTCGTGATGAGAAAAACAAATGCCTAAAAGAAGCAACGAAGTCATTTCGATTTTTGGAGCAGATTGTCCGCTTGATGATCTTATGAACTCATGAAAGTTTACAATTCTGTCAGTTTATTAAAAGGTAATCTTGTGTTCGACACTTTATACCTCAAACCCCTTTTACCTAACTTAAAAAGAAAAAAAAAAAAAAAGCTAATAGATTAAAGCAAAATTTACCATATAATATTACAGTAACGATCTCCGAGTGTACATATCATATTCAAGTATTTACTCCATTTACTGAATCAAATTTATTGAAGAACACCTTGAGCTAAATGTAAGGAGGAGAAGAAATATGCTGACTAAACAATTAGATCCATTTTTTTTTATACAACATGAGTTTTTAGGATAACGCATTATTTATCCTGTCGTGGGTAAAGTACTCTCGGTTCTTGGAATCGAGTCAAATGTGGAGGTGAGCTCTCAAAGGAGAATGAACCTTTTCACTTTGCACTTTCAAGAAATGCGTCATGCATTTTAAATCTTTCAGAAGAAGCGGATTACACGTGCACTTTTATGTAGGTAAGAATAGAGGAGAACGAAGTTCAGCCGAGGAAAGTGGAAGTATTCTTGGTGGTTATGGTTGTGCGCTTTGCTGAATATTATCTGAAATATCGTCCAAGCATGTCACGCTTATCATCGTGCCCTCGAAACTGATCCCCGGACCCGAAAATACCAATCTCTGTTCTGTAATAAGGCTGAACTCTAGTGCCCGAAGTCTTCCTTTTATTTTTTTTCCCGTGCACTGTGAAAATATTTCGCCTGTGCAAGATGCAGAGGTTCTCAACGAACCCACAAAGGGATGTACTTGCTAAGATACTAGCTGGCCCGCTGCTTGAATTATAAAAGCCCGAGCCATCTTTAGAGCAATTCGTGAAGCTCACTGATGGACGCTTAGCCTTGATGCCATTTGCTAAAGTTGCTCCTTTTCTAAACCGTGAAATGGCCACCCGAAAATAAGACAATATGCTTGCTGCTTGTCTCCGTCATGGCACCCAGGACAAGTAACTTACTATTGAAAATGCAGATTGAGTAGACATGTTGTCTATCCTAACATCGGTTGCTATTACATATCAATAGCTTAAGCCGGCAAAAGCCTCCATGGGATTAAGTGGACTTGTTCCCTCGGAAGCTAACCTCATAAAATGAGCACAAAGACCATAAGATATAAGTCACACGACCAATTTAAAGTATCTCTTTTTTCGTAGTCCAATGGCTTATCACCTTTCAACATCCATGTCAAATAAAAGGAACATTAGAAAATTCTTGCGTTGTATCCTGCAGCGGAGAATCCAAGTAAGTTAAGGCAGATAGTAAGTTATCTTTAGTCATGTCTGGCTTAAGAACAAAACATTGAATTGATGTGTGTTTTATTTTCCAGCAATAATATTTCCTAAATAAGAAAGCGTCTTAAAATCCCCAAATAGTGATAGCTTGTTGTTTCTAATAGACTTAAAACATGGTTTATACCAAACATTGAAAAATCCTTCACGTTCTTGTGTTTGTTGCTCGATAGTATTAGTTCACATTACAATTAATGAGTTAGTTCTCAGGAACGATACGAGTAACATCGCAATTGCTGAATGACTAATTTGATTGGCTATATCGCATTTGATACTTGTCCGAAAATAGAAACGTGGAAACCCAGTCCCGGCATGATAAAAGCTCTAAATGTCAAGTTTGAAATTTAAATTGGCACGGGGGAAGCGTAAAAAAGATAATAACCAGGCCCTCTTCCTTTTCCAATTTCCTTCTCCTCGTCTTCTCTTGGTCTCTCCTCTCTGCCGCTTCAAATCTCCGTCTTCTTCTCCGGGTCTCTACTCTCTGCCGCAGCAAATCTCCCTCCTCGCAAGGTCTGCCTTTCTCATCTCTACTTGTTTTTTTCATTCCATAATGAAAAGATATCCATATTCAATAAGGATCTCCGTTTCTCTGAATATGAACGTCAATTGATAATTTCACTACTGGAACAGGTTGTAAGAGAAGTAATTAGGATTTCTAATCCTAATATGTTTTGCAAAGAGAGAATGAAAATTGATAAGTCCAAAGAATAACTAAACTGGAACCTGAGAGGAGAAAATGAACTTGTAAGAATTGTATTTCTCTGTCTGCTGTACAACGTTGGTTTGCTTTACAATTTATAGGAGACGTTGACACTTTAATCTAATGTACGAGAATAAAAATTTTGTGATCGGTGGAACAATTAGTTCGGTACAGGTGCGGGATTGATGAGCGACCGGTCTAGCTGTTGCCGACGAGATCGAGAGATCAAGTTTTGGAGCTGACCGGAGCATACCTCTGTTTAATTATTTATCGGCCGAAATGAGGCTAGGATAGTTCTGTGTTTATTTCGCTACCGGTTTTCATTAGAATGCCATACAGTGAAATGCGTTTCTTTGTTTAGGTAGAAGTTTTGTTCAAAGGCTAGTGGAGGATCGCCTGGAATCGGGGAGTCTCTTTACGGCGTTTTGAAGCCTATATCCATTTTGTAAGTTAGTTTCTTCGGCCGCTTTCGATTCCCTTGCTGCTGAAGTATAGAGTATTAGGCCTTACAGAGCCCTATTTTTGTCACGAAATGTTTGCATGGCTTTAGATTTTTTTTGTGTAATCATAAATTTCAGACAACAATCCGTTTAGTTTTTTCTGAATTGTGATTTAAGTATGGTTCAATCGCACCTTCTGCTCGTATTTGGTTGAAGTTATTATGTTTGTGACGATCTGTAAGGTAATGATATTTATAGCTATACCATTTTTCTCAAGTTTGACATAAATAAAAATTAACCAGTAAATGCAGATTATCGTGTTAAACTGTAGAATATATGACCAAATTTTCATGGTATATTCTTACAGATGTTTTGTTCTAGTTCCAACTTTAAACGTTGTCTTAAGTAGCATCTCTCTGTTTGTTTCAAAAGCTTCAGCTTTCAAGAAATGGGTTGACAACGTATATCAATCGTGTGCTTAGAAATTTATGCATTAGTTACCCAAATTTGTGTCATTTGTAGACTTTTACAAATCATTGGCTTTTCCCATTTGGAAATAGGAGTCAGAGCTTGGAGATTAGACCCTTCTGGGAAGAGCTAAAGAAATATTAGGCGATTAGACGATAGTGGTGCGGGATGTAGATTGACGAGGAGAGCCGCGGATGAACAAGCGTGGGGTGTCCCCCAGCGTGGAGTGCTGGTTGTTGACGGAAAGAACCATTCGGCTTCCTCCGTGCAGCACGCAACGGAAACGGGGAAATAAGTGCTGATGTGGCATCCTGATATGCTGAGTTGACTCTTTGACTTGCTGATGGGGCACAAGTGAGAGAGCAAGGTTTGTCTAATACCGCTTTCTACAGGAATGGTTTGCCTCTAAATTGCCACGGCCCCGCACGATATCATTTCTACGTCTTCTCACTTGGTTGCCTCTAATTTGGTATTTGCTTGGCGCTTTACTCTTAATTCTCCTTTTGGGTATTAGAGCGAATGAAATATGCATGAAACTTGGTTAACATGCTCATGTTAATTTCGGCGATTAAGTTGAATAAGGGAATTATCCCGTGGGCGAGGACATGGTGGGGAAGGGAGTTACCCTTTCATCGTGTAGCACGGTTCTGTCCTTTCATCACATGTGATAGCACATATCTGGCTCCGTATCTCCTTTACTTAGCTTAATTTAAAAATTTATCTAAGATTACGGAGAACAAAAAGTCGTGTATTGATGAGAGAGCAAAGTGAATAGAGATATGGCTGTAGATGATTAGTGTTCTCATGCAGATGACTCAAATTCCAGCTCTCAGTCTTATTTCACAGAAAATCCCATGTCTTTAGTCCGCAACATCGACGGGGTTTTGCTGCCTCTCCTTTAAGCCCGAGAAATAATTTTTAAATCAGATAGGGTGCATGGGGGTAAAATTGCAATTTCGTTTTCTTCAATTGATTTTGTCACAGCTATGTGATAACACGATCATTGATTCCGCATTGAAGACTTTCCACAACTCAGATCTTTATCATGATAAAAAGCCATTCAGAGGAAAATTGCAGTATGTTATGTTGATTATTCTAAGGACTACTGTGAACCTTTTATCGAGACTTTAATTCATTCCTTGCTCAGTCTTGTTTTGTCTGTTTCAAAGTTGTGTTTGCTACCTGCGTCGATGCAGTCTAGTAGAAGAAAAATAAAGTTATGAGTGATACATGCCTCTGCAGCAGCGTAATACTTGCTACTTTTTCTCCCATTTTACTTCGTTTCTATAGGATGGCTGGTCAAATGACATAGCATCATGGGAGAACTGCACACATAATGATACCGTTTGTTGAGACTCGTAAGAACATGCTCTTACTCCTTTCCTGGATGCTTTGTGCCATGTCTCGGTGTCTGTAGTCAAGCTTTGAGATCATAATTGCTGACAGGCTTCATATGTACTTTTACAAATAATATACCACATCAACTTACATGACAATGATTACAATGTGGTTTTATTTTTTAGCTTCCTTGGATTATTTTGTGATAGCTGTGCCAAATAGTTTATTAGGTACCAGTTTGTTGCGTATTAATAAGACGGTAGACATAAATTAATCTTGATGTTGGGAGCAAGGAGAAAGAACAAAAGCTATGTTTGGTTCCTGAAATCTAAAGAATGGAGTGGTATACTTGGTTTTGGTTTTTCCACTTAAGAAAGAGAAAAGAGACAAGAAGGGAGAGCACTCGTAAAAGGACAATAACTTGACTTGCAAAGAATTATGCTAAATAAATGACACTTGGCTATGATGGTTAAAAGGAGGTTGTGGTTTACTTGGTTGAAAGTTTTTTGCTCCTATAAAAAAACCACTCAAATTAGCATGGAGTTGAGAGCATTTATTTATCGTGTCGACATTCATCTCCAGTTTTTTCACCTCAGATAGAAGAAAAACAACGGGCTCCACTTATAAGCTGTAATAAGGGAATTACTAGACATGATGGCGCTACTTCTAACTTTCCAGGTATGCTTCTGAAAGTATTAGTCTGGCATGCAAGTTTACGGACAGGAATGCAACACCAGGAAGCAGTTTGGTAGGTATGTTTTGTTTTCTGTTTGTATGGTTTTAAGAAAGATATGATTCGGCACGTAGCTGGATCAGGATGTGCATATTAACCATAACAACAAATCAAGTTTACCATCTGCATATTAACCAAGTTTTGCTTAGCTACTTTTTCTTTTATTAATGGGAATACCTTCTTGCTACTCCTTACTCATTAATCATCCTGTTTTAGTGTTGAATGTTGCTTCTAGATAATTGCCTCCATGCATTATTTGGGACGAATGAATATAAAATACACCTTTGGATTATCTATTTTATGATTGAAATACCATGTTGTTTGTACTATAACTCATCTTGTCTTATTCTTCTATGTTTAAATTTTTAGCTTTTGAATGGATGTCTTAGTGCATTATTTGGTCATAAAGAAACTATGGATCTTTTCGATGGTGAAGCTGCTAGTCTTGTTGGCAAATATGCATCCAAGGGACCTTGTGGTAAGAATTTAATGTCAACACGTGTGTGCATACATACATTCATACTTGCATACATGCATATATGGGTACTTGCATCTATACTAGTTTACACACATACTTGCATGTACACATGTACGCATACAACCATACTTGCATAGTTGCATTAATTTCATATAGGCATACATGCTCATGCAAACACTCATCACATTTGTACATACTTGCATATACTTGCATTTTTGCATAAACACATACATACTTGCATACTTGCATAAACACATGCATATTTGCATACTCGCATCAATGCATAAATACTTGCATTCTTGTATAAACGCATACATACTTGCATACTCACATACTCGCATAAACGCATACATAGTTGGATACTCGTATAAATGCATTCGTACTTGCATACACACATACTCACATAAATGCATACTCGCATGCATACTTGTATAAACACATACTCGTATAAACACATACTTGCTTAAATGCATACATACTTGCTTTCTCGCATTCTCACATTCTCACATAAACGCATACATACTTGCATACTCGCACACTCGTATAAAAGCATACATACTTGCATACATTTATATAAATACATTCATACTTGCATACTCACATTCTCACATAAATGCATACATACTTGCATACTCGCATACTCACATAGACGTATACATACTCGCACACTCATATAAATGCATTCATACTTGCATACTCGTATTAATACATATATATACATATTTGCATACTCACATTATTACATTCTTGCATGCTCACATTCTTGCACATATAAATACTTGCATACTTGCATTATGGCATTCTTGCATATGCACATTCTTTCATACATGCATTCTTGCATACATGGAGACTTGCATTCTCACATGCACTCTCTCATAAACACATACTTGCATGTGCGAGTACATGCACACTTCAATACTTTCATGCATAAACACATACATTTATTCACACACACTTACATACATGAAAATGTAAATACACATATATGTATAAATATACACACATGCAAACATAAATGCCACAAATATAAATGAGTGCATACATACTTGGATATGTAGGTACTTGCTGAGGATGTTGTCAATGACGAGGCTATAATATATTTGGTGGTGAAATATTGTCAATGGGGTTTGGAGGTAAGAGTTTGGGTTGAATGCTAATTAATTGGTATCTAAAGTTGTAAAGCATATAAAATAGGTATGTGGAGTGATGTAGAATCTTGAGTTATAGTTTAGTGAAAATTCATGCTTCTATTTTTTTAAATCTAATCATTTTGATAATTTTTTGTGTTGAAAATTTCAGATTCTAGATGAATGTTATTGGAGGGCTTTGATGTCAGAATTTAAACAAAATGCCAACTATATGGTATAGATGATTTGGGAAGATATCAGGTATATCGAGTTAGAACATAAACACTTTTTCTTTTCTTAAATAGGACTAACTTCTTGTTGCACTTTTCACTTATTGATTATCTTAGTATAACTTTGTGTGTTGAGTTTCAAGCTTCCAAGGGATTTCATTCATTCATCATTTGATAGGATACAGTTTAAGATGGTACGAGGTAAATAGAATATACCAGCATGTTACCTTCTTTGTGATGAAACTATGTTTTTTTTTTTTTTTTTTAACTAGCGTCATCTTGTTTCACTTTTTAATATTTAAATTTTTAGCTTTTGACATATGTCTCCATACATATGTGCATGAACTAAAGAAACTAAAGAATCTTTTTGATGATGAAGTTGCTATGTCTCAATGATAAACTTGCATCCAAGGGCTTTGTGGTAAGAATTCAATGTGAACACATACTTTCACACATGCATATCTATAGGTATTCATTCTTACATTTATACTTGCATACATACATGCATACTTATATACACATGCATACATTTGTACATAGATTCTAGATGAATGTTATTGGAGGGCTTTGATGTTGGAATTTCAACAAAATGCCAACTACATGGTACGGATGGTTTGGGAAGATATCAAGCATATCAAGTTAGAACATAAATACTTTTTCTTTTCTTAAATGGGACTAACTTCTTGTTATATTTTTCACTTATTTATTATATTGGTATAGCTTTGTGTGTTGAGTTTCAAGCTTCCAAGGGATCACATTCATTCATTGTTTGATAGGATCGAGTTTGAGATGGTTGAGGTAAATAGAATATACCCATGGGTTACCTTCTTTGTGATGAAAATACTATTTTTTATTTATTTTTTAACCATTCATCATCCTATTTCACTTTTCTATATTTAAATTTTTGGCTTTTGACAGATGTCTCTATGCTTATATGCATGAACTAAATAAACAAAAGAATTTTTTTTATGATGAAGCTATTATGTCTCAATGACAAAATTGCATCCAAGGGCTTTGTGGTAAGAATTCAATATGGACACATACTTGCACACATGAATATATGCTTGTATTCATTCTTACATCTATACTTGCATGTGAACTTGCATACTTATATACACATGCATACATTTGTATATAGAATCTAAATGAATGTTTTTGGAAGGCTTTGATGTCGGAATTTCAACAAATTGCCAACTACATGGTATGGATGGTTTGGGAAAATATCAGGTACATCGAGTTAAAATGTAAATACTTTTTCTTTTCTTAAATGGGACTAACTTTTTGTTGCACTTTTCACTTATTGATTATCTTCATATAGCTTTGTGTGTTGGGTCAAGCTTTTAAGGGATCTCATTCATTCATTATTTGATAGGATACAACTTGAAATGGTATGAGGTAAATAGAATATACCCACAAGTTATATTCTTTGTGATGAAAATACTATGTTTTTTTAATTTTTATTTTTTATTTTTAACTATGTATCATCTTGTTTCACTTTTTTATATTTAAATTTTTAGCTTTTGACAAATGTCTCTATGCATATATGCATGGACTAAAGAAACTAAAAAATCTTTTTAATGATGAAGTTGTTATGTTTTAATAGTAAAATTGCATCAAAGGGCTTTGTGGTAAGATCAATGAGAACACATACTTGCACACACACATTTGCATGCATTCATTCTTACATCTATACTTGCATGTGTACATGCATACTTATATACACATATGCATACATTTGTACATAGATTCTAGATAAAAGTTATTGGAGAGCTTTGATGTTGGAATTTCAACAAAATGCCAACTACATGGTATGGATGGTTTGGGAAGATATCAGGTACATTGAGTTAAAACATAAATACCTTTTCTTTTCATAAATGAGACTAACTTATTGTTACACTTTCACTTATAGAGTATCTTGGTATAGCTTTGTGTGTTGGGGTTTAAGCTTCTAAAGGATCACATTCATTCATTATTTGATAAGATACAGTTTGAGATGGTATGAAGTAAATAAAATATACCCACAAGTTACCTTTTCTTGTGATGAAAATACTTTTTTTTTAAACCATGCATTATCTTGTTTAACTTTTTTTTTTAATTTAATTTTTTAGCTTTTGACAGATGTCTTTGTGCATATATGCATCTAGAGAAATTAAAGAATCTTTTTGATGAAGCGGTTATGTCTCAATGACAAAATTGCATCCAAGGGCTTTGTGGTAAGAATCCAACTTGAACATATACTTGCACACACATTACATGCATTCATTCTTACATTTATACTTGCATACGTACATGCATACTTATATACACATGCATACATTTGTACATACATGCATATTTGCATTCATATGTGCATGTGCACATACATGCATATTTGCATCCATACTTATATACTTATACACATTTGTTCATCCACACATACTTACATCCACTCCATATAGGCATACATGCATACTGACATTCATTCCATACCAATATACTTGAATGTAAATCTATGCACATGCATACATACATGCATACTTGCATCAACCCATACATACTCGCATACCCATTTTCTCACGTACATGCATACTCATATATAGGCTTGCACATCCATATGCATATTTGCAATTGTTCACACATGCTCACAATTCTTGTATCCATGCATACCCTGTACTTGCATGCTCCTATTCTCCCATTCTCCCATTCTCACATTCTCACTCTTGCATATTCACATATTTGAATCCTTACATTTTGTCCTCGCATGCTCATATATTCGCATCCACGCATCTATGCATTTTTGCATCCATGCATCCATGCATCTACACATCCACACATACTCGCATCCACGCATCTACACATCCTTGCATGCTCACATATTCACATCTATGCATTCTCGCATCCTCATATCCATGCATACTAGCATATATGTATATTCGCATCCATGCATCGTTGCATACTTGCATCATCACCCTTGCATACTTGCATATACACATTTAAGTACCTAAATCCCCAATGATTCCACCAATTTGAAGAAACTTTACTTTTTTAATTTAAATGATTGAGATTATATTATGTTAGTGCTTATCAGTTTTACGAATTTATGATGAGATGTAATAAATATAAATTGAGAAATCCGAGGAATTTAATTGTGCGAGTTGTGAAGGATAGTCATCCCATGGGCAAAAGTGGACCATACTAAGTCATGTGGTGAGTCATTCTGTTCACAATTTACGGAGCCCCAGTTTTCCGCTGGGCCCCCGTATTAATCAACCACAGCCCTTGACGAATTAAAGCCCACCTAGGAGTCCATCAACACCGACCCCAGGTAGGGCTCAGCATCTGGCAGAGAGGGATGTGAGCTGCGAGCAAATACAGAGCGCAGAGCACTGCGTCCTGTCTCCTCGGAAGCAATTTTCCTGATGGGGACGGCAACCCCGCAACAAGCTTCTCAGCATCTTCTTGCACGGCTTTCACTCCGAATTCTACCGACGCTTAATGCGTTAAGAATCCCAGCGAACACGATGAACCAGTATAAGAGGAAGGAGATCCAGAATGGAAGAGCCCTAATCCTTTGTTGCTCTGACTCCGATACGTCGATCTCATCGTCGCCTTCTTCACCGGTTTCGACCAATGTACCTCCTATGATTAGGAAGAAGAGAAGGTATAGGAAGCAGTACCCGGGTGAGAGCAAAGGCATCACTGAGGAGATGAGGTTCGTTGCCATGAGACTACGAAAGGCCACGGAGAGCGGTAATGACAACGAGGACCGAGACTCGTCTAGTGACGAGAAGAAGGAAGAGGGCAACAGCGATGATGATGGCGGAGAGACCTGGCAGCCCAGCATGGATGGGTTCCTCAAGTATTTAGTTGATAGCAAGCTTGTCTTCAACACCGTGGAGCGCATTGTCGATGAATCCAGCCATGTTGCCTGTAAGTACTATTCGTCACATCCTAACTATTATTGTCCAGTTAAACTAAATGGTTCAGAATTTGTTAATTTTAAATTTATTACATGCGATCCCTGATGAATCATAGAAAATATGAACAATTTAATTTTAAAATAGGGGTTAAGAACTGATAGAAGATGAACGATGGCATGAGGAAGAACACAGAACGAAGAGATCAAAGCTTGAGCTTCAGTTTTTTAACTGGGTTTCCACATTTAATCTGTAGGGATTAAGAATGCAAGGACGTAAGGAACTTGTCCTTTGATGTGTCTTATAAAGTCTGATATCTGACTTCGTTACAGATGCCTATTTCAGAAAAACCGGATTGGAACGATCCGAAGGTCTTCGGAAAGATATAGAGTGGCTTTGTGAACAGGGTTTTGTGATTCCCAAACCAAGCAATCCGGGAGTTTCTTATTCGAAGTACTTGGAGAAGCTTGCGGAGAAGAGCGCCCCATTATTGTTGTGCCATTTATATAATATATATTATGCACATATAGCAGGAGGCCAGGTTATAGCAAGACAGGTATGTGTCAATGTGTGTTCTTGCCTCACGTTGGACATATCCTTATGCAGTCTCTGTATTTGACCTCATTGAAAGTTTATAAATTGCTTTGCTGAGTTATCGTTTGTACAATGTATTTCATAAAACCGTATCTTACCATCTATTTCAACGAGTTGTGATGAAAGTAGCATCTATTTCTTTTGCTGGGTAGGAATCCTTTTCTTTTCCCCCATCTCTGTACGATGGTCAGGACTGGATCAGGGTTTAATCAGGGGTTTAGAATTGTGCTGTGTTTTAACTTTTATAATAAAGATTCCTTCTTTTGGTCGAAATAAGATGAAAGAATTTTGGAATCGCATATCGAACAAGTACTGTAAAATGCTGCCTTTGGTGGGATAGAGCCACAAGCATAATATCAAATCTAAATATGTCATTGTGTGTTTTATTAAATTGGGTATCACTTAGGTTTCTGAGAAGCTTCTGGATGGAAGGGAGCTGGAGTTCTATAGATGGGAGGGGGATGAGCAGGACTTGATGAAACATGTCCGTGAGAACCTAAACATGCTTGGAGAAGTCAGTACATGAACTCTCTTGTCTAGTAGGTTTGCATTAACTTTAAGTAGGAAGACCTTTTTGATACTTATTGATTGGATTTTTGAAATACACCTTATGCAGCACTGGTCTCGTGATGAGAAAAACAAATGCCTAAAAGAAGCAACAAAGTCATTTCGGTTTTTGGAGCATATTGTCCGCTTGATAATCTTATGAACTCATTAAGAGGTAATGCTGCAACTCTTCTTTATTCCTTCATTGTTCAATTGAATATTATCATCTAACGACTTTCCCCTTCCTCTATTACCTGGATCCTTTTTTGATGTGCTTGATAACCTTGCCAAGTTGTTGTATAAGAAAATTCCCTTCAGCACGTGCTAGATCCCAGTAGTTTTTCTCCCGAAGTACGATAGGAGTTTCCTTTGAATGGCTCCCCTGGTATGCTCACTGGTTTTGAAATTGCTTTTAGTGTATCCATACCAAACCGACAATGAAAGGCATTGTTGTTTTTGATAATCAAATTAGCATCTAACGTGGACCAATAAGTTTTTTTTTTTTTTTAATGCATGCACTCAAACTTGCACATCCAAAATATCAAATTTGGGACCAAGTGGTCTCAAGCTGAGCTAGAAAGTAATGACATTGATAAGGTTGGTTGTAATTAAGCTTGCTGAAAATTGTCAAAACAATATTTTATCCAATGGGCTGAGGTGTTTTATTTTTCCCAAAAAAAAAAAGCGAAGGAAAAGAAAAGAAAAAGAAAAATGTAATGTTTCTCAACTAAATTAGCGGTTTTAAATCTCAGAATATTTTTTAGGTATTACTATGACAACTGAATTTGAAATCCAGGCGAACGGGAGTAAATGTTTTCTCTCGTAGTTGCAGTGTAACTTTCTGCCACTCCATTGCTGTGCACTCTTTCTGCTAATCCATTCTGCGTTGGGCACTTCTCCTTGCTCTATCTTTTTCTCTCTTTTTTTTTCCTCCATCTGCTCTAAACTTGCATGCCATGTTGAGGTTTTATTTATGACCTCACAGACGCCTTTCACGCGGGTAGAGATACCGTCGGCCTTGATGTAACCGGTCTGAAGTCCTTCCTAAAAAGCCGACTTTTGTGAGACGAGTAGCAAAGTTTGCTTTATATGGCTGTAGCTCCTATTCTTCCTTTAGACGTGAGTAGAAGTCTTGCCAAAAAACATTCTTTTCGCTAAGCGTATATAATAAAATAGAGTGAAAGGGTCCACCCCTACGATAAGAAAGACGGACATTGAAGACTTAATCGCACCGATTTCAGAGACTGTTCTGCTTGCCGTGAAAGACTTCGATCCTACGGTTTTCTAATCTAGCGACTTTCGGATTCTTGAACCCGATTTCTTGAACAGGTTGTGTGATGAAAAGGAGCCCTTAATCAGCTTAAACAATTAAAGAAACCTCAACTTACCTATTTGACTATAGAACGGCTCTTGGTGGAAAGAAATGAGAGTTTCATACTGAAAGAAAATTTTTTTGAAGTAAAGTTTTTAAATAATAAAAATATATTTTAACTTTTGAGCTAATTTTTAAACTTTTTAAAATGGTGTCAAAATTTATGTTAAATTTAATTCATTCCATATGAGGTTAAGCCCAATATCATTTGGTGTGCAAGAGATGTTTGCAAGATGAGAATCTTACATTGAAAGAAAATATCACTAAAATAAAGTTTAAATGAAATGAGAATTTTTCAACCTTTGAATTAGGTTTTGGAGCCTTCGACATGACATTCTTTCCAATCAAATTTATGTTGCTCCTAACATGGTTGAGCCCTCTTGCCTACTCTAATGGGTTATTGGCACAAATGCATCGGGTTGGATTGTAAGTTAACTTAGATACTTTTTGTATTATTCTTCTTAAAAGGCCGGCTTTAATGAAAAAAAAGTGACTGAACCCACTTAAATAACTAAATTCTCCCGCTCTTCTTTGTTACATGGGAGTAGATCTTCCCTTGAGGGTCCCATTTGACTTGTTTTTCTTCTTTTTTTTTTATTTGTTTTCCTTTTTTCTCGTTGTTTTCCGAGGTCGACTTCTCTCTTTTCGAGAAGGGTCTACATGTTTTAAGAACAAAGTGGCATATTGCTGTTAGCAGGGTAAGTTAGATGAGGATATAGTCCTATAAGTTATGAAAGGGAATCAGTATATTTTCCCTGATCCGAGAGAGCAGGCAGTGAGGGAGACTCAATCAGTAACTCCTTTTAGCCCAAATCGGTATAGTTTATAGCGGTATTTCAGACATTTGGACTCAAGAACAAAAACTTCCAAAGCTACATAAATCAACAATGCGACTTGAGGTATGTTTACAGATCACACGGAATCACAATAAATGGCAACTACAGAGCAATTGTAACCTCAGAAGCTTACTCAGATCATTTTAATCGATACAGAACAGATCGTGCAGGCAGAAATGCAGGGTTCCAGAAGGCTACTTGCTTCTAGAGATTCCCTTTGCAAATATAACGTCGCCATTTGGGTTTTCTTTTTCTTTTCATTTCTTTTTTTCTTTCTAAAGTTTTCCTTGGCAAAACGCAAACAGGGTTGTCGTTTCTCTGTAACTCTTGTTACAGCAACAATAAGTTTTTAGCTCAAACAAATCCCAAATAATTCCTAGATATTGTAAATTTTACACGGTTATTGCTTAAAACATAGAGCCTCCAAATCCAAATTTCTAGGGTTTTCATGAACAGTAATCTTACGTACAATTTCAGTGCGATCGGGCTACTATCTAGTTTAAAGTAACAATACTGAGGAACTTTTAAGTCGGAGAAATTCAGCTAAAGTACAAGAATTCGTGTGAAAGGTAACGTGGTTCCAAATCCTCGAGTGGAAACGCAGTTATTGCCCTTCAATTTCTAGCCTTTGACCTTTTGACCAAGGACATCCTAAGTTGAGAACATACACGTGCTGAAGACCAGACTACAACCTCCTCGGGCACGTGTCGGAGTCTATACCGAGGGACAGACCTGCCAGACCAGTAAATGTCTCACGTGTTGTTCGGCAAATTGCCCCTGCCATCGCCGGGCCCTACGTTGCCAGTGCTTTTCCTCAGGTCCCGCGAGCCCCCCCGATGCAAGATCATACCGGTTGGTTAGTAGCGCCCGTGAAGACTACCTTATTTGCTGAGCATTCACAAAAAAGAGAAAAAAGTGGAAAATGGTTCTTGATATTTTCCACGAAAGATTTGGCTTTTCGTGATCCTGAAATCAGGTGGCAGGATACTCGGAAGGATCCGGAACCAAGATTTGAAACAGTGGGTCTCACTGAAAAGCACCGAGCACGAAGCTCCCCGCTGTCCCTTTAAGTACCGGGGGAGGGTCGTGCTCGGTGCGCTGATCAAAGTTGGACCCCGACCCCTTCAGGAGGCCCTACCTACAAGACCGGAGCTAATAATTAATCTCTTCAAGATCCGTTACCATCAGAGGTTGAAAGTACAAAGAACCACTGTCTAGTTGCTGGTGGAAGCCACCTAGCATGTACCTTGTTTTAGCCCAGACCAAAGTGGGTAAGACACTAATTGGTTGCAAATTAAGTGACTAAGTGAAGGACATTTCTGCATCGCCCTTTCCTTTTATCTTCAAGATGGGGCGCATAAAGCGTAGTGGATGTTGCGTGCATCATGCCTTCTGTCTTGGGTTGGATGAACATGAGCAAACCAAATTTGGAAACACATGTGATCTTGGCAAGGATTATGGGGGCAGATCCTTGGTGCCCATTCAGCATTAGGCATTGGTGGGGTTTCTTCGATCTTGATGTGCGTCTGAAGCATCCTTTTCGGTTTAATTTATGATGTTGGTCTGTTTGCTAGGGAACGATTTGGCTTATCATTTAGGTGACCAAGTCCTGAGCGGTCATCTATCTGGTTGCTTCAAACTTTTTTCAACCGTCCACTTGTGTTGTACGTCCAATTTTCACCATGATAGACCAAATTTCAGCCTTCCAATCTTGTCCAGTTATTTGCGGTATCTTTCTAATGAGGTTTACGTGCTCAAGCAAGCTTCATTTTGGTCTGAAATTTTGCCAAGAGAAGAATGACTGGTGCGAATGCAATTTGCCAAGCTGCCTGATGTCACAATTTCTTCCAGGTTGGTCCGCATAATTCTCTCCCAAGTTGTTTGTTGATGAGGTTTTGAGAAAATTTTCCATGAATCTTGTTCTTCATAAGAATCGAAAAGAAACATGAAAGATGATGAGAAATCAACCTTTTTACGTGGGAAGATGGAAGCAAGGACGAAAACTTCCATGAAAATTGCTCTCAAAACCTTAAAATCTTTTTTTTTCCCTATGCTTCTCCTGCACAACACAAAGAAAGAAGTGAACCCTGCTTGTTTCTTTACAATTTATTTTATTATAGAGCTATAATTCCACTTTAGGATTTAATAAATTGAAAATATGTTTTTTGAATGTTAATTTTACTTTACAAAAAGTCTGTTTTACGAGATACATGTAGAAGAACAATCTATTTTACTTTTATCGTCTTCTTATTTATTCTTTAATTTAGTTATATATTGTTTATTAATATTCTTTGTCCAATGAATTAAAAGCTTTAGAGTATGAATTCATATAGCAACGGTTAAAAATACTAGACATGGACTAAGCTAATTTTTTCTTCTTTTTTTTTAACTTATGACGAGATTTTATCTACATAGGAAAATAATATTATGGTTTTCATCTTAAGAATAAATGTTATAGTAGAATATAATATGATCACCAAAATTGCCATGATACTAACTAAGCATAATTGGACTTACTAACATATTCAAATTTATTTAACTTTAAGATTAACAACTTTTTAATTGTAGTGATACAAAGACACCAATATAATAATCATAATACACTTTTCCTACTAATCTAGTTCAATGTACTTCAAGCAAATTGACATATAGGATTAGAAATCTTTAGTTCAATACCAATGAAACTCATGATGATTAGTGTGTTCTAATTTTTCTAGTACTAACTATGAACTCAAATCTACATATTATTATAAATTTGTAACTTAGATATGCGCTACATTAGTAGCAATTACTATACACCCAATTCATATTATTTTCATATTTGTATTTTAGAATAACACCCTAAGATAAAGGATGGGCCCTGGCTCAATGGTGTTCTCTGAGCCAAACCCTGACCAACAGTCTCACCGATCACGGGTACAAATCCTCCATCCCCCTCCCTAGGTGCATGAGTATAATAAAAAAAAATCATATTAATAAAAAAAAGATAATAAACAATGGCATAATTTTTGTTTTAACTATGAAGGCGAGACTTTGGTTTCACCGTAATACTGTAGAGCTACAGGAATATGGCATTCTTGCTTTCCAGTTTCATCCTTTGACATTCACTAGAGTAATATAATAAGTTTCTAAAAGCATTTTCATCCTGCCCAAAAAGGAAAAAGAAACAGGTCATGCATACTTTAGATTGACCTAATCTTTTCAAAAGAAAGATCAATCACATAAGGTAAATCATGATGCACATAAGTTAACAAATCAATACTTTATTAATCCATAGCTTTATTTCTTGAAAAATCCCATATAAAAAATAAGATTATTAGAGAATGTTTTCAATTTAGAAACTTTAATGTCGGAATGACTTTCTTATAATCTCAAGGCCAGTAATTGAAAGAGGTTTAGTTTATATCAATCGTAATTTGTTTAGCTCACTCAAAGCGAAAATTTCGAAGACGCGTTTGAAAATTTAGAAAGAGGAAAAAGCTTTGAATCTTTAATTTCTAACCGATTTTGTGAAGTAAGTTTTCAAAGGTGATTTCTATCTATTTGGAAAACCTCAGGAGGCAACTAGAGAGAAAATATTTTTGTGACTTTATGAATTGTATCGAATTTGGAAGAAATTTAAACGTTGACTTGTTCCCGATAAAGAAAATATATGGGAACCGGAAATTGTTGACTAATTAATTACAAAGTGCAATATATCGACGATATTTAATACCATCGCTAGGCTTAGAAAGGTCAGAAGATCGCTAATGGAAAGAAATGCATGGGAAGGAGGCTCCTGGGGTTATTTGCCATGATTGAAGGTTAATTTTTCAGGCTTCTTCCATGACTTACCATAGGTGAAACGCTAATTCTGCATCATTGCAGGAGATCTTTCATCCAATTGTTTCTCTCTTTTCAACTGTCATTTCTATTTTTTGGTAATGGAGCTTCTACCACTTTCAAAATTCAAACAATCATGATGACCTTAACAAAGCAAAATGGGGCCGCGAGGTCTTTAACGATGCCTGTAAGTCTTGTGTTTGGTAAACCCATGTGTAATTTTGTATGTTTCCGATGCTGAAGAAAATGCCTATCCGATCAGTAAAAAGTTTTTACCTTCCTGCTTCTGGACGCTCCTGCTCAGTTGCTAATATGTCCACCAACAAGAATATGCTTTGAATTATTTACACCAACTCACAACTTTTATATTGCTCTCCTAACAATGTATATACCAACTGAAATGAATAAAAAACCAAAAGGTTCAACAGAATAACGCTTGACCGTGTGTGATTTATGTAGGATTATATAATGGGAAGCAACCATTCCAACAACACTCTATAAAGAAGTGAATCCCAATGTTACCAAACGCAAAATACAAACAAAATAAGAAAGAAATCTTCCAACGTGGATATTCCCCGCTAGTATTTTTCTTGCTTTTAAAGCGTATTATAATCGCTCGAATAATCAACGACCCTTTTGCCAGCTCAATGGGAATTTCACACCTAAAACGCGGAAATTCCATGTATCCTGCTGTCTACGCTGTTTCTCATTATTTGCCGCAAAACAGTCAAGAGATCCTGTCCAAAAAGGAACATCTTTCTATAACAAGAGTTACCCAGGTCAATACATATTCACGTACACACTTAAAAGTTAAAAATTTCAAACAATGTTTATCCTATCTGAACCGTAACTGTTCGACCAGAAAAATTGTTAAAAAGGAACCAAAATATACGATCACATGCTTCTACCTAACGTGATAATACTAAACTAAGCTCTGCGAATTTGCTTGCGTCCGGAATTTCTCCGCCTTCAGTGCTCTTCTTTGCGAGGGAATCCATAGTAGAGTGTTTATTAAAACAGTGATAATCCAGTGCCTGCCACCCAGAACGACTTGCCATTTTGACACAAGACTCTATGCAATCTATGATCTTGAACCAACATTAATTCCTGCAGGTATGACCGCGATCGCTTAGCACACCAACATAGCGCTGCATGAGAGCGCATGTTATTATTACCCCATTTCCCGAGCTTCATCAATTGCTTGAAATTCGAATTCGAATTCGTAAGGAGAGAAGGTAGAAGGAATACAGCGTCGTTTGCTCGTTGATTTGAGCGATCGAAAAAGAGTTAAGGTCGATACCGCGTCACCAGATGCCAATCTGGCATTGGCTCCCATTCGGATGGACATGCACGCGCGTGAAGAGCTTTATAAAGTCTCTCTCTCTCACTCCCCTGTTCCCTGTATCTCCAAGGCGTGCCATTTTGCGCTCATTACCTCTCTCTCTCTCTCTCTCTCTCTCTCTCTCTCTCTCTCTCTCTGCTTCTGTCTGTGAGCAAAAAACTCTCTCTCTCGTGACAAACATCAATAGCTCTCTGCTAGTTCGTGTTTCCTTTTCTTATTTGCTTCACCCCGACATCTACAGAGAGAGAAAAGTGACTGTATCACTCGAAGCTCCCATGATGGCCTTTTTTCTCTAGCTAGCTGTTTCTTTCACATGATTTCGATCGGCTTCCATGCCAGCTTTTGAGTCTACCTTAGCAGACAAAAACTGATGAGCAAGCATTCGACCTGAACTTCTCACTTTCGCTTTCTTTGTTCCATCATTCCTGTCGCTCTGCCTCGTTTTTGTTAAATACCATCCCATTTCCATACGTAAAACATGTATAGGTGGGAGCAAACTCAGAGAGAGGATAGGTACCACCTTGAGAAGAAAAACCCATCTTTCTCTTCAACTCTTCTCGACAAAATTTACCGTTCCATCGACGAAGGAGACCAAACTACCCAGGAGTTGAAGTTTTACAGGGAAACAATGGGAAGGAAACAGAGCAGAGCCAGTAGCAAAATCAACAGAGGCGTCGAAGAGGAAAAGGCGGGGAGTCCTCGCCAGGCCTGTTCGATCGAGAAATGGATGGAGAAGAAGGTCAGCGCAAAGGTCGGTGTTAAACCAAGAGAGTATTTGATGGAACTGGAGAGAAGATTGCAGCAAGATCATGATGTTCTGTTCTTCAGTTCCACTTCAAGCTCCTCAGACTCTAGTTCCGGAGGGCTCTCGTCCTCTGATACGGAGTCTGTGTACGGCTTAAAATCGAGTTCTTCATGTTTCCTGCCTCCAAGGCCGAAGCCGGTCAGGACCAGCGTCTCACCTCGACCGGAGAAGTCAGAGAAAATAGGGAGGAAAGAGAGGGCTCTGTCTCATCAGCAGAGGGAGTTGCATATATTTGACGATCATCGTTATATTTCTACCGCAGAGGAGAATCCAAAGCATGAAGAAGCTGTCATTAAGTCAAAATCAAGGGCACTAAAGATTTATGCCAATCTAAAGAAGGTAAAACAGCCAATTTCACCGGGTGGCCGCCTCGCCAATTTCATCAATTCTCTTTTTACATCAGGGAGCACAACGAAAAAGAAGAAGTCGCCATCCATTGGAGGCTACAGTGATTCGGCTGTGGAGAGGAAATCCAAGTCGGTGCAAACGCCCACCTGTTCGTCAGCATCTTCATTTTCGAGATCATGTCTAAGCAAAAATTCACCTTCTTCTAGAGAAAAGCTACGAAATGGGGTTAAAAGGAATGTCCGATTCGGTCCTGTAAGCGTAATTGTCGACGAACATTGTCGGCCATGCGGGCATAAATGCTTGTACGAAGAAGAAGAGTCGAGTCTAATCTCGGTGTCAGTTCCAACTGCATGGAAAATTGGGCGATCACCGACAACAAAGAATGAAGAACTCAAGTTCCCGGTCATTGAGAAGACCCGGCGAGTAGAAGATGTGGCTGGAGAGTTCCTAAGAGATTATCGTCAAAATCAGAAAAAAAAGGAGTTAATTACGAGAGATTTTCTTGGCAAGCATGATGTGGTTGACTATGAAGTTGATGATGCGTCCAGTTGTTCAAGCTCGGATCTTTTCGAGCTCGATCATCTTGCAGTAATGGCCGATAATAGGTATAGTGAAGAGCTTCCGGTGTATGAAACTACTCATATTGAAACTAATCGGGCCATTGCTAACGGCTTCATAATGTAATTCTGACTATATCATACAAAGGAAAAGCTATAGTTTCTTTTGATTGGTTTTTAGCATCAGCTAGATTTATGGGTCGGCTTGCTTGAAAGTTTAGAAAGCGCAGGAACTCATTCCAGTTCTCATCTGTTCAAGCTTGTTCGGCTTGACATGATTAGAATTATGTGAATGGCGAGGAAAGTAGCTGTATGAATGACTACTCATTTTTATTATGTGTCAGGCCACGCCTGAGACAACTGCCAAATTTTGAGGTCCAAAAATGCGGCCATATTTAAATCTTCGCTATGACTGACTTTTGCTTTAGCTACACGTATATTTCAACCTAGCCCCTGCACTTGATGCCTGGAGAGCGGGGGAGTCCGCTGTGATATTTCAAATTTTGTTGCTGATTTAAGCTTAAGAGATTGTTTTTACCTTTTTTCTCTTGCGTGTGTACACAATGTGCGGGAATGCTGCACTTTTTAAGAAAAACAAAGGAAAAGCGAATCGGAAGATTGATTTCCTGAAAAGAATGATACGGGGATTCATCAATTCTCGATCGTGATCAAACTCTCAGGTAGATACTGACAGTACAGTTTCACAGGGAAGAGGAAAAGAAAGAAGGAAAGAAAGAGAGAAAAAAAGGAAGAGGAGGAAAACGAAAGATTCGAGATCGAAATCACAAGCAAAATGAGAATGAGAGAGAGGGTCTGATGGTAAAGGGAAAGGCAGATCTTCGCCCATGGGAATAGAGAAAGCGAAGATTAAAGCTTTTGCTTTTGTTCTTTCTCTGGAATTGGAATCCGTCGGCCCCCCCTTCTTACTTGAACATTGCGTTTGCATCTCCATAGCAACAACAACCAAGAAAAAGAAGATCACTGTTCTGGGTTGCTATCCCTACAAAAGCAAACTTATCTTCTCATTAGTTTATTCTTACTACATCTGGCGTGGTACTGTATTTAAGGTCTCAGGAAACATAATAATGTATCATGCAGTACTAGAGAGTTTGGTTAGAATTAACCACAAATGTTATATAGACAAGTACAGATGACAATGACAAAGTTCACAACTTCAGTGTCACACAGCTTTCGGTTGTTCAGATTCTCTGTCTCTCTTTACTTTATAGTAACTCGATTATTTTTCTCCGGCCTGGGTAGTTCAGAAGTTAATGTTATGCTCAATGTACAATGCAGAACTATAAAAATAAAAAATAAAAAATAAAAAATAAAAAATAAAAAATAAAAAATAAAAAAAGCCTCCTTCAAGCAAGATGCCGTGGTCCCCAGAATTGGTGGATAGTGCTGCGCGACAAAGTCAAATAAAACGACTCCCTACTCCAACGCATTCTCAATACTGTCGTAAATTGTATTAAAAAACTTGAAGAAAAATTGGTAGAGTAGGCCACCCTGGAACGAACATTTGTACTGGGAAATAGTATGACAGGACAGATAACTGTGGGAACTAGCTTACATATAAAATGTGAATAAAGAATATACGTAAAGCGATGGATATGGATGCAATTCTATCCATTTCCCTGCCTATATGGCTGCAGATTTTGAGCTCAACCTTCGGTGTAGTGATTCAATGTAAAACAGCTTCGATTGAAGGTTCTTGCTGCAGTTTAACTCCATGGCGCCGTAGATTCTTGACCATGACCATCGAAAGAGGCAACAACCGATGCAAGAGTTTAAAACTTGGAGGAAAAAGATTCGGACTGCTTCTGTCCAATTCTGACAGCGATCAAGCAGGATCCTGAATGTGTGAGATTGCTAGAAATCCGCACCTTCATGAAATAAAGGACTATATTTTAGGATATCGGTTCTCTACCAACACTTAGCTTTTGAGCAATCCAAAAAAAAATTGGCTCATCTTTCATGAAGCCGAACAAGAGGGCCATGTGGCTAGTACGTTTTAGAACTAATGATTCTCAAGGTCTAAAACTTAGTTCAGCACGAACTCGACGACATGCTCAGGTGTGGGAAAGAGATCCCTATGGCAGTTCATTGTTAGTAGACCTCATTATGCCCTATCAATATATTATTAACATGTTCATATAAAAGAATGGAGCTAATGGTATGACATGCAGAAGGTTCTTAAATGCAAAAGAGAAGACCCACCAAAGAGAATCTTTTCCTCTAGTCAAAAACTAACATGATCATATGATTAAAAAAAATGAAAGAACAAATAAAAACTGGTTTTGGTTGTGGTGCTGGTGGGATTGTAACTTATTCAATAAATGTAGGTAGTCCACAATTCTACACTTTTTAAAGGGGGCTTCTATGATTAGAAGTGTTGACGAATAGTTTAAAAGGGTTTCATACGTGATTTATAATAAAGTTAACAGCTTACATGACCAGAATGGTATCTACTTCTTTTAGGATCATTACCCTATCTTCCCTAGTGCACTTCATAGCCTCTCGATTTTATTTTTTTTATTTGAATAGAGTTAAAAAATTTATACCAAATCTATCATTGATGAGACATAAAGAGTCCGAGGGGAAACCATGGTAACATGGTTAAATAGACCGAATAGGAATAAATAGTCTGTGGGGAAAACTATGCTCAATTACTTTTTCGTTGCGTTGCATATAATGTGGTTTGTACAAATAAAGTACCATTCTCGACGGAATATGGAATACTGTGAAGCCATTGCAAGAGCGATACATGTCGCTTTCCTCATTTTGATGCTCAGTTGCATTCCTTTCTGGCGCAAAGTAGTCCTTCTGCCGGTCGGAATGATGTAGCTATTATATCTTTTTATTGCATTCTATGTGGCAAGAAAGTGAAGTGAATAAATTTGACTAGAGAACAAAGGGACCGAACTTTGCGTTAATGAGTTAGTTTTTTTGTCAAAAGGCCTAAGAGTCTAATCTAAAAATTAATTCAAAAGTTTAATTTAAAATTTTAAAAAATACTTTTTTTAATTAAATTTCACTATAAGAAATTGTATATTTATTATGAAATTTTTGTTCCACACATACATCTATGCTCGCCAACTTGAGCTCAAGTATTATAAAATAGAACAAATTTAACTTAAGCTCTTATACCATATTAATCTAAAGGTCAAACCTAAAAATTAACTCAAATAATAGAGGAACACTTTTTTAATTTAATCTTCACTTTAAAAGATTACATATTTGATATGATACTTTCATCTTACCCACACTCCTTATAAATTTAAATTTAAGTATTAACCTACCAATCCTTGAGCTCTAACCTTATGGCAAATAAAATTTTATTTTTCTGACATTACTTTTTCTATCCATTTTTCAATATAGGGATTGTGGGTTTTTTTTTTTTGCCTTTTTTTTTTGTACATAATAGTTTTTATCATGGATGATCGGTGGTGACTTTTCTTTTGCCTACTTGAAACTACTTGTATAGAGATGGATTTCTAATTTCATAGTGGCGTGCATGATAAATCTTCACATTTACCTGTCCAAGGAGATAAAGTCATGATTTGGTGTAAACGCGTCGCCATCCTAACAGGGGTTTTTTGAGTTAGAGATTTTTGGTGAGGGGGCTGATGCTAAGTGGATCAACTTATATGCCTTTTGGGTTTGACACTTAATGGGCCTGCATAAGAGCCTATTTTTCTTGTGTATATTTTCAATTTGCTAGGCTTCTACTGTCCACAGGTATACACATTCTGTTTGGACTGTAAGGTGAGATAGAGAAGTAGGCCAGTCTTGGCGCTTTTCCACAGACTACCTACATTTCTTCCTCCTTTGCGTGTGATTGCCTTCAATCCGCTCATTTTCTTCCTCAAATCTGAGCTTCCCTTGCTTCTTTTAACAATTTTCATCTTCATTTCTCTGCTGGAGGTGAATTTCCGTCATTGCAGAGGTGCTGGGAGGGAATCACCCTTTGTCCTTCTCTTGTGTAAAGGGTAGAGGTTAGACAATGGAGCGAGACTTGATTTTTTTTTTTTTTTCCGTTTTAACTTTTGCATATGATAGCTCGTGTCGCATGAGAACATAGTTTTGATGTATGCAACATATTCTTACCATTATAACATGAAAAAAAATTGAAAACCCTATATTTTGGTTTCGATGTCATCTAGTAATTACAATCTTAAAATTAGAATATTTTAATCAACAACACTTAAGAGTTTTTAAGATAATTAAGTTTTGATTCTAATTAAAAAATTTGTTCATAAATTGAAAGAAACTTTCTTCATTTAAACTTAATCACATGCTTCTTTCTCTTTGGTGTGAGACTCGTAATATTTAATGCGTTAAACACTAAGAAATTACACTAATAGCATTGATTGCAAGTAACAGAATAAGGTTAAGACCTAACTTGAATTTTGGAACCATATTAAAAGGCTTAAAATCTCACCAAAAAACTAATTTAATATATTTCCTATTTATCTAAACTTAATCATAAGTTGCTTCTTCTTCTTCAATGTAGGACTTGCAATCTCTAACGTAAAACTAATTTAGCAATAATAGTGGCAACAAAAAAGAAAAAACAGAGAACACTTTTGCATAAAATTGCAAATGAAACTTTTTTGTTATTAAGCATAAAATAAAATAGGCATCAAGCCAAGAACACTGATTCAAACTTTGATTAAACCACGAAAAAGTTGACAAAGATGGGAACAAGCAAACAAGCCACTAGTTGGAGGGGTAGCCTGCCACCCTCTGCTTTTGCTTTGTTCGTAAAAATGATAGAGGCATGTAATTGGCGATCCCAAGAAGAGTTTCCACAGATCGTCAACTACTTTTCCTTTCTCCTCCAAAGTAAAAAGCTGGAAGTGAAGATTACGATCTTCCCCATACGAAGGAATCTCGCAAAAGGGATAGAGACAGAGAGCAACAATAAAATACGTAGGAAGATATCTACAAGTTAAAACTAATATAATTGTAGCATTTCAAGAAAGACGATACCACTTCTACCTTTTAATCCACAGCAATTGGCTTTCAGTCCCTATTATGCAACAGTGACCGAAAGTTGGTTTAACCATTTGTGGTGCTTTTTGGAAAGATCCGGTTTAGACCAGGTTGGTAAAAACGAAGCCTAAGAATGACCCAAAAACAAAAGGCCTATTTTTTAACCTATTTCATCTCATTGTCCCGTTTTACTGGGTTAAAATTTGAAGAATTTGATGAACTCTTGTATGTTTGGAACAAAAGCTTGTTTATTGATCAAGCAAAACCAAAACTAGTTACAAGAGAAAACAAAGCCGTAGAGAGAAGAACTCTTAATGTGCGGCTATTATGATTTACATGTTAACCTAAGAGGCTATATATAAACATAAATGAGGCTTATACAAGGGAAACCCTAATATCTCATAATATAGGAAAATATATTGGGCCTTATTCTAGGCGCAATATATGGTAACATAAATATAAAATCTTTAACCTTCAACACCCCCTTCAAGCTGAGGGTCAAAAGAAGTCCAAGACCCCAAACTTGCTAAGGAGATGATAGTGTTGATGTGTCCCTAAAGCCTTGGTCAGAATATCTACAGGTTGGTCACCACTCCCAACATGTGTTGTGCTAATTAAACCATGACGTATTTTTTCTCGAATAAAATGACAAGAAACATCTATATGCTTGGTCTTCTGATAAAAGACTGGGTTTTCTGTCAATTTTTGCGCTGCTTCATTATCACAATATAACAGCACTGGCTGTGAAACATTAATTCTCATATCTTTTAATAGACCAACCACCTAAACGATCTCACAAGTAGTGGTTGCCATGGCCCTGTATTCAGCCTTTGTTGAAGAAAGAGTCACAACTAGTTGCTTTTTACTTTTCAAGAAATTACTGAATGTCCAAGTGTAAGATAGAAGCCAGTAGTGGATCGACGTGTCATAGGGCATTTTGCATAGCTAGCATCACAGAAAGCTTGCAAGAGAAAATCGCCATCTGAAGGAAAGAATAAATCAAGCCCTATTGTTCCTTTAAGATACTTGACAATGCGAAGAGTTACCTCCCAATGGGATTGCTTGGGAACATGCATGAATTGACTTAAGAGGTGTACGGGAAAAGCAATGTCAGGGCATGTCATATCAAGATAATTCAGCTTACCAATCAATTGCTGATAACTCAAGATGTTCTGAAATGGTGGATCATCTATTTGTGGACGAACTTGCTCATCATATTTCAAGCTAGTAAATAAGACATTTGTCTCATAGGATTTCCAACAGGCTTTACAGCTGATAGTCCCAATTCAGAGATCAATTCTAAGATATATTTACATTGACTAAGATGCATGCCATTTGAATCTCGAAGGATCTCAACTTCAAGAAAATACTTGAATTCTCCCAAATCCTTGATTCGAAATGTAGAATGAAGATAGGCTTGTAAAGCCTCAATTTCTTGTGTGTCATCACCAGTAATTAAGATGTCATCCACATATATGAGCACTAAAACAATATTATTACCTTGTCCTTTAGTGAAAAGAGAATAGTCATACAGTGACTGTCGATAGCCAGCAGATACTAAAGCTTCTGTAAACTTCTTATTCCACTGTCGTGAAGCTTGCTTTAACCCATACAAAGATTTTTTCAATTGACATACTTTGGACCCCCCTTCAAAAGGACTCCCAGGTGGTGGTTTCATATATACTTCCTCATCTAAATCTCCCTGTAGAAATGCATTATGGACATCCATTTGTCGAATAGTCCATTTACGTTGTGAAGCAATAGATAATGCACTTCTAACTGTCACAGATTTTACTGTAGGAGAGAAAGTCTCATGATAATCGATGCCTTCTGTCTGACTATAACCCTTCGTTACTAGACGAGCCTTAAACCGTTCAATACTCCCATTAGCATGATACTTAATCTTGTATACCCATTTACATCCTACGGGTTTTCTTCATGGTGGTAGGTCTACCAGTTCCCATGTTCCATTTGATTCTAATGCTTTCATTTCCTGATCCATGACATCTCGCCATCTAGAATCCTTAACTGCCTCATGGTAGAACAAGGGTTCTATCTCATGTGAAATGACTGCTATGAAGTGTTGATGTGGAATGGGTAAATGTGTATAAGATACATAGTCAGATATGAGGTATTGTATGGATGAGCCAACATTGTTGCAAACATAATCTTGAGTCCATATGGGTGGCCTGGAAATTCTAGTAGATCGTCTAAGAGGTGATGAAAGGACTGTGGGATTATGCATGGTTGGTGAGAAAGGATCATCCTCTGTCTCATCATAAGTGAAAACAGGAGGTGATGTAGAAGGATGATCTATAATCTCCAAGGTAGAATCATTAGGTTGGTTGCCTAAGATATTGGAAGTGGTAATATCTGGTGTAGTATAAATGGTTGTATCAGGAATGGAATTTGATTAGGTAGGAGAGATTACCTGAGTATCTGAATTAGGGTTAACTCTGATAACTTGTTATGCAGGCTGTTCATCTTGAGATGACATCATAGGGAATTCTGAGGAATGGGACTCATTCTTTATGTTTGTAAAAGGGAAAACATTTTCATGAAAATGAACATCACGACTCACAAAAAATTTCTTTCTTTCAATGTCATAAAGTTTATACCATTTTTGCCCAAAAGGGTATCCCATAAAAATGCTAGGAATAGCTCGAGGGGCAAATTTGTCTTTATGCCCCACCACTGAAGCATAGCAAAGACAACCGAAGACTCAAAGTCTAGAAAGGTCAGGAGCTTTCCCATGAATCATCTCATAAAGAGATTTTTCATGTAAGACTGAAGAAGGAATGCGATTGATACTCACCCCAAAAACATGTAGGCATGTGACTTTGAAATTTTAATGCCCGTGCAATATCTAATAAGTGACGATGTTTACGTTCTACCACACCATTCTGTTGTGGGGTATATATACATGAACTTTCATGCATTATACCCCGTGATGAAAACAATTTGTCACATGAGGAATTAAAGAAATCAGTTGCATTATCAGAACGAATGTGTTTGATTCCAATGCTAAAATGATTTTGAATTATGTTAAAGAAACGTTCCAAATGTGATACTGTTTCAGTATTATGTTTCATGAGGAAAGTCCAAGTTCCTCGTGAAAAATCATCAATAATGGTTAGAAAATATTTTGAACCATCATAATTTAGGGCATGATATGGTCCCCAAATGTCCACATGGATTAAATCAAAAAGATTTTTGACATTCTCAGTGCGAACAGTGAATGAATCACGTGTTTTCTTAACAAGAGGGCAAACTGAGCAATGGAAATCAGAAGATGAAAAATTTTTGAAATCATTCAAAAATTTAAATTTAGATAAAGACATGTGACCAAGTCTTGAATGCCATAAATGAAAATTAAGGTCATTACATGCTGAAGTAATTGAAAGGGCCGGTGCAGTACTGAAAAATTTGCTAACATGCTTATTCCTAGGGTGCAAGAAAAAATAAAGTCCATGTTGCATTCTACCAATTCCCTTGACATCACCCATCAAGAGGTCCTGAAACACACACAAATCAGCATAGAAAATCACTAAACAGTTATTCTCAGTAGTGAATTTAGCTACAGATAACAAATTATATTTGAAATCACGAGAATAAAGAACGGTACGTAATTTTAAACCGTTAACTAAGGTTATGGAACCAGTATGGGTAACTTGGGTTAATTCTCCATTTGGCAGTTTAACAGATCTAAACTTAGTCATGCATTTAACAGGAAATTCTAAGCAATTAAAATCAACAGTAATATGATCATTGGCCCCATTATCTATAATCCAAATGTAAGGAAAAGATTCTGAAATACCTGCTCCATTAGCATGAGAGGTCCTACCATAGTCTTCCTTGATCAAATGGATAATGCGCTCATACTGCTCTGGTGTAAAAGTGCAATGACTAGGCTTAACAGTGGCCAAATTGACAGTAGAATTACTAGTAAAATTCTTATGACCTGGGGGATAGCCATTAAGCTTGTAACAAGCTTCCTTCTTATGTCCAAAAAGCTGACAATGCTCACATTGTGGTCCTTTAAGACGATAACAACTTTCCTTGCAGTGCCCCTTTCGTCCACAATGCTCACATTTGGGTTTGCCAGAAACCCTAGATGATGTATCATTTTGCCCTACTTTGAGCGAAAACGATGTGTCATTTTCGTTATGTAGAGGTGTTGTCCCAGTTGATCGCTTAGGCCCTGGTGTTGCAACAAGTGGCTCAAATGCGGACCAGCTTGTTGCGTTGGTCCCATATGTCGACGTAAAAGCCTGAGAATCACTAATCGTCTTCTCTGGACCTCCATACCGGTATTCAGCATTGTTGGCGATGGAGTAAGCTTGCAAAACGTCAGGAAGTGGCCTCTATGAGCAAAATCTGGTCTCTAAGATGAGAAAAACGATCATCTAGTCCTTTCAAGAATTGATAAAACTTCATGCGTTCTTGATGAAGTTTCCAACCGTCAGTTTTGGACATTTCTGGTGAATCCAGAGCCATCAATGCTGCATACTCATCCCACAGTGCTCTCAAGCGATGAAAATAAGAAGCAATTGATCCACCCGATTGCTTCGTGGAGCTTAATTCATTCAAAAGATCATAGATTCGGGTCAGGTCGACCTGGCTGTAACGAGTATAGAGCTCCTTCCAGAGATCAGCAACACTAACTGTGTAGATTAAGCCCTCATGGAGTTGCCCAGATAACGAGTTAAGGATCAAAGAAAGACAAATTGCATTACAACGCTCCCAGATAGGCAAATAAGGTAAATTTTCAGCCGGAGCAGGGTATTTGCCATCCACAAATACCAACTTGTTCTTAGAGACAAGAGTAAGTTTCAAGCACGACTCCAAACAGCATAATTACTAGAGCCATTGAGTTTAAAACCAACCAAAGGAGTTCCACTAGTATCACCGGGTGGTAGATATAGGGGATCATTCGGGTCTGTGATGATCAGAATTGGAGAAACATAACCCTCATGATGATCTGATTTAGAACCTGATTGATTCCCCTTCTCTTGGTGAGTTTTTCGAGCATGAGGAGCAACATATGGAGTAACCAGTAGTTGAAGAGGATTTGACTCAGTAGCCATGATGAAACCAAAGAAGTCTCCAAACTACTCGTACCAGGAAATATCCAAGAGAAAAACAAATATTTGACAAAGTATCCTAAACCACAACAGCAAACCAAAATAGTCACAAAGTGCGGAAGCAAGGAGGAAAAAATACCAAAGATCGTGTGGCTGCTTGGTGTAGTCGATAAAGTCAAATTTGTTTGATCCGGTGTAGTGCCGAAGAGACAGAAAACCCACAAAGCAAAAGACAAAACTAGGCGGCGGCAAAGTATACCCTTTTGGAGAGAGAAAACCAAGTGTACCTTTTTTTTGGAGAAAACCAATCCCGCACCTTTTGCTTTATTATGGAGAGAGAAAACCAAGTGCACATTTTCTTAAAATCGGAGAGAGAAAAGGTATGAAGAAAAATAAAGGCAGCCAAGTCTTCACTCACGCACCCTTCTCTTTAGTTCGGAAAGAGAAAGTCGTATAACAAAGACAAAGCACTAGAAATCCAAAATTGTCTGCTCGGCACCATGAACAAAAACTAACCAAAGAATCTAACAAAATCGTTGGCTCTCGATACCATGAAGAATTTGATGAACTCTGTATGTTTGGAACAAAAGCTTGTTTACTGATCAAGCAAAACCAAAACTAGTTACAAGAGAAAACAAAGCCGTAGAGAGAAGAACTCTTAATGTGCGGCTATTATGATTTACATGTTAACCTAAGATGCTATATATAAACATAAATAAGGCTTATACAAGGGAAACCCTAATATCTCATAATATAAGAAAATATATTGGGTCTTATTCTGGGCGCAATATATGGTAACATAAATATAAAATCTTCAACCTTCAACAAAATTAATAAACGCCGGCTCTTCCACTCTGCCGTTTCAGCAATTAACACTTGGGTAAGTCTCATTCCTTATTTTTAGCACTTTGTCTGTAATTTGAGCTTCAAATGACCATGTTTTGCCAAATGTTCGACTAACGGATGATACTTATTCCTAAATGTTATAAACGCTTCAATAAAACTACATTGTTTTCAGACTGTAGTGCCAAACAAAAGATTCCAGTTGAATGACAATCTGCTGTTATAGTTTCAAGAAAAATGCTGATGCCCTTTTCTTGATTGACGAAGAAAGATTCTTACGAGAATAGCTTTAAATGAAAGGAAGCTGATATATGACCAAATAGGCTTGCAATTTGAATTGAACATGCAAGAGTTTCGCTAGTTGTTTTTATGGAATCCTTACCACTCTAGATAATAAAGTTTTGAAGTACTAAATTTTTCATTTATTATCAGGTTAAAGTAAACGTAGAAGTTCTGGGTTAGAAAACTTAAATTGAATATTTTACATGCTCAGGGATTACAATTCAGACAAAATTGGACATTTGTATCACTCATTATCAAAGTTTTGTTTCAATGGAAAATTTTAGGATAAATACATATAGTACAAGCATAGTCCTATGCTTCCTAGATAGTTATAAAAATCATAAATTGTATTGCTAAGTAACAAAACTCATGGACCTTGAGAAGTCCAAGAGCCTTAAGGAGACCATGTCTATAAATCATAAAAGCTCAAAATCACCATAAATCGAGCTAGTCTCATTATTTGCCCGATCTACAGAAATTGAGTCACACTGGGACACAAAAATGGAAAGTTTAAAAAAATATAAAAGTTAAAAATATTTTTCGTACAAAGTAAAGACATTTATTATTCTTTGACTACCTTCAACTTGTTTTGATTTTATACCTGCCTTCAATACAAATGCATAATATACTTAATAAAATTTATTCCCGATGATACTTAATAAAATTTAGTTGTTTATCGTGTTAAGTTGTGGGAGTAAAGTAAGCAATATAATTATAAAGATATTTTCTAATTTTATTCTATAGTATTTATATCAACCATCATCTTCTTTTCATTTTTTAAGTTTTTAGGTTTATCTATTGAAGATCTTTTTTAATCTCTTGAGAGCTCGCTATTTATTGATAGAATACAAAGTTTATATATCCAAAGGATACAAAAAACATTTACCCATTCATTTTTAACTTAAATGTAACAAAAATATTTTTTAAAATTATGATTATCCGAGTAAGAATACAAATTTGACTCCCAATATAAGTACACTTTTTGTTTACTAATTTATGCATGGAAGTTTCATAATAACCTTGCAACATATAAGGTCTTAATTTTAGTTTTTCTTTACATGTATATCTATGCGTGTGTTGAGCTTTCTTTCCCTCACAGTTCCATTTCTTTTCTTAAAGAATAAAATTTCGGTGGATCCAAAGAGAGACGCCTGTGGAGACAAGCATCGTGACAAATATGCTTGTCCAGTGTTTGGAAAACCGAGGAAGATTGTTGAGGGGACGAGTATCTCATCACAATATCCGCCCTACATGTCCTTTGCCGCAGTAAACAACAAAATGAGGCGTATTATAAGCACCATTAAGACATCGTTGAAGATAACGCATCTTTACTTCCCCTGGATAGCAATAAACGGTGGAAGCTGCTCTCGGCAGAGGAAGGCCGCCTTATTCGATCCTCGGCAGTCACCAGCAACTACTTTCCCGTCAGAACAAGGAAACCTCCACATGCCTGGGTCGGGTGGATTGTGTAGGAGGCTTAACAACTGCATCGTGATGGGGTGTAAAACCTCGAAAAACCAACCTCACCACCAGTACCACCAGCAGCAGCAGGAAGTTTCCAAATTGGTGCAACAGGTAATTTTGACTATATCAGTAGTTAGATCAATGAATCAGTTACTTTTATAACTATTACTAACAACATTATCTCCAAAATAGGAAACCAATATTTTGGACTTCCACAAGTTAGAAGCCTATTACTACTAGTAATTATTTTGCAAGTTAGAAAACGTATTGAATGACCTTTCGAACCAATTCGAGCCAAATTGCTGCCTTTTAAGTGAGAACGGAATGGAAGAGCAAGAGTCATCCAGTTAGCATTCTTTGAACACTTTAGAGGTTGTTGTCAAATATAAAGTAAGGCTAATTGGTCATTTCTTTAGATGAGGATAATAACTGATTATTTCTTAATCTAGATATATTTCAATTAATTAAATTCTATTAGTATGATGTCTTGATGTGATTTTTATTCTTGTTGTCAAAGAAAATAAATCATCCAAGTACAACTATGTGGCTAAAGTTGAAGAAAAATAATTCCAATTAGAGTATTGAAAATGACAATATACATTTTCTTTATCCATGTGATTCAAATTAAGTTTGTTAGTGTATCATGAAAATGACAATTTGCTATTGGCCAAACAATAGAAAGTTTCTTATCTCACCTTTTTATACAACAAATTTTGTTAATGATTAGGTAGAAGTTGTATAACATTTTCAATCTTTAATTGATCCACCAATTCAGTTGGTAGCTAGACTTTCCAACGCTTGACTCCATTTGTCCTCTTCAAAATTTTCTTTACAAAATGTTGTCCAAAGTAGCTGTTCTCCCGTTTTATGTTTTCAATTTTCTAATAAATTATATGCTTTTTTGCGTGCCAAGGTAGCCGATCTGGAAAAGGAAGTCCAAAATCAGAAAGAACATCGACTCATGTACAGAAAAAGAACGGAAAGAACACAGGAGTATCTGAGATACTGTCTCCAAATAGCACAGGAAAATGGGTTCTTGCACCTCATGGTCAACGAGAAAGATGATGAACAGAAAGAACTCCCTTCCTCGGACATTATTAATACTAGCCCTCCAGCACTAACGCCGACTGAACAAAATTCTGCCTTGGCAGCCATTATCGATCAAGCCAAGCAAAATGGATGGCACATCGATCCACAGGAGGTCAGTCTTCCTGAAGAACAGTGTATTATGTCAACCAATAATAATATATATATATCTACGTGCCAAATAATTCCATTTTTAAGGACTGACAAGAAACCCGAGACTAACAATATCGAAAGTAGACTGGCATTAAGCAAAACAGAAGCATATATACACGTCAGTGTTGATAAACTAATACTTTTTTTATTGGCTCTGCTTGAACAGATTGAATTGCAAGATAAGCTAGGCCACGGGACTACCGCAGATATCTACAGAGGAACATGGCGAGGACTTGATGTTGCGGTGAAGTGCATGTACGCCGATTTTTTTGAATCAAATGAGAATGGCGAGTCATTTTTCGCTCAAGAGGTCGATACCTTATCGAGGCAGCGCCATCCATTTGTCCTTCATCTAGTTGGTGCTTGCCTCGTACCCCCCACTCATGGGTGGATAGTTACGGAGCTGTTGAGCACGACACTGAAGGACTGGCTTCACGGACCTGGTAAGAGATCCAAAGAGAGAATGGTGCCGCTTCCCCCACTCGAAGATAGGCTTGCTAGGGCATTAGAAATAGCTCAAGCAATGCAGTATCTACATAAACAGAAGCCCAAGGTTATTCACCGCGACCTGAAATCTAGCAACATTTTCTTGGATGATCACGGGCACGTAAGGGTGGCGGATTTCGGGCATGCACGATTCTTGAGAGACAAAGAGATGGCGCTCACTGGTGAAACAGGCAAGAAATATCTCATTTTGGCGCCATGTCGCTTGGAAGCCTTGGAATATTACCAGGCGTCTCTAACATTAAAACAATTTTGTTGCACAAGATATATAAATCCTTATCAGGTCTTAACTTTAACCTCCACACTAACATTTTGTTCTAAAAATATTAGAACGACACAACCAAAATCTAATGGTGAAACAGTCTTCACTTTCTACTTGACAAAAGTATATCTATATACTTTTTTTTTCTTCTTCTCAGGAACACTTATATACATGGCGCCAGAAATAATCAGATATGAGCCTTACGATGAAAAATGCGACGTATACAGTTTCGGTGTCATACTCAATGAGATCATTACCGGGGAGTATCCATACATTGAGACAGATTACACTCCCATGCAGGTAATTTGAATTTGAGAGCACTTCTTACTCATGGCGAGTGAATGAGTCGTACAAGATTTGCGACACTGACAAGGCTGCTAACTTTTAGTTGCTATCTCCTGTTTTTGAATAGATTGCCATGGAAGTTGGAGAGGGTCACCTAAGGCCTATGCTACCTGAGGACGACGGTCAACTTGGCGAGCTGGTTGACCTCGTTTGCCTTTCATGGGATAAGGATGCTAATAATAGACCATCCTTCGCAACAATCACTTGTACTCTCAGAAAAATTAGAGAGGATATTGTTGGAAGTGTTTAATTCTAATTTTCTTTAACTTATTTTCATGTAATAGTTTTAGAGTGTTCTAGTATTTTCTCCCAAAATCCAATCTTAGGGGATTGTGAAAGCAGTGGAATAAAAAAAAAATGGTTTTCAAGGGGGACTGACTTCAATTAAATAAAACTGAATTGTTTCTCTTCAATTTTATTTAAGATTCTTATTATAATTTTAAAAAAAATTAAATACTTCTAGTTTTTGAGTTGAACTTTTAAAACTATTACCAACATAAAAGAAATATTAAGAAAAACATCAACCATTGGCTCCAGCCACAATAGAATGATGCTAACCATTGCAGAATAGGTGACATCCAAAACTTTATTCTCGTGATTTACTATTTTCTGAAGAAGGTTCATATGTTTCAAAAGCAGTAACTTGGATTCTATTACCTCTCTTACTATTTATGATTTTTAATTTATTTTTCATTTTAAGGAATGTGGTAATAATGTAAGTAAACAGATATTTTATAGGAGTCCCCACTGCTAATGGGCCATTCTTTAAACAAGTATTTTGTACCAAGTATACATCATAATCGCTGTCTTAAAGCTTCTCCAGAGCTGGCAACATCCGAACCCCAGAACGTAAAGAAACATCAAGGCAAGGACAACCAGCGCGGCAGTCCTTTCCGTGCGCTGGCTGGTCTTGTAATGCCACCACCTTTTGTCCTACAGAGTCCCTGCCACATTCGTCACCATCCATCCACCCTCAAGGTGTCCACATCCACTACCCCATAACACCATCGGGACTCTGAAAATGTGCCCAAATTTCTTTTCTACCCTCCTCGCGGAACACGTTGCTACAAGGTTTTGCTTGTATGACACTGTGTATGTCGGGGGTCGTCTTCTTCGTTTAGTTTAATATACACTTCTTTACCTCTTTTGGCCAGGCTGTTTCCGTTTTATACGTAAAAGTATGTGCTTGAGTCCCTTTGACCCACCGTTTTGTCCTCCTCGATCTGGGTATACTTCCACTGTTTGCCCTGACTACCGTGTTAATCCATTTCTTTTCTTGTCAAGCACACTGATCCAGTAAACGAGGACCCGGAACTGATCTTATCGTTATAGTATTTCTTAATTATGCCTCGTGCTGGCATTCTTTACTACTTGAGCTTTGCCTGATATCAGCTCTGTTTCAACCTTATTATTGGATCAGCGTCGCTCCCACTCCCACTTCCCCAGAAGAAGAAAAAACAAGTGATCGATCACTACCTGCTCCAGTAGAAGCTCACTGGCTGCCATGTTATTCCGTACTGGGTAGGACGCTAACCATAGAGCGTTTCTCACAAGTAAACCAAGGTATTCTCCGGTATAGTTACCTTGCTATGTTTATATTTTTCTTGGAAGGAAAGTAGCCCAGCATACATAGTCCGGTGTCATGCTCGCAGATTTTCGTTCCGAGTATCATTGGCGCCAAATTTACGGTTGTTTCTTATGGTCTTTGTTTGTTTGATTCAGATACCAGGCGACTCCCTAGCTTCATAACTGAAAATTTTTGGTTTGTGGTAGGCTTTAACCGATGGACGCTAAGGAGAGAATTCTAAGAGGCGGCGAAGTAAGCATGGTGGAAAGCGAAGCCCCAAATGATGCCCAAGTGGTTGTTGACATCCGAAGCGAGGAGGCTTCAAAACCCCTTACAGAGACCAAAGACGCAAAAGGGTCTTCTTGCAAAGCGTCAGAAACCTGCAAGCAAACCCGGGTCAGCTCTCCTTGCCGCGCACCCTCCGAGTCGACTGCTAGGTTCCGGAAACCCGTCCCCATTAGCTGCCCCTCGCCGGAGATCTCGGGGTTCAGTCCCAGCCCCAATAAGCCTCCCAAAATTCCCACCACCAATGAGACTCTCACACGAAGAAAGTCTCTGGCAAGGTCAGTGTATTCCAAGCCGAAATCAAGATTTGGCGAAGAAACTTATTCTAGTTACGGCAATGTGTTTGATGAGAATGGCTCAGCTTTGCAAGACCAAATTTGCACCGGTTCGCCTTGCAAGGACCCTTTAAATGCGGCGTCACCTAATTACAAATTTGCAAGGAGCACTACCAGGACGGTGTCGATAGCACCGAAGACGCCGTTGATGGCGTCTCCGGGGCACGATGAGGATGAGGAGATTTACAAGAAGGTCACATTAAGCAAAGAGAAGAATAGGAAAGTGAAAACTAAGCTCTTGGTTGAGCTAATTGCGCTTGTGTGCATTTTGGGGGGCCTAGTAGCTAGCCTTACTGACCAGAGATTGAAGTCGTCCAAGTTGTGGGATTTGGAGATTTGGAAATGGTGTGTACTTGTGATGGTGATCTTTTCGGGAATGTTGGTTACAAATTGGTTTATGCGTGTGATTGTGTTCTTGATTGAAAGGAACTTTTTGCTGAAGAAGAAGGTGTTGTATTTTGTTCATGGACTGAAGAAGAGTGTTCAGACCTTCATTTGGTTGAGTTTTATTCTTCTAACATGGGTATTGATTTTCAATCGAGAGGTTGAGCGATCGAAGATCACCAGCAAGATCTTGGACTCTGTTACATGGACTCTTGTTTCGCTTCTAGTTGGAGCATTTTTGTGGCTATTGAAGACTTTGTTGCTAAAGATCTTGGCATCGAATTTCCATGTGACTAAATTCTTTGATAGAATTCAGGAATCAATCTTTCATCAGTATGTACTTCAGACCCTTTCGGGACCTCCCGTTATTGAGGAGGCACAGAGGGTTGGGAGAGTACCCAGCACTGGTCAGTTGAGCTTCAGAAGCACGAAGACCGGCAAAGGAAGGAAAGAGAAAGAGCTAATTGATATGGGGAAACTTCATAAGATGAAACATGAAAAGGTTTCTGCTTGGACCATGAAGGTGTTGGTTGATGCAGTAATGAGTTCGGGGCTGTCCACAATCTCGAATACTCTAGATGAAAGTGTTAATGACGGAGGTGGTGAGCAGACAGATAAGGAGATTACCAATGAGATGGAAGCAACTGCCGCCGCCTATCACATTTTCAGGAATGTCGCTCAGCCTGGTTGCAAGTGAGAAAGTGTTCTTTCTATAGAAGTCTTCCGGTTGTACATGTCGTCCTCTCTATATTGGTCTTTATTCAATATCTTATCTTCATGCGTAGGTACATCGATGAGGATGACCTTCTGAGGTTCATGATTAAGGAAGAAGTGGAACTCGTGCTTCCACTGTTAGAAGGAGGAGAGATCTCAAGGGTCGACAGAAAAGCTCTTACAAACTGGGTGGTAAGACGATTTCTTTTGTACTTCGGAACTTTCAATTTGCTGCGGTTATTCTGATGTCTTCCGAATGTCCTTGCTCATGCATGGTTTTGGTCCAACTCACTGAGTTCTCTTTCTTGGTCATAAGATATGCAACACTAACACTGCAGAACTTGTTCGAGTTTCACATTTTGAGACAGCATAGATAGGGAAGTAAAAAGAGAAGTTGATAACCTATACTTGTGTTCCAAATTTACTTTTTATTTTGTTCATGTCAAAGGTGACAATACAGAGAAAGCAAAATTCTAAACTTTTGGTGTCTAGCTGGTTACTTTTCCAATTGTGTCACCAAAGGACAATGGAAGCATCATTGCATAAGCATGTATGAGTTTCAATTGTGCGACATGAAGTTGCTGAAATTTACCAACTGGGTTTAACACCGGAGGGATCCTCGTCATACTCATCTGCATTTTTAACTTGCTGTTGGAAGCTAGCATCATCTGCTAGCTCATGGTCACCATCTTATAATGTGTTTGGTGTTAAGAGGTCTGCTACTAACTGTAACAATAATAGAAAACTCCGGCAGTGGGAATTGCCTTTCCGTTGATGTCTGTCATTGTGCAGGTAAAGGTCTACAAGGGCCGCAAAGCACTGGCACATGCTTTAAACGACACAAAAACTGCAGTGAAGCAGTTAAACAAACTTGTGACCGGGATCCTGATTGTAGTGACAATTCTTGTGTGGCTTCTTTTGATGGAAATTGCAACAACAAAAGTTCTTGTCCTTCTCTCATCACAGCTTGTTGTGGCAGCTTTTATGTTTGGAAATACCTGCAAAACTATATTTGAAGCTATTATATTCGTCTTTGTGATGCATCCATTTGATGTTGGTGATCGTTGTGTTGTTGATGGTGTTACGGTAACCTAACAAGAACCTTTTTCTTTTTACCTTAGATGTATTTTATCTTGTGGGGGCCTATGTCATTAACTCAGTTTGATATCTGGTCCTTGGCAGATGGTGGTTGAAGAGATGAACATTTTAACTACAGTCTTCCTAAAACTCGATAATGAAAAGGTATATTATCCAAATTCAGTTTTGTCCACAAAACCCATCAGCAATTACTACAGAAGCCCTGATATGGGTGATTCTGTTGAGTTCTCGATCGACTTTACAACACCTGTAGAGAGGATTGGAATGCTGAAAGATAAAATTAAGAAGTAAGTGAACCGAATCCCTACTTTTCCTTTCACTATGAAAAATATGCAATTATGTGAGACTATTATGATTATTTTCACGTCTTTATCCTTGTTGGCTTTTGAAAAAGAAAAGTGGTAGAAACAGATTAGTTTAGGCACACTCATTATCCTGTGCTATAGTGTTTGTGTAATGCAAAAATTTGCTGACTAATAATCCTTGTTGGCTTTTAGAATAAAAATTCTGCTGCATATTCGAATTGGTAGGAACTTCAAGAACATGCAATGGTACTCCTCAACATAATTGGGAATAAGTGTTGAATTCTAATATCTATAAACTGAATATCTCCCTTTCAATTGATGCTGGAATAATTGAATAAAGATGTAAAGGTTTTCTAATAGGGGTTGAAAAGTGTTTTGTTGTTTGAAAATGTTCCATTGATAGTTTTTCTTTTTGAAAAAATATCTTTGTGTTTAAAAGGAGCAAAGAATTTTCAAACATGTTACCAAACAGGACTTCGTTATTTAAGTACTTCATATCAAGTGCCACTCCTAATGTTTGTCCCACGCTCCATAGATTGGCTGCTAAACTAGTTTTCATCTTATATGATAATTAGCATTTGGTGGGGGTCTTTAACAATTTGACTTCAATTCTCAAGCTCATGCAAATTTTTGTAAATGTTCTGCCACTTAATGCAGTCTAGTTTTAAATTGACTAGCTGCTTGTACAATTTCTAAAATGATAATTGGGGGGCAACTCCTCCTTCGAGGCTTTTCATTTCTTGGCACATGCTTATAGACGGTTATACCAATTGTTTAAAACTCCTTCAACACCTCTCCATCACACTTCTGCTAAATTATAAGCTCCATAAAGGCTAATGTCACTTTTCCTATATCTGTCATATCAAACTAATCAAAGGATTATTCAGTCACTGTATACATGGTTTCTTTTTACTCGTCTTTCAAAATCATGGACTTCCAATTTGACCATTATTGTGATATCTCCAGCAATGTTTTGTTATTCAGTTGCACGTGCTCAAATAGATTTAACCCAAACAAACAAGGGATTTTGGGGCAATTCTTACCTTTGGCAACATATGTTGCCTAACAGGATAAAGGAGTTAACTGTGTGGAATGCGCTAGTGGCAAAAAGGGGTTGTTTAAGGGTGGTTCAAAATCAGAGACAGCCACCCTAGCACGAAAAAAGGATTGCTGCATAGCTGCTTTGAACTTTTCTGGCAAGATTATAAATGGATTTAAGGCTTTACCTTCCAATATGGCAAAGATCTAACAGTAGACATGTTATGACCAACAAATTAGTGCCAAGTGGTGTGAGTAGGATTGAGCATCCTACTCAGCACCAACCTTTTTGGCTCAGTATTTAGGCCCTATTGACAATGGGAACCAATGGCCAATGGTAGTTGGTTTTTATTACGAGTTGGCTGAACAAGGGGGTTGACTACAAGCCAAACCACCGCCCTTCAGGTTAGTTGACAGTCAAGTCACTGACTGCCAACCCACTTCAGGTCAGTTGGCAGTCAAGTTGCTGACCAACTCGCCAAAGTTTATAAACAACATAAAAGAAAGTATGAGATAAGAAGTGTTCAATAACTATGTCATGTTATTAATCTTCTAAGAGCACATGTTGAGTTTTGTGTCTCTTCCAAGTAATTCTGTTTTCCTTTAGGTTTGAATTAAGGGAGGAGATGTGAAGCTCTCTCTCTCTCTCTTGATTACCTCCAAGCGAGAAAACAAGTGCTTATTCAAATTTTCTTTTCTTTTGCCTTCTTTTGGGCAAGAAGCAATTTCAGACTTCTAGTGTTTTTTTGCATCATCATGTTGGTAACTTTTGTTAATGGAACTGACTCGTGTATAAGTCTGCTTCTTATGACAAAATTAACAACCACAAGGGGAAAAAATGCATGGAGTTCTTGATCCAATTTTTACTTGAGTGTTTAGCTTCTTAAGGTTTACATGTCATTTCGAGGTACAGTGGATAAAGTGCCCCAAAATGACAACCAGTTGCATTTTTCGGTGTTTGGCTTCTCAAGGCTGAAATACATTTAGTTTCTAAGAACTCTTTTTCATTGTCATGATCAGCATATGGCATCAAATGAATGCTAAGTTCATCTTTTTGTCTAGAATTACCATTGGCCCTTAAGATGAAAATGACAAACAAATACTTCATTTTGAATTCAAATTTTGTACTGATCACCCATCCTTTCTCTCCTTTTTCTCTGCCACTCTTTCTTTCTTATGGGTAAATTAATTGTGTCTGAACAAGAAGAAATAAGAAGAAAATGGGGTTGAGCGGAGATGTCGCGTGTGTTGCAGGTCTTGGGGTGTTAAATCCTAGTGTTGGGATGATCATGATTCCAGAATGTTGTCTGTGCGAGAGTAACAGTGAGTCAAGTGGAATTATGTAGACAAAAGCATATATACCACATAGGTGTCGATTGGGTTAAATGTGTTTAGTTCCCCCTGAATCCAACTTCTTGCTCAACTATTTGAGAAATCACTTTCCCTTACCAACTGAGTTATCAAAAGGAAAGCAGACCTAATTATTGGTTTGAGTCAAAAGTGTTAGATTGGTCGGTTTGGACTGACTGGATGAGCAGCCTTGTTGGGTAGCTACTACATATGCCTTATCAAAGTCCCAAGAGGAATGATTTGTATTGGGACTGAATTAGAGGCAGAAGGACAGCTGTAAGAGGATGCAAATGGAGATATTTCTTTAAATCTTGGAATATATACTGCTGATGACTTGGAGGGTTACCAATAAGATACTTCTTTCATTTCTATTGGTTTGTGCATTGTAACCACTCTTAAACTGATGCAAAAGATGGGCTATATACTTCTTATTTTTTATTTTCTCATATGCTGGCATCTGCTTGAATGTTGCCTTAGCATCCAGGATTGATCCCCTTAAGTTTTCTGTTGAAGCACACCTTCAAACCTCAAAATAGCGTGGATTGATAACATTTTCATTCTGGTCACTCACATTATCTTGTTTCCTTTTCTTGCTTCTCAAGAGTCACACAAATCCTTGTTTGATGTCTTTGGCTCTATGATCATGATGCACATTATTGCAGGAGAATATTTATATTTTCATATTTGAAAAGGAAAGAACTGTCTTGATGAATGTATCTAATTCCAAAAAAAAAAAAAAGATATGTATAAGTGTCAAAGCAAAAGGTTATAGAAACAAGAATATAGTCTTCCAGCACATATTCAAAGAAGCAGTTTCAAATCAAGCTTGCTGATTTGAAGAAGGAAAGTGAGTAGTTGTGATCCATGGGTCTTTGGCAAAATTTTTTAGTCCATATGTTGTCTCTGCCTACTACACAACGAGGGATGCTACTTGACATGTGCGTCAATAGTCGTGCTATCAACATAATACCATCAAGTGTTTCTATCTTATCTTATTCCTGCACGATATTCTAGATGTAACAGTTGGCTTTATTATCTTTTTGAAGACGTAGCTTTAGTTATTATTTTCTCTTAACTCTTCAAAAGTTTGTGATGTGGTTCTCTTGGTCCAAATAAACTGTTCCCTCTTCGTTCAATTAGTGATAGGGACCACAACAGTGCTCAAATTTCGAATAAAGCACCTATAGAGTGATCAATAGATGGAAGCTATGAATTCTTGCATAGAAAAGGAAGTTGTTTACTGATAGCTTTGACATTTTCTAGATCACTTCCCCACCTTAGAAAGACATTACAGAGCCAAAGCACAACAAGTACAACTCATGAAGAGACATCTCTTCATATTTATAAACAGTTTTTATTGATGAAGAACTCTCATAACTTGTTGGAGATGAAATACATGCTCCTCATTTGTCTTCCATAGATTAAGATGTTATCAAACTAAACTAAAAAGTGATCCATGAAAGGCTAAAATACCTAGGTTACACAACTAATGTGCTAACTGTATTCAAAAGGCCAGATGGCATAACTAGCCACTTATAAAGCCCATCTTGTGTCTTCCATCATTTATAGGCCTCATCCATACTTGATCTTTTTTGGTTTGTATTTCAATTAATTATAGGTATGGGTGTTTATTTAGTTTTGGCCTGGTAGTTAAAGTCAGAGATTTTTAAGTGTATTATTGTTAGGCAACTAATGGCAATGAGTAAGGTTTTTGGAATTTTCTCCCGTAATGGTGATTGAAGAACAAACATTCTAACACTTCCCATATTCTGCATTGTGTGCTGCAACTATGTCTGGGGTGTGATGCTAAGAAATCTAGGTATAAGGTTTAGGGTTCATTCTTTTCATTTATGTTGCCCCTTTTTTTATTAGTTTTCAATTAAATCTTCAAAATTTGTTATAACCAATTTCATAAAAATTCAAAGTAATATAAGTTTCATGGTCACTGTTTATATGCATTACTCTGGGATCACCGTTTGCACAGTACTTGTTCTCTTTTAAATTTTCGTATCAGAGCTGCAGATCTAGATCAGTGTCATAATCCGTTGCAAAAGAATTTCACCTCTTGGAGAAATTACATTGAACTAAGAGGATTTTCTTGACAGTGAATAAATCATTTTTAAGCATGTCCCCACTGGTTTCGATTTTACTTTGCATTGTCTCTTTCTACTCTTACCATTGCGAGAGATATCATCACATTCCAATGGAGGCGTCCAAGGACACAGTTAGTTTGTCAGTTCCCTTTTGATTGCTTTATGTTAAAGATTGGGGGACTGTTATATCACTATTTTCTACCAATCAAGTCAGGTTGTATTACAAAAGCTGATCTTAACTTTAAGTTGCCTGATTAATTTGAGACCTCAATCAATTCTTTGGATTAATTTTTTCCTGAGCTACAATATATTTCTTCCTTTACTACTCTTTTGCCTAAACCTTTTCCTATTGTTTTTGTTTGCTCAGGTACTTGGAGAAAAATCCACAACACTGGCATCCTAACCACAGTGTGATAGTGAAGGAGATAGAAAATATAAATAAGATCAAGATGGGTCTGTATGTCTTTCACACGATGAACTTTCAAGACTATGGAGAGAAGAACAGGCGAAGAACCGAATTACTTATTGAGGTAAAAAAACTTTTTGAAGAGCTTAATATCACATACAATCTACTGCCCCAAGCGGTTCATCTCCACCATACTGGGTCTGAACAACACATGTAGCCAACAGATGATTTGCTCACAGCTTCAGATGGCGTTTGTAGTCTGCAAGTACGTTCTTTTTCTTCCTCTTCTGAGAATATGAACTTGTATAGCAGTTATCAATATTACAGTTTGCAATTTCTAGCCTACCTTATGTAGTGAGCGCATCTGCATTTTGGATTTGGTTTAGACATGTGGGACTTGAGTTTCTACTTATCCAGTAGCATTCCATTACTGCTGCTTTATGTTATTTCAAACCCTTGCATATATGTATTTTACCTCCTTTTAGGACGTACCGTTGTCGAGAACCCTGGTCTATCAACAGCGCAGTGAAGCGCTGGCTGTAAGAGAGTGGTTTTGAACAAGTTTATAAAGGCACAAATTAGAATCACGCGCTTTTTTGCCGAACAAGTTCAAGCTCGGCTTGTACAAATATTACCAAGTATGTACTTACTTCACTGTCCTGGCTTGTTTAATTGCACAAGCTTGTGGCAAGAAAGTATATATTAATTTATTAGCTTAGTACACCTATTTAGGCTGCTGCGACAAACCTCGTAGGGCTTGGGGCGGTAAGTTCATTTATGTACTTAGCCTGATTCAAGCTTGAGCTTGCCTTTCACACTCAAATCACCGAGCTAAGCAGAAATCTTGCCTCCAATTGCCTAAAGCCGTAGTGGCTGCCGAGTGGCGTAGCTCATCGGAGTCCTAACCTGTATTGTGTAAAGCAGCACGTTAAGAATGCGCTATTTAATGAGAACGGATTTTTGGAGCTCAATTTCTCTGAAGAAAGCATGAAATTGCTATAATTACGAAAGTTCCATTCTAAATGTTTCAACCTTTTTCAGCCAAAGGATGAGGAACATTGATCCAAAGGCTGGATTCCACAGCTTATTCATATAGGCTTAAAACGGTGTCATGATAAGCAAATGATATAGGAAGTTTTCAAAGATGCATTTGTATTTCGCAAATATCATATCTATGTTTGATATAAATCAAGTTTTTCCTCTTAAATATGTAAGTAGTATATATATATATATATTATAACGGTTTGAGGCTTCTAATAGTCGGTTGAGTTTTTACATAGCTTAATCATATTAACTAAATGTCAATTCACTTCATATTTTTCTTAAGTTTCTATATGGTAGTAAAAATTATGCCAAAGATCATGAGAACTAGTGACGAGAGGTCTTGGTTAATCATTAACGATTAAGTCACTAACAAGGCATAGTTTACTTAAAACATATATTTTTTTATTTATTGTTATGTTAAATATCAATCCGGAATGCAGTGTAAACGTTTTCATGAGGTTTTACTTTGTAATTTCAACTATTTTGTTCTAAGTACGATATTTAGTTGCTTATCTTTTGTGGGAGTTAACTTTTTCAATTGTTACCAAAATCAACAACCTTGAGACAATATGAAAATCCCAATATTTATAGCATTCTATAACAAGCCTACATGTTGGTATACAACATGTTGCAATCTTTATTTCTATATATCAAGCAAAATTGAAGTTTGATTAACTTATTCTTGGAAACAGGAGACATACATGTACATCCATTTCTAGTCTTTCACTCTCTACAAGTGCCTTATAGCATTCATTTTAGCTTTTAAACGCTCAAAGTTAGGATTAGTTTGGTATCACCTAATAATCCCATAATAAACACAACATGATATGTACTCTTAATGCATTCTAGGCCATTGATGTTAACTAAGTTAGTCATTTTCACTGTGGGTGCTATATTAAATTTATAATTCTTCATTCAGAATCTTTTCGAAATTTTCTCATTTGCTTTGTATACGACCTTGTAATTAACTAATACATGACACATTAAGCTAGTTTACATTGAATACATTTGGAAAATGTAGTGTATCTAGCTTAGTCATCCTCCTTTAATCCATTCTTCATTTATTTGGGCATGATATACATAGCTGATAAAGTACATTTCTTAAGTTTAGTTATATTAAAACTTACCTATAATAGCCTACTAAACAACAAAAAGTATGTTAAATTACTCCTAGAAACTTGGTCTTACTTAAAAGTCCTAGAGACAAAGCACTAGCCAGCCTATATAATTGACACTTGCTTTCTATATTTGCATACATGAGTTTTGTTAAATAACACAATTAACCCTTAAATCCATGATATTTCTCCCCCTTAAAGATCACATTGGCCTTAACTATGAATTAAAGAAACTGCAGCCTTAATTTTTCTGCATTTTCCCATGTGGCATCTATAGGAGAAAATCCCCTCCAATGTATTAAAACTTGCCTTTTCTACTTCTTGGTGCATGTTGATCAAACTAGCTTTTTTGCATTGGTGGCCAAGGCCAAACATTTCATTATAATTGAAGCATAATAATCCTTTGGCCCGACTCATTTAGTTTTATTGGAGTGAGTCTCTAAATAGCCATCGTTGAGTTTGAATTATTTTGACTATTCAAAGGCCTTCTTGGTTCATTACAGCTATGGTCATTCAACAAATTGATTGTTACTTCATAAAAACGTGCTAGGCCAATGGCAGCTAAGACATTACTTGGTAGCTTGTATGTTCACCTTAATTTCCTCTTTAGGTTCATTAACAAAACAACCAACTTGTTGTTTTCGTGTCAAACGTCTAACTCGAACCAATACTTGTTTCAAATTGGGTTTGATAATCTCTTACCAAACCTGTTTGTTTCAGCTTGGTTGAGTTGCACCAAAAAAAAAAAAATGCTAGATATTATGTAGGACCGCACTTGATTTGAAAGGGTGGCATGAAACAAATTGTTTTTCAACTTTCATCAATTGGTATCACAATTGTGGTCATGCACGATGGGTTTTGTGCACCCTTTCGAATATTGGTGTATCGACATCACTAGATTAAAACAGATAATGGAGAGAGAGACAGAGGTGGATTTGTTGATGGTCGACAACTTGAATATGACATGTCACGGGAGTAATGATCCCGATTTTCACATGGGGGCATCGACCGGGTGGAAGAAGGTGCCTTGGATACCTGATAAGATGAAATTCTAAGGGTTCTTGACAAAGCCAAACTTAGTGATGCCGGAGAAGGAGAGGTGCTGAAAAAGGAAAGGAAGGCTATGATTTGGGAGAGTAAGAAGCAGAGAGTAGGAGGCAGAAAAGGAGGGTGTACCGAAAAGGGGAAGAGAGAAATTCAAAACTCAAAAGACTATTGAAATTGTTATCCCACACCGGGGCGAGGGACTCCTTCTCTGCACCTTATAAAGGTGCTGGTTGTCCATGTGAATACCAAGTTCTTGGTTTTTTCAACTGAGCCCTGCATTTCAACTTGGTATCGGGGGAGTATTGAAACTGTTGTCCAACAAGGAAGTCCAAAAAGGAGGACTTGTTTTTCCGTTCCTTTTCATTATCGCTTAGATATCTAGGGGGAGAAAGAATAACTTTTGTTTCTCTTTTCCATTCCTCGTATCTCCTCATTTCCTCCGTTCAAATTTTCAAATGTAGGTGTTAGCATGCGTTGCCTGCACCATCACCGCTTATCTATTGCTGTTTGGTGTGAGAAAGTGGAGAGGATGGTTTTGATGGGCTGCGCACTAATGCCAATACTGGTTGGCATGCCCAATTTTGAGATCTCAATGTTGGAAGGTCAAAGATTCTATTTATCATACCAACCTGCAATGCTAATCATCCAAGCTGATCTTGACAATGCGAAGGGGAACATTTAGTCGAAAATCAGTGGTTGCTGGATAGCAACGGCCACAAAAATCTTCTAGCCATTGTAGTTGCCAAACAGAGTTCGTGAAAGGTGTCACTACTCAATGGCCAAGGTTTTTTGGGTTCGGTGTAGGTTTGATGTTCATAACTCATTAATTTAATGGGTTGAGAACACTTTAAACCAATCTAAGCCACCAAGAGAGGTCTTAAGCTACCTTGGCTTACCAACCGAGTCAGGAATACTGACTCCTTTTAGATTTTAAATTGCTACAATATTATTATATTTTAAAAGACTAATTATTTTAAAGTTAATAATTTACAATTAGTATGAAACTACACTAATTGAAGGAGAAAAAAGTTTAATGGTAGATGGAGGTGCCAGTCTGATTATGACATAGGACAACTTGAGTTACTTTGGAAGAATGGAGGTGTACATGTAAATAAGCTAATAATTAGGGAGTACAACACAACTTAGTTACCCTATGCCCGTGGGTTGCCTTTACCAAACCACTTCCTAAGTCGCCGGCTACTTAGTAGTATTTAATCGCATGCGTTTGTGTCGATGTGATAGTGGATTTAATCCAACTTACTCATTATGCACTACCTTTTCGTTCAAAATATGGTTTGACCAGATCTCCTTTCAAAACAAAATTGATTTCAAGATCTTATATTGTGGTGTCCACCCATATCATAAGTTCCATGCTTAAATTATTTTTAACATATCGGAAGTGCGCATATAGCATGCCTCGTTTAAAACGTTCTTAACTCAAAAATATGGAATTCTTGAGACTTTTGGCATTTTCTAGGCCTTCTAACCTATTAAATATCCGGAAACTTTCATCATGATTTTTTGTATAAATATCTTTTTCAGTAACTTGTGATACACCTTTGTCTACTACATAAAAAACATGACAGGAAAATTTATAACTGGTCAATGGCATTGTGAGGGTGGCCAACAGAAAATGTTCTTTCCTTAGGATTCAAGTAAAGACATTTGAGCATTTAAAATGAAAAAAATGTTGAATGTATTAGGTGAATGAAAATTCAAATGATAAAAGAAATGACATAAGATTGTATGCAAGGATCAAACTAACAACATAAAATTAGTCGTACAAAAATAAAGGATAAAATAGAATTATAGAAAAGCGACCTCATCTCTTGAGTATTTTTTGGTGGTTTGCGAGAAGTTGGGAGGAAGCTAGAGAAAAGTAAAAATTTTGAATCCCCACAATTATAAACTCGTATAGATTTTAAAATTTTTTGCAATAAACCTCCCAACGAATTGAAACTAAAACTCCACATCTTTTAACTCACTCATCATGTAGGTTTTATAATTGGACACAACTACACATGTTGCATAAACATGAGCTTCAAACTTAAGCACAATCTATAGAGTGAGCTTAGGTTGATAGTCTTTTAAACGCAATTTATTAAGCTTATGAATTCAGTATTATTGGGAATATTAGCCCCAAATCATAAATCATTAAACCTTAAAATCATCATGCTTAAAGCTTGTCAAAATCAATTGGGCCTTAAGCCCACAAAACAAATTGGTCTTTGGTCGATTAAGGTTTATTTTTCAAGCTTCATGTTTTGTTTCTTTAAAATATCAATTTGAGAAAGGGTGTTGAGAATTACCTAAGTAGAATGATGTCATTCCACTAAAAGACTTTACCATGTTTGGAAATTAAGAGCAGAAAAAATGAAAGATTCAAATAAGATTAAAATTGATTCGTTTTTCCTTATAGTACGTTTCACAAGTTCATATTCTAATTGTAACGAGTTTTACAATTTTCTTATTTAATTTCTTGTATTTCCTTACACATAAAGTTCATGTATAATATTTTATATATTATTTTTCTTTTTTACCCCTTTTTTCGCATTCCCCCGATATTTTCACTCCCACTAAACAACTCCTGTGATGCTGATGCAGCCACTGAATACATTGGCGTCAATTATTGAGGTTGCAGGAATGCATTAAGCAAGGTGAAGCTTCCTTAATGGTATGAGTGATCTATTTGCTGGAATATGACGAATGATAGAGTCGAGGGGCATGTATCTCTTCCCACTTACGAAGCATGCACCAAGTCGCAACCAATTCTTGTAGCACTAAGAGACCCCATTTGGAATATAATGCGTCTTGGCATTTGCCTCCCATCTTTTTTCATGATCTTGTGAATAATGATCCCCGCACTTCTCCCCATCACCGGCTGCTTCGTGTCCGACGAATGCTCGAAACCTTATCACTTTGATGTCATTTTCAAGCACTAACAGCTCGTGTGCACGACACCCCGACGGCAACACTCAAGCGCCCCACGCTTTTTAGGACACAGTGAGATGGAAAAGCGACCTTGGAGCACCAAACAGCCCAAGTAGCAAAAGTGCACCAAACATGTCTGCAGCCGCCTTCTTGTTGAAGACCTTGGGGAAAATCTTTCTTATGCAACTGGTTGTAGTGGAAAGCACAAAGCACGCCCGATATTTGTTAACTGTTAAAGGACGTGTGACCCCATTATCACTAAAATAAATAACTGGAAATGCATATTTTAACTACTGAAGATCCCATATTTTGGAAACCGTAGTTCTGTGTAGTACATCCATTAGAGAAAAGGGTGTTTGAATCGTAAACAACCACTCAACCATAATTTAAAAATCAAAAGCTAAACATTGCCGATTGAATAAGCTCTAAGAGATGTGGTTTGGTCTATCCATTGGCGAGAAGTCTTGATCCCAATTGCTATAATCATGGAAACAACTACTAACTGGCGAGCTGTCGAGAAATTCAAGTATGACAATAAACTATTGGCTGCTCAACACAGAATATTAGTTGATTGTTGATCGCATCCTTTATGATAACCTGCATTCCAACCTTTGGAAATGAAAACAAGCAAAGAAAGTAAAAGTTCATGAGGAAGTGAGATGGTTTTAGTCATAAAACAGGCTAAGGAAACAAATCCGATAATTCATTTATGGATAGGCAAGTAAGAAATAAGACCAACATAATAACCAATCCATATCTTGGAATAAAAAGTCTTGAGTTTGCTTTAGCCAACATGACTATGTTAAACTTTAGGAGAACTCAAATCCAGCTATAGGAGGGGATTGGCTAGTTGTTGCCTAATAAAGACCTGTCAGTAATCGACTTCTACGTGTCTATAAAAAGAGAAATAGGAGATTTAAAATAGATCGAACAGTTCAAAATTTAGAAAAAAAGTCCAAAACCAGTATAATATATATATACACTTTGGGGGGATGACCAGGGAGTAGGAGATGATCAAGAAACATCGTGCAACAAAATGAGCATAGCATCCTTCCCGCTCTGGCGAAGTTCGTCGTAAGTCTTTGGTTCCTTTTTCGTACTCCATAGGTACTTACGTTCTCAGTTTGAAAGAGACTTCAATTTTTATTTTTATTTTTGGAAAAAAAGACTCAAATTTCAACATTGAATCTATAAAATTGAAATCTGTAGTTTCAAAAGCAAAGCAAGTAAAATCTTATAATGAAGATCTTGGACGAATACTTATTTGTTTTTTTTTTTTTTCTTGTAGCCATAGAGGAAAGGACATAATCGTTATTGGCTTTCGAGTTATTTATTGTTTAGATATGAGCGTTGACCTGATCATGGAAAGCGAATTTTGGAAGACGATCTTGACTTGCCCAGTGGATCCACTTCCTCGGATTACAAAGGCAATTGACTCTAAACGAACAGTTGAGAGCGTTGGTTTTAGTTTTTTTTTTTGTAAAAAAAAAAAAAAAACATGCCGACTGCTCCCATAATGATTGTGAGCCGCCTTAGCAATGAAGAGAGACTAAAAACATTGCGCATTCTTTTTCCAAAAAAAATGCTGCACGCTTGTCTCCCCGTTACAGGAAAAGGGTACACCTCGTTTTGTGCCCTACATTCTTCATCTTATTGACTAATTTGTTTCTAAGAACCTCCAAAGCGTCATCCGAGAATGATACTCGTGAGACAATTCCACCGCCAATCTTTTGCTGCATGTGTTTAACTCTTTCGGAAGAAGAATATATGGAATCAACACTAATATGACTCTAATTTGATGAATGCTTGTTGGACGAGGTTTCTGGCCCAAAAAAAGTTAAAAAAAAGATTGATTGAAGACGAGGACTGCAAAGACTTGGACAACGACAGGCTTTTCTTCTTCGTTTTGGCTGGCACATGATTCAGGAAGAGCAACCACTAACAGATGGCACATATTTTTGCCAACCCGGTAAGGTGCATGTATATTCTAGTCTTGTTCTAGCAGTGGAGCTTCTTGCACTTGGTGCAGGTATGGACGAAATCATCCGCACGCACAGACAAAGGTGGGATACGAGGGACGAGTGGCCTCTCCACAAAAACTTTGTGAGTGGAAACACCCCCTCCCCAGGGCACTTTTTGCCCCAACATTCGCGGGACCCACGGAGCATCACCTTGTCGGCTATGGACTCTGAAAGAAATAAATAAAAAAAATGGTCGGACATTTTGGTCTGTGCGGTCCTGGTTACCGCAATCAGAAATCGCCATGTGAAGTATTGTTATCCACGTGTCTGGGTGCATCCACCACTACCCCACGCGGAAGACCCTTTTACTGTTTCACTTTTGTAACTGGCGTTGATCCTTATCTCCCTCGGAACCTCGTCCGACTCTTTGGGTGTCTCCATCTACATATCCACTAAGTTTAATAGACAAAAGGAAAATTATCGCATGTTCTTATTAGTAATTTGAGGATTTAGCTTTTCTTTTGTGAGACAGATTTTTTCTTTTTTTGGAAGGATCTCAAAATATTTATTCACAAATCTAACAACTTGGGTGTGATTTTGCACTTGAAAGATTTGATCGAAATCTGTAAGAAATTTGAGAAGGGATTGATCTGATTAAGATTCAACTAGTTATTTGAAAACAAGTTAAAGTACAATTCTAACATCATCATATCTAAGCTGGTTGGTAAGCCCATCAACCTTACATTTGAAGTGTAACATTTCATCATACTTTCAACTTTATATTTTAATAGATTATATTATGACAATCCACTTAGCTTCACACAAGTTGTCATTGTTCGAACTTGTGGTATGACATGTCTCTAGTACCATTTGTTTCGTTTTGTGACTATTGTGTCAAAAGATTTAAGCATCTTGACAAACTCATAAACTTTACACTTGGACCATATCATATGACTTTTTATCATATTTATAATATCACAAACATTTTCAAATTCTAACCTTTTCTTACCAACAATCTAACTCTATGATTTGGATAACACCAGCGTGAAATGCTTTTCCATAGAAAGGTTCTCCATTCAACCCATAGTCGACGGCCGACCTATCGGATTACCGACCAAAAATATATTAAGTAAATCTTATGCGGTATTGTTGTGACTTCCAATAAAATTAATAACTTAAAAGATATACATCTCACATATTTTATAACGAAGGCTTATCTCCTTTTCTAATTCTGGTAAGAAGGGACTTATCTTCGCATGAATTTGAGAATAAGTAGGGAATTGATATGGAAGCCCATGAGGTGGCTAGATGTAAACAAGTTTTTATTTTAAACTCTATTATTAATTTTATAAACAACAGAATATATTTCATGTCCGATGGTAGGTACTAAATGTTGGTCTTTTTTTTTTTTTTTTTTTTACGTAGAAAGTAGGACTTCTTGTCTTTTCTTCAAGGAAATACATATTGGTAATTCTTTATATAAGGTCAAAATAGGATCGGTCCTTTCATCTTGTCAAAAGGGAAAATTCATAGGATCCAAATTGAATTTTCCTCTTTTTTGTTGGGCAAAGAAGTTATTTCTTCAATTATCCAATATGGTATTTACTTTCTTCTTCTCTAGAGATCTTACATAAAATATCAACAAACAGAGATGTAAACTAATGCCCTCGGATGGAAACGGATGATCTTATTTTATCCCTTTCTTTCCAAGTGCGAGCTGCAATGATTGCGTATGCCAATATTGTTACACTACGGCCCAAAGAACCGGACTAGATGAAGAGAAAAGCCCCAGCTCATGTTCAGTGCTTGTCATGGCCACCCTAAACTGGCTCAAAACATTATTTAATAGAAAGAAAAGCGTGCAAAGAGTAGTAGAGCGCTATAAAAGCCCTGAGTGTGTCTTTCCTCCTAAACTGTCCACGCTTTTTCCTCTGCGCACCGTTCCCTCTACCCCATTCTCTCTATCTCTTGCTGTGCTTCCTTGTTTGTGTATGTTTTGGGCTTTCCCTTCGTCTTTCCAGCATGGGTGAGGCTGTTGAGTTTTTCCACGGCAATGGGTATGCCAATGGATTTTCAAAGAATTGTGAAGAGAGCAATCCAGTCAACGGCGTTCACACCTGTTCTTGGTATGAAGAAGTGATTGATGATGATCTCAAATGGTCCTTCGCTTTGAATAGGTTCGTACAAGAACTTCGTCCATAAACGTGAATGTCAAATGTAGGCCATGCTAGATATTGATCAAATCTTAAATCCTTGGCCTTTGTCAATATATGCTACTTGTGCCTTTTTCCTTTACAATCATTGTCTGTTTGGCGTTAATCTATCTCCTTCTCTCACTCAGGGTACTGCATAAGGGGACCAGCGAGTATCAGGATATAGCTCTGTTAGATACCAAGCGTTTTGGGAAGGTATACTTGAGAAAAGCTTTCCATTTGTTTGAGATTGATGTTCGATCAGCTAAAACTGGTCTAGAATCAGCATGCTGCAGACCTAACTTTCAGAGGGTTACTTGGATATAGGTTTTGGTGATTGATGGGAAGATGCAGAGTGCCGAGGTGGATGAGTTTGTTTATCACGAGTGCTTGATTCACCCCGCTCTCCTATGCCACCCAGAGTAAGCCTAATTCCATACAGGCTAACTAATGATTGCACACTGCATTTCGTTCATTGTTTAATCTTTGATAGGCATCCTATACAGGAAGCAACTCACCTGTTTCCAAAACACAAGTCTATCATTTGTGTGCATTTGTTTCTTTTTTATGTAGAATTTTCGACCTTTAGTACTTCTTATACTAAATATATTTTGGTTCCAAGGTTGGAAGAAGTAAGTAGAATTAATATTTTCTTGCAACAAACATACTTTAAAAGTTCAAAGTTAAACAAACATTGTAACAAATTAACTTGAATTTTAATATTATATTAACAAATTCAGATTCAAAGTCAAATTCAATAGGTAACTCATGAATTGAGATTCTTTTATATTAAGTATTATTTAAAAATAATTTTTTAAAATATATAAATTTCATCCTTAATACTACCTATAAATAATGGAACCTCTAGGCCAAGAACTTTCAATGTCCCTTTCTCTGCTGAATTCGATACTGTTGTTATAAAACTATCACATACACCTATAGCCAAGAACTATTAGAAAAACTTAGAAACAAGATTTGTTTTTAAGTCTCTTCTGCATCAGCTCAGACTTGTTTTGTTCTATAACAATGTGCCCTTTCTTTCTTGACTTATTATTTTCCTTGTGCTGTCGGACTTGGTCCAGGATTAAATGTCTTCAAAATTTAACTTTTAGCTATTATATGCAGCCCCAGAACTGTATTTATAATGGGAGGTGGGGAGGGTTCCGCTGCCAGGGAAGCACTCAAGCACAAGTCGATGGAGCAAGTAGTTATGTGCGATATTGACCAGGTAACTCAAGACTGCTCGGAAAAAATTAAGAGACCAGAAAGTTTATACTGTAGCTCTTCGGAGCAGGCTTCCAATCAGTCATTTTTATAGTCAAGTACCCCTTGTAATGGCATTCTTAATTGAACGTAGATTCGGTAAGATAATTACATGCTGATCCATTCGGATAGATTAAAATTGTAAAAAGCGTAAAAGATTCTGAAATATTTCCTCTAATTTTGATGTCTTACATACATTGATTTTCATGTTGTTTATAACGTTCATTGCAGGAGGTTGTCAATTTTTGCCGCAAGCATTTGACTGTAAACCATGAGACCTTTCGTCACAAGAAGCTTAATCTTGTTATTAATGATGCCAAGTAAGCAGTGTGCTCTATGTTCAACTCAAAGGTTATTTGATGATGTACAAACCTTAAAATTGAACAGCACAACATACCGTGTCTTAATCTTCAAAACCGAACTGTAACATAGTCCCAACTTTCATTTCTTATGTTTTCTTTTCCAATTCGCATGTCTTTAGTTGTTGGTCTCTCTCTCTCTCTCTTTCCTTTTTTATTATTTATTTTTGGTTAAAGATAAAAATCTAGTAAACCACATCATTAATTCACATGGGTTTTATCATATTAAATCCTAATTTTTATCTCATGTTACCCGATATCCCGCGTTCTAATATTCGAACAAACATTGCTGTTAAAGGGCTGAATTGGAGAAGAGAAACGAGAAATTTGATATCATAGTTGGAGATTTAGCGGACCCAGTTGAAGGAGGTCCTTGCTATCAACTCTACACAATTTCCTTCTACGATAAAATCCTCAAACCTAAGCTCAACGACAATGGAATCTTCGTGACCCAGGTAGGCCACTCGGAAAGCCTCGTTGAGGTTAGGTTCTTTTTGCTTGCCCCGAACAACTGATCAAAGTCTGACACGGTTTGTTTATAGGCTGGACCAGCAGGCATTTTCACACACAAGGAGGTCTTCACCTCTATTTATAACACAATAAAGCAGGTCTTCAAGTGTAAGTCTCTCATCCCACCTATTTTAAATAGTAGGATACAGAGAAGCAACAGGAAAACACAAAGTATCATATCTGATATCCTTCTCTCGTGTTTGTAGATGTGATGGTATACACAGCCCACGTACCGTCTTTTGCTGATACGTGGGGATGGGTTATGGTATGTTATGAGAAGCTTGTTTGGATAGAAATGGATTAACCGGCGTTTGCTTGGTTGTTTACATGAATATTTCTGTTTCAATCCAGGCGTCAGACCAACCTTTACCTATTAATGCCGAGGATATGGACAAGAGGATTGAAGCTAGAATTGATGGTGAACTACTCTACTTGAACGGAGCCTCGTTTCTCTCCTCCGCCACCATGAATAAGACGGTTAAATTATCGTAATTTTTCTTCCTTTTCCTTCTTGGTTATAAAACCACCGTTTCAAGGGGGGGGGGGGGGGGGGGGGGGGAAATGATATTGAATCCAGAAAGCTTTCTTTTTCCGGTAGTAATACAAATTTCTGATTTAGATGTTGATCCGTATTATCAGGTTGTTGAACGAAACCCACATCTACACTGAAGAAAGTGCTAGATTCGTTCATGGACATGGGGTCGCTCACCGCCATTGAAGCCACAATCAATAGTTTCTTTTTCTTTTTCTCTTTTCCTTTTTTTTTCTTTTCAGTTTTTTTTTTTTTAATCTTTTGGGGAGGGTGGGAAGATGGGGATGTGAGGAATTGCTGTACATAGGAAAATGATCGGCACATTGGGTGAACACAAATGGGTGTTAGCGTCAGTGGGCGGGTTAGGGGGTTCATTGCGATAAAGTACAACAAAAATGTTTTATCTGACATCAATAAACACGAGGCATTCCTCCATTCAAATGTTTATAATGGAAGTATTCGTTTTTATCCCACGAAGTACTTTTGCTTTCATGGTGTAAACAAAAATGAGAGTTGAAAAGGCTTAGAACCCTAATCTAAAAACTGGTATAAGAATTAAATAATCCTTAATTTAAATTTCATTTTAAGATAGATATTTTCAGTGTGAAACTTATAGTCTCTAACATCCTTGCACATCAAGATAAAGTAAAGATAATTTAAACTTTAATATCATTTTAAAACATAACTCATAAATTAATTCAAAGGTTAAAAACTCCTTATCAAATTTAAACTTCAGTCCAATGTTGTACTCATTGTCTCTACCGTGAGCATTGATTCAAGGGCTTGAAGCTATGAACTACATGTCTATACTTTCTGCTAAAATAAAATACATTATATCTCCGAATTGAAATTATCCATGCCAACACCATAAGAAACTGGAAGAACTGCGCAATACTAACATAAATGCGAGAAACCAATAACAACAAAGTCAAGAGGAGTAGCAAAAGAATTCAAAGATTCTCCTCAGCTTCGCTTAACGGGATCGAAGTTGGCAACACCAACGACAGCTCCAACTATAACAAGAAGCACGACTCCACCGGCAACAATGCTGAGCAAGAAGTTCTTGAGAGATGGGGTGAAGCCTGGCCCTGCTGCCTCAGCCACCTCTGGTATCACTACTGAGGTTGTCAATGCGGCGGCTGTTAGGTCTGCCAATGCTTTTTCTTTAAGAGAGGCCTGCACTCTAAGCGTGCCTCTGGACTTTGTCTTCATAAGTAAGGCCTTCTTTGATGTCATTATTGGCGACGCCTTAAAGAACTGAGAGTTTGTCTGGTTTAACTTGTTCCCGGTGACAGAAGATAGTGGCATAGCCATAACAGAAGCGGCCATTTTCTGAGTGTTAACTTTTTTCCCTCGTTGCCTGGTATGAGATAGGGTTGTTTCAGTTTTGATACTGGTAGAAGAGAGAATGTGGCTTAGATCTTTGATAAACAGCTGAAGGTCGCTTAGAATTTGGATAAACAAATGAAGGGACGAGGATGGATGGTGAAAGTAGAGATTCGTAGCCCACTTGTCGCTTAAATGTTGTCCTACACGACAGATTCTCTGCATGGATTTGGCAGGATAAGGTTATCCATAACCACGAATTAGATTTCGCCCGAACATGAAGCATCCAGTTGGAGCCTGGAAACAATTGGCTATTATATCTCATATGGGGTGGTTTAGAGGTGGAGTTACTCGCTAACAGATGCATACTGCTTTTACAAAAAGAAATACTTTAAGGGGCTATGAATTTTATTACTGGAATTTATAGTTGAATTGTGAAACCAAGCAAATCATACGAGTTGATCGCCTATGAATCAGACATGCAAGATAACCAGCCGAAGAGTACCATACATGTCAAGTATACAAGCACAGACATATAATACAAAATGAAAATGTTGGAGATTTTGGATTGACGTGGCAAGTTGGGATTCAAAGATGAAACATCATATTGCCACGATGGACAACTCAAGCGGTTAGATGAGGAGCTGAGATAGAAAAGTTTTCCTTTCCACAATGTTTGAAACTTAGTCATAAGATATCAATGAGCAACTCTGAAGCCATCACCATTTAGCCAACTTAACCCACATGAATAAGAGAAGTCATATATCATGTTCCTCAATTATTGAATTAAAAAAATTAAACTTGAAGGCTAATCTTAACATTTTTTTTAATATTATTACCACTTTAAGTCCTCATAAGCCCATAATAACTCAACATATTTTATAGCCAAAGTCACAATGACCCAATCCTTGAGTACCCTCACTATTGCCCAATCTTAGTACCCTATACCATGGGTGGCTCTCTCTATAATTCAAACTCAAGACATGGAATTAGTTCTAATATTAAATATTATGTTCAACCATTGAGCTAAAAGTAATCCTAAATGTTAATCTTGACACATTTATTTTAAATACTATCACCAACTTGGGCTTCAATAAACCCAAGTCTACTACTACAAGCCCATAGACCAATAACATCATGCCACACATGCAGACCTAAACCGTTGCAACTTCACCAGCCTCACCAAATTTAGTATGGTTCATTACCTCTGAAGAGCAAGCATGCAATAACAGTCAAATTATGGTGCCATAACTTCCACTCAACGGGGTACACGCAAGACACATTCAAATGCAAAGCAAATTATTTTCATTCAACAAAATAGCAAAGTTGTAGGAAATCTATCTTAGTTGCCCCCCTCCAAAAGATGCCTTGGGAAGTAAGGGGGATACAGCTCTTATAAGGTGTTTACACTCCTCTCAATCCAAGCTCAGTTAATTTTTTTTAGTGAATTGGTCTACACACACTTGTAAAAGGACAATCTATCTCTAGTACTAGTTGGCCCATTCCAAAAGATGCCTTGAGAAGTGAAGGGGATGTGGCTCTTATAAGGTGTTTAAAAGCACCATAACCCCTTAAGGTATAGTTAAAATGGTAAGGAAAGCTCATGTGGGAGATTTTGCAAAGTAAGTATCTTAAGTTTCCTAAATGAAGACTAGTTTCATCTGCACTAACAGAGTTGTAGTTGTCTGATATTTCAGTCCTTGAAGGTGCAGGATGTAGCCTTCCTTTTTGCACAATTGTTCTTCATTTTTGTGTAGCTTTTCAGTTTGTTTTAGAGCTGGGTTGTTTTGGACCTAGTTCAACTATTTGTGAGTAGTTCATTTGATTAATTACTGCAGACCCAAATTGTTTGCCAATCTCATTTTCTATAGAAAAGAATTTTGCTTTTCTTAAACAGATTCAAAGTAATTTGCGTTTTTTAAAATAGCAACATTTTAAAGCACAACTCTTAATTTTTTCTAGAAAATGCTGTTGAGAATAGACTCAGATTTAGATATCCACCCAATTAAAGCTTAATGGCTTATTAGGTCAGTTATACTATGGATTCTTCTCGTGTGAAGATGACTATAACTTTTTTTCTTTATTGTATTATGTTTTACAATCTTCTTATTTAATTTTTTGTACTTCTATACATATCTAGTTCGTGGGTAAAATAAACAATGATCTTTTTGGTGTAACCAAGTCATAAGATCAAACCAAACTACCAAGTAAAATGATAGCATTTAAGACATGGTAAAAATTCATCTTTTAGGGCTTCAAAATGATCACTTTTTTCCTAAAATACCAACCCAATAGTTAACATAAGAAATACATGTTTTAAGGGCAAAACTTCCTAAATATCATCGGGAAAATAGCACAATATTTCTCCGTAATCCAACCCGCTTATGGTGGGATTTGGACCAATTAAACTTTTAACACGAACAGTAAACTTCAGTCATATCTATCGATTATAATTGCCATCGTTTATGACGTTTTCTCCAGTTGTAAATCATCGAACGTGAGATATTATTTTCATGTTTACATCGATATGGAGTTCAGTCTAATTGAACCACATTCCATCAAAAATCTACATTTTTTTTTTCTTTTTACTTGTTTTAGTTGTTACTAATTCTCCTTCGTGATCATTGTTAGAAATTGCTGTAGATTTCACTTCGATGTAATGAAAAAGACGATTAGATAGCATCGAAAATTAATCACCACAATACATTCCTCGTCCAGTAAAAAACAAAATTAGGTCATCAGAACTAACATATGACATCCCTGACAAAGTATCTAGTCTTCTCAAGCTCTGAAAATATAATCGAACAAAAAACTATCACATCGAAGTGTGCAGAAACATCCAGTTTTGGTTTTATGCCACTGGAATTTCCAAGGGTGCTGACACCACTGCCGGAACGTACTCTTCTTCCTTGGGAGGATGGATGGTGACCAGATCAGGCAATGGTGTGGTTGGGCCCACCTTGCCCTTTGGATCCCAGTCAAGCATGATCTTGACCTTAATACCAAGTACTCCCTGTTCCCATCAGAAACGAGTGGGGAAACAGAAAACATTGTTTAATTAGCATGAATATTCAAACAAATTGTCACTATGTGATCCAAGAAAACAAGTTAACCAATAAGTAAACCAAATGACGGGAAATCTTGAACTACAACTAGAATGCAGAACCTTGCAACAGAAAAGAGGGTAGACTTACCTGTCTAAGAAGAACATGCCTCACAGCTGAGTCAATGTATTCATTTACAGGTTGACCAGAGGAAATCATGTATCCATCCTTAAACTTCATCGACTTGGCACGCTGAGCCCGCAGCTTTCCACTGACAATGACCTGCCCGCGATCAAAGGAAATCAAACATTTAAAAAACCAACGGAAGCACATACAGACATACACATACAAGAAATTTTAGAGTTTCTGGCATACCTCACATCCCTTTGCCCCATTTTCCATAACAAATCTCAGCACACCATAGCAGGCCCTACAGAAAACAAAGACCTTATGTGTTACAGCTATAATTCAAAGGACCAAACGTATGCTTCAGAGGAAAGGCCAAAAGTAACTATCATTCAGTACTTTCAGTACAAAAGCATCTACACAACCTTGACACAGAAAAGTTACTTTCAGTAAAATGAATTTAGCAATCTTAGAAATCCATGAAAGAATCATGTAATATACGCGTTCAAAAGCAACAAATAAACTACGTATTAGTAAAAGTAATAAGAAAAGATGAATTTAGCAGCGCAAGACGCCTGAGTAACTCCAAGAAGTCTTCAATTTAAGCATTGATATAGAACCCCAGGGCTCAATTGGCAAAGCAAAGGGAAAAATCAATGCTAAAATGGGCCCATATCAATAAATCAACAACAGATATAGTGTTGTAAATAAATAAAAGCGCCTTGGTTACTAAACAAAAATGACAAAGGAAGAGGGGATTGGAAAGAGAGGGGGACTCCATCTGTATAAAGATATTAAAACACATCCTTAAGATCTCTTTAATATATACATATATATATATAAGTCGCTTCACTATAGAAAGTAAGTAAATCAACTTACTTATGCAAAGGAAAACAGAGATGAAAGTACAAATTCATACAGAACATTTATCTGAACTGCTAAGAAATGAAAATAGCCCCCAACATTGATGCCCATATTAACATATTTCAGTTCCATCAAATTTTGTAATCACACACACACAAAACAAACTCTACAGTCAATTAATGACAGTAGAAAAATTGAATCTAAGTTAAAGGCATTAGAATTAGATATTTTCCATCAAACTTAGTCCAAGAAATGTTAAGTTTTTCTTGGCAAAACAGAAGGATGGAACTATAAAATATAGTCATCCTCAGACACAAGATAGGTATCCTTAGTGACCTACATGCTGTAAAGATGACAGAATAACTTAAATTGTAAGAAGAAAATAAAACACGATTAAGTACGGATAAATGCACAAGAGAGCACATTCAATTAACAGCCAGCTAACAAAATATGGACAAAAGAAGGATAAAAAATCAATTGCAAGCACCAACATGGAAATTTGTTGAAATGCTAAAACACAACAGACTCAATTACCACTCAAAGAAAGACATTCAACAATGATCAAACATACCTCCGTACAGCAAGGCCGCCAAGCAGCTTGTAACGGAGAGACTCAGCCTGAGCAATGGCACAGAGACCCCTGTTGTTAACTTTCTCAGCATAGAGCTCCACAGTGTTCTCTGGGAATTTGAACCGTTTCTGAACAACAGAAGTCAACTCCCTAATCCTTCTTCCCTTTTCACCTGGTATTCGAAAGATTAAAAGAACAAAAAGGTTAATGTTGACAAAGCACTCCCAGGAATCATACAATATCTACTAATGAGAAGTTTGTTTCCAGGAAAACACTGTATCTCAACTTGGCAAACAATTGTAACGATACACAAATTCCAGGTGATATAATTAATCAATCGAGTTTTTCACCCACTGAATGAGCGACAGCGCATAAGAAAGACATTCATGCTTACACTAATGACTAGAAGATACAAACTAAAAGCGAGTCAATTGCTCGTTTCCATTAACTACAGAAATCACACAGCAGGCACACCAAAAGAGAAGCGGAGGACTAAATCAGAGAGATACCGAGAACATTCTGAGTACGAGTAGCCCTGATGATAATCTCGGTACGCATCGGTGTGACTCTAACTTCCACGCCGGAGTATCCATCCTCCGCAAGCTCTCTGGTCAGAACCTCATTAAGCTCCGCGAAGAAGACTCCATCGGCCACGAACTGTCCGCAAATTAAAAACACCAATCATCAAAAAGACACGCAGACGAAGATTGAAAAGACAAATGAAAAAAAAAGATCGGGTTATTAGCAATATAAAGTAGAAAAAACGGAGTACCAATTGACAACCTCTTCAATTACACTTAAATCAGCAGGGAAAAAAAACTATTTTCATTGATAGTATCTACGAATACAAGTACAAACACAGGTCGATCCGGATTTCTTATAAGTAGTAAGCCAAATCTACCAAGATTGAATTCTTTGTTTCTCAGGAAGACAACAGGAAAGGTAGAGGGACTGACCTTTCGCTTCTTGCTCATCTGGGTCGCCATGCTTCGAGGATTACAAGAAAGTGATAATCGAAGACCACGTTTGATAGGCTTCGGCGCTCAGGAGTCCCGTTCGCTAAACCCTAGCTATTGTGAGAGAGAGCACAATCCTTCGCTTTCCAATTTATAAGATTGATAAATCGGCATCATCCGACGGCCCAGGATGTTGGCGACAGCTTCGGAAGGAAAGTGGTTTTTCTTTTTTAAAAACAAATTTACATGTGCATGTACCTTGAAATTCATGAAATAAATCTCCGTGATTCCCTATATTTTCAAATAGTCTTTTTATTGGTATTTCTGACAAAAATTAATGATATACACATCAGCCAATGACGTGGCCATCAACCTTAACAAACTTCAAATCAAAATCTAACAAATGAATCACGTAACTAAAATCATGTCATATTTATACAAAAATCTTAAATAGAATATAAATCTATCTTAAATAAAAGTTTAAACAAAGTAAACATGAGGGGTGCAACTCCTCCTCCTTTGGATTGTCCAAAGGGACATCCTTTTTGGGTGAGAAAGAGCTACCTGTCAATTGACATGTCCAAAGGGAACCCCTTTTTTTTCTCCCCTCCTTGTTTTTCCTAATTATTATATTAAATTTGTTTATTTTTTGTAGAGAAATCATTTTTGGTTTAAGTTGAATAATCACAAGAAACATTGTAGTTGATCGATTATTTAAATCAAAGTTATCCAATTTGCACAAGTTAAAACACAAAATTGATTCTATGAGTATATAAATCATATTAATTGTTTACAATTTTTCTTTAAATTCTGAAATTCACTTTTTGGATGCAGTATATTGGAATCCTGGGAGGCATGAAGCAATCTAATCCATACTTAGGGCATATATAGTGATTTGGGTCTTGGAATGTTGTAGTGAAGGCCTCGAGACATATGAGTACCATTTTTTCTTCTTAAAGCAATTTAAAGTGTTAGGAAAAATAGAAGCTTGGTTTAGTGGTGTTCTTTTAATCAAATCTTGACCAATAGTTCCACCTATCATGGGTTCAAATCCCTTTCTCTCATTTTTTGAATGCGAGTGTTATAAAAAATAAAAATATGGGTTTATTTTTATCACCTATTAGTACAATGGAACTTTGTTTGTCCATGAGTTGGGCCTCTGAGCTAATTGATATGAGCCTTGTTTGTTATAATTGTATCTACCCTCACGTTTTAATAGTTTTAAGTCCAGTTTTGTAGGTTGCATTTAGTAATTGTAAAGAGTGAACACAATTTATAGGGGCATTCCTGTAAACACAATTTATCTTTTAAACCTTTTTCTCAAATAAAGAGCGTGCAAACATTCTTTGTTTCCATAAGCACCAAGAAATAAGATTATTATCAAGATTGATGTGGAAGCACTTGTAGAATCTTGGTTGCCGACGCAACTAGCATTAGAGAATGCCCGAAGGTTTTGATTGTTGCTTTTGGTGATGAATATTCCGTGTCGAGGTGTTTCCGTGTGAATTAACAAAATTCTTTTTAAGGCTTGCCAATATATTGTAATTGGTGCCTGCATGTATTAGCAAACAATATTCACTGTATATGAAATATCAAGGCTGGTAAAGGTGAGATATTAGCGTGTTCCAACGACGCTCATTTTGATAGTTGAGTTTGTAGTGCAAGGAGTAAGCACGGCACACAGCTCTAGCTTTAGTCATTTTCGCGCATGACAAGATATCAAGTGTGTATCTTGCCTGACGTGAGAAGAGGCCATCTTTGGTGTGGCGGGGCTTCAACACCAAGAAAATAACGGTAGGGGTCAAAATCTTTTATTGCCAATTCTTGCTAAAGAGTTTCAAGAAAGATTGAGATTGGACCTGTTGGTGATCTTGGAAGGATTATATCATCAATATAAATGAGTAACAAATATGAAAATTGAATAAAGGAATCCCAGTCTCCATATACCAACAAGAGAAGCCATTGAGCCGATTAAATGCATACTCCGAGCAAAATTGTAAACATAGGAATACAATATGCTGTGTATCTACTTCTCTCTGCGAACACTTACTTATCTGGGCTATACAGATTATGCCTGCTCCAGCAGCATTCGTACAGTTACATCTCATTTTCTCCGGTTATGTGAAAAAACCTGTCACTTGGTAAATAGATACAACTACCGCGCTCGTTGACAACCCTTCAGTCTTAATGAATGACGGCCTTGCCATCACAGCGTGCTGGGAGATGGGGATAACTTCTTTCCTAAGAATTCGCTTCCTTTCTTTTCCATTAATCATAAGACGATTGTCAATCACACTCAGATACTAGAAGTCCGAATGATATAAGCAAACGAGGCTTGAATGCGTCACTGGGTTGCGACATAGAGGGCATTCGGGCTTCTCATTGCACCACTCCATGATGCAGTTCCTACAAACAGAGCAAAACGGTGAAGAAAAAGATTACAAAGAGAAAAAGCATGCCCACCGCATGGGAGAAAAGAATTGGGAATAAAAGAAATGCTTATCAGCAGAAGGAGTCATTTCCTTAAAAGGCATACCAGCAGAATACGTGGCCACAAGGTGTGGCTGTTGGATGTTGCCTATTACTCAGACAGAGTGTGCATTTGCTGATCCCACTCGTTCCTTGCGACTACGAAGAATGTGGAGAAATTGGACATTAGAAGTAGCCATCTATAAAAAAATTGGAAGAGATGCTTGACAACGATAGTTACACACTGAATCTAGGTAGATTTCTGATATACAAGTTGATGACATTTTTAAGTGAGGTCAATCCCCTCTTATGTCAGGGTTAGTGTGCACATCATTTCATTTCTATGCGCTAATTTCTATGTCACCTTCTCCACCATAAACCATCCTTTCCCCTCATTCTACAGCCTTGGCGACATTATTATAACATTAGCCCGAATCTCTTACTTCTTTGTTGGTAGAACAATTAGGTACAAAACGCTACGTACAATTAGTTCAAATAACTTTGTAATGGCACATGTTTCCGAGTATGTAGGTTTAAGCGAATTAAATGAATCTTTAAGAACTCCTGTAATGCTTAGGCACTCCGGCAAGACATGGAACTTAATTTGCAGAAGACTACTATTTATCTTATCTGAATATACAAAAAAAATTTTGATCACGTTAGCCCATGGAATAACCATGCAAAGAAGAATCACGTAAATTTCTTGTGTTGTAGTTGGTATTTCGTCTTTGGTCTTCTCTTTCCAATCAATCTTAGCTATTAAAGTTAGCCAGGCCTTACATCAGTGTGCGGGGAGAGAAGATTTGTCCTCCGAAAGAAATTGGGTCAAATGATAAGGCCAGAAAAACAAACCTCAGAAGTTGAAGAATCAGTAGCCCAATTTCCTTTATTACCATCATCAGCAGATACCAAATTGCCTTCCTCATTTAAAATAGGCAAACCTCGCCCTGCAAACCAAAACATGAAGAGATAATACTAAGCGTTACTTCAGTAAATTGTAAATCGTTTACAAAAATAACTTATATGTATGTGCAAACAAAAAATTCATTAGACGTGTCAGAACTTTTTTTTTACAAAGCAAGCTAACAAAAGATAAATCTAGCATATGATACTATAAAAACCATAGGCTAGTAGCTTCATACCTCATCAACAAAAAGTGTTAACTTGACAGAATATAATTTGTAACATAATGTGGCTCCAACACCCCCAACCCAAATGAAAATGACAAAAAGAAGAGCACCAAGACGGTGGTATATTAATGATTATTTAAAGCAGTTGGAATCAGTCACCTGCTGAACTTGAATGAGTCCCCATTGTTGTATGGTGAACTGAACTTGCAAGAGAAGATAAATTGCTACGCCGCAATCTTTCAGCAGCAAGGACACATAGCTGAATCAATAGGAACACTCCTAGTATTTGGTATCTGCATGGAAGCCAATTTGAAGGGTGAAAATTATAGACTCGTAACCCTCAGATAACTAAAGGTTAAAGATGGAGCTGTTAAATTTCTTAACAACATTCAAGAACATACAAAATGTTCTGCCTGAAAAGAAGAGAGAAAAATGACCCAAAACACTCAAAGCATTTGCACTAAGCGACTCAACAGAGCAAGGCATTACATTATCTATGTTGATGACCACCAAGAAGAGGAAACAGGTTGCCAATATAAGTAACATGTTCAGTGACAGTTTCCTCGTGAAATCAAATCACAAACTTAACTAGCAATACCCATCATGATGTTGAATTTGCCCAAATACAAATGCATTCACAAAATTAACCACCAAAAAGATATTCAAGTTCCAATTGTCAGCCAAAGAAAGTGAACCGGGGTTTCCAACAAATGCCAAGAAATATTAACTGGATCGTTAAGAAACCATATTTTTACTAATACAAGAAAGAGAATCAGCGTCACATTAAAATTACAGGCGGGAGAAGTTTGTGAAACAACTTTACTGCCACTCCACAAAACAAAAATATCAGAAAAAGGAAGAAAAGCACCCAAAAAAGGGACAAAGAAAAAAAACAAAGAGAAGATGTAAAAGCAAATCACCAAGCTAGGGAGCTTCAATATTTCAATTAGGAGACCATACCTGGGCCTTTGATTTGACGGTTTTCCAATGAACACATAATGAATGCCTGCTGCTCGCTTTGATATATGATAATAGAGGCCTGCAAATAAAAACAACAGTATGACTATCAAATTTCCACCTCTGCCCAGGCTCTCATTTAGACTTCTACTACAGTATAAAAACCTTTGAAAGATAGGAATAACCTTCAAAGTAGAAGAACATGAGGTTAGCACGAAGCACCAATTGCAAAAATTCACGAGCTATAGGGAGCACCTGAATGCAATATCACAGAAATTCTAGATGAGAAAAAAGAAGTTTACCAGGTGTTCTTAGAAACAAGTAAGCTCCTAATTGAATACTTATCACTAAAACAGTGAAAAAATTAAAAAACAAAAGGAAGGGGGTGGGGGAGCAGACATGTTTCCACAAAAGAATGATACTAAAGGATCAATCAATCATACACTTCTCAGATGTAGGTTCTATAGGACAAACAAATTGAATAAAGTTAAATGTGTAATTGAAACTAAGCACGTACAAAAACATGGCCAATATCAAAACCACATCCAAAGCGAATATATCAAGATTTGAATAAGCCAGCTGTATTGTTGCTAACTATACCGTTGGCCATCTCTGAACTGCATGCAACCATAATCCACTCAATTTGTCTTTCAGTCTCCTCAGAGATGAACTAGGTGCCCCTGATGTGGATATTGATGCAAGATTAGCCGCTGCAGAAGACTGAACATGAATGCTCTCTCCCGCATTGTAGTTGTAGTGCTCATCAGACTGTGAATCAGCAAGGACAATGCCTTGGGAAGCAACCCGAGAACTGCAGGAGAGACAAGTAAGCAGTCCTTTGAGCAACCTTTCAGTATAGCAAAACAGCTCAATAACAGTTATACTAAGTACTGAAAATGAAAGAAAAAACATTCTTGAATTTATAATAAGTAGATGAACGACTGAAACTCAAAGACAAAGCATTCTTGCACCTTATACGCTCTGCAATATAAGGAACAGCTGTCTGGTATACAATGAAAAGAGCACGTCTAGCTGGAGTTGGGGGAAGTCCATAAGTTCCTGCAACCTATCAAACAACTATGAACCAATTGAAAATAAATGAACTCGTAAAATATTAACCGCAGGGAATCAATGCACACTTCGTACAAAGTAAAAAGTGGAAAAAAGAAAAAACACGAATCCCATCATGGGGACAAAACTGTGGTGGCAAAAAGTACAAACCAAATAGAGATTACAAGTTTCAAGACAAGTTCCATTTGTTTAAGGATCTTAGGTTGGAACATTCAACAACCTCTTCTATCATTTGTATTTTTTGGTAACCATGACATTAAAGACTTAGACAATTGATCTACTAGTCATATGAAGAGGGACCTTTACCTAGAAATTTGGTTTCATATCCATAAAACAGAAGCTAAAGCCAACTATTCGAGCCCGGAAAAAGTCCCATTTGATGTATCAAGAAAGTAATGTCCGCAAACCTGAGTGATATCACAGTATTCCTCTCCAAGCGTTTGCTGCCCTGAACCAGTTGTTAAAACATAATAAAGCATCTGACCCAAAAGCTTTGTCTGCAAAACAAGAAAA